>CM077153.1:90202333-90802333 GCA_039583875.1 Platanthera guangdongensis | reverse complement strand
GAAGATTCTTATAGCCTCCAACCTTGCAACTGGTGCAAAAGTATGATCATAATCTATTCCTTCTTCTTGAGAGTACCCTTGAGCAACTAGCCTTCCCTTGTTCCTTACAATTACTCCTTGATCATCCAATTTGCTTATGAACACCCACATTGTTCCAACAATGGAGTGATCCTTAGGCCTTGGTACTAGTTCCCAAACTTTGTTCCTTTCAAATTGATGCAACTCTTCTTGCATTGCAATGATCCAGTATGGATCTTGCTCAGCGTCTTGAATGGATTGATGTTCAATTTGAGAAAGAAAGCAAGTGTGCATCAGGTTTTGGTTGACCTGATTTCTAGTTTGCACACCAGCTGAGATGTCTCCAATCACTTGGGAAATTGGATGGTCTCTTGATGTTACTAAATCAACAGGGGGTGTTGATTGTTCACCAACCTGTGTTGTTGTTTCCTCTGGTGGTACAACAACTGGCTCTTCAAGAAGTTTCTCTTCATGATGTTGAATGTCTTCTTCATCTTCACTGCTTTCCTCTTTTTGAATGATTTGTAACCTGTTCAAGTATTCTGCAAGAGAGTGTACCTGCAAAGTTTCTATGGTAGAAGTATTCTTCTCCTTGAAAGACATGTTAGTTTCATCAAAAGATATATGAAAAGATTCTTCAATTTTGAGAGTTGATTTATTATATACCATATAAGCCTTACTGATCATGGAGTATCCCAGAAACACTCCTTCATCAGCTTTAGCTTGAAATTTTGCTAAATATTTCTTGTCATTATTATGTATATAACAGATACAACCAAAAATTCTAAAATAGTCTACTTTAGGTTTCTTCCCTTTGAGTAATTCATAGGGAGTCTTGCCCTTCAGTTTATGTATTAAACTTCTATTCAGCACATAGTTGGAGGTGTTCACTGCCTCTGCCCAAAAAGATAGAGGAAGGTGATCATCTGACAATAATGTAGTCGCAGATTCAGTAAGGGTTCTATTCTTCCTTTCAGCTACCCCATTTTGTTGAGGAGTTCTAGGAGCTGAGAAAGTGTGCCTGATCCCTTCACTCTGACAGAACTCTTGCATAAGAAGAGAATCAAACTCTGTCTCATGATCACTTCTGATCAGGGCAATGTGAGTATTGAACTCAATTTGTATGCATTTGAGAAACTCTGTCAAACACTTAAAGTTATCAGTCTTTTTCCTCAGAAAGAACACCCACGTGAATCTAGAGAAGTCATCTAGAACTACTAAAGTGTAAGATTTCCCTCCTAAGCTTTGTACTGTAATGGGTCCAAAAAGATCCATGTGTAACATATACAAAATCCTTGGTGAATCACTCTTATTAAGTGACTTGAAACTATTTTTGGTTTACTTGCCTAATTGACAAGCCCTGCAGTGTCCTTCCTTCTTGTAGGGGCCAGAAGGTAGTCCTCTAACAAGGTTGTCCTTGGATAGCCTAGCAATGGTTCTAAGGTTTATATGCCCTAGTCTCTTATGCCATAATACATTAGTTCTACAAATAGAATTAAATAGACAAATATTTATTTTTGTTGAAAGAAAGTCTACTAAATAGATGTTACCTTTCCTTTTACCTGTCAACACAGTTGTGTTGTCCTCTGATTTGATCTTGCATAAGGATTTGCTGAAAGTCACCTGGTAGCCTTCATCACATAGCTGACTGATGTTGATCAAGTTGTGCTTCAGTCCTTCCACATAGGTTACTTTCTTGAATGTGACTGTTCTAATCTGGACTGCACCATATCCTTTTGTTAGTCCAAAGTTTGAATCACCAAATATGACTTTGGGTCCAAGCTTGGCTTTAAAGGATGTGAAGTTGTCCTTGTTTCCTGTCATGTACTTTGAGCACCCACTATCCAGATACCATTGCTGGTTTGATGTTGGATAGGTCTTCACCTGCACATAAAACAATTTACTTGTTTTTGACCCAGTTTACCTTGGGCCTAGGTTGATAACCTTTAAATTCAGAAATAAATGACATCCCTGGTTGACTCTTATAACCTTCAGGATGATATCTCCTTGGAGGTAATATCCATTCAGTATAAGGGTTAAAGCTTTGGGATGAAGGACCCCTAGGTTTGGATTTTGATTTACCCTTGAAAAGGTTTTCAAAGCTCTGATCTCTGCTCGATGATCGTGGATCTGAGTTCGACGATCTTGGGTCAGATCGTCGAGCTCCGTTCGACGATCGACTGTGGCAGAGTTCAAGGTTTAGAGATCGTAGACCTGAGTTCGACGATTTTGCCTGAGATCGTCGATCTGCATTCGACGATCGTCTAGCTCCATTCGACGATTTCTGTTAAACCTTGGTTTTCTTGGGTAAGTCAGAATTTTTCCTAGCTACCTCTACAACTCCCTTCCCTTTATCAGAGATAAAATTAATTGGGGTTGTTAGTACTATAGGTTGGCTGGATGAAGCACCCAAGACCAGTATACTATTGAATCTTGAGTTCACTGTGCTTGTGATGTCCATTAGCTTGATACTTCTCCCATTAAGAGATTCTTCAAGCTTTTTGGCCTCTGATAGCTCACTTTTCAGTGAAGCTATCTGCTCCCTACAACACTCCAACTTCTCAGAGAGTTTGAGGTTATCTGATTTTAAGGTACTGTGTTCAGACAATTGATTTCTGAGAGAAATGATTTCCTTCTCAGATTTTAATAAGTCTAAACATAGTGCTTTAAATTCATACTTAAAGTCCTCAGAATTGAAATCAAATGAGTCTATTACCTGGTCTTCTTCAGGTTGAGTCTCTGATTCAGATTCAGACTCTTCTGCATCAGAATTGTGTTGTGAGGCATTGATAGCCATCATACAGAATTCCTTTTCTTCAGCATCATCTTCATCATCACTGGAGCTTGATGAAGCTTCTGATTCTTCTTCTGTCTCACTCCAGGTTTCAGCAACAAATCCCTTCCTTGTGTGTTTGTTCTTGCTGGAGGAGGGTTTGTCATTGCCATTCTTCTTAAAATCCTTGTCTTTTCTTCTTTCTTTCCTGTCCTTTCTGTCCTTGTTTTTGTTTTCTGGACAGTCAGGCACAATGTGGCCTGGTTTCCTGCAACCAAAATAGATAATTTCTTTGTTATTTGATTTATCATACCTTGGCTTGTCATGCTCTTTGTATGATCTTTTCCTGAAATTCTTTCTGGCCATTTTGTAAAATATTTTGGCCAGTAGACTAAGCAGCTCATCATTGCCTATGACCTTGTCTTTAGGCTGATCTTCAGTGGCTTTGAAAGCTATTGACTTTTCCTTTCTTGTGGCTGGTGAGGCAGTCTTCTGCTCTTCTTCTCTATTTTTGATGAGCAGCTCATAAGACTTGAGCTTGCCCAAGAGAGCTTCTGTTGTGATCTCATTGAGACTTCTGACATCCTTGATTGGCCAGATCCTTGAGTCCCAAGTGCTTGGGAAGCACATTAGGATTTTGTCATTTAGCTCAGTCAATGAGATCTCTTTGTCCAAAGTCTTCAGTTCATTGACTATCATGCTGAGCCTATTATACATTTCTGCTACTGACTCAGCTTCTCCTTTCTTGAAGTTCTCATACTGGGTTATGAGGTGAGATATTATGTCTTTTCTCTCGTCAGTAGATCCTGAGACTAGTTCAGATAGCTTATCCTAGATGTCCTTTGCTAAGTTGCATTCAACTACCTTTTGAAAAATTTCATCATACATAGTCTGGGCTAGAATGTTCATAGCCTTTGCATCTGCAACTTTCCATTTCTTTATCTCTGCCTCTGTTCCTTATGGAGGTGGAACAACACTTGTACTTGTGTTCTCTGGAGGTCTTGGACACACTGTCAAAACAGAATTAAAAATGTCTTCATCAATAGAATTCATGTAGAGTCTAATCCTTGCCTTCCAAAGTGCAAACTTGGATAGATTGCACACTGGAGGTCTGGTGCTAGCATAATCTTTGTTTTGGGCCATGTTTTGTGAAGAAGTAATTCTAATAATAAAATCAAATTAAGCAGATCTAACTATAGGGATCTTTGGGTTCAGGTGTTAGCCTGTGCAACCACCAAAGTGTGGTATTTTTAACCAACCTAGCTTTGATACCAATTGAAAGTTCAAGTTAGATCTGATATACTCTAGAGGGGGGTGAATAGAGTATGGTGCTTGCTAAAAACTTTTTACAACTGTTGTTGTATTCCTAAGTGAACAGGGAAGCAAATAATCAAAAGTAAATCTAGACACAGAATAATCACAAAGCAATCACAATCTATAAAGCAATCTAATCACAAACCACAGGCAGAAATAAAAGAAAGATAAGCAACCAGAAGACACAAGGAGCTATAGTGGTTCCCCAATCAACCTGGGTACATCCACTCTTCTACCACCCTAGGTAGGAATCTACTGCAGGATGAGTTGATCAGGTGTCCTGGGCACCAATGAGCTTTTAATAAGGTGCTCAAAAACCAAACCATATTTTTTGATCAGGTGTCTTGCCACCACTGAGTGTTGATAAGGTCTCAGAAACCAAGCACAAACTTTTGAAGGGAGTTTGAAAAACCCTTTACAGCAGAGAGAGGGAGAAAGAGATAAGAAGTTCTTCTATGTCAACAATCAGAGAGAAGATAGTGGATGTTGTCAAAGCTCCCCCTGAGTTCTTGAGTTGTTCAGGAAGTGAAGCTTTGCAGTAGGGTGATATGCCTCAAATGATTTGATCTCCAGCAATAGATGATTTCAGCAGCAACTGAAATGTGCGGTGTCTGGAGTCTTTAGTGATGATGGCCTTTGAACACTTGAATCAAAAGAGATCTGAAGATTTCAGTTTGTTGATCTCCTTTGGTGATGGTGTTCTTGTATGAATTCTTGAGACTGAGAATGTCTGCAACTCTTTCTCTTTCTCTTATGTGATTGATGTTGTAAGAGCTGTTATTCTTATTGTTGCAGAGAATATGTGTCTGACTTCTTGTTCACTGTTGAGAGGAATGAAAAACTTATGTTTTATTCTCTTTGTCTGAATAGAAATAATCCACTGTCCAAGATAGCCGTTAGCCTGTTAATAAATGACTTCCTTAAATGTATTTGTCTTATGGAGGAAAGTTCAACAAAACATTCCTTGAAAATTCCTTGAAACTTGCTCCGGATTAATTGAAAAATGGCTACAAGATCCTGAATTAAATGCTGACAGTAATTCCACAGCTGTCTAAATTTGAATCTTGAAAAACGTTGAACTCTTCAGAAACACGTCGAACTGAGCTCCACTATCGTTGAACTGAGCTCAGAGATTTGTCTTGGACAGAAACAGAGATCGTCGATTTGAGCTCAACTATCGTCGAACTGAGCTCAGAGATAAAGAATCAAACTGGAGTCAAGATCGTCGATCTAAGCTCGAAGATCGTCGAATGGAGTTCGATGACTTGTTGAAGTTGAGCTCAGAGATCGTCGAATGGAGTTCGATGATCCGTCGAAGTGAGCTCAACGATCGTCGAATGGAGTTTGACGATTCGTCGTACTGAGCTCGACGAAATGACTTGGTTTCCAAAACTAAAATCTCTGGTCTTGAGGGCAGCTTTCAAACCTAAGTACTAACCCTTAGACTCAATTCTAATTGACCTTTAGATCTATACAATGAGGTCAAAACAGGTTTCCTAAGAGACATAGTGATCCTTGCCCAAATCAGTAATAGGGTGTTCCAACATATACTCTGGAAATCGTCGACCTGAGATTCAAGTTCGTCGAGCTCAGCTCAGAGAATTTTCTCTAAGTTCGTCGAGCTGAGCACGACTTTCGTCGAACTCATTTTCTGAGTCTTTGAAATTTCTCTAAGTCTTGAGTCTTTTGTAGTCTGTTGATGGCTGGTCCATGTAGTGTTGACTCTAAGGACATGGCCTAGATTCTAGGACACACACATGACCCTAGCTATACATGTTGGGTCAAACATCCTAGTTTAGTGAACCTAGACCAAATCCAACTAGGGATCCAACAATCTCCCCCTATTTGGGTAAGATCACTAATTACAGACATACAAAATATACAAAGCAATAAAACATATAACTGGCACAAAAAATTTAAATATGCAACAGATATATATATATATATATACAGTAAGCTTTGTATCATAAATAGGCAGTTTTACAAACAATAAAGAGATTAGAAATAGTTCAAAATGTTCATTTCTTCTTCCTGGGCTCCTTTGGCTTATCCTCCTTAGCTTTGTCACCTGGCTGAGTAAATTTGATTTCCCTGTTAGGATCAGCTGCTTGAGTTTTTGTCATTGTCATGTCAGCAGCTCCAATGATATTCAGGGAGGTAGCCCTTGGCACTACAGCTTCAGGATGTAACTTCATATAATCATCAACATTGAAAAATTTTTTAGTCTTATCAAACCTGTTAAGTTCTTCCTTTCTGTATTTAGACATTGTAGTATATTCAGATGGATCATTCCCTTCAGCTCTTGCTCTGTTAATCATGGATAGGTCAACCAATTCCTGGAATCTGGCCATCCTAGCAGTTGTAACTGTCTCAGGATCTTCAAATGGTACAGGAGGGGAAGCAGGTCTCTTAGGGCTTTCAGCCTTTTGATGTTCAGTGAATTATTGTTGTTGATGTTGTTGATGCTGCTGCTTGCCATAAGAATAATGCCTTTGCTGGCTGCTTCCTGAAGAGGAGGACCTACACTGATGTCTTTGATAGGTTTGAAACTGGGTAGTCCTCTGAGTTGAAGAACTGGAAGCACCTGCATTAGCTGGAGGAGGAGGAGGAGGATCCTTTCTGTATCTTTGAGGAGGTGGGGATTATCTCTTGCTTTTCTTCCTTTCTTTCTGTTGATTATTGGACAGCCACATCCATGATGGCATGCCCTTATAGGGTGTGATCTTCTGGAGTATATAGTATGAAGTGTCATTTGCTGGATTTGGTTTTGGGGCAGGAGGTGGAGGAGCCTTTCTCTTCTTAGATACTTTCTTTTTCTTAGGCTCATCATCTGAGTCCTCTTCATCATTATCCTCATCATCAGAATCTTGAGGAGTATCATATAAGGCATCAATGGACTTTAGTACTGATTTATCAATGGGCTTTTCCGCCTGAATAGGAGATGGAGAAGGAGCTGGAGGAGGAGAACTACATGGAGCTGGAGCTGGAACAGAAGGGCTATACTTAACAATGCTTTCAGCCACTGTTTTAGTTTCTTCTTCTATATCTTCCATGATCAGTGCATCAAGATCAGTCATGGGTGAATCATCCATAATAAAAACTGGAGCAGGAGGAGATGAGATAATGGTGGAAATAGCTCTAGGAGGAGATGGAATAGCTGGAACCTCTGTTGTAACAAAACTTGCCTTTAGTTGCTTGGCAACCTTGGGGCTTAAGGGAGAGGTGTATGGGACTATAGCTAAAGATGGCTTGATGTTGTACTCTGGAAGGTTATTAAAATAAGCTGTATCAAAACTGCTCAAAAAATTTAAAAGATCAACTGTGGGATTTATAATAAAATAACCAGCAGTTATTATGTCCTCTGAGACTTGCTCATCTATTTCCATATCAGATTCAATAAAATGAATTAAATCAAACCCAGTAGGTTGTGCATGTAATACTGCGAGCACCGTTTCAGTAACCACATATATGATCTCCGCTGATAGAGGAGGTGTAGGCACCTCAGCTTGTGCCACACTCTCATCAGACCGCTGGGGCTCATACTGCCCATCACCACTTCTCGTCACCTATCAATGCACAAAACAACATTAATAGCCCTTCCATAATGGAAAATATACATTGACTACACGTTCACACTCCTCACGTGCATGTATTACATTCCTAGTGGACATTCTTGAGTTCAATTATGTTCTCCCTCCCAAAAATCTCAACCTGGCTCTGATACCACTTTGTAATGCCTCCAAGCATCATATGGAATATAATGGTGGGTCCGGCCGGGGCCCCAAGCCATATTTCACAAACAAATGGTGGAATTACGTATGAATATCCAAATCACGTTCTACTCGCATCCTAGCTCAGAGCATTCTAGTGAAAGCATTTTAAGATGTACGAACTCAACAAAATGAATGTCCACTAAATATATAAACCACACATTTATAAATATCACTAGGAATGTAAATAGATACACCAATGCTCATGACCTTAAGGTCTTACAAGTTACTCTTTACAAATATATGACTTCATACATCGGCACGCAGGCCAACCACACATGAAATCCGAGACTTCGGACGGCCTTCAACATACTTTAAGAAGCAAGGGCTTCGATCCGCTCAATCCAATTTAACCCGTCACCACCTGCTGTTAGACATTCACCCCAAGAGCGTTAAACAAAGAAATGGTCAACATTCGCTAACCAATTATAACAACCCTACACATTACCCGGGGCAGTGGTTCCTTCCCTTTATGCATTGCAGCCATGACATATAACTATCACAATAAGTATCACAACAGTATCACAAGCGCCCGCCTACGCCAGACGCTCCGTGCTCTTAGGGCACCTTACGGTGGGCCGGACTCCTTGATACCACCACCGAGCAGAGGTTTTTAACTTGTTGGTTGACCAGTCCTAGTCTACCAACACGCATGTTGGTGACATTCCGTCCATCCCACTCAGATGTGCTAACCTCACTTCAAACTTGAGCATTTAGATAGCATTGAGATCGACCCACCATTGTGGTATAGCAAGTCGGGCCGGGGCCGCATCCGCCCATGTAGTGCCACCAATCGATCTCTCACACACAGGTCCAGGTCAGCCTTTTCCTGTTGCTCAATTCTTCAATAGTGCAGATCTTGACACGGGTTGGCCATGCCTTTCCTGCTCCGCACACAACTCTCGCAGAGCCGCTTTCCAATTCAGCACACACAATCCAAGGGCTCATCCTGAGCTTTCTAGGTATTCACAATTCACAAGAAACCATACAATACACGGAGTTTTCTCCGGTTTACAACAAAAACATCACCAATATAGATTACCTGTCCGGATGGACTTCACACAGTATGCCTATACCGTACTACACACTTTCGGCTCTAGATGCAGACTCAACCTGGAATCGCTTACGCTGTCCACCGCTTGGTGGAGGATTCCACGCTTATGCATAAAGTATGAGTTCGCTTGTCCAAGAAGGAGATTGTTACCCTTGACGATCGCTTTGGAGCCATGAAATAGCCGGATGGAAATCACCGCCACGGCCTTGCCTCCATGAATCTGAACTCGGATCTCAATTCAGAACTCCGAAGCTCCTCTAGCAGCCGGATACACTCTCCCTTTCCTTCCTTGCTCTCCCTTCTCTCCACTTCTTTGAGAAAGAGAAAAGGTTAAAGATGAATGAAGATTATCCATCCATTCTCAGCCTTATACCAGCAGGGAAGGGCCTGGTCCCTTGGATCCAAGATGAGGAAATGATCGGCCACGATTTGCCCAGAAATATCTATTTTTGGGCTGACACGGCGTGTGACACGTCCGTGTCACAGGCCGTGTTCCTTAAGCGGCAAGGAACTGACTTAACCCTGACCAGGACACGGGGTTAGATACGCCCGTGTTTAATCTTGACACGCCCGTGTCACTTAGTACACGCCCGTGTCGCATGGCGTGTTCCTCCGTCGACATAGGACCGAGAACATCCCGAAAAGAACACGGGTTCTCGACACACCCGTGTCGATGTTGACATGTCCGTGTCAACCAGAACATGGCCGTGTTTGCTGTCTCGTGTGCATTTCATCAACCACTCGAGAAGTTCGTCGTCTAGAGGAGGACACGGCTTAGGACACACCCGTATCCTAGGTCGTGTGCCTCACTTGAGACACACTCAAGGCCCACTAGAGACCCACTCGAGTCCTATTCGTGTACAGTGCTGGACACGGCTTGGGCCATGCCCGTGTCCCTGGTCGTGTCACCGAGCCAGAACCCAAATTTGGGATTTGGGGTGTTACAACCTGCTAATCACTGAGTTGTACGAGCAAGCTTGCTCTGAGGTAGGGCTTTGTGCCTGAGGTAAGTCTTGGAGGAGACTGAGAGATCCTGAGGGATCTGTGTTGTAAGCTCTAAGGAACCGAAATTTGTAGAAGTGCCTTATGTAACACACTGTTAGAGAGGTGGGAGGGATAGTGGATATACCCATAATATGGAGAACCACTATAAACCCTGTGTGTGCTATTGTGGTGTCTCTTGAAAGCTGATAGTAACTAACTCACAACTCATATAAAAGAAGGAAATCTCAAAAGAGACCAAAAACCTATTCACCCCTCTTTAGGTGTTTAGCTGCCCTTGAAAGCTAAAGACTTTCACTCCTTACACACTTCCCCTTACGCACGCCTCTCCTCCAATGTGCGCAAAACCCATCATATGCATGTTCCTCCTTGCGCTCACTCCCCCTTGCTCGTCCCTCTTCTCTAATGTGTGAGTGCCCTTTCATGCGCCTGTTCTTGCTTGCCCGGGCTCCCCCTTGCGCACCACTCCTCCAACGTGCACACACCCATTCGTGCGCCCGTTCCTTCTTGTACGCTCTCCCCCTTGCACGCGCCTCTCCTCCAACGTGTGCACACCCCTTCATGCACCCGTTCCTCCTTGCGCATGCTCCCCTTTACGCGCGCCTCTCCTCCAATTTGTGCATGCCCCTTCGTACACTTGTTCCTTCTTACACATGCTCCCCCTTGCACACGCCTCTCCTCCAATGTGTGTACACCCCTTCATGCGGATGTTCCTCCTTACACGTGCTCAACTTTTCATGCGCCTCTACTCCAATGTGTGCACTCCCTTTCGTGCGCCTGTTCCTCCTTGCACACACTTCCCCTTTGCGTATGATCCTATGTGCGCACGTCCTATCAAGCACACATTCCTCCTTATGTGATTTCCTCAGTACGCTTGATTTTTCAAGTGCGTCGTTGTGTATTCCATTCTCTAGATCGCCCTTGCCAGTGCCCCGTCTAGACAGTCGAAGACTGTCTAGCCCGCCAAAGCAGGACTTGACCGTCAAAGCCTCCTACAAGATGTAATGCCTCAAATTTCCTAAAAACAACAGGAATTTGGTCACTGGAGGTTACCACCAGGTGATAGAGCTAGCGCGGGTGTTATCCAACTATTTTGAAAAGACCAGCGTCTCTGGAAGGTACCCCTCGACGATAGTGTGATACCACACAATAGTAGCCAATGATTTAATTTGACCTTTGTCTCTCGACAGTACTGCCCAACGGTAGAAGTATCGCAGACACTAGTGTGCCACATGTCAGATGAGGTTTAGGCGGTCTTTGAGTGGCAAAGCAGTACCGATTGGGTCAAGCGGCCACCACTTGAACTACTGCGCGATGGTAGCAAGGTACCGCGTGGCGGTATCTTTTGATAAAAGCTTGAGATAGAAACTCTCTCTCATTTTTTCTCTTTCTCTCTCTCTTTCTCTTGGATCCTTAGATAGAATAAGGCAGGAAAAGGATTGGATAGCAATGTCAAGGCTGATCCAGCCCTGATGGGAAGATATGAAGGCGTTCTTGTGGTCGGATTTGTGTGTCGAAGTCAGATCTGCGGAGAGGAAGGTATTGCGACCGTTTCCATCCAGATCAGCTGTGATTTCAGGGCTCCTAAGCGATCGACAAGGGTAACGTCATTCCTCCTTGGACAAGTGAAGTCCTTATTTGGCGTGCACATGGAAATCCTCAACAATTTGTGAAGAATGAGAGATTTCCAATGAGTTGATCGTTGTTATCCCTGGTATGAAACCTGCATATATAATACAGAATCAAAGTATGGAGCAGGAATAACGTGTGAAGCCCATCCAGACAGGTTAGTCTGGATTGATGATGATTGATTTGCCTGCCGAAGAAGACTCCATGGTTAGATATGTAGTTTATGGAGTCATGGGGTGTGCAGTTTGCTGCAGTGAGATTATTGGAGTTGGTCTCTAGGAAAACACCCAAATTGGTGGAAGAAATGATATTATGTCCCTACCGCGTGGCGATAGTGCTATCACTGGTGGTAGCTCCTAGTGATCTGTATTATGATGATTGCTAGCCCAGGTCCTGGGGACAAGGTGGGTGGCAATTTAAGCTATGGAGCATGGAGTGCCCAGCTGTTGTGGCCATGAGAGCCAGTATTGGACATAACTCGGTTATGTATATTGTATACAGGAAAGGAGAAGCCAACCCGCATCTTGTCGACTACTGTGTGGCATGGTGATTTGAGCAATAGGAAAGGGATGATCTATACCTACCCTATGTCGCTTGACTAAACATCCCAATGTAAATTGTGCGGTCAGGGGCATAGGTGAGAGTAATTGGCTTTAAGCGTGACCAAAAATGCTCAATGTTGTACCATCAAGTCTGAGATGATGGATGGTGGTGGGCCTGGGAAAGTCCAGAACATCGAAAATGTTCCCTGAGTGCATGGGGCGTATGGCCGTGCGTGCCAACGTCTGTGGTGAATGGTGCTTAAAGTGCACGTTATGATGCCAAAATAGATACATACTGTTGTTTGCAGGGAAGGAGCACTAGCGCCGTGAGTGAGGGGTGGGGTCGTTATAATTTGGTCAGCTAATGCTAAATATAGCCTTGTTTGCCACATATTGGTGGGTCGTACTTGTGCAGGTGTTGGAGAGTCAAGTGGAAAGTAGCGGGCCGAAGTCTCTTATGATGCGTTGGCTGGCCCTCGAAGGACAAAAGACGAATCTTTTACTGTTTTTATGTGTGGCCGACCTGTATGCCGATGTATGTAATACACATTTGTGAAGAGAACGGTTGTAAGGCCTTAAGGTCAAAACATTTTGTGTATTTTGAATATCATTCCTATAATGTTGTTAGTATACATTCCTGTGTTTGGGTTCTAAGAGAATTTAAATACTTCTGCTAGAATGCACTCTGAGTTAGGATGCGTGAATGTTATGTTTTTAATGAGTAACTCAACTGACTGTCCGTGGAATATGTCGCGGGGCTGCAACCAGACCTTCTATTGTATTCTTCATGACGGATAGAGGTATTACAATTTGGTATCAACTTCTGCTGTCAGTCATTCTTATTCGAATTTGTGGTCGAATTCTTTTAAGAGGTGGTGAACACGTGTATGTGCGCTACCATTACAACATGAAAGAATCCATGAATGTCCACTTAAGAATTAAAATACACATGTTTGTGGAACTTGTGTGTTCATATAATTACTTTTTGCAATATTATTAGTTGCTTAGTTATGTGTTTCATGATTACAGGTGACTAGAAGTGGCGCGGTGTAGTCCGAACCCCAGTGTTATATGGAAAGTAATGCACCAAATGAGGTGCCTACACCTCCTCCTTCTGCCAAAATGATACAATTGGTTGTTGAAGCCGTGTTCGTGTTAATCAATGCGCAACCGGGAGGGCAAGTACAACCTCCTACCCTTAGGGTGGCTCAAGATCCGATGGGCATAGTTGAGCATGTGACAGTAAGGTAAGTTACTGCGGAGCCAGTGGCCGCAAGGTAAGCAACAAAAAATCAATTGAAATATGTAATGAGTTTCAACCCTCCTTTGTTTATGGGTACTGGAACCCCAACACAAGCCAAAGATTGGCTCTCGAGAATAAAGAGAATCAAGATGACAACAGAAACATATGATTGATAGGAAATCGTTGTAGCTACCTTCCTGTTAGAGGGAGAGGCGAGGCTATGGTGGGTGAGTTGGAGCTGTGCCACTTTGCTAGTAGGCCTGTTATTGAGATCTCGAGGCTTCTTCGGGCGAGATATCTTCCATGTGCACATCAGATTGCAATGGAATATCAGTTTCAAAGGTTAACTCAGGGAGAGAGTTTCATGGATGACTACTTGTATGAGTTTACAAGGTTGGGGCGGTATGCAGGCTTTATGTTTGCAGATGAGGAATGAAAGACCACTCGGTTTTATGAAGGATTGCGAGATGATCTGAGGTTTCTTATCTCAGTCTCGATGATACAGGGGTTTATAACATTGGTCAATAAAGCTTGAACCCTGGAGCTAGATATGAAGCGCGTGCAGCGTAAGAATGACTTTGTGGTAAAGGAGCTAGAGTTTAATGTACAACCCCATATCCAAAGAGTAGTGGTCGATAAGAGCCAGATCAGACAACGCTCAGTAGTCCAAGTCCTAGGATGCCCGGGAGGAGGCGAGAGCTCGGTGGCCTCCTCAGCTCGCCCTAGTAGGGTGGAGCATGTGAGGGGTGAGTGGAGAAGGTCAGCTCGCACTCATCCCAGGAGCTCGGCGAGTAGCGAGCAAGCGGGGCAGGCCGGGCCCACACTCTCTCAGGGCCGGGAAGAGGCGGCGAGTGCCGGATCCATCGAGCACTCGCTGACCCTAGCGAGTGGAGATTTCAGATGGCCACTCGCCTAGTCTCTTGTGATGTGTTCTTACCATTCTGACCCCATTGGCCTGCATATGGCCTATTAGAACAACAGAGTTACTCTGTTGGCAGACCCAGTTGGGCTGCATATAGATGCTTAGAATAGCGGAGGTTGGCTATTTGCAGGCCATTTTCAGAAATCTATAAATAGACCCAAGGGGGTACCTCAGAAGACATGCTTTTTTATGCCCCGATCTTCTTGCGCTTTCTGAGATACCCTCAGCTCGACATTTGTCTAGGGAGGGGAAACATTCTAAGATCTTTCGGGTGTGTGGTGGGACCTCCAATCCAAGCCCTTGGGTCTGTCCCCTGTTCTTTTTTCCTTAGTCTTTTGGCTCGCGCGAGAGAAGTAAGTGTGTGATCACCCCTTCCCCAAGGGTGAACTCCATAGAGACCACGTTTTCGGTTTCAACATTTTTGGTGTAGTGAGAGTGGAGCATGGTCAGCATAGAAGCTCTTCAGCAGGCTTGATTACTGGATGAGAAGGGCAATGTCCGGACAGGGTCGACTCACCACCACCTCCCCCTCTTACCACGGTAGGGATGTTCGAAGAATTCAGGCAGGAGATGCTTGGACTCTTCAAGTTCGCACTAGGCCCGCATGTCGAGTTCTCGACACCAGCTATCCCAGTCGTTGTCGCCCCGGCCCTAGGCGAGGATGCCCTGGCTCGGCGATCTGGGAAGGATGTTATAGAGGAGGGCAGTGGGCGTGACATCCCCGGGTGAGTGCTCTTCCTCGGGTCGGCTAGTGGAGGCTGGTTCGGCGAGTTTGGGCTGTGAGATCCTCCGTCTCGCCCAGTACGGGGAGGCAGCCCCTTTAGCGAGTTTTTTTCTTCTGCCCCAGTTCTAGAGGGGTTCAGGCAGCCGGAGATATCCTACTACGCCGGGAAGGATGACCGGGTCCTGTACATCCAATGGTTTGAGGATGTGGTTTCAATAAGGAAGATGTCAGATGCCTTCAAATGTAGAGTATTCGCCATCACCCTCAAGGAGAAGGCGAGGGAGTAGTTCCACTAGCTAATAGCCAACTCAATCTACTACTTTGAGGACCTGCTCTGGGGGTTGATGTCGAGGTTCACCACCTCTAAGAAAAGGAAGGAGTCGGAGTCCCTGTTCCACATCAAGTAGGGGGTGAACGAGACCTTGGGAAGCTATGTGGACCTGTTCCAGGAGGAGGTCACCTAGGTCTAAGAGATATCAGGGCACACACTGATGATGGCCTTCACCTTAGGGTTGCAATAGGGTTTCTTCAGTATGGATATGAAGAGAGTTCCACCCCTCTCCTACGAGGATCTAATGAAGAGGGTGTCGAGAGAAGTCGACGGGGAGGCTCCAAACTCCGAGTTCACAAAGAATTTGGCCTGGTGCGCCACGGAAGAGGAGAAGGGGTTAGGGGGTGGCCGAGGTCAGGAGGTGAGGAAAGCCGAGCCTCGACAGACGGAGCAACAATAACAACAACAACTGTAGTAGCCCGGGTGGTGGCGCCAGGAGACGAACAACCAGCTCGGCTTGAGGTAGCCAAAGTGGCAAGATCAAGGCCGACGGAGAGGTTTCCACGAAGGAGACATTCTACATAGGAGCCAGGGTCAGTTCCATGCTCATGGATGGATGCAGGGTCAGGGATCTCCTCTCCCCGATCAACATCAGGCTATGGCGATAACCATTCAGAGGCGGAGAGGTCAGCAGAGGAGGAGAAGGGAGGTCCGGGTGGATTTTCCATACCATGACTTCCACCAGGAGGAGGGGCTCGATACGACCACGTGCTCGGAGTTTCTCGAGTTGAGAGGAAACAAGGAGCAGCAGCAGCAGCTGGACCGCTCGGAGGTGCGGATCAAGGATGTCCTGCCTCGTGCGGAGGAGGATATGTATGAATACCGGGCCGATGTCAGTGCCGGAGGCGGGATCAGAGTGATCCATGAGGGTGGTAGTTGAAGCCTCCCGGAAGGCAAGCCTCCACACCATATACCAAAGGAGCGTTGTCACCACATCCCAGACGCCACCCCCGGAGGATAAGATCATCTTCTCGAGGAAAGACATGCCAGATCATGAGGATCCCTTCTGCGACGCGTTGGTCATCCAAACCGCAGTAGAGAATTTCACCATCTCCCGGATCCTCATCGAGAACGGGAGCTCAGTCAAAGTAATTTTTAAGAAGGCATTTGACGCGATGAAGGTATAGGCTAGGAGAGTGTTGACGTCGGATGGGCCTTTATTTGGATTCTTGGGAGAAAGGAAGGATGTTGAAGGAGGAGTGGGGATCCATGCCACTCTGGAGGGGCAGTCCCAAAACTGCAGGTTCGTCATCATGGATGCCCCCAGTATTTACAACGCCATCTTCGGACGGCCTCTCATCAGTGATTTCCATTACATCCCCTCATCCTTCCACCAATGCTTGAAGTTCAATGTCAAGGGGATCCAGGTCTGGGTCCGGGGTGACCCTAAAGCAGCAAGGGAGTGCTAAGTCACCGCGATGAACTCAATTTCTTGGCAGGAGGGAGCTGAGGAGATGGAATGGAGGATGGAAGAGGCAGAGCGGGAAGTAGGTGGAGTGGAGATGGAGGTGGAGAAGAGTCGCACCCAAGTGGAGGTGGCGGGGGGGGAGTTCAGGAAGGGCCAGCCAAGGTGGTGGTCGTGGAGGAAGATGAGGAGGTTCTTGTCCTAGGGGAGGGGGACGTTGGAGAAGTGGGGAGAGTAGTCTCGTTTGGAGGCTGCGAAAGAAGTGGTGGAGATGGAAGTTCTCAACCCCAGAAGAAGGGTGGAGAAGGTACGCATGAGCGGGGGTCTGACCCCGGTGGACCAGCAGAGGATGCTGGCATGCATCAAGAAGAATGTTGACATCTTCTCTTGGAGCGCGATAGAGATGTCGTGGATCGATGCAGACATCACCTGCCACCTCCTCAACCTAGATCCAGAAGCTCGCACCATCCAGCAAAAGTAAAGGTCCATCGCGGACAAGCAAGCTCATGAAGGCTGGCTTTGTATCCGAAAATCAATACCCTGGCTGGGTCTCTAATGTTGTAATGTTTAAAAAAGGAGACGGTTGGTGGAGAATGTCTGTGGATTTTTCTTTGCTAAATAAATCATGTCCTAAGGATTGTTACCCCTTGCCTCGAATCGACGCGCTGGTTGACTCAGCCGTCGGTTTTCCTATAACAAGTTTCTTATATGCTTTTTTAGGTTTTCATTAGATTAGGATGCACCCCCCGAAGTGAATGATCTCTCGTTCATCACCAGGGATGGGTTATACTACTATAGGATGATGTCTTTTGGGCTAAAAAATGTAGGGGCAACATACCAAAAGATGATGGATCGGGTCTTCCGGGAGAAAAAGGGGAGGAACCTCAAGGTGTATGTGGATGATCTGATGATCAAGATCTGGGAGGTGGACTCCCACCTCTTGGATTTGGAGGAGACCTTCGACACCCTCTATAGATTCAAGATGAGGCCAAACCCCGTAAAATGTGTTTTCGGGCCCAACAGAGGCATCTTCTTGGGCCATCTTGTCACCCCCGCAGGGGTGGAACCTAATCCTGATAAGGTCAAGGCGATTATGGAGTTAGGGTCGCCTCGAAATGCTAAGGAGGTGCAACGTCTAACAGGGAAGTAGGAATGTCTAAGCAGGTTTCTCTCTCGGGCAGGGGAGAAGTGCTCTCCCTTCTTCAAATCATTGAGGGGGGGAGGGCAAAGTTTGAGTGGTTGAAAAAATGCGATGAGGACTTCCAGGCCTTGAAGAGGCAATTAACTTAGGCTCCTCTGCTCCAAGGGCCGAAGGAAGGGGAAGATCTATCCCTGTAGCTTAGGGTCGGGGGAGAGGTGGTAAGATCCGCCTTAGTTCGGGAAGAAGGAAAGAAACAGTTGCCCATATACTATGTGAGCAGGGTCTTGAGGAAGGCGGAGCTTCGGTATCCGCGATCCTAGAGAAGTTGGCCTTCACTCTGGTTATCTCGGATCAGAGGATCTGACCTTATTTCCAACCGCAGCCCATCCGAGTGGTGACTGACCATCCCTTCCGCAACATCTTCAAGGGGGTGGAGAACTCAGGAAGGTTGGAGAAGTGGTCGGTGGAGCTGAGTGAGTTCGATATCTCCTTCATGCCACGCTGCTCAATAAAAGCCCAAGCAATAGCCAACTTTCTGACTGATTATGTGGTCAAGGTGGCGGAGGCCGAACTAACTCGCCCGGTTCCCTGGAAGGTGATGGTCGACGGCACGTCGGGAAGACATTCCTTGGGGGTGGGGTGATCTTGGAGAGCCCCCAGGGAACAAGAATCGAGCAAACGGTGGTGGTGCACTTCCCCATCACTAACAACCATGCCGAGTATGAGGCTGTGATAGCAGGATTGCGCCTAGCCAGGGAGGGTGGGGTGCATTATGTGGATGTCCTCACTGTATCCATGATGCTTATTTCTCAGATCAATGGGGAGTTTGAGGCAAGGGAACCTACCCTCCAATTATACATGGCAAAGGTGAAGGGGTCATCGGTACATTCCAGACCTTTTCCATCCGACATGTGCCGCGGGAGGAGAATGAGCAGGTTGATCACCTAGCCAAGCATGGTCCCCGAGTGGGGGGGTACCATCACTGACCTGTTCCTCCCGTTCATCCAAGAGGGGGAGCTGATGGAGGTGGACCAACACTCCTCGTGGATGGATCCATTCACAACATTCCTTTCTATAGGGGAATTCCCAGAATGGATGGATAAAAAGAAGTTCAAGCACAACTCGGCATATTATCTCATGCGTGAAGGGCAATTATACAGAAAGCCCCTCTCGGGAATGTTGGCACGCTGCGTGGCTGAGAGGGAGGTCCAAAGGATTCTATAGGAGGTCCATTCCGGAGAGTGAGAAAGTCACTCGGGAAGCAGAACTTTGGAGGGAAGAATAGTCTGACAGGGGTACTTCTGGCCAACCCTAACTCAGGATGATGCAGAGTTCACAAGGAAATGGCACAAGTGCTAGTTGTTTGCCCCCTCCAACTTCAACTAGCTCAGCGGCTCGGGAGTATCATGGCCACCTGGCCCTTCACCATTTAGGGAATGGACTTGGTAGGACCTTTCCCCCAGGACAGTGGGCAAAGGAGGTTCCTGCTGGTGATGATAGACTATTTTCTAAGTGGTTGGAAGTGAAGGCATGATGGGTGTTAAAACTCCAAAAATAATTATGAAGCGCGGCACCCCGGGCGGTTTTATTTAAGTTGGAAAGCGGGTTGGATTTTATTTAAGAAAACGGGGCGCGCGTATTTTATTTGGATATAAAACGAGTGTGATCGAGTTTTAACGAAAGGAGGCAAGTGCACCTATCGTGAGTAGTACAGGATATTCCGGGTGGAATATCGAGGTCGTATTGTTCTCGGGGTCGGTTCGATTATTCCTACTCTTCCCTGGAGAGGACTATTATTTTACTGATAATTACTTGTCGGGTAATATTTTTTTATATAATTAAAAATGACAAATAAAACTGAAAATGAAAGAAATAAAAAGAAAGCTTGAAGGTGGTGCCGATGAAGAGCTTAGCTTGATGACACCGAAAAAACAATTGAACTAAAATAGACTTTTAATAAAAAGAGCTCCTAAATTTCTAATTAATTAAGGCGGAGACTTGGCCGTGGAGGTTCCACTAAAATGAGCTCACCTAGCTATAGGCTATCGCTCACCTGAACGCTAAGACTACTCGACCGAACGTTAGTCCGACGAAGGATTCCTCTTAACGCCTGCATTACGCTAAGAACCCCGCAATTGGGTGGGGAACCCAATCCGGTAGAGTTGGCGTGCCTCCTCTCTCGAGGGTTAGTGCGGAACTCTCTTTGCCAAGGGGTGATCTGTCCATACGCACGGCCTCTCGGCGAGCGTATGGAAAACAAAAATAGAGCCCACACATCGATATGTGGTCCTACGCATCGTTAACCCCGGGCAAACCTTAAGTACTTTTAATTAATTAAAAAAATACGACCTTTAATTATTTTAAGCTATTTTATCTGTCCCAATCCTCTTCGATACCGAGTGTTGAAACCGGAATCCGGTCTCCTATGGAGTTCGACCCTTGGGGAAGGGTGGTCTCGCGCCTACTTTGCTCCTGCAAGAAAAACAACAAAGAAGGCAAGAAGAAACAAACCCAAGGGCTCGGCAGGGAGGTCCCACCACAAACCCGGAAGATCTTTGAGCGCTTCCCCTCCTTAGCGAGAAGCCGAGCTAAGGTACCCTCAGAAAGCACTTGAAAATAGGAGCAGGGATGCACTCAAAGCGTGCGTTCTGAGGTACCCCTTGGGTCTTACTTATAGTTTTTGGAATCTGAACTGCCAATAACCAGAAGAACTGACCTGAAAATACCAAAAAGCTCTTGGTTGGGTCTGCCAACAGAAAAGCTCCGCTGTTCCGAATAGCTATGCGCATTCCAACCTGGTCTGCCAACAACTTGGCCCCGCTGTTCTAAACAGCTATTCGCACACATGGGGGGGGGGGTCAGCCCTCCATCCATCCCTCTCCGCGAGAGGCGGTCGCGACCTGGTTCTGGCGGCTCGCTTATCCTTCTCGGGCGAACGCGAGCCGGACAGCCGCGACCTGCCAGTCCTCTGCCGAGGCGGATAGGGGATCAGGTCGCGTAAAGGGGGAGGACTGGCGGCCATTGTGGTCCCTCAATTCTTCCACCATGTCAAGGGAGAGTCTCAGCTCCTTCTCGTTCTCGGCTTGCCATTCTTCTCGACCCTCTTTGGCTGCCACGACTCGCGGCATTTGGACTTCAAATTCCACGGGGAGCACTGCCTCGCACCCATGGGAGAGCTTGAAGGGGGTCTCCCCTGTAGCCGTGTTGGGGGTGGTTCTTAGGGCCCAAAGAACCGCCGGGGGTGCGAACTCCCCGGGCGAGGACGCTCCCGGCAGGCGAGCTGGGAAGGAGGTGGCTGAGGAAGGCCGCGGGTGCGAACTCCCCGGGCGCGAGCTCTTCCCCGGCTCGGCAGGCCGAGGCCGATTCGGCGAGCTGGGCTCGCGAGACTCGCCGGCTCACCCAGTGGGGAGAGTCAGTCCTTTCAGCGATCTGGTCTCCTCAGCTGCAGTTCCAGACGGGTTCAGGGAGCCCGAGATGTCCTACTACACCGGGAAGGGAGACCCGGTCTAGCATGTCCAATGGTTCGAGGATGTGGTCTCCATCCGTCAGATGTTGGACGGATTCAAATGCCGACTCTTCACCATCACCCTCCGGTAGAAGGCAAGGGAGTGGTTCCACCAGCTCCTGGCCAGCTCCATCTACTGCTTCGAGGACATGCATCGAGGGTTCTTGCTGAGATTCACCACCTCGAAGATGAGGAAGAAGGAGTCCGAGTCTTTGTTCCACATTAAGCAGGGGGTGAACGAGACGTTGGGGAGCTATGTGTACCGATTCCAGGAGGAAGTTACTCAAGTCCAGGAGATGCCGGGCCATAGTCTGATGATGGCTTTTATCCTGGGCCTGCAGGTGGGTTTCTTCCGAATGGAGCTGAAGAGAGTTCCCCCCCCCCCTCTCCTATGAGAAGTTGATGGAGAGGGCGGCGAGAGAGGTCGACGGGGAAGCGTCGAACCCGGAGTTTGCAAGGAAGCTGGACAGGTGGGCCAC
The DNA here is from genome assembly GCA_039583875.1 of Platanthera guangdongensis. Lineage (NCBI taxonomy): Eukaryota > Viridiplantae > Streptophyta > Magnoliopsida > Asparagales > Orchidaceae > Platanthera > Platanthera guangdongensis. The sequence goes on along the minus strand of CM077153.1, from coordinate 90,780,481 downwards.
GGAGGAAGAGAAGGAGTCGAGAGGAGGAAAGGCACAGGAGGAGAGAAGAGGGGAGCCTAGGAAGAGGGAGCAAAGGCAGCTCTAGTGGCAGCAGCAGCCGAGGTGGGGGCACCAGGAGCCCGACCGTCGGCTGGGCTGTGGACCTGAGTGGCAGGGGCAGGGGACACCGAGAGGATACTACGGAAGGGGTCACCACCAGGGGAGGCAAGATAAGTTCCACCCTCCGGGCTGGAGGCAGGGCCAGAGGCCCCGGCTCCCCGATCAGGAGGAGGCCATGGCCATAGCCTTGGGAGTAAGGAGGGGGATCATGAGGAGGAGAAGAAGGGAGGTCAGGGTGGAGCTGCCCTATTGCGACTTCCATTAGGAAGAGGGGCATGCCACAGCCACCTGCTCGGAGTTCCTTGAGATGAGAGGGAATCGGGAACAACAGAAGCAGCAACAACAGGGAGGACGGCAAGAAGTGAGGATCGAGGAGGTCCTGCCTCGGGCGGAGGAGGATCGTTGCGAAGACCGGGTGGATGTCGGAACCCGAGGGGGAATCGGAGTGATCCACGGATGGGTCGGGGTTGAGGCTTCCCGCAAGGCAAGCCTCCACACCATGTACCGGCGAAGCGTCGCCTCCACATCCCAAACCCCACCCCCGGAGGAAATGATCACTTTCTCCAGGAATGATATGCCAGACCACGAGGACCCATTCTAGGATGCGCTGGTCATCAAGGCCGCCATCGAGAATTTCACTGTCTCTCGTGCTGGCCTCAGACGGGCCCTTGTTCGGGTTTTCAGGAGAAAGGAAGGAAGTGGAGGGAGGAGTTGGCCTCCATGTCACCTTGGGGGGGGGGGCAGTCCCGAAACTGCAAGTTCGTCATTGTGGACGCCCCCAGTAGCTACAGTGCCATCTTCGGGAGGCCCCTTATCAGCGCCTTCCGCTGCGTCCCCTCATCTTTCCATCAGTGTTTGAAGTTCAACGCTGAGGGGGTCCAGGTCAGGGTCAGGGGGGACCCAAAGGTGGTGCGGGAGTGTTATGTCACTGCGGTGAACACCATCTCCTGGAAGGAGGGAGCCGAGGAGATGCGGCGAAGGATGGAGGAGGTCTAGCAGGAAGCAGGAGGGGAGGAGTTGGAAGTGAAGGACTGCGCAGAAGAGGCGGCAGGAGGAGATCTGGAGGAGGTGGCTGAAGAGAGGGGCGTTGGAGAAGAGATGGAGGTAGAGGTCCCCATTCCAGAGGAGGGGGATGCCGAGGGATGGGGGGGAGCAAGCCAGGCTGGAGGCAGCAGAGGAAGTGGTGGAGCTGGAAGTGTTCACTAGAGGAGGCATGATGGAGAAGATCTGCGTCAGCGGGGGGATGACCCCGGAGGACCAAGGCAGGATGCTGGAGTGCATCCAGAAGAACGTGGACATCTTTGCTTGGAACGCCGCAGAAATGCCGGGGGCTGACGCGGATGTGGCTTGCCACCACCTCAACCTGGACCTGGGAACACGCCCCGTTCAGCAGAAGAAGAGGTCCACTGCGGACAAGCTGGCGGAGCCCATCAGGGAGGAGGTGGCGAAACTCCTCAAGGCCGGCTTCGTGTCTGAGATTCAGTACACCGGCTGGGTCTCCAACGTGGTTATAGTTAAAAAAGGAGACGGCCGATGGAGGATGTATATCGATTTTTCCTTACTTAATAAAGCTTGTCCTAAGGACTGTTATCCTTTGCCTCGAATCGACGCGCTGGTTGACTCAGACGTCGGTTATTCTGTAATGAGTTTTTAGATGCTTTTTCAGGTTATCATCAAATCAGGATGCACCCCCCAGACATCAAAGATGTCTCGTTCATCACAGGGGATGGATGCTACTGTTACAAAATGATGCCCTTCGGGCTGAAGAATGCTGGGGCAACCTACCAAAAAATGATGGACAGGGTCTTCAAGGAGCAGAGGGGGAGGAATTTGGAGGTGTATGTAGATGACCTCATGATCAAAAGTCGGGATGTGGACTCCCAGCTCCGGGACCTGGAGGAGACCTTCACCACCCTGCGCAAATACAAGATGCGGTTGAACCCCCTGAAATGTGTCTTTGGGGCCAGCAGGGGAAAGTTCTTGGGGCACCTCCTCACCACCGCGGGGGTCGAGCCGAATCTAGATAAGGTCAGGGCTATCTTGGAGCTGGGGTCCCCGCGGAATGCTAAGGAGGTCCAACGGCTGACGTGGAAGCTAGCAGGGCTGAGTCGCTTCCTTTCTCGGGCAGGGGAGAAGTGCTCCCCCTTCTTCAAAACACTGAGGGGTGGTCAAAGGTTTGAATGGACCAAGGAGTGCGAGGAGGCGTTCCAGGCCCTCAAGGTGCAGTTGATACAGGCTCCGCTGCTCCAAGGACCGAAGGAGGGGGAGGACCTGTTCTTATATCTCGGGGTCGGGGCGGAGGCACTGAGCTCCGTCTTGGTTCGTGAAGAGGGGAAGAGGCAGCTCCCTATTTATTACGTTAGCCGGGTCCTGAGGAAGGTCGAGCTCCAGTATCCTATTTTGGAGAAGCTAGCCTTCGCCCTAATCATCTCGGCTCGGAGGCTGCGACCTTACTTCCAGGAACACTCAATCCGAGTGGTGACCGACCATCCTGTCCGCAACATCTTCGAGGGGGTGGAGCATTCAGGCAGGCTGGCTAAGTGGTCAGTGGAGCTGAGCGAGTTCGATGTCTCCTTCGTTCCGCGGCTCTCGATCAAAGCTCAGGCGATGGCCGACTTCCTAGCCGACTACGTGGTGGAAGTTGCGGAGGAAGAGCTCACCCGCCCGACTCCTTGGAAAGTGAGGGTGGATGGAGCCTCAGGGAGGCATTCCCTTGGAGTGGGGGTGATCCTAGAAAGCCCTCAAGGGACTCAAATTGAGCAGACGGTGGTGGTGCACTTTCCCATTACCAACAATCAAGCCGAGTACGAAGCCGTGATAGCAGGGCTACGCCTGGCCAGGGAGCTGGGGGTGTCGGATTTGGAGGTCCTTACTGACTACATGGTAGTAGCTTCCCAGATCAATAGAGAGTTCGAGGCTAGGGAGCCCACCCTGCGATCGTACTTGGCCAAGGTGAAGGGGGTCATTGGCACTTTTCAAACTTTCACCATCCGACACGTGCCCAGGGAAGAGAATGAACAAGCCGATCAGCTGGCAAAGCATGGTCCCCAGGTGGGGGCACCATCACCGACCTGTTCCGCTTCTCCATCGAAGAAGGAGAGCTCATGGAAATCGATCAACAAGCTTCGTGGATGGATCCAGTTGTAGTTTTCCTCTCCACGGGAGAGTATTCGGAAGGAGTAGATAAGAAGAAACTAAGGCACAAGTCAGCTTATTACCTCCTCCAGGACGGGCAGCTATACAGGAAGACCCTCTCAGGGATGCTGGCTCGCTGCGTGGCCGGGGGCGAAGTGCAGAGGATCTTGGAGGAGATCCACTCCGGGGAATGTGGGAGTCACTCCGGGAGTCGGACCCTGGAAGGAAGGATAGTCAGGCAAGGGTATTTCTGGCCCACCCTGGGCCGAGACGCTGCAGAGTTCGCAAGAAGATGTCATAAGTGCCAGCTGTTTGACCCTCTTCAGCTACAGCCGGCCCAACGACTCAGGAGTATCACGGCCCCCTGGCCCTTCGCAATCTGGGGAATGGATTTGTTTGGACCATTTCCCCAAGCCAGCGGCTAGAGAAGGTTCCTCCTAGTGATGATTGACTACTTCTCCAAGTGGATGGAGGTGAAGGCACTGGCCAAGGTGACCTCCCAGGCGATCAGGAACTTTGTTTGGGGGAGATCATCTGTCGCCATGGGCTGCCCCAGGCCATCGTCACGGACAACGGGCCCCGGTTCGCCAGTGCCGAATTCACCAGCTTTTGCGAACAGCTTGGGATCGACCTCAGGTTCGCCTCGGTCCATCACCCCAGGAGCAATAGGCAGGTGGAGGCCGCAAACAAGATCATCGTCAACCTCCTAAAGAAGAGGGTGGAGAATTTGAAGGGGAGCTGGGTGGAGCAGCTTCCCGCGGTTCTTTGGGACCTAAGAACCACCCCCAGCACGGCTATAGGGGAGACCCCCTTAAACCTCTCCCATGGTTGCGAGGCGGTGCTCCCCGTGGAATTTGAAGTCCAAATGCCACGAGTCGTGGCAGCCGAGAACGAGGAGGATCTGAGACTCTCCCTTGACATGGTGGAAGAATTGAGGGACCTTTCGGCTGTCCGACAGGAGGAGGTAAAAAGAAGGTGTTGGGTATTGTATCCACAATGTACCTGATTTGAAGAAGCCCCTGGACAAGCTAAGGTCAATAGACTATGTATTTGATAAAATCTTTCTAGTTGTGCTTGCAGTTTTTCCACGCTAAGTGCACACCAATGTCAGGGTGCAGTAGGTCAATATACACGGGTCTGTACGACGTAATCCCTCGTTGAGCAGATCAGTGTGTTGGCCTACGTGTATTCTCTCTATTGGAGTGCACTTATTTTCAAGCACAGGGCTGTAAATATGCAGGAGCAGACAAGGAGCAAGGATGGGTCAAGGAGCACCTCATAGGTGGAAAGACGAAAATTCGTCTAAGTTTAAATCGACGAGAATCACCAAGTGATTCTCGCCGATTCGGCGAGAATCACTTGAGATTCTCGCCGATTCGACGAGAATCAGAAGTTGATTCTCGCCGAACTCGATCCAGCCACTTCTAAGCAAGCACCTCTGCTTCTAAGTAAGAATCGACGAGAATCACCAAGTGATTCTCGCCGATTCGGCGAGAATCACTAGTGATTCTCGTCGAATCGTCGAGAATCACTGGTTGATTCTCGCCGTCTCGACCTGGCCTAAAGCAGTGCGTGCAACCAAGGCAAATTCGACGAGAATCATCTTTGATTCTCGCCGAATCGTCGAGAATCACCTTTGATTCTCGGCGACTCGGCGAGAATCACTTTCGATTCTCACCGATTTTGACTTGGGCGTTTTTCTGGAACTTCCTGAACCGGATTCTGCCGCTGTTAAGATTCTGGACCGGGACTTAGGGATTCAGCTTGTGGGTCCCACAAAGGTCATTTTGGAAAGCATCTACAGTATTTATATACGGGTATTTTGAACGGAATACCTAGACAGAGAATCAGAAACCGAGCCGCGACGTAACCCTAAAATCGCGATTCCTCTCCGCCGCCGCCGTCGCGCTCGGGCAAGTCCGTCGCCGCTGCTGATCGCTTTTCTTCCCGATCTCCGGCGACAGAAGCTTAGCCAGGCTCAGAGTCTCACGTGTCTATCAAGAGATCTCTTGCCTCTCGATTTGTTGATCGGGAAAAACTTCCCCGTCTGAATCGATCGAGACGACCGATCCTCGTGTGACCGTTGGAAGACCAAGCTAGCTTCGCTACGAAGTTTGGATCTCCAAGTTCAGCAGCTGCTCATCATCATAGCTGCCGATACCGAAGCTAGCCGCCGCTCGTGTTGCCGCCGCCGGTTCTGGGGAGATCCTCTCCAAGAGAGACCAAGGTTGTAGACTCTTCGTTGACTTCACGAACACGTCGTCGAACGAAGAGGAACACCGTAGTATCCAAACGAAGTTTGTATCTCGTGTACATTCTATATTTACTTTTGTTGTAAAGGAACGTTTGTTCCGTGTTGTAAGGGTTGGGTGCAACCCGTCTTGTGGGAGTGTTGACTCTCACGTGTGGAAGGGTTCCTTCCGATAGTGCAGGGATTGGATTTCAATCCTGTTGGAGAAGAGACCGAGTCGTCCCTTGTTGGGAGATAGGTCGAAGGGGGAAATTGGATGTACCCAAGTCGGGGAACCACTATAAATTGCCTGTGTATTCTGTGTGCTGTGCTTTTTATTTTTATTGTGCAGGTACATTCGTAAATTCCGCAAAAGCGCTACACGTCACCTATTCCCCCCCCCCCCCATAGGTGCACATAGCTGACACTAGGTGGACTTTCAAGTGGTATCAGAGGGAGGTTACTCATCAAAAAGGTTAACACCTTGAGTTGAATCCTGCCCCTAGTGTCAAGAAGAAGACAAATATCTACTATGGACGGGCTCAAGTTCTCCGACAAGATCCCAGTGTGCACCAGGCTCAACTTTCCGATCTGGAAGGAAAGAATCAGGTTTTACATGGAAGCAGTCGATCCTCGACTCTTCATGATCGTGGAGGAGGGACCTTATGTCCCCACTAAGGCCTCCACCATCGATCCCACCAAGAAGGTGCCGAAGACACTTTCTGAAATGGACAAAGACGAGATGGTGCTAGTGGGACTGGACAAGAAGGCACGAAACATTCTAGTGAGCGCAGTTGATGATTCTATGATGCAAAACTTCAGCAACTACAGGACAGCTCAGGAGATCTGGCAGTGCCTGATCATCCTAATGGAGGGCACGGATGAAGTGAGGGATGATCGGAGATCCCTCCTGAACCAAAAATATGAGGCCTTCAGGCAAGGGCCTAAGGAAGAGATCGGAGTCACCTACGAGAACTTCCTAAAGATTGTCAACGCCCTCAAGGGCTACGGAAGAGTGTTCACCAATGGTGAACTCAATGACAAATTCCTTAGGTCCCTTACTAAGGAATGGGACACAAAGATCTGCGCCATCAGAGAATTTGACAGACTAGCAGAAACTGATCCACAAATCCTGTTTGGGAAGCTGATGTCCTATGAGCTTCAGCTGAACACCAGGAAAGCAGAGGAAGAAGCAGAGAAGGCTGCTGCAAAAGAAAAGACTGTGGCCCTAAAAGCCAGTTACTCCAGAAAGGGCAAGGGTGCGATGTCATACCGTGCGAGGAATAAGGAAGAGGAGGAGGACTCTGAACCATGCTCCTCCGGCTCAGAGCTGTCGGAGGAGGATTTCTCCCTCATCACCCGAGAGTTCAAGAAGTTCCTCAAGATGAGGAATCAAAGAAAGAAAGACAGATCCTCCTCCAGGCATCAGAAGAAAAATTATTCTTCTGACAGGTATGCATCTAAACCTAACAAACATCGTTCTTCTGATATTATTTGCTTTGGATGCAATAAGCCAGGACATGTCGTGGCCGACTGCTATCAAAGCAAAAGAGAAAAAGGGAAAGGAGAGGAGCTCAAATCCTCCAGAGATAAGAAGAAGGAGCGGAGCTACATCGCCAGAAGGCCAAAGACACTAAGTGAGTCTGATTCCTCAGACTCCAGTGATGATGAGGAAGCCATTTACTGGGAAGGTAAAAGCTCACACACCTCTCTCCGACTCTGACTCTGATCCTGAGTCTCAGGATGATGAACCTGAGGATAGCCTTTCGGCCTGCGAAGCTGAGCTCCTCGAGAAGTATGAGCTTCTGCTCAACACCTTCGAGGAGTGCCGAAAGAGATTGAAGGCTGAGAAAAAGGAAGTAAAATTCCTTAAGGGCGAGTGTGTTTCCCTAAGGGAAGAGGTCACCAGCTTGATTTCTCTCCGACAGGAACACCTCGACCTGACTTCAAAGCACTCAGAGTCTCTTAAGCTCCTTGATCTTAAGCAGGAGGAAGTCGACAAGTTGGAAGAACAACTTACGGCAGAAAGGAAGATCGTCAAGAGCTTCTCTATGCCAAAAACTGTTCTTCCAGTTGTTGATACCTTCTCTGCTCAGGCCAAAGGAGCTGGCTTGGGGCATGTAGGGGTATCTGGTTCCTCTTCCAGGAGAAACAGGAACCAGAGGAAGAATAAGGCCGCCAAGAAGGCCTCTGCTGATGAAAAGGGTAAGGCTCCTCTTAGTCCTGTTGCGTTCAGAAAGCCTGGCTTTCCTTGCAACCAACATGACTTTGAGTCAACATTTGGGCATCATTTCCGGCCCTCGATTGCAAAGCCAAAGAGCCGGTATGACGGTTGGAACTTTCCCCGGAACTTCGGTGAGAGTGCCTTCAAGGCACCTTATGAGGAAATCCACATAGGAAATTATGGTCCGTTCTCTAGTGGCCATAATGGAAAGCAGGCACCAAAAGCCAAGCCTGTTATACAGAAGGTGACAAAGTCATGGGACTGTTGTCACCATGAGGCCTCCACCTCCAGATCCAAGGCCCCAGCAGTACCCACCGTTCACAGGGTAAGGCAGGAGCCTAGGAAGAGGTACAACAGATTCGACTGTTGATGTTGTGGCAAAGTCGGTCACTTTGCCGTGGATTGTTGGTTTAATCCAAGGAATTACGAGACTCCCTATGTTAGCAATGCGAGACCGACCACTCGTAGGGTTAACCAACCGAGGGGGAGTGTGCTAACCAGGAATCTAGGACCCAAGTTCGATTGGGTTCCTAAGGCAAATTAATTTTGTTTTGCAGGAATGTCCAAAGGCCACCAAAACGCCGATCTGGTATTTGGACAGTGGATGCTCCCGGCATATGACCGGGACAAGAAGCCTGCTGCGTGATTACACTTCAGTCGAGAATGGACCCAAAGTCATCTTTGGAGGGTCAGATCGAGGAGTCACCAGAGGTTATGGTATGATTTCCAACGGTATAATCTCTATCACCGACGTGGCTTATGTTGAAGGGTTAAACCATAACCTGATCAGTGTAAGTCAGTTATGTGATAAAGGTTATGACGTTAAGTTCTGCAAGGATAAATGTCTGATAATTTCACGTACCTCTTCTGAAACGGTATTATCAGGCATTAGGAGCAGAAATATCTTCTATTTAGATTTTCTCAGTTTAGATTCATCTACCCTCGTATGCCTTATGGCAACAGGCAGTGCATCTCTTTGTGAACAATGGCACAAGAGATTGTCACATATTAATTTCAAGACAATTAGTATGCTGTTTTCTAAGAACTTGGTAAGGGATGCTCCCAGTATCAAGTGCATCAAAGATAGCCCCTGTCCTGCATGCCAGATCTGCAAACAGACTCGGGCTACCTTTAAGAGCATCGCTGACAAAGACTCTTCCCGATGTCTTTACCTTTTACATATGGACTTGTTTGGTCCAATGCAAGTTCATAGCTTGGGAGGCAAGTCCTATACGCTAGTGATAGTTGATGATCATTCTCGGTTTACATGGGTGTTCTTTTTGAAACGAAAGTCAGATACGTTTGACATCTTCACTAATTTTGTCAAGCAGGTTCAGAACGAATTTAACTGCTCCGTGGTCAAAATCAGAAGTGACCATGGAACAGAATTCGAATCTGGGGCAATGACAGAATTTTGTGAAGAACAAGGTATCTTTCATGAGTTTTCCTCCCCGCGCACTCCTCAGCAAAATGGAGTTGCGGAGAGGAGAAATAGAACTCTCATTGAAGCCTGCACGACAATGTTGAAAGACGCTTCTCTCCCGAAATACTTCTGGGCAGAGGGTGTCAATACAGCTTGTCATGTACAAAACCGAGCATTGATCAACAAGCATCATCGTAAGACGCCCTATGAGATACTGAAAGGCAGGAAACCAACCATATCCTACTTGAGGATTTTTGGTTGCAGATGCTATGTACTGAATAATGGGAAGTACCCGCGTACTAAATTCGGTGAAAAATTCTTCGAAGGCATATTCATGGGCTATAGTTCCCATAATCGGGCATATAGGGTCTTCAATAAGAAAACTCTAGTGGTAGAAGAATCAATAAATGTTGTATTTGATGAAGGAAGTTTGCTTAACAGCAATTCTTCCAGTAGTATTCTTGAAGATGCAGGTGCTCGACTTGAACAGCTGAGTCTGGATGAGACCGCTAAAGATGACGCTCCTAAGTACGTCAAAGTTTCCACCTCCACGTCATCTGAAAATGTTGAAGATCAAAATCTTAGAAGAAGGAGAAGCACAAGAAGTAGTCGAAGCTCCAGACGCCAGACTTCTTGAGCTCCGGCACGTGAGGGATCATCCTAGAGATCAAATCATCGGAGATCCTCGTGTCGGTGTCAGAACTCGAAGAGGTACTATTAACGAAGTATTGCATCTTAGCTTCCTGTCACAGGTAGAGCCAAAGAAGTTCGACGAGGCGAACAAGGATGCGGCATGGATTCTGGCCATGCAAGAGGAACTACATCAATTCGAACGTTGCAATGTTTGGACGCTGGTTCCCAGACCATACAAACAGAATGTGATTGGCACGAAGTGGATCTTCAGAAACAAGCTGGATGAACATGGTGTCATCATAAAGAACAAGGCCAGGCTGGTGGCTCAAGGTTACAGACAGGAGGAAGGGATTGACTTCGACCAGACCTTCGCACCAGTAGCAAGGCTCGAGGCAATCAGGCTGTTCCTGGCGTATGCTTCACACAAAGGATTTACAGTCTATCAAATGGATGTGAAATCGGCATTCCTGAACGGAGACCTGAAAGAGGAAGTATACGTCGCTCAACCCCCAGGTTTTGTCGATCCTACTTATCCCAATCATGTCTATTTTCTTAATAAGGCCTTATATGGGTTGAAACAAGCTCCACGAGCTTGGTATGAGACTTTATCTAGTTTTCTTCTTGAGAACAAGTTCTCCAGAGGTAAAATAGATAAAACATTCTTTCTCAGGGAAGTCAAAGGCAAGATTTTGCTGGTGCAAATCTATGTCGATGACATAATATTCGGCTCAACGGACAACAATCTTTGCAAAAAGTTTTCTAAACTTATGCAAGGAAAGTTTGAAATGAGCAGTATGGGAGAGCTCAAGTATTTCTTAGGACTTCAAGTGAAACAGTCTGATGATGGAATCTTCATCTCTCAGACGAAGTTCACAAATGAACTCCTTAAGAAATTCGGTATGGAGAGTGCAACCTCTATGAGGACTCCAATGGGATCCACCATGTCTCTGGATAAGGATGAGAAAGGTAAACCTTTCGATGAAACCAAATACAGAAGCATCATTGGATCCCTGCTCTACCTTACTGCCAGTAGACCGGATATCATGTTCTCCACATATGTCTGCGCCAGATATCAGGTGAACACTAAGGAATCTCACTATGTCGCTGCAAAGCGAATTCTAAGATACCTTAAAGGTACTCCTAATCTTGGCTTGTGGTACCCGAGAAACAATGATGTCGAGCTAATAGGCTTTTCAGATGCTGATTTTGCAGGGAGCAGGGATGACAGGAAAAGCACCTCCGGGACGTGTCAATTCCTCGGCAGGAGGCTTATCTCATGGAACAGCAAGAAACAGAATTGTGTTGCAACCTCCACAGCAGAGTCAGAGTACATCTCGGCAGGAAGCTGTTGCGCACAACTTCTATGGATCAGAAACCAGTTAGCCGACTATGAACTTCAGTTCAAGGAAGTACCCATGTACTGCGACTCCTCCAGTGCAATTGCCATTGCCAACAATCCTGTATCGCACAGCAGAACGAAGCATATTGAAGTGCGCTACCACTTCATTCGGGAGCACGTGGAAAACAAGGACATCTCTCTCTGTTATGTCCCCACGGACAAGCAGATTGCTGATATATTCACAAAGCCCTTAGACGAGGCCAAGTTCAATCTTTTCAAGACTGAATTGGGGATGCTCAATTATGAGGAATGAAGACTACAGAAGCTCCAGGCTCATGCAAGAACTGAGGGGGAGCAAAGGGCCAAACGCTACAGACCCCGATTTGCAGAAGCCGAAAAGGGGGAGATTACCCTCTCGGCTAAGGCTAAGGTGGCTCCAAGCTTGCTCCCAAGAAATTGGTATTGGTAAGGGATAACTCACTCAACTCAATTTTAAGTTTATGGTTTTCAAATTGGTATTGGTAAGGGATAACTCATTCAACTCAATTTTAAGTTTATGGTTTTCATTCCCATTTGCTCTATTCACCTTAGCTTGTAGGGTTTAGGCTCCTTCAAATAGGGGGAGATTGTTGGGTATTGTATCCACAATGTACCTGATTTGAAGAAGCCCCTGGACAAGCTAAGGTCAATAGACTATGTATTTGATAAAATCTTTCTAGTTGTGCTTGCAGTTTTTCCACGCTAAGTGCACACCAATGTCAGGGTGCAGTAGGTCAATATACACGGGTCTGCACGACGTAATCCCTCGTTGAGCAGATCAGTGTGTTGGCCTACGTGTATTCTCTCTATTGGAGTGCACTTATTTTCAAGCACAGGGCTGTAAATATGCAGGAGTAGACAAGGAGCATGGATGGGTCAAGGAGCACCTCATAGGTGGAAAGACGAAAATTCGTCTAAGTTTAAATCGACGAGAATCACCAAGTGATTCTCGCCGATTCAGCGAGAATCAGTTGAGATTCTCGCCGATTCGACGAGAATCAGAAGTTGATTCTCGCCGAACTCGATCCAGCCACTTCTAAGCAAGCACCTCTGCTTCTAACTAAGAATCGACGAGAATCACCAAGTTATTCTCGCCGATTCGGCGAGAATCACTAGTGATTCTCGTCGAATCGTCGAGAATCACTGGTTGATTCTCGTCGTCTCGACCTGGCCTAAAGCAGTGCGTGCAACCAAGTCAAATTCGACGAGAATCATCTTTGATTCTCGCCGAATCGTCGAGAATCACCTTTGATTCTCGGCGACTCGGCGAGAATCTCTTTTGATTCTCACCGATTTTGACTTGGGCGTTTTTCTGGAACTTCCTGAACCGGATTCTGCTGCTGTTAAGATTCTGGACCGGGACTTAGGGATTCAGCTTGTGGGTCCCACAACGGTCATTTTGGAAAGCATCTACAGTATTTATATACGGGTATTTTGAACGGAATACCTAGACAGAGAATCAGAAACCGAGCCGCGACGTAACCCTAAAATCGCGATTCCTCTCCGCCGCCGCCGTCGCGCTCGGGCAAGTCCGTCGCCGCTGCTGATCGCTTTTCTTCCCGATCTCCGGCGACAGAAGCTTAGCCAGGCTCAGAGTCTCACGTGTCTATCAAGAGATCTCTTGTCTCTCGATTTGTTGATCGGGAAAAACTTCCCCGTCCGAATCGATCGAGACGACCGATCCTCGTGTGACCGTTGGAAGACCAAGCTAGCTTCGCTACGAAGTTTGGATCTCCAAGTTCAGCAGCTGCTCATCATCATAGCCGCCGATCCCGAAGCTAGCAGCCGCTCGTGTTGCCGCCGCCGGTTCTGGGGAGATCCTCTCCAAGAGAGACCAAGGTTGTAGACTCTTCGTTGACTTCACGAACACGTCGTCTTACGAAGAGGAACACCGTAGTCTCCAAACGAAGTTTGTATCTCGTGTACATTCTATATTTACTTTTGTTGTAAAGGAACATTTGTTCCGTGTTGTAAGGGTTGGGTGCAACCCGTCTTGTGGGAGTGTTGACTCTCACGTATGGAAGGGTTCCTTCCGATAGTGCAGGGATTGGATTTCAATCCTGTTGGAGAAGAGACCGAGTCGTCCCTTGTTGGGAGATAGGTCGAAGGGGGAAAGTGGATGTACCCAAGTCGGGGAACCACTATAAATTGCCTGTGTATTCTGTGTGCTGTGCTTTTTATTTTTATTGTGCAGGTACATTCATAAATTCCGCAAAAGCGCTACACATCACCTATTCCCCCCCCCCCCCTATAGGTGCACATAACTGACACTAGGTGGACTTTCAGAAGGATGGCCAAATACTTTGACAACCATGTCAGGATCAAGCAGTTCGTGGAAGGAGACTTGGTGCTGAAGAAGGTGGATGCGGCAGGGAGGTCGGCATCCATAGGGAAGCTCAATCCCAGCTGGGAGGGACCATTTATTGTAAAGGAAGGTCTAAAGTCAGGAGGCTATCGACTCCAAAATATAGAGGGCGAGACCCTGAGTCACACCTGGAATGGTGATGACTTGAAGCGTTTTTCCCCTAAAGCCTGTAAGTGACACTTTCGTTATAATGAATTTCTTCAACGCTCTAGTACTGTCATAGCCAGCCTGCATGGAGAAATGGAATGTGTTTGGACCCCGAGAAGATCCCGCTGTCAGGCTCTCACCTAGCTGGCAGGGCCGGAAGTCACTCGGTGTCATCCTTGGCCTCGAGAAGATCCTGCTGCCAGGCTCTCACCTAGCTAGCAGGGCCGGAAGTTACTCGATGGAATGTGTTTGGACCCCGAGAAGATCACGCTGCCAGCCTCTCACCTAGCTGGCAGGCCCGGAAGTCACTCGGTGTCATCCTTGGCCTCGAGAAGATCCCGCTGCCAGGCTCTCACCTAGCTGGCAGGGCCGGAAGTCACTCGATGGAATGTGTTTGGACCCCGAGAAGATCCCGCTGCCAGGCTCTCACCTCGCTGGCAGGGCCGGAAGTGACTCGGTGTCATCCTTGGCCTCGAGAAGATCCCGCTCCCAGGCTATCACCTAGCTGGCAGGGCCGGAAGTCACTCGGTGGAATGTGTTTGGACCCCGAGAAGATCCCGCTACCAGGCTCTCACCTAGCTGGCAGGGCCGGAAGTCACTCGGTGTCATCCTTGGCCTCAAGAAGATCCCGCTGTCAGGCTCTCACCTAGCTGGCAGGGCCGGACGTCACTCGATGGAATGTGTTTGGACCCAGAGAATATCCCGCTGCCAGGCTCTCACCTAGCTGGCAGGGCCGGAAGTCACTCGGTGTCATCCTTGGCCTCGAGAAGATCCCGCTGCCAGGCTCTCACCTAGCTGGCAGGGCCGGAAGTCACTCGATGGAATGTGTTTGGACCCCGAGAAGATCCTTCTGCCAGGCTCTCACCTAGCTGGCAGGGCCGGAAGTCACTCGGTGTCATCCCTGGCTCGAGAAGATCCAGCTGCCAGGCTCTCACCTAGCTGGCAGGGCCGGAAGTCACTCGATGGAATGTGTTTGGACCCCGAGAAGATCCCGCTGCCAGGCTCTCACCTAGCTGGCAGGGCCGGAAGTCACTCGGTGTCATCCGTGGGCCTCGAGCAGATCCCGCTGTCAGGCTCTCACCTAGCTGGCAGGGCCGGAGGTCACTCGATGACATTAGTTTGCGACCCAGAGCGAATCACTCTGCCGGGCTCCCACCTAGCCGGCAGGGCCGGAAACTACTCAAATGGTGTTAATAATGGATTGGAATCGCGAAGATTAACCGAAAGGGGGGGGTCTAGCGTAACCACCCAGCCCCCAGATCGGCGACCGAAAGGAGGCGAGAACCCGGGTCGCGCCGCAAAGGGGTCAACCCGCAAGAATCTGATGTCTTGGGCAAGCAGCAAGCCGCCTCGCCTCGTCTGGTCAGCGAGTAGCCCCGGCAGCGGAGGCCATGCCACAGATACAGGTCGCCCACAGCGGGACGACCTGCCGGGCCCCCTATGACTCCTAAGCCGAATCTGCAGGCATACGACCTCGTCGACGCAACGCGAGGTGAGCGGCAACGAGCACGAAAATGGGAAAGTTACGCCGCGCAATGACAGCAGACGGGCGTAAGTAACGAGTGGGGAAGCACTTATAAGAGCATTAATAGACGAAAGTCAGAAAGTATAGGCGCGGCCCACGCTTACATCTCAAGCAGCTAAAAGTACATGGTGTATACGCCTAATAAACGAATGTCGAAGAAGCGAGGGCGACGCGAGATCCGGGGCGAGAAGTCCTAAATATGCTGGAAGGACTTATCCCCGGGGTCCGGCACAGGAAGGAACAGCGCCGACACCACGTCGCCCGCCGAGAGTTCCGCTGCCTCGCTCTTGAGGAGATCCGCGCGTCGCAGCATCTGCATCGTCTACTTCGCGGCACTGGCGGCGTTCTTCTGCATCAGCACCTCCAACTCGTAGTCAGAGTGGTGGTCGAGCGGGCAACCCCTATTATCTAGCAGAGGGACAGCGGCGGCGGCCTCCAGCTCACGTACCCGCGCCTCCAGCGCCGACTTGTCCTGACCAAGGGTGGCGATCTCGGCACCCATCCGGATCGCCGTCGCCGAGTCCTGGGGAAAGGAGAGAGGATCGTAAGGTGGACTCGCGAGAAAGGGCGGTTATCGAGGGTGAACACGTACCACCCCACCCAGGTACTGCGCGAGGGTCTCCTCCGCCGCGTCGGCCCATCTCCTCTGAAGATCCGCGTCCTCCTGAGCAAGCTTTCGGGCCTCCTCCCTCTCATCCGCTAACTTCTTGAGGGAGGTGGCGTTCCGCTCCAGCTGGGTGCAGCACCTCCCAACCATATGGGCTAGCTCCAGGCCGCGCAGCTGGGCCCACGCGCTCTCGTGAACCAGTACTCGTGTCGCCTCTTTGTCGTAGATAGCGGCGTCCTCTCGCGAGTAGAGGACGAACGAGAAGTTGTAGGCCTCCCCGCCGATGGTATCCTGCTCCAGCCAACTCGGCAACAGGGTCGAGACCACTGCGCGATTTGACTCCTTGTCCCATGACAGCAGCGGGGCACCAAGCTCGTCCAGGGATTTCTCTCCATAGCCGAAATTGCGATGCCCTCTCGGCACCGGCTTCGCGGTTGGTTGCGACCCGTCTGGCGGCCCAAAAGTGCCTGCCGCCCCGCCAGGGGCGTCACTGGACGAGGCGACCATAGGGGGGAACCCTCGGCCGGAAGAACCGCCGGGGCCTTGCCTTTCCTTTGGCCACCGGCGGGCTACTGGCCCGTAGGCTTCGCCATCTTGGGCGGGGGAGCGGGCTGTCCGCCGCCCAGCCGCTTCTTGGTAGGGACCGACGGTGCGTCGCGCTGAGCGGCGTCTGCGGCCTGAGCTTGGGCAAGGACCCCGGGGGCAATCCGAGCACTCTCGTAGGGGGGATGAAGGGGGACGTCCCGCTCGCCTGTCAATAAGAGGGTGAAACTAAAGAAGAAAAAAGCGGACAGAGCAGTGGCGAGTGGCAAACCTCCCCCTGGTGGGACGGCGACAAGGTCATCAAGATGGCGTCGCAAGTACGCGACCTCGAAGTTCTTCCCGGTGAAGAACACGCACAAGTCGGCGTCGTGGCCCCCTAGGCTGGGAGGGCGGTAACTCGCCTCGCTGAGCTGCACCGGCAAGAAGGGGACGTTGCCGAAATCCCCCTCGACGAACAGGAACTTTTTGAGCCAGTTGTGACTCTTATTTACGGTCTCCCGCACCTTGAGGTGGGCGCTGGAGAAATAGGCGCTCCCATCCCGGTTCGCCCGGAAGGAGAATAGCTTCCGGAAAACTGCGAGACTGAACTCGACTCGCTCCTCTTGCAGAAAGCAGGCGAACCCCACCATAACAGCTATGGAGTTCGGGGTCATCTGACCTAGGACGACCCCGAAGTACTTTAGCACTTGGCGTACCTCAGGCCACAGGGGAAGCCACAAACCCACCTCAAAGTGAGCCAGGGGTATGGCGAGCTCGTCCCGGGATAGATCGTTGATCTTTTCTCCTTATCCAGGCCGTCTCGCCGAAAAGCCCGGTGGGACGTGGTCGCCGAGGGCATCCAGGTACTCGCGCTCCGAGATGACTGCGTGAGGAAAATCGTGCTCTGAGAAGGTCCAGGCGCACTTGCTTCGCCCGTCCGCATCGCCGCCGCCACCGCCCATCTCCACCGAATCGCCGCCAAACGTGCGAGACAGATCCAGAAGGCGAGCACGAGCCGTGCTTCGCGGAGAGCAGGAGGCGGGAGAGTGTTTTGAACCGGTGAGAGAATAAGAGCCGGCAAGGCCTATTTATAGGGAGAAAGAAAGGGCGGGAAACTTCCCGCCGAATGAAGGGGTGCGTGTAGCAAGAATCAGCCCGACGGTTCGACTTCCCGGCACACAACCGCACCGCCAAGGCCGATCAGGCGCGGTTCTCGCCCGGCCGCATCAGCGCAAGACTTGAGCGGACGAGTCTCGGCCCGCACCCGCCAGGGATTCCGCGTGAGTCGGGGAGACTCCCGGCTGGTAAGCCCCTTGGCTCGCTCCCGCCCCGATCGGCAGGGCGGGTAGAGCGAATCCATCCCCTGACCTGCCCTCCCCCCCAGAGGGAGTGCGAGCAAAGTACCATCGAGCCCGCCCCGCGGAGAATAAAAGCAGCGACATGGTAATTTCAACATACATCAGCAGCAGAAAATTAGGCCCATCGGGGGGCAAAGAGAGTTGCAAATTGTTACAGATACAGGATAACTTCGAGATAGTAGCAACCCGGCGATATCCCGTAGGCGGGGAGACGGAAGGGTGGATCAGTACTGGATCCACTTCCACCTGCCCCGCCGTTGCGTTTCGGATCGCGGTGGCACGCGATGATAGTTATAATCGCGCACCGCCACCAGCTCCTGCTGGGCCAGGCCAACTTGCTCCGAGGCATTCCTTAGGTGCTCCTCGGCCCGCGTGATGTGCACACCAGAAGAAGTGACCTCGCCACCTTCGGCAGCGCGCGGGGCCCCCTCCAGGGCCGCGAGCCGAGCCTCGGTGACGGCCTTGTCTTGGTCGACCCTCTTCACGAGCTCCTGGAGCAGCAGAGTATGTTTCTGGAACATCCGCGTCACCTGCCTCTTCATCCCCACCGCATCAGCCGGGTCGCCCAGGTAATCTGAAACACCCTCCACGTCAGGCGGAGGCGAGTACCCTTTGCTCATCTCCGTTTCGGACGAGATCATGTTGTAGCCTGCAAAAAGGGGCAATTCAGAAGGAACGAGCGAGAACAAGGCAAGCGTTAAGCACGAGCTTAACAGGGGTTGGCACGTCGTCCATGCCGATGGAAGGACCAGAGGAGCCCGGCCGACCCTGAAAAGGTTCCTCCTCGAGGGCCGCCAGAGATTTCCCTAGTCCGGGGGGAACTGGCGGGCGAGGGGTATTCGGGGGTGGGCGGTCCAGACCTGAGGGACTACCAGCACTCTCAGACAACAAGGGAGGGGGGCGATCCTCCCCCCGGTCCTCCTCGTCCTCACGATGCTGTGCCTGCAATACGAGGGGTCAGAGACATAGCAACAAGCCGAGGAGGAAGGTCGCGTACCTCAGAAGCGATCTCATCGCCAGCCGCCGAGCTGGAACCCAGGAAGGTATTCGCCGGGGACCGCCTCACGATCTTCCCCTTCACCGGCCTGAAGAGAGGGCCGGGAGACCCGCGCGCTAACCAAGGAGCGGCCTCGAGGGCCTCCTCCCGAGTTCTCTGGCCCGCGGCCGCCAGGCGGGATCACACCTCTTCGCTAACCGGCATCAGGGGGCTGCAGTCCGGTTGAAAAACGAGATGATCTGGGGAGACCCCCCTGGGCTCAGTGGAATATTTATAGCCGAATAGTGGGGCCCCACCAGAAGATTCCCTGCCAGCTCAGCACAGTACTCGCCGAACACGCGGGTTGATGATTCTTTCCGAGCTTGTATCAAGCTCAAAAAGAGCGGGGATTGTGTACAACCCCGTGTTCGTTGAACGGGCCCCACCAGGAAGATCGAGCGGACCTAGTCCCGCGACCCACACCCAAGCAACGAGCAGACATGCAGCAAGGGGTTGGTCCGCTCCCGCTCATTTTAGGCGAGTGAGCCAGGCGAGACGGATCCCCTGTCCCTCCCGCTCGCTCAGAGAATCGTCGACTGGAGCGGGGGGAGCCAATCGTTGAGCCAGTACTCGCGGATAGGTTCGACGACCCGCGATCTGCGAGCCATCCGAGGGTCACAATGGCCTCAAGTCCTCCCCCTATACGCGACCTGATCCCCTATCCGCCTCGTCAGAGGACTGGCAGGTCGCTGCGGTCCGGCACGCATTCGCCCGAGAAGGATAAGCGAGCCGCCAAAACCAGGTCGTGCCCGCCTCTCGCGGAGAGGGATGGATGGCGGGCTGACCTCCCCCCCCCATGGGTGCGAATAGCTGTTTAGAACAACGGGGCCACGCTGTTGGCAGACCAGGTTGGACTGCGCATAGCTGTTCGGAACAGCGGAGCATGGATGTTGGCAGACCCAACCAAGGGCTTTTTGGTATTTTCAGGTCAGTTCTTCTGGTTATTGGCAGTTCAGATTCCAAAAACTATAAGTAAGACCCAAGGGGTACCTCAGAACGCACGCTTTGAGTGCCTCCCTGCTCCTGTTTTCAAGTGCTTTCTGAGGGTACCTTAGCTCGGCTTCTGGCTAAGGAGGGGAAGCGCTCAGAGATCTTCCGGGTTTGCGGTGGGACCTCCCTGCCGAGCCCTTGGGTCTGTTTCTTCTTACCTTCTTTGTTGTTTTTCTTGCAGGAGCAAAGTAGGCGCGAGACCACCCCTTCCCCACGGGTCGAACTCCATAGGAGACCGGATTCCGGTTTCAACACTGAGGGATAAGAACGATTTGCCACTCATCGGAATGGGGACGGCTTGCGGGAAAAGCAGAAAATAAAGCAGTAAAGAAAGTGGTAAAAGAAAGCAGTAAGAAAGCAGTAAATTGCAAATCCCGGCGCAAATGCGTGGGCAGGAGAAAGAAAGCGTGTCCTACTCAAACGAGTAGGACTAAATAAATGCAACACATGCACACACTCGGCATAAAGTAAAACTCACGCACACACTCTCTCGACATAAATGAAAACACACACACACAAATCCTACTCAAATGAGTAGGGAAAATTAAGACCTGCCATTTAACTCGAATGAGTAGGCGGAAATAAAGAAAATTACAAACTCACGCACTCTACAGAAAGTAAAATAAGCAAGCGTCATTTAACTCTTAACGAGTAGGCGGAAATAAATGCGCAAGTACAAAAAAATATAAAAAACTAAGTTATCTAAAAATGAAAACAACTGCATTTCTACCGCTAGAATGTGGTAGAAATGCATAAAAAGTGAAAGTAAAAGTTAAACGAGCGAAAAAGTTTGCAAATAAACGCAAATTGAAAGAGCTCGGAAAATTAAAACGAATACATTTCTACAGCTAGAATGCGGTAGAAATGCATAAAAAGAAGTCGAAAAAATTAAATAAGCAAAAAGTTTTTGAAAATAAAGGAAAAATGCAAGTGTTTAAAAATTAAAATGACAATTTATTCATTCTTATAATGTTATAAAAATGCCTAAAAAGTTGAAGAAAAGTTAAAAACATGAAAAGTTTTACAAAAATAACAAAAAAAACGGCTAAGTAAGAAAAATCAAAACCACTTTTTAACCATTTTATATTTTCATAAGGATAAACAAGAACGACAAAGATAAACTATTAGAACTATTAAAGCTATGAAAACACAAAAATTTACCCTCATACACTCACACACCCATTTAAAAGAATGAAAAAAAAACAAAGGCTAAAGCAAAATAAGATTGCATAAGTAAGGGCGTTTCGATGCATTCCAAAGTCATATAAAGAGAAGAAAAGACATATTTTATTACATAAAAGAACAAATTACAAAGATACGAAAATAAAAGTTAAGGAGAGGGGGAGAAAAGTCCCTTACATAGACTTGGAAGCATCCCAACAGCACTTCCCCTATACAAAATGGTTCAAAAGGGGAATAGGAACTCAAGCAGAACACTGGAATTTATAGGGGAAAATTTACAAGTACACGCCCTCTGACACGGGCGTGTCAGGGGGCGCGTCGACACTATTCATGATGGCTGCCGGCGATGTGATTGGAAATTTGACTTCGGGCTGGACACGTGTCGGTCTCGCGTTGGTCACGCCCCAGGTCACGGGCGTGACTCTGGGCGTGTCAAGAAGGTGGATCTGGGCGCGGGTTGCGCCGAAAGTCGTCGCGCAGGTCTTGTCGGCCAGGTGGAGATGTCACGCCCCAGGTCACGGGCGTGACTCTGGGCGCGTCGGTTGGTGTCGACACTCGACAAACATCGAGCGGAAAATGTCGAGTTGAAAATCGTCGAGCGGGAAGAGGTGTTGATGGGCCCGCGAACAGACTCTTACTGTGGTTGGTTCGGTGAGTCGATCGCCGCGGGCTTGCTCGGGTAGGCAAGTGCACCTATCGCAAGTAGTACTCGATATTCGGTGGAATACCGAGGTCGTATTGTTCTCGGGGTCGCGTTGACTATTCTTACTCCTCCGGGAGGACTATTATTTTACTGAAAGAAAAGGTGGATTTTTTTGAAGACTAAAAACGGAAAAGCAAAGGAGTGAAAAAACGGTTTAGAAAATATTCGATGAAGGGTTAACGCTCGGCATCGAATCGGATTAAGACTAAAATAATTTTTAATAATAGAAAGACTTAGTTTTCAAATTAATAATAAGGCAACTTGGCCGTGGAGGTTCCACAAATGTGAGCTCACCTAGCTATAGGGATATCGCTCACCTAAACGTTAAGACTATTCGACCGAACGTTAGTCCGACGAAGGATTCCTCTTAACGCCCGCTTTACGCTAAGAACCCCGCTATTGGGTGGGGGACCCAATCCGGTAGAATTACGCTTGTCCTCTCTCGAGGGTATGCACGCAACTCTATTTACCCTGGGGTGATCGGTCCATATGCACGGCCTCTCGGCTAGCTAGCATATGGACTACGGAAATAGGGCCCACACATCGATATGTGATCCTACACGTCGTAAACCCGGGGTAAACCCTAAGTGCTTAAATTAAAATGAAAATAAAGAGCTTTAATTATTATAAATCATTTTAAATGTCCCAATGCTCTTCGATGCCGAGGCTAATAGCGATTAGCCACACATCGGTATGGGGACGGCTTATAATTTAGTGAGGCGCGAGTTCGAAATTAAACACTAAACGTTTATAAGAAAGGGACAAAAGAAAAATAACAACATTTAGAAAACTAAAAAGATTAGCTAGAACAAGAACTCACGCACACTCCAAATTATAAATTAGAAAGGAACTAAGTTACACATAAAAAGAAAATTTGCATAATTTAAATTTGCGAGTCCCACTCAAACGAGTGGGGGCGGTAAATAAAGGCTGAAAATTGCAAGTCCTACTCAAACGAGTAGTACTAAAATGAAAGCGAGTCCTACTCAAATGAGTAGGAGAAAATAAATGCGATTACAGGGCTAAAAAGTCCGGCCATTTAACTCAAGTGAGTAGGCGGAAAAAATAAAGAAAGAAAAATTGCAAGTCCTACTCAAACGAGTAGAACTGAAATAAAGTCCGGCCATTTGAACTCAAGTGAGTAGGCGGAAAAATAAAGAAAGAAAAATTACAAGTCCTACTCGAACGAGTAGGACTGAAAATGAAAACGATGCGCCATTTAACTCTAATCGAGTAGGCGGAAATAAATGCACACAAACACACACACTCCATATGAAATTCAAGAAAGCAATAAAATTTATACACCTACACTCACACACTCTACATAATTTGAATAAAGCATTAAAAGAAAGCAATTAAAAAGAAAGCATTAAAATTTAACACCTACACTCACACACTCTACACAATTTAAATCAAAGCATAAAAGTTAATACACCTACACTCACACACTCTACATGAAAATTTAAGAAGAACAAAAGAAAGTTTATTCTCATACACTCACACACACTAATAACAAAGAAAAATTAAAGTTACCTAAAAATGAAAATAACAAGATTTGTTCTCCTAAAACTTACCCAAAACACATAAAAAGAACAAACAAAAAGAGAATGAGCAAAAAGTTTTACAAAATAAAGTCAAAATCAAAGGTGCTCAAAAATTAAAATTTAGACTTTTTCATTCTTAAGAATTTATAAAAGTGATAAAAAAGGTGAAGAGAAAATGAAAAGATCAAATTATGTTTTACAACCCTAAAAGAAAAACTAAGTAAAACAAAAAAGAACAAAATCACTTTTCAAACCTCATTTATGAATTCATAAGAATGAAATCCTATTACTTTCAAGAAAAAGACAAGGAGCAAAAGGGGAAAACCTAACATTCCTAAGCATGAAAACAAGTTAAAAACATGAATATTAAGCATGTTACACTCATACGCACACACACACTTCATAAATGAAGAACAAAGATAAAACTAAGAATAAAAAGGAGAAGGAAAAGTGGGCACAAGTGTTCATTCCAAAGCCATATATGAAGAGAAAATTTAACATTTTATTTGATCAAAATGAAACTATTACAAGCTATTACAAGTGCTTAAACTAAAGCAAAACAAGATATGAAATAAAAAGGGGAGAAATCTCCTTACATAGCCTTGAAAATCACGGATGCAGCCCACAAAAAGACACTAAATTGGCCCAAAAATCTGAACCCTTGGACCTTACAGAACTGGGCTATTTATAGGAAAAAATTTCTAAGTACACGCCCTCGGTCACGGGCGTGTAGGGGGGCGTGACAGTACTATTCATGAAGGCGGCCGGCGATTGGACAGCAAAGTTGACTTCGGGCTGAGTTCGCAGCAGTCACGCCCCAGGTCACGGGCGTGACTCTGGGCATGTCAGGGAGGTAGAACCGGGCGCGGGTTGCGCCGAAAGTCTTCGGCAGCATCTTGTCGGGCTAGCTGGAAAGGTCACGCCCCATGTCACGGGCGTGACTATGGGCGTGACAGTTTGGGTCGACACTCGACGAATGTCGAGCGGAAAGTGTCGAGTCGAAATCGTTGAGCTGAAATTGGGTCACGCCCTTGGTCACGGGCGTGACACTGGGCGTGACTCTTGGTGTCGACACTCGACGATCGTCGAGCGGAATTCGTCGAGAGGAGAGGACACGGGCTTGGGTCACGCCCCGTGTCGGGTGACACGGGCGTGTCTCCAGGCGTGTCAAGCTTTAACTTCAGAAATTTTGTAATTTCACGGGAAATGCACAGTCACGGCTCGGTCACGGGCGTGACCCATGTGTCACGGGCGTGTACTGCCCAATTTTGGCAGATTTTGGAATTTTTCTGCAAAATAAAATAAAACAAGTTAGGAGAAAATTTACAAGAATAGGAACATTTTATTGAACAAAAATAAGTAAAAACGACGAAAATAAATGAAAATGACTAAATTAATGTGCATAAAAATACGCATATTTACAGTTCATCAAATACCCTCATACTTAGGCTTTTGCTATTCCAGAGCAAAAGTTTGAGGTGAATCTATAAGGAATAAAAAAAACTCTAAGTTTTGGCTATCGCTTAATCAATTATAAGAGAGATCGAAAAAAATATACGGGGTGTAAGAGTTAAGTCCTAAAATTATGTAGATGATTTAAATAGCGCAAAAGTTTTGGCCAAAAGACTTCTTGATGCAATCAAATAGAAGGCAACATTTATAATGGTTAGGTTAACGAAAATAGTTTGGAATTATAAGAATTCTAGCTTATACGAGTGCTACCGGAAATAATACAATTTACTAATTATGCTCTCAAAAAGATTTTTGAATTAATTCTAGAATCGTGTAATTGGCTAAGGGGGTAGTGTGGTTTATGAAGAGGGTTTTGATATTTGAGGTGAGGTAATTTTTTCTCGAACCTCCATTTTTTTTTCTCTTTTGGATTATTAGGAAAACGAAATCTTATTTTCCTAATATGATTTTTGTTTTTCAACTTCATAATAATAAAATTAACCCAATGTATATTTGTAGGAGTAATGAATTTTATCCTCTTACTCCCTATATAATCTTTTTAAACTTATTGGGTGCCTATGTTTACGGAACGAAATCTTGTTCCCATTGACATAAGATCTTTTAAGGATAAAATTTTTCATGTCAAGTGGGTCATGAAAAGTAAGGGGAGAAAGGAAAACTAGATTATAATCCTAAAAATTTTTGAGAGCAACCTTAATAATTTGTACGTTCCAATTTTTTTTCAGAAAGCTAAAAGTAAGTATAATTGAATTCTATAGTCGTTATTTCCTAACATAATATACGTGCTCCTATTAATGAAAAATTAGAAGTAGTGCCTAAAACGAGTCCGCTAGTTTTAACAAAGCATAAAGAATTCTTTAAAACTTAACCCCGGCTATTTAAATGTTTCAATCAATAATTAACAAACGGGTAACAAACAGAGAATTAATAGTATTCACATATAAATAAACTCAGAACAGAATTTTTGGATAGCAGAAAAGTTAAGTATGGAATATTTAATTTATTTATTTCAAAACATTTTTTATTGATTTTTATAGTTTTTGTTATCATTTTTGTTTGTTTTTCATTTATTATCTTTTTTTGTATTTTTGTTTTTCTCAATTTATTTTTTTAAGGGTTTTTTTGAACTATTATCTCTTTTTTTGTATTTTGTTTAAGAGAATTTTCATAATATGTACAAAAATAAGGGAGAAAAAGAAAAATGTTTGTACAAGAATGAGGAAGGGGGAGAGAGAAAAAACAAAAATATATACAAAGTGAAACTAATCAAAATAATTTTTTTGTTTTGTTTTTTGAGTTTTTGGAAAAAAAGAAAGAGAACAAAACAAAAATTTTTTTTGGGATTTTTGTTTTTTTTCATTTAAAAATTTTTTTGTTTTGTTATTTAAAATTTTTTTGTTTCATTTTAAGATGTTTTTTAATTTTTTTTGTTTTTGTTTTGTTGTTATATGTATTTTTTTGTATATTTTTTTTTTGAAATGCAGAAAAAAATGAAGTGCAGAAAATAAAGCATGAAGTGCAGAAAATAAAGCACGAAAATACCCCCATACTTAAGTCCAACATTGTCCCCAATGTTGTATCGTAAGTATGCGGAACAGAAAAGAAAGACAATATGTACAAAGAAAAGAAAGGGAAGGGGGTAGAAGCTTCCCTGAAACGCGTAGGGGGAAGCCGATCAGAAACCCTGCGTTTATTAGAAAAAGCAGCAAAGGTAATAAGGAAAGGGCGAAAAAGATAAGCGAGGGGTGCCTCCCAGGAGCGCTTTGTTTATAGTCGTGTAGCTTGACTATTTTGGCGGGTTTATAATGTGGAGGAAAGTTATGGTTTCGCTAAAACCGATCACTGGGTCGCCCGCGATGTAAGACTTTAACCGATGACCGTTTACTTTAAAAGAGCCTTTGTCCGGGTGGGAGACGAGTACAGTTCCATAAGGAAAAACTTCTTCAACTAGGAAGGGACCGGACCATCTAGATTTTAATTTACCTGGAAAAAGCCTAAGACGTGAATTGTAAAGAAGGACAAGATCGCCCGGAGAAAATAATTTTTGGGACTTGATTTTTCGATCGTGATATAACTTAGAGCGCTCCTTATATAATTTATTGCTCTCGTAAGCGTTCGCACGCCATTCATCGAGCTCGTTTAGTTGCAGTTTTCTATTCTGAGCGGCTAAGTTGGAGTCGAGGTTTAAGAGTTTTAAAGCCCAAAGTGCGCGATGTTCTAATTCTACGGGTAAATGGCACGCTTTGCCGTAGACTAACCGGAACGGCGTACATCCAATAGCGGTTTTGTATGCCGTCCGATACGCCCACAACGCATCGTCGAGTTTAACGGACCAATCTTTCCTATTTAGCGAAACAGTTTTTTCTAAAATTCGCTTAATCTCTCGATTTACTACCTCGACTTGGCCACTTGTTTGCGGGTGGTAGGGGGTGGCAAGCTTGTGCGTGACTCCGTATTTAGCTAACGTCTTAGCCATAAGAGCGTTACAGAAATGCGTTCCCCTATCACTAACAATTGCGCGAGGCGTGCCGAAGCGAGAAAATAATTTTTTAAGAAATGTAACGACGACTCGCGCATCGTTGGTGGGGAGAGCTTGCGCTTCCGCCCACCTCGAGACGTAGTCGACCGCCACTAAAATATACATATTTTTGAAAGACGGAGGTAGGGGGCCAACAAAATCTATGCCCCACAAATCGAAGACTTCGCATTCTAAAAACATGTTTTGGGGCATCTCGTCGCGACGAGAGATGTTACCCGACCGCTGACAGCTATCGCATGCGCGCACAAAATTATGCGCGTCTTTGAAGAGAGTGGGCCAAAAGTAGCCCGCCTCTAGCGCCTTCCGAGCGGTCCGGTTGGCTTGATAATGCCCACCGGCTGGACCCTCGTGGCAGTGCTTAAGAATTTGTAAGCACTCCACACCCGCAACGCATCTTCGGACCGCTTGGTCCGCGCAGATACGAAAAAGAAATGGGTCCTCCCAAAAGAAATTTTTCAAGTCAGAAAAGAATTTCCTTTTTTGATGACTGGAAAACTCTTTTGGAAGTACCCGCGCTACTAAAAAATTTGCAAAATCTGCGAACCAAGGTGAAGATGACGCAGATTTATTAATTGCAAGAAGGCGTTCCTCGGGGAATCTGTCATTTATTTCAGATTCGACGAGCGCTTCCGCACCCGGATTTTCTAAACGGGAGAGGTGGTCCGCCGCTAGATTTTCCGCTCCCCGCTTATCTCGGATCTCAAAATCAAATTCTTGTAGGAGGAGAATCCATCGAAGAAGGCGGGGCTTCGCATCATTTTTAGCTAATAAATACTTAAGCGCAGAGTGATCGGTAAAAACGATAACTTTAGATAGCGTTATATACGAGCGAAACTTATCGAAAGCGAAAACGACGGCTAAGAGTTCCTTTTCCGTTGTCGTGTAATTTACTTGTGCGGAAGTGAGCGTCTTGCTAGCGTAATAAATAGGATCAAAATGTTTTTCTACGCGTTGGCCAAGAACGGCACCTAAGGCAATATCACTAGCGTCGCACATTATTTCGAACGGAAGGGACCAATTAGGGGCCACTAAAATTGGTGAAGAGATAAGTTTTTGTTTTATTAAATTAAAGGCGGACTCGCATTCGCTACTAAAGATGAAACGTGATTCCTTTTCCAAGAGGTGAGTTAGCGGCTTTGTTATTTTTGAAAAGTCTTGAATGAAGCGTCGATAAAATCCCGCATGGCCTTAGAAACTCCTAATAGATTTTACGTTTGTTGGATGCGGAAGTTTTTCTATAATTTCTATCTTGGCCTTATCCACCTCTATCCCCTTAGACGAAATCATATGGCCGAGGACCAAACCTCCTCGAACCATAAAGTTGCATTTTTCCCAATTTAAAACAAGGCTTGTGTCCTCGCACCGTTGAAGGACACGATCTAAATTGTTAAGGCAATCGGGAAAAGAGCGTCCGAAAACAGAAAAGTCATCCATAAAGACTTCCATAATGTCTTCTACTAGCTCGCCAAAGATCGCTAGCATACATCTTTGGAATGTAGCTAGCGCGTTGCAGAGTCCAAATGGCATTCTTCGATAGGAGAAGGTGCCAAACGGGCAAGTAAAAGTTGTTTTCTCTTGATCATCGGGGGAAATGGGGATTTGGAAAAACCCCGATAAACCATCAAGAAAACAATAATACGGATGACCGGATAAACGCTCTAAAATCTGGTCTACAAATGGCAGAGGGAAATGGTCCTTGCGGGTGGCGTCATTAAGTTTCCTATAGTCGATGCACACCCGCCAACCCGTAACAGTACGAGTTGGGACAAGCTCGTTATGCTCATTCGCCACTACGGTAAGACCGCCCTTCTTGGGCACGACATGCACGGGACTAACCCATGCACCGTCCGAAATAGGGTAGATAATCCCCGCATCTAATAACTTAATGATTTCGGTTTTAACGACGTCTTTCATGTTTGGGTTAAGACGACGTTGCGGCTGTATCGTTTTGCGGCAATTATCGTTAAGAAAAATCTTATGGGTGCAAAAGGAGGGGCTAATCCCCTTTAGGTCAGAGATTTTCCACGCAATTGCGTGGCGATGTTTAAATAAAACTTCCAATAGATCAGAAGTCTCCGACTCACTCAAGTCCGAAGAAATGATAACGGGGAGCGTATCACCTTTTCCCAAAAAAGCGTACTTGAGCGAGGCGGGTAAGGGTTTGAGGTCTAGGATGGGCGGTTCTTCTAGGGAGGTTTTAATTCCTATGTCTTTCTTACCAATTGGTTCGAAAGGCAAGTCTATAGACGTATCCTCATCGCAGTTAAAATTTTCGAGCGCATAAATATCGTCATTTAAAAATACGGACTCGAAAATGGGAGAATAACGATCTCCGAAAAAAGTATCTAAAGAATAGCAGAAATCGTCGCTCGATGACAAATTGTCCATCGAGGGATTAATAGAGAAAGTAACTTGGTCATCGCCTACTCGGAGGAGAAGGCTACCATTACTAACATCTATTAGTGCGCGGGAGGTGGCGAGAAAAGGGCGACCGAGTATTATTGGTACCTCGGCGTCCTCCTCGATATCTAAGATGACAAAGTCTACCGGGAAGGTAAACTTGTCGACTCGGACAAGGACGTCCTCCACTACCCCGATAGGGAACTTAACCGAGCGATCCGCTAATTGGATGCGCATATTCGTAGGACTAGGAGTACCGAAACCTAAACGCGAAAAGAGTGAGAACGGCATCAGATTAATGCTAGCCCCTAAATCAGCTAAGGCGTACTTTACTAATATATCGCCAAAAAGGCACGGGATGGAAAACTGTCCCGGGTCGTTTTGTTTTGCGGGCAATTTATTAGTAAGGGCCGCCGAGCAGACAGCGTTGAGAGATACATGCGAAATATCCTCTAATTTGCGTTTATTAGAAAGTAGTTCTTTTAAAAATTTCGCATATTTGGGCATTTGCGAGATAGCCTCGCAAAAAGGAACATTAATGTGAATTTGTTTCAATAATAAAATAAATTTTTCATATTGCGCGTCCTTACGCTCGTTTTCTAACTTATGCGGATACGGAAGAGCCTTGTTTAAAATAATTTTTTCTTTTATAATAGGTAAAGGCGGCGTAAGCGAAGAAAGGGGAAGAGGGGTCGGAGGTGAAATATGTACCTGAGGGTCGGTCCGTTTTGGATCGACCACCTCCTTTCCGCTACGGAGGGTTATAGCGTTGGCGTTCTCCCGCGGATTGGGCTCCGTGTTTCCCGGCAGTGCCCCGAGCGCGCGCTCGGACATCATCCTCGCCAGCTGTCCAACCTGTTGTTCGAGTGTTTTTAGCGATCCGTTGATGTTCCGGATATTTGACTCGTTGGACGCAATATACTTCGAAAAATTTTCCTCCATCGGGGAGGGTTTCGGAAGAGGAGGGGGAGGAAGAAATCCGGGCGCATAAGAAATAGGGGGACGCTGAGCATTATTCGGGTTGCTCCACGAGAAGTTGGGGTGATTCCTCCAACCCGGATTATAGTTATTACTATAAGGGTTGTTGTTGGGGTTGAAGGGAGGACGACCCGAATTTCCCATGAAGTCCACGAACTCTTCAGCTACGCAGACGTTAGGGGGAATAAACAAGGCGGAGTGGAGGAGGCAGCAGACATCTCCGCCACCTGCTTTGTTAACCTTTCAACTTGAAGGGTCAAGAGAGCAGTGGCATCCACTTCAAAAAGACCAGCCGCCGGCTTTGGCCGTCCCCGCGGGACGTTCCATTGATAGGCGTTCATAGCCATCTCTTCGAATAAAGCCTGGGCGGCCTCGGGGGTTTTGTTGTTAAGCGTACCCCCGGCAGCCGCGTCAATCATTTGACGCGTCTGAAAATTCAGCCCATTATAAAAAATTTGAACTTGCAACCACGTTGGCAGCGCGTGGTGCGGGCAACGGCGGAGGAATTCCTTAAACCGTTCCCATGTCTCGTATAGAGACTCAGGATCGTTCTGCACAAACGAAGAAATGTCCGCCCGCAACTTTGCAGTTTTGGTGGGCGGAAAGTACTTCGTTAGGAACCGTTCCGTCAACTCAGCCCACGTGGTGATACATCCTCGCGGGAGGGCATTCAACCACGCCTTGGCTTTGGACTTAAGGGAAAGAGGAAATAAGCGCAAACGAATGGCGTCATCAGTGACGCCATTGATCTTGAAGGTGTCGCATATCTCCAAGAAATTGGACAAGTGGACATTCGGGTCCTCATCCGGCAGTCCATCGAACTGCACGGCGTTTTGGACCATTTGAATGACACTGGACTTAATTTCAAAATTATTATTGGCCACCGCAGGTCGAACAATACTCGACCCAGAATCATCCAGGTTAGGCCGGGCGTAATAAGACATAGTACGCTCGGCCGCCGGGGGAAGGTTAGGGGCGGCCATAACTACAACAGTGGGTTCTCCGATAGATTCTTCGGGATCTAAAGAAGGATTTCGGCGATGAGATCGGATACGCGCAAGAGAGCGTTCGATCTCAGGGTCGAAGTCTAAATCTTCAGACTCTGAGGGTTGTCCTCGGGTCATACACCCAAACAAAAATAAAACAAAAATAAATCTTTTTTTTTTTTTTAAATAAAGTTTTTAGTTTTTTTTTTATAGAAAATAAGTAAAATTAATAGACTCCGGAATTCGAAATAGCAACTCGAAAAGAGATTCCCCGGCAACGGCGCCAAAAACTTGATGGGCCCGCGAACAGACTCTTACTGTGGTTGGTTCGGTGAGTCGATCGCCGCGGGCTTGCTCGGGTAGGCAAGTGCACCTATCGCAAGTAGTACTCGATATTCGGGGGAATACCGAGGTCGTATTGTTCTCGGGGTCGCGTTGACTATTCTTACTCCTCCGGGAGGACTATTATTTTACTGAAAGAAAAGGTGGATTTTTTTGAAGACGAAAAACGGAAAAGCAAAGGAGCGAAAAAACGGTTTAGAAAATATTCGATGAAGGGTTAACGCTTGGCATCGAATCGGATTAAGACTAAAATAATTTTTAATAATAGAAAGACTTAGTTTTCAAATTAATAATAAGGCAACTTGGCCGTGGAGGTTCCACAAATGTGAGCTCACCTAGCTATAGGGATATCTCTCACCTAAACGTTAAGACTATTCGACCGAACGTTAGTCCGACGAAGGATTCCTCTTAACGCCCGCTTTACGCTAAGAACCCCGCTATTGGGTGGGGGACCCAATCCGGTAGAATTACGCTTGTCCTCTCTCGAGGGTATGCACGCAACTCTATTTACCCAGGGGTGATCGGTCCATATGCACGGCCTCTCGGCTAGCTAGCATATGGACTACGGAAATAGGGCCCACACATCGATATGTGGTCCTACACGTCGTAAACCCGGGGTAAACCCTAAGTGCTTAAATTAAAATGAAAATAAAGAGCTTTAATTATTATAAATCATTTTAAATGTCCCAATGCTCTTCGATGCCGAGGCTAATAGCGATTAGCCACACATCGGTATGGGGACGGCTTATAATTTAGTGAGGCGCGAGTTCGAAATTAAACACTAAACGTTTATAAGAAAGGGACAAAAGAAAAATAACAACATTTAGAAAACTAAAAAGATTAGCTAGAACAAGAACTCACGCACACTCCAAATTATAAATTAGAAAGGAACTAAGTTACACATAAAAAGAAAATTTGCATAATTTAAATTTGCGAGTCCCACTCAAACGAGTGGGGGCGGTAAATAAAGGCTGAAAATTGCAAGTCCTACTCAAACGAGTAGGACTGAAATGAAAGCGAGTCCTACTCAAATGAGTAGGAGAAAATAAATGCGATTACAGGGCTAAAAAGTCCGGCCATTTAACTCAAGTGAGTAGGCGGAAAAAATAAAGAAAGAAAAATTGCAAGTCCTACTCAAACGAGTAGAACTGAAATAAAGTCCGGCCATTTAAACTCAAGTGAGTAGGCGGAAAAATAAAGAAAGAAAAATTACAAGTCCTACTCGAACGAGGAGGACTGAAAATGAAAACGATGCGCCATTTAACTCTAATCGAGTAGGCGGAAATAAATGCACACAAACACACACACTCCATATGAAATTCAAGAAAGCAATAAAATTTATACACCTACACTCACACACTCTACATAATTTGAATAAAGCATTAAAAGAAAGCAATTAAAAAGAAAGCATTAAAATTTAACACCTACACTCACACACTCTACACAATTTAAATCAAAGCATAAAAGTTAATACACCTACACTCACACACTCTACATGAAAATTTAAGAAGAACAAAAGAAAGTTTATTCTCATACACTCACACACACTAATAACAAAGAAAAATTAAAGTTACCTAAAAATGAAAATAACAAGATTTGTTCTCCTAAAACTTACCCAAAACACATAAAAAGAACAAACAAAAAGAGAATGAGCAAAAAGTTTTACAAAATAATGTCAAAATCAAAGGTGCTCAAAAATTAAAATTAAGACTTTTTCATTCTTAAGAATTTATAAAAGTGATAAAAAAGGTGAAGAGAAAATGAAAAGATCAAATTATGTTTTACAACCCTAAAAGAAAAACTAAGTAAAACAAAAAGAACAAAATCACTTTTCAAACCTCATTTATGAATTCATAAGAATGAAATCCTATTACTTTCAAGAAAAAGACAAGGAGCAAAAGGGGAAAACCTAACATTCCTAAGCATGAAAACAAGTTAAAAACATGAATATTAAGCATGTTACACTCATACGCACACACACACTTCATAAATGAAGAACAAAGATAAAACTAAGAATAAATAGGAGAAGGAAAAGTGGGCACAAGTGTTCATTCCAAAGCCATATATGAAGAGAAAATTTAACATTTTATTTGATCAAAATGAAACTATTACAAGCTATTACAAGTGCTTAAACTAAAGCAAAACAAGATATGAAATAAAAAGGGGAGAAATCTCCTTACATAGCCTTGAAAATCACGGATGCAGCCCACAAAAAGACACTAAATTGGCCCAAAAATCTGAACCCTTGGACCTTAAAGAACTGGGCTATTTATAGGAAAAAATTTCTAAGTACACGCCCTCGGTCACGGGCGTGTAGGGGGGGCGTGACAGTACTATTCATGAAGGAGGCTGGCGATTGGACAGCAAAGTTGACTTCGGGCTGAGTTCGCAGCAGTCACGCCCCAGGTCACGGGCGTGACTCTGGGCGTGTCGGGGAGGTAGAACCGGGCGCGGGTTGCGCCGAAAGTCTTCGGCAGCATCTTGTCGGGCTAGCTGGAAAGGTCACGCCCCATGTCACGGGCGTGACTATGGGCGTGACAGTTGGGGTCGACACTCGACGAAGGTCGAGCGGAAAGTGTCGAGTCGAAATCGTTGAGCTGAAATTGGGTCACGCCCTTGGTCACGGGCGTGACACTGGGCGTGACTCTTGGTGTCGACACTCGACGATCGTCGAGCGGAATTCGTCGAGAGGAGAGGACACGGGCTTGGGTCACGCCCCGTGTCGGGTGACACGGGCGTGTCGCCAGGCGTGTCAAGCTTTAACTTCAGAAATTTTGTAATTTCACGGGAAATGCACAGTCACGGCTCGGTCACGGGCGTGACCCATGTGTCACGGGCGTGTACTGCCCAATTTTGGCAGATTTTGGAATTTTTCTGCAAAATAAAATAAAACAAGTTAGGAGAAAATTTACAAGAATAGGAACATTTTATTGAACAAAAATAAGTAAAAACGACGAAAATAAATGAAAATGACTAAATTAATGTGCATAAAAATACGCATATTTACAGTTCATCAGGTGTCACGCCCTAGGTCACGGGCGTGACTCTAGGCGTGTCGAGGGGTCGACGATCGTTGAGCTGAAAACGTTGAGCGGGTGGACACGGTCTTGGGTCACGCCCCGTGTCGGGTGACACGGGCGTGATGCGGGGCGTGTCAGGCTTTTCTTCTCGAAAATTGCTTATTTCACGGTTTTTGAGCTGTCACGCCCTAGTTACGGGCGTGACTTTGCAATTTTTGGCAGATTTTTAATTATTTCCTGAAAAATAAAATAAAATAAGTTAGTATAATATTTACAATAAAAGAAGCAATTTATTAAGCAAAAACATGTAAAAATGACGAAAAGAAATGAAAACGACTAAATTAATGTACACAAAAATACGTATATTTCCAATTCATCAAGGCGCTAGCCAAGGTGACCTCTCAGGTAATCCGGAACTTTGTTTGGGGGGAGATCATCTGCCAGCACGGCCTTCCCTAGGCCATTATCGCGAATAATGGGCCTCAGTTTGCTAGCCCCGTGTTAATCATTTTTGGCGGACAGCTCAGAATCAATCTCATGTTCGCGTCGGTTGACCTTCCCATGAGCAACAGGCAGGTGTAGGCGGCGAACAGAATCATCGTTAACCTCCTCAAGAAGAAAGTGGAAATTTGAAGGGAAGCTGGGTGGAGCAGCTTCATACGGTTCTCTGGGACCTGCAAACCACTCCCAACACGGCCTCATTGGATACCCCTTCAAGCTCTCCCATTGATACGAGGCAGTGCTTCCAATAAAGTTCGATGTCCG
The DNA here is from genome assembly GCA_039583875.1 of Platanthera guangdongensis. Lineage (NCBI taxonomy): Eukaryota > Viridiplantae > Streptophyta > Magnoliopsida > Asparagales > Orchidaceae > Platanthera > Platanthera guangdongensis. The sequence continues at coordinate 90,744,877 of CM077153.1, read as the reverse complement.
GACGCCTAGGGTGGTTGAGGCAGAGGTAGGCAGGGAAGAATGGCAAGATGAAAATGAGGAAGAGCTACGGCTCTCCCTTTGACATGGTGGAGGAGCTATGTGATCTCTCCGCCATCCGTCGGGAAAATGTAAAATGAACAATGGCTATGTACTTTGACAAGCACGTCAGGGTCAAACAATTCGCAGAAGGGAACTTGGTCCTGAAAAAGGTGGATGCGGTAGGGAGATCAGCGGCAGTGGGGAAACTCAACCCTAACTAGGAGGGTCCATACATTGTCTAGGAAGCTCTAAGGTCTGGGGGGGTATCGTCTCCAAAATGTGGAGTGCAAGACCCCAGTCAAACCTGGAGTGGTGATGACTTAAAATGTTTCTATCCGTAAAAGCATGTATGTCCGTTCCTTTAATGAATATGAAATCCTTTGATGCTCCAACTCTTTTGCAGATGAAGTTTGTGGAAAGTTGTATTTATCAGGCTAAGTCCTGAAATGCTCCCGTTGCCAGGCTTCCACCTACCTGGCAGGGCCATAAGTGAACTGATGGAAAGTTTTCTCGCTCTGGAGTTAGGTCCCTAGACGCTACCGTTTCCAGGCTTCCAACAGCTGGCAGGGCCGGGATCCTCGAGTGACGTCGTTATGACCTTGGAGGGCTGAGTCCTATTGATTCTCAACACCCTCCATCAGGCTCTTACCTAGCTTATTGGGTAGGTGGTAGCACCCGGAGCTTAACAGATGGAAACATTTCTCGCTCTAGGTTTAGGTCACGAGACACTCCCTCTTCCAGGCTTCCACCTAGTTGACAGGGTCGGGATCCTCGAGTGACGTCATTATGACCCTGGAGGGCTGAGTCTGATTGATGCTCGACACCCCCCATCAGGTTCTCACCTATCTGATTGGGCCCATGGTAGCACCCGAAGGTTAATTGATGGAAAGACTTCTCGCTCTGGGGTTAGGTCCCGAGACGCTCCCGTTGTCAGGCTTCCACCTAGCTGGCAAGGCTGGGATCTGTTAAAATTTTAAAACTTGGCATTACTACCATGTTGAATATTCTCCAAGTGGTCAACGAGATAGCCTGACGACATATTAATATTCTCAGGACTATCAAGATCACACCTTGATCACGCGGAAAATTTCCCTGGAACCTAGAGTGAGCAGGGGTTATCTCAACTAAAGCCAGTCAACCAGCAAACATATGCAGCACAAGAGACTTTATTGATTCACAACAATCTTCTCTACACAGCGAGACATACATGGCGAGACATGCTTCAGCAAACAACCACCCAAGGGAAAGTAGAGAACTACAAAAATAAGACAAGAGAAACCAGCGCGCGGACTCAAACATCAAGCCGCCGGTCTACTACTGTGGAGTCCGCTAAGTCCGCCAGGTGGCCAGACCGCAACCCAAGCCGCGCGGACTACCCTTATTCAAATGCTAGCTCTAGCTGCCGATCTGCAAGCCGCCTGACCGCGAGGTCGCCTTGCCTCCAGACCGCACACGCTGCGATGCCGAATAAAACAGTCCGCCTGAAGCAGGCGACTTATTGAACCACGAACCAAGTTGCCAAAGAGAAGACCGTCTGGTCGCTGTCCGCGACCTGATGTTTTCTGCCCGTTGCTTAACCGCAGAGTCCACACTGTCCCTGACCCCAATCAGAGCCAAGTCCTGGCTTTCCAGCGCTATCCGCACAACCTGCACAACATAACCCGGGTCAACTCAATCAAACCGCGCAGACACAAAATTCCAGTCCGCAGCAACTGTTGCGGGCTCACTTACTATTCACTCGGTTTCTCAGGTTCCTTGTTCTTGATGTGACATGGGTCATATTTATAGGCACGATGATGAGTGTGGTCATCGCCGTAGCTGATAGGATTACCGCCACATCCTGCAACAAGACTTCTCCGCAGTCCGCGGATACATACCAGTCCGTCGCACATGTGCAAGATAGCCAGCCTGCCTAGCTTCTTCAATGTCGGACACAATTGCCAGTCCGCCTTGTCACCAAGGGCCAAGCCTCCAAGACATCACCAAGGCTGGACAGCAACACCATTCCGCCTTGTCACCGATGGCCAAGCCAGGACCACCACAACCAGACTCTGCAGCAACACTATCCGCCAATCCGCAGACACAGGTCCAGCCCGCTTATCCCGATCCAATAGCCTCGCCATCAAGGCAACTGCCGGACTCAGCGGACACACAGCTCCAGACCGCTCATACCGAGCCCACGGCTTCGCCACCAAGGCACCTGCCGGACTCAGCGGACATACAACTTCAGTCAGCCCATACTGCGGACAGCTCTAGCCTATACATCCCTGCAGACTGCAGCAGTCCGCATATCCCAAGTCCATAGCCATCACAAAGACACTTACCGGACTCAGCGGACTCCAGCTTCAGTCCGCACGCAGTTGCAGACACAATCTCTAGTCCGCTTCTCCCAAACTCGCAACCAAGGCCCACAACACTTTTGTCGAGCTTGGTGGACTGAGAAGCAGTCCGCATTCCACTGCGCGATCTCCCCGGACTGAGCCAAACATGGACTTGGTTCAGACCAAACCAAGTCCACACCATTGAACAAAAGGGCCAGTCCGCCCTTACTGGCGGACACTGGATTCAGTCCGCCTCTCCCGGCGAGCTCCAGTATCAGTCCGCACTGACTAGCGGTCTCCACGGCTTCCACTTGCCGCTGCACTAGAGCAAGACCAAGATAACTGCCAAACCAGACTTCCAAGCTCCAGTTCTTCAGTCTGCTTCATGCCCGACTCCACAGGTAGAAGTTTCTATCCGCCCGGTTACTTCCTGGGATTCAAATATCTGGTGAGCACAAGATGGCCTGGCTAACCGCCGCTATTGTCCGCGTAGTCCGCGCGAACAGATCGCCCAGGCCACTACAGAACAAACCGTCGACAACATCCATGCCGTACTAGCAGTCCGCCAACCCTATCCGCGTAGTCCGCGCAGATAGGTCTAAGTGCTCCATTCACCCACTTTCACTTCACAAATTTCAACACTCTCCCTTGAAGTGAGAAGTGGTGAATAACTCCAGCAGCTCCCGTAACCTTGGACCTGATTCGTCCGATATCATCTACGAAGAAATGTCCAAGACATAGTCCTCGCCCTGCATATCATGGACCATGAGGGAGCCCTCCAACATCTCCTAAAAGGGGCCATGCTTCCCTCTGCCTTCTTCTTTAGCTTCAACCTCCACTCATGGATCACAGGAGTTTTACCAACTACCTTGGGCACAAAAGCCCAAGCCTCGTTACCTCTGAGAGAAGTCACCTCTTCAGCCTTGGTGTAAACCACCTCCTTGATTCTAGTGGCGTCATCACAGCAAGAAGGTACTCGCTCGACCTGAGGGCTAGCAAGGAAACATGGGACCAAGCCCGCCATATTCCCTTCGCCATATCGAGCTGGTGGATTAGTGATCCTCTTCGATCTCAGAAGAACCTGTTCATGGCTAACCACCTCCGTTGTGTAAGACACCCACCCCCCCCCCCCCCCTCTCGGATCCCAAAACACAGCACGAAGGGGGGTCTTATGCCCGGAACAGCCGCCTGGCGGTAGCATTAGCACACGGGCTAACCTATACCACAGGACGCCTACTCCGCTGGCTACAACCAATATAAATAGAACATGCCAACCCAACCAAAATAATGCAAAAGAAACCAAATCCACACTAAGTAATAGTATCCAAATAGTACATCAAAATATAGAAGCTAAAACATGCTTCTACAAATCAGAGTACACCTATAGAAATTGCCCAAAAGGGGGCTACAACAAAATCTCGAAACACCCATATCTGTAACCGACGGTAGCGACGACACCGTCACTTCAGGCCCTGTCGTCCTGGCCTGGATGTCCTGATGCATAGTCTGGGGCTGCTCTACCTGCATCGTGACCTCCTAAAAAGGAAGACGTAGCAACCGTTAGTCGAAGCGACTAAGTGGCTTCACATCCACTCCCCGGGCGACTCCTCAGCACCGGGCGGGGAGAAGGAACATGGATAATATATATGAAAGTAATAAAAGAAGTACAAGCAAGTGGCAATAGTGTAAGAGTAACAGTAACATAATCTAGCAGTTATTTAAGAGCTATAGCAAACTAACAAACAAGGTATCATTAGCAGGAAAGTAACTTAACTTATAAGGATGCCCATACAATCTTATAAGTTAAGGATCGAGTTACATAAAGTAACTCATCGTATAAGAGTGCCCATACAAACCTATACGATGAGGATCTTGATGTGCAATGTGAAAGTGCAGGTTAGATCTGAAATACTCTAGGGGGGGGTGAATAGAGTATTGTGCTTACTATAAACTTTTTACAACTTTTGTTGTATTCCTAAGTGAACAAGTCAGCAAATAAAATAAATAAGCACAGCAAACTATCTAATCACAGAGCACAGCCAAAACAAAAGAAAAGGGAAACCAGACGACACAAGAAATTTTATAGTGGTTCCCCAACCTGGGTACATCCACTCTTCTACCACCCTGGTAGGAATCCACTCAGGTTTTTGATCAGGTGCCTGACACTAATGAGTTTTTATTCAGGTGCTCAAAAAGCAAAACCTCAAGTATTTTGGAAGGAGACTTGCAACCAGAATAATTTTGAAGGGAATTAAAACCCTGTACAGGAGTTGGAAAAGAGGTGATGGTGTCTTCTCTTTCTCAATAACAACTGAGAATACTGTGCATTCTCTCTTTCTCTCTCTAGGATTTAGAAAGACGAAAGCCAAGTATGAAATGAATTCTTTCATCTCAATTCACGGCCTTAAGGAAGCAGGGAGACAGCTCATCCCTTGGATCCCAGCTGAGGGAACGGACGACCACGATTTTGCCACAAAAGCATAATTTTTTCCTGACACGGCCTGTGACACGCCCGTGTCCCAGGCCGTGTGCCTCAAGCGATGCTCAACCGACTTATCCAATCTAGTGACATGCCCATGTGATATGCCCGTGTCACTGGCCGTGTCACCCGACATGGCTTCAGACACGGCCGTGTCTGTGGCCGTGTTCATCAGGCTGCACAACTTCAAAATCACCCGAGACTCACATGGCCTATGACACGCCCGTGTCTTATGTCGTGTGCCCATCACACGGCACTAGACACACCCCAGTTCAAATTCGTCGGGTTGAGTTCATCGACCGCGCTGACACGCCCTGTTACACGCCCGTGTCACAGGCCGTGTCCTAAGCACTCGACGATTGTCGACCAAATTTTGTCGACCACTCATCAACTGTTCACCCAGGAAGGACACGCCCTGGGACATGCCCGTGTCCCAGGCCGTGTGACACAATTTTTCCAATTTATAGATTTTGGGGTGTTACAATCCTCCCCTTCTTAGAAACATTTCGTCCCCGAAATTTGCACTAAGTAAGGAACTCAAACAGAAGGACTCTCATACAACAATCGTTTCAATACAGTCGATACACACTGCATAACCGTTACCCAAATAGTTCGGGAAGCTCAGCTCGCATGGTCTGCTCTCGCTCCCATGTAAGCTCCTCACGGCTGCAATTGTCCCACCGGACTTTAACCATCCCGACCGTCTTGTTTCGTAACTGTTTCTCGGCTCGATCCTCGATCTGAATGGGCCTAACCTTCGTCGTTAGCCCATAATCCACCGGCACTTGATCATCCCTGATCACCTGAGCTGGATCTTTCACGGCCTTCCGCAGCACCGAGACGTAAAACACATCATGCAATCCACCCAAGTCTGCCGAAAGAGCTAGCCGATATGCGGCTTCTCCAACTCGCTCGACCACTTCAAATGGACCAAGGTATCTTGGACTTAACTTTTTCAGATGTCGAATCCTGGATAAGCCTTTGAAGGGTTTGATCTTCAAGTATACCCAATCATCTACCGCGAACTCAACGTTCCGGTACTTGGCGTTGTAGTATTTTGCTTGTCGATCTTGAGCGATCAATAGTCGTTCCTGAATAGTGCGTATTGTCGAGTTTGCTTCATCGACTTCATTATGCCTATAAACTCTGGCTTCGCCCGCTTCTACCCAAGCTAACAGAGTACAACACTTTTGTCCATACAAAGCTTCATACGGTGCCATGCCGACGCTTTCTTGGTAGCTGTTATTGTAAGCGAACTCCACCATATAGAGATGATCTTCCCATCCCTTTCCAAAGTCGAGGGCGCACATCCGAAGCATGTCTTCCATTGTTTTGTTGGTCCTTTCAGTTTGGCCATCCGTCTGAGGATGAAAGGCCGTGTTGAATGTCAACTTCATGCCCAACAGTTGATGAACTAGCCTCCAGTCATTCGACGTGAACCCCCATCTCGATCACTTACGATGCTTCGGGGAACACCCTGTAGCTGCACAATCTGGTCAACATACAACTTTGCCAAAGTTTCAACCGAATCATCGTGTCAGTTCGGCAGGAAGTGTACCACTTTCGTCAGCCGATCGACAATCACCCAGATGGAATCATTTCCTCGTTGAGATCTCGGCAACTCTTGTACGAAATCCATGGAAATATCGTCAAACTTCCATTCTGGAATCGGCAATGACTTTAAATAACTGCCCGACTTCTGGCATTCCGCCTTCACCATAACACATGTTTGGCATTTGGACACATAATGAGCAACATCTTTCTTTAGCCCTGTCCACCAGAATAACTTTTTTATATCCCTGAACATCTTCGTGCTCCCTGGGTGGATTGAGTACTTCGTATAATGCGCTTCATACATCAGTTCTTCCCTCAATTTACCCAAATTCGGGACGCACAAACGACCCTCTTTCCTCAAAAGACCGTCATCCCAAGAGAATTTGCCCTCTGGCCCCTCTTTAACATAGCATAAGAGATCTTCATCTAATCCCGTTGCCCGTCGAATCCGGTCTTCAAGGTCACACTGTACCTCCGTCCAGTTCAGATATGCATCGACAATAGTATTCTTGTTAATACACGAGATCTACAATGCTTCCAACTCCTGGATGAGACGTTCATCATGCCTCTGCAACCAGCTCGCCCTTACCGGAGCTCTCCGACTCAAGGCATCTGCGACTACATTCCCCTTCCCAGGAGTATAATGAATCTCAAAGGTGTAGTCCCCGAGGAACTCCAACCACCTTCGTTGTCGCATATTCAGGTCCTTCTGCTCCAATAGGTACTTTAGGTTCTATTGATCTGTATAGATATCCACCTTCACTCCATAAAGATAGTGTCGCCACAGTTTTAGTGCAAAGATCACTGCCGCCAATTCTAAGTCATGGACGAGATAGTTTCATTCGTGCACCTTCAGCTGGCGTGAGCCATAAGCGATTACCTTTCCATTTTGCATAAGAACGCAGCCTAAGCCGCTCCCTGAGGCATCATTGTAGATTACAAACCCATTGGTACCACATGGCGATGACAACACAGGCGCTGTGGTCAACCGAATCTTCAGCTCTTCAAAAGCTCGCACGCACTCTGGAGTCCAAACAAACTTTTGATCTTTTCTCGTTAGTGTGGTTAGCGACAAAGCGATTCGCGAGAAATTTGCAACAAATCTTCGATAGTAGCCCACTAGTCCAAGGAAGCTCCTGACTTCGGCCACTGAAGACAACACCGGCCACTCCTGTATGGCCTTTATCTTTACTGGATCCACTGCTATGCCCGCTCCACTCACCACATGGCCCAGAAAAGCCACTGACGCTAGCCAAAACTCTCACTTCGAGAACTTGGAATAGAGCTGATTCTGCCTCAAGGTATTCAATACCAACCGCAAGTGCGTCTCATGATCGGCTTCCGATCTCGAGTACACCAGGATATCATCAATGAACACTATCAAGAACAGATCCAGGTCCTCTCGGAATATTCGGTGAATCAAGTCCATAAATACCGAGGGCGCATTGCACAGCCCAAACGGCATTACCATGAACTCATAGTGCCCGTACTATGTTCCAAATGTGGTTTTGGAAATGTCACCTTCCCGGATTATCAACTGGTAGTACCCAGACTTCAAGTCCAACTTCGAGTAGACGGACGATCCCACTAGCTTATCGAACAACTCATCAATCCGCGAAATCAGATACTTGTTCTTCTCTGTCAGCTTATTCAGTTCGCGGTAATCAATACATAACCGCAAGCCACCATATTTCTTTTTCACAAAAAAAATAGGGGCGCTCCAAGGAGACATGCTTGGGCGTGTATACCCCTGCGCAAGCAATTCCTGCAGTTGGACTTTCAACTCCGCATTTCCTTTGGCGCGACGCGATATGGCGAGCGGGCCACAGGTTTCGCACCTGGCACCAACTCGATCGTGAAGTCAATCTCTCTCTGGGGTGGTAGCCCAGGGAGATCCTTGGGAAACACATCTGTAAACTCCGACATGATCGGAACATCTCACACACTGGCCTTAGGCTCCACATCCTGAATCAAAGCGAAGTATAACTCCGCGCCTTTCCGAACAGCCTTGACAACTTGTAGTGCAGACATCAACGTCCCGCCAACTCCTCGTATACCCGTGAACCTCGTCTCCTGTTCGGTATTCTGGCCCAACGTGATCTCTTTGGACTGCCAATCAATCAAAGCATGCTGCTCTGCGAGCCAATCCATACCAAATATCACGTCGAATTCCGATATCGGTAATACAGATGCAGTCAAGCAGAAATCCCGACTTCCTATTTGCACCGCCACATCGCAAGATCGTTTTGCGAGCTTCAAACAACCATTCGACAACACCACTTTGACGCAATCTGTCTTTACACGATCAGGTATCCCAAGCAGCGCTATGAACTCGCTAGACAGAAAAGAGTGCGACGCACCCGTATCAAACAGTGCTCGCGCCAACGTGTTCCAAATGATCACAAAACCTATGACCATCATGTCACACATACAAACTGCATACACATATACAATAAACCAAGCATACAAGCAATACAATACGCAAAACTTAACTCATACCTGTGACGACGTCACTCTGCTTGATGGCCTCATGCAGGCCAAGATTGTAGACCTGGGGCTGTGCCTGCGATGCAGAGGATTCCACCACTGCCTTGCCCGTTTTCGTATATGACGCTCCCGCCTTATTTTCACTCTTTGGCGGCACCCGACAATCCCGGGCTATATGCCCCACCCGTCCACAATTGAAGCACATACGAGTATCCGGCTTTGACGTGGTCCCCGACGTTGCTCCCGATGTAACATCCCATTTCCAACTAGACCCCTAAGAGTGGTTTTGGCCATGACTAGGTCATGACAAAACCCTAGGAAGCCAGAAATGGGCCAAGAGATAGGAGGCCAAGGTGGGGATCACCATGGTCTGCAAATAGTAGAATTTTTTGAACAATGGTCTAGAATGACAATGGGGCTTCACCATGGCCCCAAGACCCTACCACAACACTCCCAAACATTTTGGGAGACCCATTAGAGCCAAAAGGACCCATTAGGGCCAACCCAAGAGGCCCAGTTGACCAAGGTCAACCCTAGCCCTGAATGGGTCAACCTAGCCTACTTAGGGCCAATTGACCCACTCCTAGTCTAGAGGACCCCACCTATGCCCTCCTAACCCTAAAGTGAGGTCAATGGGTCACTAAGGACACATTGGGGTCAGCCCTAGAGGCCAGGTAGACCCAAGTCAACTCAAGCCCTAATCTGGTCAAAGTACCCTTACTAAGGGTATGTGACCTCCAAAGTGCAGGGTAACCCTACATAACCCTACCTAGACCCTAAGGGAAGTCAATGGGTCACCAAGGATCCATTGGGGTCAACTCAATTGGTCATGTTGACCAAGGTCAACTCTATTCTAGTGTTAGGTCAAATTAGCCTAAATGGGCTAACCCAAGCTCAAACCCATTTCCCCCACTTGGGCTAACCTCATTTTTATTATTAATATGGGTTATTGGGCTGCCTTTAGCTTGTGGGGTTGACTAGTCAACCAGAGGTGACTAGGAGAGAGAAAGGAGCTCCTCTCCATGATAATGGAGGAGAGAGAAAATGGGGAAGAGGAAAGGAAAGGGAGAAGCCGGCCAAGGAAGGCCAACAGCCACCAGTGATGGCTGTAATCAACTCCTCTAGGGGAGAGGAGTTGATTCCAACCGTTTCCCGGCCACCAAGGGGTGGGTTCAGCCCCCCTCCACACAACCCGAGCCACTCCATTAATGGTGATAATGGCCATTGAAGAACCAGCCTCTCCCCTCCCCCAATTGCCATTTAAACACCTTCAGGGAGCCGAGGGGATCATTTTGGAGCACTTACCTGGAGGAGACGAGCCCTTCCACTGTGCAGTTGCAGAAGCCGAGCGCCGCCGCCGTCGCCAATGGCATCCCGCCGCTCCTCTCGCATCCAGGCCGCCAGGAAGGTCCTCCTCCTCTCCTTAACTCGCGGGTAGATCCTAGGAATCCTTAGGCTTGAGTTTCGGGCTCAATTGAGCCCGATCGAATCCGGGATTTCTCCTGGTTTCGGCAAGAAAAATTCTTGCTTAATCCGCCGGAAAACGCCTCTCCGGCGGCGGAGCCGCCGCCTGACGATAGCCACCACCTCAACGGAGGTGTTGGTGGCGGTGGCCGGCCGGGGAAGGGGCTGGATCGCCGGCGGCAGGGCTTGGAAGTCGCTCCAGGCAAAACAAATCTCAGCCGTTGGCTCAGTGGGGACGATGACCAGATGCCGTCGATCTGCGCCAAGATTCGTGCGGCATCAGATCAAATACTATAGGAATTAAATAAGAATCATTTCATTTCTGTCACACTGGATGTATTTAATGTATTTAAGTTTTAAAAATACTTAGGGACCCTGAGTGGAAATTTGCCCAACATGAACATTGTAGCTTAGGGTGTCTAGTTTGCAGCAAAAATTGTTTGGACCCTTTTGGGTCACTGGCTAGACCAGGGCACCCATTTTGGTGGGACATACCCTTAGGGCTAGGCAGTCACTAAATTGAGTGCCCACTCTTCACCCCAAGCCCAAATTGGCTGAAATTTTGGCAGAGAGTCTATCCTAGACATACCTAGGGCCTGCCAAAAAATGGGAATTTTTGGGGAAAACATTTCTATAGTTTTGGTAAATATTTAATAATCATTAGATAAATTAAATAGGTGCCCTAAACACATCCAAACCCTCCCAAATTTTGGTGAGTGGTCCCTGGGCTCCAATTAGGTTCCTGTATAAAATTCCATCTGTTTTGGATGTGTGTTGAATAGGTTTTGACCCAACCCTATTTATACCCTATGAAGGGCATTTTGGTCAAAAGTGGCACTTTTGGTCTTGAGTGACCAAATCACCTCAACAGAGGCTGAAATTTTGGCCACTGATATAATTTGACTTTTTACACTCACTTATGGAGTTTGGAGTGGATTGGGCTAGGGTAGCCCTAGAAGTGTAGGGTAGGCCCTTTAGGGTAAATTTCTAGGGTTTGGAGAAATTGGGGTCAAAAGACCTTGGATGGACTTAAGACTTGGGAATGATGCCCATAGGGTTGCTATGGTCCTGTGGTTAAAATTTTAGGGCTTTTGGAAGACTTAAGACCCCTTAAATCCATAACCCTAGTTTAGGGCACTAACTTTGAAACCATAAGATCTAATACCAAAACTTTCTGAAAAGGCTTGAGATTTTGAATGGGTAGTTGTTTAGGGTATACCTATCTCTGGAAATTTTATAATAAATTTTGGATGAATATTTTTGGTACTTTATTCACAAAGTCATATTTTACAATTTTCACTTAGGAATTTTTGCAGCACAACATACTTGATTAAACCTGATGAAACTTAGCAAAGGGGCTTATAGTCATGATACCCATCTCTGTAAATTTTTATGAAATTATTGAAGAATGATATTTGGTAGCTGCTTCTTTAACTGCTTAATTCTATGAAACTTTGGAAAATTTATTAATGGCAGTTAGATTGTCTGAAAAATTATAATTTCCTCATCATGATGTTTCTAGTTCCTTATGAAGCTCTAGTAATTTTTACATAATTATTGGAGACATATCTGTGGCACTTCCTTCATGTTTATCTGATTTTAGGAATTACTTAATTAAATCCTTTAGAGGTCAAGAACTATCTGGAAAATTATGAAAGTTGGCAACCAATAATATTTCTCTGTTATTTAGTGAATACAAATTTTAGGAGGCCATTGCCTGAGAAAATCTTATGGTTCATGTTCAAATTGACTATGGCCTAGTTTTTGAGGAAAATTCAATAAATAGTAGATTAATTGGGAAAAATATGATTTTCTGAATTTAGTCTATATTTATCATAATAGACCTCTGATAATTATCATGAGGGTACTGGATGAGTATTTCATGTACTTCCCTTTTTACGGGTCACGTAGCTTAAGTGGTCTGCATATAGCAAAACTGCAGGATTTCATTTGGATATGAATTAGGGCACGTATGATGGGTCTTGATGGTTTGCTGTAAGGACAAGTGGAATGGGCTGCATTTTTGGAAGATGAGTGAGTAGGGTGTGGTTGTCTAGGGTTTAAAGGCGTTCGGGTCCGACGAAAGATCGTCCTACCCAAGGAGAGTTGGAGTCAAATTACCCTAGGATTAGCATATCGGAATATGAGAAACAAAGGGTAAGGGAATCAACCAATAATAAATTAAGTACCTTGCGAAAGGGAACGCTGGGCGTAATCCCAGCATAGTTCCTAGTGCCCCTTGAGAGCCCTTCACAGGGAATACCGGGGGCAGTCCTGGGTTAACGTAAATTGATTAACAAGCTGGAAAGAGTAACTTAGTAATTAGGGTTGCACAATCCACAAACACTGTTAGCACCAGAAGTTAGCTGGGAGCTTCGGCTCGGATGGTTAAAAGACGGACTTTTGGTCCGGGGAGCTTCGGCTCGGGTTTTGTTTACGCTAAATTTGCATGTGCATAAAGGAAAGGAAATTAAGGTGGTGGGTCTTCGGTATTGGAGGGTCGATGCACCGACGCCAATACGTTGACCCGGCAAGTGTGGTTAACACTTCGCCAACAGAAGTCCGGTGCGCCAGCCGGCAAGAGTACGCAGGAGTCCGCTTCGTGCACCAAGCGTTGAGGCGTACGATAGGTCTGACCGGTAGTGCTTTACTGGTTTAGAGGTGGGCGAGGCCCAACCCACCGCTTCCGTCTGCCACTACGGAGGTATCCTGGGAGGTTACGGCTCCAAAAAGGGGGAACTAAAGGTCTGTGTGCACAGAGTCGGGTGTGTGCGTTGCACTTGCATGTCCATCATACCCACTTGCATGTCATAGCATAATCGATTCACTTAACCCCTGACACCTAATGTATAAGTGGAATGGGATGCTTATACATTAGGACCTGCAAAACGACCCCTTAGTCTATAAGCTTGTGTGGGCAAGTTTATAAATTAAGGTTAATTTTGATATACTTAGTTACTGCTGTTTGACCACCGACACCCTAGCGTATAAATCAGTATGGGACTTTTTATACGATGGGAGCCTTGCAAAAGACCCCTTGGCTTATGTGTTTTTCACATAAGCGAAGGTTACATTTCACATTACAGCTTATTGTCTTTATATGTTATAGAACTTGCTAGAATAGGACCGCTGCCATCTGCTTTTGATATTCTCCACCTTCAAGTCCTCCCCTTTCTTCCTCTCCGCTCGGTGCCTAGGAGCCGTGGGGGAAGGGGTGGGGGATGATAGGACTTAGTCTTTTAGACTAACGGTTTTCGAACCGCATCATTTAGGGGATCGCGGAGACCAGCATGGAGGAGCAGCCCCAGAGACCGGTGCGCTTGGAGGTGGGGCAGTCTAGCTCCGGAGTTCACACAGCCGGGACCGTGAGTCTCGACCCTGAGTAGTTTTTCAGTTTTTGCTTCCGCATGAGTGATTTTGTAGTGAGGATATGTTGTACTGGGCATAAGCCCGTATTTGCTACTCTGATGTCATTTTCTGTGGACACTCCCTTCGTGGAGTTATTTTTATTATGTCATGTGATTCTCTGTGGACAGATAGTTTACATTTACTTCATTATTTTGCTACTTTATGTGATCGAATTGGCCGGCAGAATCGGCGCTTTGTGGTGATGACCCTTCAGGGCGTGAAGGAGTCACCGCAAAACGGCGGTTCTGGGCCTAAGACCCCGGTGTCGAAAAAGAAAAAAAAAGGGGGTCTTACAAGTGGTATCAGAGCGAAACCTCGATCGAAAAGTAGCCGTCCACAACCCTGGGTCACCCCCGCGCGGGTTTAGTTTGGGGACAAACTAAGCAGCGGAAGCAGTGGTGTGCCCATACAGGGGAAATCACATGTAAACTGTCCACTTTCATTAGGCATTGAGTCGATTACCTACTAATGTAGTTCGTTTTGCAGCCCCCAGCTCAGCCCACCCCACAAGGTGGAGCTCAGCAGACTCCAGACATTGCACCACCTCCCATGGTCCCCACACCTTTCCTCCAGTCAGACATGGGGCAGACCCTTACAGCTATCCTTGAGGCCTTCCGAGCTCAGCAAGCCCCAGTCCAGCAGCCAAACCCAGGGGCCAACTGGATGAGCACCTTCCGAGGACTCTCTCCCCCATCTTACTTGGGGACAGAGTCGGCAGTACGGACAGAGGAGTGGCTGGATGTGATGTACGAGATGTTGACTGGGATACGATGCCCTTGGGAGGAGAGGGTGGCCCTAGTGGTATCTTGCTTGGAGTCACATGCCAAGCGGTGGTGGAAGACGCTGTTGGACACGACCTTTGCGGATAGAGAGATTGCAGAAATCACCTGGGAAGAGTTCAGGGCCACGCTGCTGGAGCACTTTGTTCCTCAGTCGGCCAGGGACGAGTTGGAGGAGCGTTTCTTGCAGCTGAGGCAGGGCTCCAGGACAGTGGTGGAGTACCACCGAGAGTTCGATCATTTGGCCCGATATGCGGGCTCCTATCAGCTGGATGAAGCAGGTTACGTCAAGAGGTTTTATAAGGGCCTAAAAGAGGAGTTGAGAGAGGCCTTGCTTTTTGTCTCTGACGGGCCCATCTCCCGGATTTTAGAGATGGCGAAGAAGATTGAGGCCGACTGGCACACCACTCGGGGCCGGAAACGGCAAGCGGAGGACCAGGGCCGGAGGGCCCGAAATGATCAGCGGCGAGGCACCGTATCAGATGGAAGAAGGGCAGAGGAGCAGCCTCGTCAGGAGTTGAGGCAGGAGCCGAGAGAGCAGGTGGTCTTGGCCCCTCAACCTCCCCGGATCCAGGAGATGCAGAGACCTCGGGGTATGGCGTATCCCCCGCCGGAGTGCTTCCACTGTCACCAGGTGGGACACCTCCGGAGAGACTGCCCTATGAGGGGGGCACCACCTCCAGCACCACGGGGTGGCCCACCGGCCCAGCATTTCGGAGGCCGAGGACGCGGCCGAGGACGTGGTTACCAGGGAGGCGACCGCAGGCAGAATGGGGAGCAGATTTACGCTTTGGACTTAGCACAGCCCCGGAAACCGGACAGGGTTATTGCAGGTATGAGAGTATCTTAATTTTGGATTCATTCATGACTCATATTAAGTGTTAATAGAACTACTAAACGACCTAGGTTAGAAAACCTTACACCAGAATTTCTTTCAAACTGATTAGGAATGGTGATGGTGTGCGGCAAGCCTTCCCACACCCTGTTCGACACGGGGGCATCGCACAACTTCGTGTCGGAGGATTTCGTCAAGGACCTGGATCAGATTCGTTGTTATACGGGACTACCCAGGAGGGTGCGCCTCCCCAATGGGATGGAGATCCAGTCCACAGAAAAGTGCCTCCTGGAGGTTACCATAGACGGGTTGACACTCGAGGCCCCGGCGACGATCCTGAGGATGCCGGACTTCGACCTCGTCTTGGGCATGACATGGCTTGTCTAGAACCATGCCAAGATTGATTGCCCGGCAGGGAGGGTCGTGCTCAGCCACGGCGATACTTATGCAACGTTCGAAGGTACTACACCGGTCTCCCGTCGCTTGCTTTAATCTATTCAGGCCATTAAGGCTCACATGCAAGGAGACGAGGTATATCAGGTATTATTCGAGATGACTGAGGAGAAGGACCTGATCGCTAGCATTCCGGTGGTTCGTGACTACGCCGATATTTTTCCGGATAAGCTGCCAGGACTGCCTCCGCATAGGGAGAAGGATTTCCAGATTCAGTTGGTACCGGGGGCTAAGCCGGTATCCAAGGCCCCTTATCGGATGGCCCCGAAGGAGTTGGCGGAGTTTCGGACACAGTTACAGGAGCTGGTGGAAGCAGGATTTGTTAGGCCGAGCTCCTCATCATGGGGAGCTCCTGTCCTATTCGTGAAGAAGAAGGATGGCACTCTTCGTCTGTGCATTGACTATCGAGCACTAAACAGGCTGACCGTCCGAAATACCTATCCGCTCCCCAGGATAGACGAGTTGTTCGATCAGCTGGAGGGAGCCCATTATTTTTCGAAGCTGGACTTGAGGTCAGGCTACTACCAGCTGCGGATCCAGGAGGAGGATATTCCGAAGACGGCCTTTAGTAGCCGATACGGATTGTATGAGTTCATCGTGATGCCCTTCGGGCTCACGAATGCTCCGTCGGCGTTTATGAGCCTCATGAACCAGGTCTTCGAGGCTTATTTGGATGTGTTCGTCATAGTATTCATAGACGACATCCTTATCTATTCTAAGACGGAGGAGGAGCACACACGACATCTGGCACTGACCTTGGATAGACTGCGGGAGCATCGCCTTTATGCGAAGTTCAGCAAGTGTCAGTTCTGGCTGAAGGAGGTGGCTTTCTTAGGCCACATTATCAGCGGTGCCGGGCTGGCGGTGGACCCGGCAAAGATTCAGGCAGTCAGGGATTGGCCGCCGCTGAAAACAGCCACTGACGTACGGAGTTTTCTAGGACTTGCCGGTTATTACCGGAAGTTCGTAGAGGGATTCTCTCGAATCGCCCTCCCGCTCACATCCTTGACGAAGAAGGAGGCACCGTTCGTGTGGACCCCGCAGTGCCAGACAGCTTTCCAGGAGCTGAAGGATCGGCTGACCTCGGCTCCCATTCTCACTCTCCCCTCGGGGAGGGAGGGATTTCAGGTCTACACCGACGCATCATATCAGGGGATGGGAGCGGTGCTGATGCAGAACGGACACGTCATAGCTTATGCCTCCCGCCAGCTGAAGACCCATGAGAAGAACTACCCAGTACATGACCTTGAGATGGGGGCAGTTGTATTCGCACTGAAGATATGGCGGCACTACCTTTATGGAGTCCACTGTGATATATATTCCGATCATAAGAACCTTAAGTACGTGGACACGCAGAAGGAACTGAACATCAGGCAAAGGCGGTGGGTGGAGTTTCTATCTGACTATCAGTATGAGATGCACTATCACCCGGGGAAGGCAAACGTGGTAGCAGATGCACTGAGTCGGAGAGCCGCCACAGCAGGAGCAGAGCCTCAGTTGATGTCTATGGAGCTGCTGCAGAGACTAGAGGACATGCACATTACTCTGGTATCGTCTGATGATCCTGAGCTCTATGAGGAGTACTTGGCCGCGATAGGCGTTACCGATGACATCAGAGACCGGGTCAGAGAGGGACAGAGGCAGGATGCCAAGTTGGAACCCATCCTCCAAGCTCTGAAGGCAGGCACTGCAGGAGATTACACACTGAGGGACGATCTGGTGTGCTTCAGAGGACGGGTGTATATACCGGAGGGAGGCCAGATCCAGGAGGATATTATGACGGAGGCGCACTGCAGCCGGTATTCTGTACACCCGGGGATCACAAAGATGACGGCTGACTTGAAGAAGACGATGTTCTGGCCGGGCATGAAGAAGGACGTCTCTTACTTCGTGACCCATTGTGAGGCATGTCAGCTAGTGAAGGCGGAGTGCAGGAACCCCGCAGGATTACTGCAGCCACTCCCGGTGCCGGAGTGGAAGTTTGATGACATAGCCATGGACTTCATACATGGGCTTCCCCGGTCTCGGACAGGGAATGACTCGATCTGGGTAATCGTCGATCGGTTGACCAAGGTGGCTCGATTTATACCGATCAGGAAGGATGATTCAGTAGGAGTACTGGTGCGGAAGTTTGTGGAGCAGTTCATTCATTATCATGGTGTGCCCAGGACGATAGTGTCGGATCGGGATGGCAGGTTCACCTCCAGGGAGTGGAGATCCGTGCAAGCTTACTTAGGCACGCGATTGACTTTCAGCACTGCATTCCACCCCCAGACAGACGGGCAGACAGAACGCACCAACCGGACGCTGGAGGACCTTTTGAGGCTATGCATCTTGGATCGCGGGGAACCGTGGGAGAAACTCTTACCCCTTGTCGAGTTCTCCTATAACAACAACCACCAGTCCAGCATCAGGATGGCGCCTTACGAAGCCTTGTACGGGAGGAGATGCCGGACCCCGCTCTCATGGGTGCAGAACGAAGATCCGAAGGTATTGGGGTCAGAGTTTGTTGAAGACACCGAGGCACAAGTGAGGCTGATCAGAGACAGGATGCTTGAGGCGCAGAGTAGACAGGCTAAGTATTACGACGCCCGGCATCGGCAGGTGGAGTTCCAGGTGGGGGACCGGGTGTTTCTGAAGATCCGGCCCATGCATGGAGTTTCACGGGTGCGTGGTCGGAGGAAGAAGCTCAGCCCTAGGTACATGGGTCCTTACAGGATCCTGGAGCGGATCGGACCCCTAGCCTACCGGCTGGAGTTACCACCAGAGCTGGAAGCACTGCACGACGTCTTCCACATTTCTTCTTTGAGGAGGGCCCTGCTACGCCCAGAGCAGCAGATTCTGACTACTGAAGGGCCGGTAGCTTCAGACCGGTCGGTCCATTTGGAGCCTGTGAGGATCGACGACCGAGGAGTGCGGGTCTTGCGACGCAAGAAGGTCCCACTAGTCAAGGTCCTGTGGAGGAACCACGGCCAGGAGGAGCATACCTGGGAGCCACAGGACCTGATGCGACAAAGATACCCCGAGCTATTCAGTCAGGTATACCTCTCAGACCCCTCAAGATGTTAATTTATTTTTCCTGCTTTAAGTATACTAAGGGCTGCTCTAGGTAGATAGGGGCTTATCTTTGTTTATTGGGGGCTTAACTTTGTTTATTGGGATTTTGGTTCGCCGTTTGGGCGAAAGGGGTCTTAGATCTAAGTTTTCCCATAAAATCAAATTTAACAAACAAGGCGTCATAATGGGATGTTACAAGACTCTTTTCTTCGGTAATAAGACCCGTAGGTCCAACCTTGATTTCGGGGACGAAATCTTTGTTTTGTTTATTGGGATTTGTAACATCCCATTTCCAACTAGACCCCTAAGAGTGGTTTTGGCCATGACTAGGTCATGACAAAACCCTAGGAAGCCAGAAATGGGCCAAGAGATAGGAGGCCAAGGTGGGGATCACCATGGTCTGCAAATAGTAGAATTTTTTGAACAATGGTCTAGAATGACAATGGGGCTTCACCATGGCACCAAGACCCTACCACAACACTCCCAAACATTTTGGGAGACCCATTAGAGCCAAAAGGACCCATTAGGGCCAACCCAAGAGGCCCAGTTGACCAAGGTCAACCCTAGCCCTGAATGGGTCAACCTAGCCTACTTAGGGCCAATTGACCCACTCCTAGTCTAGAGGACCCCACCTATGCCCTCCTAACCCTAAAGTGAGGTCAATGGGTCACTAAGGACACATTGGGGTCAGCCCTAGAGGCCAGGTAGACCCAAGTCAACTCAAGCCCTAATCTGGTCAAAGTACCCTTACTAAGGGTATGTGACCTCCAAAGTGCAGGGTAACCCTACATAACCCTACCTAGACCCTAAGGGAAGTCAATGGGTCACCAAGGATCCATTGGGGTCAACTCAATTGGTCATGTTGACCAAGGTCAACTCTATTCTAGTGTTAGGTCAAATTAGCCTAAATGGGCTAACCCAAGCTCAAACCCATTTCCCCCACTTGGGCTAACCTCATTTTTATTATTAATATGGGTTATTGGGCTGCCTTTAGCTTGTGGGGTTGACTAGTCAACCAGAGGTGACTAGGAGAGAGAAAGGAGCTCCTCTCCATGATAATGGAGGAGAGAGAAAATGGGGAAGAGGAAAGGAAAGGGAGAAGCCGGCCAAGGAAGGCCAACAGCCACCAGTGATGGCTGTAATCAACTCCTCTAGGGGAGAGGAGTTGATTCCAACCGTTTCCCGGCCACCAAGGGGTGGGTTCAGCCCCCCTCCACACAACCCGAGCCACTCCATTAATGGTGATAATGGCCATTGAAGAACCAGCCTCTCCCCTCCCCCAATTGCCATTTAAACACCTTCAGGGAGCCGAGGGGATCATTTTGGAGCACTTACCTGGAGGAGACGAGCCCTTCCACTGTGCAGTTGCAGAAGCCGAGCGCCGCCGCCGTCGCCAATGGCATCCCGCCGCTCCTCTCGCATCCAGGCCGCCAGGAAGGTCCTCCTCCTCTCCTTAACTCGCGGGTAGATCCTAGGAATCCTTAGGCTTGAGTTTCGGGCTCAATTGAGCCCGATCGAATCCGGGATTTCTCCTGGTTTCGGCAAGAAAAATTCTTGCTTAATCCGCCGGAAAACGCCTCTCCGGCGGCGGAGCCGCCGCCTGACGATAGCCACCACCTCAACGGAGGTGTTGGTGGCGGTGGCCGGCCGGGGAAGGGGCTGGATCGCCGGCGGCAGGGCTTGGAAGTCGCTCCATGCAAAACAAATCTCAGCCGTTGGCTCAGTGGGGACGATGACCAGATGCCGTCGATCTGCGCCAAGATTCGTGCGGCATCAGATCAAATACTATAGGAATTAAATAAGAATCATTTCATTTCTGTCACACTGGATGTATTTAATGTATTTAAGTTTTAAAAATACTTAGGGACCCTGAGTGGAAATTTGCCCAACATGAACATTGTAGCTTAGGGTGTCTAGTTTGCAGCAAAAATTGTTTGGACCCTTTTGGGTCACTGGCTAGACCAGGGCACCCATTTTGGTGGGACATACCCTTAGGGCTAGGCAGTCACTAAATTGAGTGCCCACTCTTCACCCCAAGCCCAAATTGGCTGAAATTTTGGCAGAGAGTCTATCCTAGACATACCTAGGGCCTGCCAAAAAATGGGAATTTTTGGGGAAAACATTTCTATAGGTTTGGTAAATATTTAATAATCATTAGATAAATTAAATAGGTGCCCTAAACACATCCAAACCCTCCCAAATTTTGGTGAGTGGTCCCTGGGCTCCAATTAGGTTCCTGTATAAAATTTCATCTGTTTTGGATGTGTGCTGAATAGGTTTTGACCCAACCCTATTTATACCCTATGAAGGGCATTTTGGTCAAAAGTGGCACTTTTGGTCTTGAGTGACCAAATCACCTCAACAGAGGCTGAAATTTTGGCCACTGATATAATTTGACTTTTTACACTCACTTATGGAGTTTGGAGTGGATTGGGCTAGGGTAGCCCTAGAAGTGTAGGGTAGGCCCTTTAGGGTAAATTTCTAGGGTTTGGAGAAATTGGGGTCAAAAGACCTTGGATGGACTTAAGACTTGGGAATGATGCCCATAGGGTTGCTATGGTCCTGTGGTTAAAATTTTAGGGCTTTTGGAAGACTTAAGACCCCTTAAATCCATAACCCTAGTTTAGGGCACTAACTTTGAAACCATAAGATCTAATACCAAAACTTTCTGAAAAGGCCTGAGATTTTGAATGGGTAGTTGTTTAGGTACCTATCTCTGGAAATTTTATAATAAATTTTGGATGAATATTTTTGGTACTTTATTCACAAAGTCATAGTTTACAATTTTCACTTAGGAATTTTTGCAGCAAAATATACTTGATTAAACCTGATGAAACTTAGCAAAGGGGCTTATAGTCATGATACCCATCTCTGTAAATTTTTATGAAATTATTGAAGAATGATATTTGGTAGCTGCTTCTTTAACTGCTTAATTCTATGAAACTTTGGAAAATTTATTAATGCCAGTTAGATTGTCTGAAAAATTATAATTTCCTCATCATGATGTTTCTAGTTCCTTATGAAGCTCTAGTAATTTTTACATAATTATTGGAGACATATCTGTGGCACTTCCTTCATGTTTATCTGATTTTAGGAATTACTTAATTAAATCCTTTAGAGGTCAAGAACTATCTGGAAAATTATGAAAGTTGGCAACCAATAATATTTCTCTGTTATTTAGTGAATACAAATTTTAGGAGGCCATTGCCTGAGAAAATCTTATGGTTCATGTTCAAATTGACTATGGCCTAGTTTTTGAGGAAAATTCAATAAATAGTAGATTAATTGGGAAAAATATGATTTTCTGAATTTAGTCTATATTTATCATAATAGACCTCTGATAATTATCATGAGGGTACTGGATGAGTATTTCATGTACTTCCCTTTTTACGGGTCACGTAGCTTAAGTGGTCTGCATATAGCAAAACTGCAGGATTTCATTTGGATATGAATTAGGGCACGTATGATGGGTCTTGATGGTTTGCTGTAAGGACAAGTGGAATGGGCTGCATTTTTGGAAGATGAGTGAGTAGGGTGTGGTTGTCTAGGGTTTAAAGGCGTTCGGGTCCGACGAAAGATCGTCCTACCCAAGGAGAGTTGGAGTCAAATTACCCTAGGATTAGCATATCGGAATATGAGAAACAAAGGGTAAGGGAATCAACCAATAATAAATTAAGTACCTTGCGAAAGGGAACGCTGGGCGTAATCCCAGCATAGTTCCTAGTGCCCCTTGAGAGCCCTTCACAGGGAATACCGGGGGCAGTCCTGGGTTAACGTAAATTGATTAACAAGCTGGAAAGAGTAACTTAGTAATTAGGGTTGCACAATCCACAAACACTGTTAGCACCAGAAGTTAGCTGGGAGCTTCGGCTCGGATGGTTAAAAGACGGACTTTTGGTCCGGGGAGCTTCGGCTCGGGTTTTGTTTACGCTAAATTTGCATGTGCATAAAGGAAAGGAAATTAAGGTGGTGGGTCTTCGGTATTGGAGGGTCGATGCACCGACGCCAATACGTTGACCCGGCAAGTGTGGTTAACACTTCGCCAACAGAAGTCCGGTGCGCCAGCCGGCAAGAGTACGCAGGAGTCCGCTTCGTGCACCAAGCGTTGAGGCGTACGATAGGTCTGACCGGTAGTGCTTTACTGGTTTAGAGGTGGGCGAGGCCCAACCCACCGCTTCCGTCTGCCACTACGGAGGTATCCTGGGAGGTTACGGCTCCAAAAAGGGGGAACTAAAGGTCTGTGTGCACAGAGTCGGGTGTGTGCGTTGCACTTGCATGTCCATCATACCCACTTGCATGTCATAGCATAATCGATTCACTTAACCCCTGACACCTAATGTATAAGTGGAATGGGACGCTTATACATTAGGACCTGCAAAACGACCCCTTAGTCTATAAGCTTGTGTGGGCAAGTTTATAAATTAAGGTTAATTTTGATATACTTAGTTACTGCTGTTTGACCACCGACACCCCAGCGTATAAATCAGTATGGGACTTTTTATACGATGGGAGCCTTGCAAAAGACCCCTTGGCTTATGTGTTTTTCACATAAGCGAAGGTTACATTTCACATTACAGCTTATTGTCTTTATATGTTATAGAACTTGCTAGAATAGGACCGCTGCCATCTGCTTTTGATATTCTCCACCTTCAAGTCCTCCCCTTTCTTCCTCTCCGCTCGGTGCCTAGGAGCCGTGGGGGAAGGGGTGGGGGATGATAGGACTTAGTCTTTTAGACTAACGGTTTTCGAACCGCATCATTTAGGGGATCGCGGAGACCAGCATGGAGGAGCAGCCCCAGAGACCGGTGCGCTTGGAGGTGGGGCAGTCTAGCTCCGGAGTTCACACAGCCGGGACCGTGAGTCTCGACCCTGAGTAGTTTTTCAGTTTTTGCTTCCGCATGAGTGATTTTGTAGTGAGGATATGTTGTACTGGGCATAAGCCCGTATTTGCTACTCTGATGTCATTTTCTGTGGACACTCCCTTCGTGGAGTTATTTTTATTATGTCATGTGATTCTCTGTGGACAGATAGTTTACATTTACTTCATTATTTTGCTACTTTATGTGATCGAATTGGCCGGCAGAATCGGCGCTTTGTGGTGATGACCCTTCCGGGCGTGAAGGAGTCACCGCAAAACGGCGGTTCTGGGCCTAAGACCCCGGTGTCGAAAAAGAAAAAAAAAAGGGGGTCTTACACCCGATGCAACCGAAGGAGGAGCTTGTCCCGCCGTCTTGGGCCTCTTGCCCCATTTCTTCTTATAAAATGACTTCGTCGGTCGGGGCACTTTAAACTCCGGCTGTGTCACAGCCAATGCCCTCTTCCCCTGCACCCTTTCATGTATTTTTCCAGCGCACAGGCAGTGTCAACTAACACCTGGAAACCTTGGTTCACGGAACTAGAAAGCAGGAATCTCAACTCATCCCGCAGTCCTTCATAGAACCTATTCGTCTTCCTCTACTCATCAGCAAATATCGAACCCGCATATCGCCCCAAGTGTGTAAACTAATGAAGGTTAGCTTCCACACTACCTTCTCCTTGCGTCAGCCTTTGGAATGCGTTCTCTATGGCTATACGCTGTGCCGCCGGGAGGTGCTTCGCCAGGAAGAGCCGAGAGAATTCCTCCATCGACACTTGTGTTAACGGTCTACCTGCCAAGTGATGTAACTCCATTTCGTCTTACCACAAACAAGCCCCTCCTTCCAGGAAGATGGAGGCTAAGGTGACTTTCTGATGCTCCTCCATACCAATCGCTGCAATAATCCTTTTGACACGCGACAACCAGTCTTCAGCCTGCGCAGGAGATCCCACTCCCGAGAACGTAGGCGGGTGAAAACTCATGAACTGCTTTAACGTTGTCTCAGCTACTCGAGGATTCACAACCGATACAGGTTCTGGCCTTGCCGCCACCTGTTCTGGCCTCAATGTAGGCTGCGCCTGCCCTTGCGCCTGCCCAAGCGGCTGTGCTTGCATCATGGCAAATACAGCCTCAACAACTAATCATACAGTTCCCGAAGAAGGCGGAGGTGTAGGCACCTCTTCTGGTGGCGTACTTTCATCAGACTGCTGGGGCTCCGATTGCCCCGCACCACTCCGTGTCACCTAAAGGTGGACAACACACACATTAGAGACTGGACACAAGCAAGATCAACAGGTTAGGAACACGAAGGTTCCTCAAACACATGTATTTGCATTCCTACCATGGACATTCAGGTTTTCAATCGTGTTAACTTGGTTTGCACAGACACGTGCTTGCCACCCCACAAAAGAAGTCGACCCCTACATTGAGAGGGAAAGACCAAGACAGCTGATACCAAGAATGTAACAACCCCATCCGTTCACATAATATATACTAGAAGGTCAGACCGAGGCACCACATCATAGACCACAAAATAGGCGGTGCAGTTACGATGTGATACCAGAGTAGCGCGGCGCACCCTAACACATTGCATTCTAGCGGAAGCCTATAACACTACACTTTAACTCCACACCTGAATGTCCAACACATAAAACCTCCACAATTTATACATGATAGGAACATCTTACACATACAAGTAGTTGGCCTTATGACCTTAAAGGGCTTTCAAAACAATGACCTCAAACATTGGCACGCAGGCCGGCCACATCAAACGAAAACATAACATTTCCATTTCTTTTAGCCTTCGAGGGCTAGCAACGACAGCAGCAAATGCAGTAGGGACTTTAGCCCTTATGCATCCCGCTCGACTCTCCAGCACCTGCACAGGGACATTTCACTGAACGGTGGCAAACAGAGGCAACGGTCAGCATTTAGCTGACCAAATTATAACGACCCTACCCATTTCCCGGGGCAGTGGTAATCTTCCCTGCAGGCATAACATTTCACAAGCATATATAGATATCACAAATGTGCTTTTACGCACACATTCCATCACAACCGTCAGCCACACGGCCCGACAATCCGTGCACTCAAGACACATTCTTGGTGTACCGGCAAACCAGTTGCCCACCACCATATCAGGGTCGTAACCCAACGACAAATCACTTGAGCATTTACTCCATGGCGTGCAGCCGTAGTTTTATAGTCTTAGTGAACCGGGATTGGCTCGTAGCCCCCCATTGTATCACAGCGCGCATGCCTAAGACTCTTGCTATGCGCTCCAACAGACCACACTTTCAGGCCTCACGTCGGACTGACATAATGCAGGTCGGATCCTCCACCCCCCATTGCTCAAATCGCCTTGCCATCACCGAGCACAGCGTACTCGCGGCTAAAGAAAAGGCGCGGGTCGGTTTCACCGATCCTGTTCTGGCATTCAAGCCTGGGTGTTTTTCCTGGGCACACCAGTACTTACCGTTACACCCATTTTGTATCACACATCAGTGGGTCTTTCCTGGGCACACCAGTACTTCCTGCTACTATCTTCATAGGTATGACACCGCAAAGATCACCAATGTCAGGGGTCTTTCCTGGCTACCATGCCAGTACTTCCTGTTACTCCATTTCACAGGTACCACCTATGAACATTAAGCATTACAAATGGCTTTTCCTGGATTTCCAATCCAGTACTTCCTGCTACTCTGTTCACAGGTAAAACCCAACAGCACAAGCAGCACAAGCATTATACGGGTATTTTCCTGGACTACCACTCCAGTACTTCCTGCTACTTCCCTTCACAGGTCCAACCCGTCGACTCCTAAACTATGCGTTTATCACGGAGTCTTCTCCAGTTCGTATGCAACATCACCAATCTAGACCAAACTGTCCAGATGGGCTTCACACAGCATGCCTATTCCGTACTCAATTTCCAGATCTATATGTCAATCAACTGGGGATTCCATGAATCAACCCAAAGACTCCCACAACAAACCACCCTCTGGTGGGGGAATCATATGCATATGCCAAAAAGGAAGCCTTCACATGGCTAGGAAGAAAGGTCGTTACCCTCGAAGACGGCTTCGGTTCCATGAGCTCCTAACTGGCTAGGAAGAACCGCAATAACTTTTCCACCGCAACACTGGCCTCGGATCTCTCGTCGGAAAATCACAGCACCACTAGTGACCAGCCACTCTTCTTCCCCCTCCTTCTTCCTCTCTCTTTCTCTCTCTAGGATTTAGAAAGATGAAAGACAAGGATGAAATGAATTCTTTCATCTCAATCCACGACCTTAAGGAAGCAGGAAGGCAGCTCAGCCCTTGGATCCCGGCTGAAGGAACGGATGGCCATGATTTTGCCACAAAAGCATAATTTTTGACTAACACGGCCTGTGAAACGCCCGTGTCCCAGGCCGTATGCCTCAAGCGGTGCTCAACTGACTTATCCAATCCAGTGATACGCTCATGTGACACGCCCGTGTCACGGGCCGTGTCACCCGACACAGCTTCAGACATGACCATGTCTGTGGTCGTATTCATCAGGATGCACAACTTCAAAATCACCCGAGACTCACACGGCCGGTGACACGCCCATGTCTCAGGCAGTGTGCCCATCACACGGCACTAGACACACCCCAGCTCAAATTCGTCGGGCTGAGTTCGTCGACCGCGTTGACACGTTCTGTGACACGCATGTGTCCCAGGCCGTGTCCTAAGCCCTCCACTATCGTCGACCAAATTTTGTCGACCACTCGTCGACTGTTCACCCAGGAAGGACACGCCTTGGGACACGCCCGTTTCCCATGCCATGTCACCCAATTTTTCCAATTTCTGGATTTTGGGGAGTTACAATCCTCCCCTCCTTACAAAAATTTCGTCCCCGAAATTTGCACTAAGTAAGGAACTCAAACAGAAGGATTCTCATACCACAATCGTTTCAATATAGTCGATACACACTGCATAACCGTTACACAAAAAGTTCGGGAAGCTCAGCTCGCATGGTCTGCTCTCGCTCCCATGTAAGCTCCTTACGGCTGCAATTGTCCCACCGGACTTTAACCATCCCGACCGTCTTGTTCCGTAACTATTTCTCGGCTCGATCCTCGATCTGAATGGGCCTAACCTTCGTCGTTAGCCCATACTCCACCAGCACTTGATCATCCCTGATCACCTGAGCTGGATCTTTCACGGCCTTCTGTAGCACCGAGACGTGAAACACATCATGCAATCCACCCAAGTCTGCCGAAAGAGCTAGCTGATATGCGGCTTCTCCAACTCGCTCGACCACTTCAAATGGACCAAGGTATCTTGGACTTAACTTTTTCAGACGTCGAATCCTAGATACGCCTTTGAAGGGTTTGATCTTCAAGTATACACAATCGCCTACCGCGAACTCCATGTTCTGGTGCTTGGCGTTGTAGTATTTTGCTTGTCGATCTTGAGCGATCAATAGTTGTTCCCGAATAGTGTGTATTGTCGAGTTTGCTTCATCGACTTCTTTACGCCTATAAACTCTGGCTTTGCCCGCTTCTACCCAAGCTAACGGAGTACGACACTTCCATCCATACAAAGCTTCATACGGTGCCATGCCGATGCTTGCTTGGTAGCTGTTATTGTAAGCGAACTCCACCATATAGAGATGATCTTCCCATCTCTTTCCGAAGTCGAGGGCGCACATCCGAAGCATGTCTTCCATTATTCTGTTGGTCCTTTCAGTTTGGCCATCCGTCTGAGGATGAAAGGCCGTGCTGAATGTGAACTTCGTGCCCAACAATTGATGAACTAGCATCAAGTCATTCGATGTGAGCCGCCTGTCTCGATCACTTACAATGCTTTGGGGAACACCGTGTAGCCGCACAATCTGATCAACATACAACTTTGCCAAAGTTTCAACCGAATCATCCCGTCTGTTCGGCAGGAAGTGTGCCACTTTTGTCAGCCGATCGACAATCACCCAGATGGAATCATTTCCTCGTTGAGATCTAGACAACCCGTGTACGAAATCCATGGAAATATTATGAAACTTCCATTCTGGAATCGGCAATGACTTCAAATATCCGCCCGGCTTCTGGCATTCCGCCTTCACCATAGCACATGTTTGGCATTTGGCCACATAATGAGCAACAACTTTCTTTAGCCCTGTCCACCAGAACAGCTTTTTCATATCCCTGAATATCTTCGTGCTCCCTGGGTGGATTGTGTACTTTGTATAATGCGCTTCATACATCAGTTCTTCCCTTAATTTACCCAAATTCGGGACGCACAAACGGCCCTCTTTCTGCAAAAGACCGTCATCCCAGGAGAATTTGCCCTCTGGCCCCTCTTTAACATAGCGTAAGAGATCTTCATATAATCCTGTTGCCCGTCGAATCCGGTTTGCAAGGTCACATTGTACCTCCGTCCAGTTTAGACATGCATCGACAATAATATTCTTGTCAATATACGAGATCTCTAATGCTTCCAACTCCTGGATGAGACGTTCATCATGCCTCTGCAACCAGCTTGCCCTTACCGGAGCTCTCCGACTCAAGGCATCTGCGACTACGTTCCCCTTCTCAGGAGTATTGTAACACCCCCTATCCGTCGCATAGCATATAGCAGTAGGTCCGGCCGGGGCCCGACGCCATATACCACAGACAGACCGGGCGGTTACTCATGGAAACCATCCAACCAATCATAACGTCCTACACAGAGCATTCTAGCGGAAGTAGATTAATAAGTTGCAATAAAGAACCCAACACTAAAGCATGAATGTAAACTAATACCAAAACAGGAATGATATACATACACCAGTACAAGCTTTAAGGCCTTACAAAATGGTTCACTTGATATTACATGATTTACGAACCACGGCACGCAGGCCGGTCATACATGAATAAAAACAGTAAACACTCCAATTAGGCCTTCGAGGGATGGCTTCGCAAATTGGTCTTTAGCCCACTATTGACCGCTTGGTCCAGCAGCACCTGCAAGCAACAAACCACCGCATGGTGGCAAAACAAGGCAACGGTCAGCAATGCTGACCAAATTATAACAATCCCGCCCCCAGCTCGGGGCGGCGATGCTCTTCCATGCATTTCATTAGCATAAGCGAGCAACATATATAAAATCATTTCATCACAAATGTTGGCTCGCACGGCCACACGCCCCGTGCTCTCAGGGCACATTCTCAGTGAACCGGTCGATGTCACGTCAATTAAATCCATAGACATTCCGGACTCACCACCGCCACTTTGACGGCCAAACCTATGAGCAATTTGTCTTCTTGGCCTGGGTCATGACAATTTAAGCCATAGACTGCCGAAGACCCTAATCTATGCCAATGACAAGTGCCACGTACCCTTAGGTCTCTTTAACCGAACGCCATAGAACGGGTACGGTTCCATCTAACCCGTGCTCACATCGCAACGACAGTTTAAGCCATATGCGCGGGTCAAACTTCTCCCGAGTCTCATTTCCATCACAATTCACATAACACGGTTATGTTCAAGTTGGCAAGATCACGCATCCGCCCAGTTTTCCGGGTGCACCTTTGGGTTAATCCCCAAGGCTCCCTGTTGCAATCTACCGTGTAGAAAAACCGAAAAACAACCAATAGCACGGAGTCTTCTCCGGCATTATGCAATGCAACATCACCGATCCAGACCAACATGTCCGGATAGGCTTCACACATCATGCGTATGTCCGTTCTCACTTACAGACTCTAAACAACGGGGAATTCACATATCTACCCGAAGGAACGCCTCCAACTCAACGCAAACTCGCGAGAACGGGCTTCCTATGCAAAGAAGGAGAGCTACTCAAGCTCAAGAAGAGAATCGTTACCCTAGCGCTTCTCTTTGGCGCCACGGAAAGGTAAGCGGATGTAAAGCACCGCACTCTCTTCGCCTTCATGGATCCGAAGTCGGCTCGCGATTTGGAGCTTCGAAGCTCCTCCAATGGCCGGATCTAGCTTCTTCTTCCTTCCTTGGCTCTCCTCTCTCTCTAAGCTTTAGAAAGATAACAACTCATGAAAAGTGAGGGTTTCTAAGGCCCAATCCCGGGTATATCCCATCAGGAACAACCCCCAGCCGTTGGATCATCAATTAAAGAAACGAACGGCTTTGATTCGGGACTGAAATGTCCAATCTGGACCGCACACGGCCTGACACACGCCCGTGTCCAGGGCCGTGTGCCGCATTCGCCGTCAAAATCGACTCGCCTGGAATAACACACGGGCATCGAACATGCCCCTGTTCGACCTGACACTCCCGTGTTCCACCTGACACGGCCGTGTGGCCGGCCGTGTACCCCCATCGATTTATCCTAAAAATAACCTGAGCACTGCACGGGTTCTAGGACACGCCTGTGTCCTTGACCGTGTCTACCTCAACACGCCTGGGCTCCAAGCCGTGTGCACGGTCTCGACACTCGACACTTCGTCGAGCAAAGATCGTCGACCTCACGACACGGCCTTGGACACGCCCGTGTCCTAGGCCACGTTCCTTCTCTCGAAACTTCGTCGAGCAAAATTCATCGACTCCCCAGGACGAGTGTCGACACGGATCGACATGCCCTGTGACACGCCCGTGTCGCAGGCCGTGTGCCATGTCTCAACATATCATCGAGCAAAATTCGTCGACGACCTGGGCCGATCGTCGACACGGCCTTGACACGCCCTGCGACACGCCTGTGTCGCAGGCCGTGTTCTCTGCTCGACGATCGTCGACTCCAAAATCGTCGACCTCTCTACCAAAACGTCGAACCCAGCCTGACACGCCCTGGGACACGCCCGTGTCCAAGGCCGTGTGCCTACTACCAGATTCCAAATCTGGCCCAAAACGTCCCCCGTCGCTCTTTTGAGTTTCGGGGCATTACAAGTATAATGAATCTCAAAGGTGTAGTCCCCGAGGAACTCCAACCACCTTCGTTGTCGCCTATTCAGGTCCTTCTGCTCCAACAGGTACTTTAGGATCCTATGATCTGTATAGATCTCCACCTTCACTCCATAAAGATAGTGTCGCCACAGTTTTATTGCAAAGATCACTGCCGCCAATTCTAAGTCATGGACGGGATAGTTTTGTTCGTGCACCTTCAGCTGGCGTGAGCCATAAGCGATTACCTTTCTATTTTGCAGAAGAACGCAGCCTAAGCCGCTCCCTGAGGTATCACTGTAGATTACAAACCCATTGGTACCACATGGCGATGACAACACAGGCGCTGTGGTCATCCGAATCTTCAGCTCTTCAAAAGCTCGCGCGCACTCTGGCATCTAAACGAACTTTTGATCTTTTCTCATTAGTGAGGTTAGCGGCAAAGCGATTCGTGAGAAATTTGCAACAAATCTTCGATAGTAGCCCGCTAGTCCAAGGAAGCTCCTGACTTCGGCCACTGAAGACAACACAGGCCACTCCTGTATGGCCTTTATCTTTGCTGGATCCACTGCTATGCCCGCTCCACTCACCACATGGCCCAGAAAAGCCACTGACGCTAGCCAAAACTCGCACTTCGAGAACTTGGCATAGAGCTGATTCTGCCTCAAGGTATTGAATACCAACCGTAAGTGCGTCTCTTGACCGACTTCCGATCTCGAGTACACCAGCATATCATCAATGAACACTATCACGAACAGATCCAGGTACTCTCGGAATATTCGGTGCATCAAGTTCATAAATACCGATGGCGCATTGCACAGCCCAAACGGCATTACCGTGAACTCATAGTGCCCGTACCGTGTTCCAAATGCGGTTTTGGGAATGTCACCTTCCCGGATTCTCAACTGGTAGTACCCAGACTTCAAGTCCAACTTCGAGTAGATGGAAGATCCCACTAGCTGATCGAACAACTCATCAATCCGCGGAATCGGATACTTGTTCTTCTCTGTCAACTTATTCAGTTCGCGGTAATCAATACATAACCGCAAGCCACCGTCTTTCTTTTTCACAAAAAGCACAGGGGCGCTCCAAGGAGACATGCTTTGGCGTATATACCCCTGCTCTAACAATTCCTGCAGTTGGACTTTCAACTCTGCCATTTCCTTTAGTGCGACGCGATATGGCGAGCGGGGCACAGGTTTCGTACCTGGCACCAACCCGATCGTGAAGTCAATCTCTCGCTGGGGTGGTAGCCCAGGGAGATCCTTGCGAAACACATCTATAAACTTTGACACGATCGGAACATCGCACACACTGACCTTAGGTCCATAGCCTGAATCAACGCAAAGTATAACTCCGCGCCTTTCCGAACAGCCTTGATAACTTGGAGAGCAGACATCAACGTCCCGCCAACTCCTTGCATACCCGTGAACCTCATCTCCTGCTCGGTATTCTGGCCCAACGTTATCTATTTGGATTGGAAATCAATCAAAGTATGCTGCTCCGCGAGCCAATCCATACTAAATATCACGACAAATTCCGATATTGGCAATACAGATGCAGTCAAGCAGAAATCCCGACTTCCTATTTGCACCGCCACATCGCAAGCTCGGTTTGCGAGCATCAAACAACCATTTTGCAACACCACTCTGATTCTATCTGTCTTTACACAACTAGGTATCCCAAGCCACGCTATGAACTCGCTAGACAGACAAGAGTGTGACGCACCCGTATCAAACAGTGCTCGCACCAACGTGTTCCGAATCATCACAAAACCTGTGACCATCATGTCACATATACAAACCGCATACACATATGCAATAAACCAAGCATACAAGCAATACAATGTGCAAAACGTAACTCGTACCTGCGACGACGTCACTCTACTTGATGGCCTCATACAGGACAAGATTGTAGACCCGCGGCTGCGCATGCGATGCAGAGGATTCCACCACTACCTTGCCCTTTTCTGCATATGACGCTCCCGCCTTCTTTTCACTCTTTGGCGGCACCCGACAATCCCGGGCTATATGCCCCACCCGTCCACAATTGAAGCACGTATGAGTATCCGGCTTTGACGTGGTCCCTGGCGTTGCTCCCGATGCAACTGAAGAAGGAGCTTGTCCTGCCATCTTGGGCCTCTTGCCCCATTTCTTCTTATAAAATGACTTTGTCGGTCGGTGAACTTTAAACTCCGGCTGTGTCACATCCACTGCCCTCTTCCCCTGCACCCTTTTAATGTTTTTTTCTAGCTCGCAGGCAGTGTCAACTAATGCCTGGAAGCCTTCGTTCACGGAACTAG
Organism: Platanthera guangdongensis; assembly: GCA_039583875.1. Taxonomy (NCBI): domain Eukaryota; kingdom Viridiplantae; phylum Streptophyta; class Magnoliopsida; order Asparagales; family Orchidaceae; genus Platanthera; species Platanthera guangdongensis. The sequence continues at coordinate 90,710,995 of CM077153.1, read as the reverse complement.
AAAGTAGGAATCTCAACTCGTACCGCAGTCCTTCATAGGACCTATTCGTCTTCCTTTGCTCATCAGCAAATATCGAACCCGCATACCGCCCCAAGGGTGTAAACTCATGCAGGTAAGCTTCCACACTGCCTTCTCCTTGCGTCAGCCTTTGAAATTCATTCTCCATGGCTACACGCTGTGCCGCCGGGAGGTGCTTCGCAAGGAAGAGCCGAGAGAATTCCTCCATCGACACTTGTGTTAACGGTCTACCTGCCAAGTGATGTAACTCCATTTCCTCCCACCACAAACGAGCCTCTCCTTCCAGCAAGAAGGAGGCTAAGGTAACTTTCTGATGCTCCTCTGTGCCAATCGCCGTCATAATCCTTTTGACACGGGACAACCAGTCTTTAGCCTGCGTAGGAGATCCCACTCCCGAGAATGTAGGCGGGTGAAAACTCGTGAATTGCTTTAACTGTTTCTCAGCTACTCGAGGATTCACAACCGGTACAGGTTCTGGCCTTGCCGCCACCTGTTCTGGCCTCAATGCCAGCTGCGCCTGCCCTTGCGCCTGCCCAAGTGGCTGTCCTTGCATCATGGCAAATACAGCATCAGAACCTAATAGTACAGTTTCCGCAGAAGGCGGAGGTGTAGGCACCTCGGCTATTGTCGTACTTTCATCAGACTGCTGGGGCTCCGATTGCCTCGCACCACTCCGCGTCACCTAAAGGTGGACAACAGACACATTACCGACCAGACAAAAGCAAGATCAATTGGTTAGGAACACGAAGGTTCCTCAAACACATGTATTTGCATTCCTACCATGGACATTCAGGAGTTCAATCGTGTTAACTTGGTTTGCACAGACACGTGCTCGCCACCCCACAAAAGAAGTCGACCACGACGTCGAGAGGGAAAGACCAAGACAGCTGATACCAAAAATGTAACAACTCCATCCGTTCACATAGTATATACTAGAAGGTCCGGCCGGGGCCCCACAACATAGACCACAGAACAGGCGGTGCAGTTAGGATGTGATACCAGAGTAGCGTAACACACCCTAACACATTGCATTCTAGCGGAAGCATATAACACTACACTTTAACTCCACACCTGAATGTCCAACACAAAAAAACTCCACAATTTATACATGATAGGAATGTCTTACACATACAAGTAGTTGGCCTTATGGCCTTACAGGGCTTTCAAAATAATGGCCTCAAACATTGGCACGCAGGCCAGCCACATCAAAAGAAAACATAACATTTCCATTTCTTTTAGCCTCGAGGGCTAGCAACAGCAGCAACAAATGCAGCAGGGACTTTAGCCCTTATGCATCCCGCTCGGCTCTCCAGCACCTGCACAGGGACATTCCACCCAACGGTGGAAAACAGAGGCAACGGTCAGCATTCAGTTGACCAAATTATAACGACCCTACCCCTTTCCCTGGGCAGTGGTAATCTTCCCTGCAGGCATAGCATTTCACAAGCATATATAGATATCACACATGTGCTTTTACGCACACATTTCATCACAACCGTCAGCCACCCGGCCCGACGATCCGTGCACTCAAGGCACATTCTTGGTGTACCGGCGAACCAGTTGCCCACCACCGTATCAGGGTCGAAACCCAACGACAAATCACTTGAGCATTTACTCCATGGCGTGCAGCCGGAGTTTTATAGTTTTAGTGAACCAGGATTGGCTCGTAGCCCCCCATTGTATCACGGCGCGCATGCCTAAGACTCTTGCTATGCGCTCCAACAGACCGCACTTTCAGGCCTCACGTCGGACTGACATAATGCAGGTCGGATCCTCCACCCCCCGTTGCTCAAATCGCCTTGCCATCACCGAGCACAGCGTACTCGCGGCTAAAGAAAAGGCGCGGGTCGGTTTCACCGATCCTGTTCTGGCATTCAAGCCTGGGTGTTTTTCCTGGGCAAACCAGTACTTACCGTTACACCCATTTTGTATCACACATCAGTGGGTCTTTCCTGGGCACACCAGTACTTCCTGCTACTATCTTCATAGGTATGACACCGCAAAGATCACCAATGTCAGGGGTCTTTCCTGGCTACCATGCCAGTACTTCCTGTTACTCCATTTCACAGGTACCACCTATGAACATTCAGCATTACAAAGGGCTTTTCCTGGACTTCCAATCCAGTACTTCCTGCTACTCTCTTCACAGGTAAAACCCAACAGCACAAGAAGCACAAGCATTATACGGGTATTTTCCTGGACTACCACTCTAGTACTTCCTGCTACTTCCCTTCACAGGTCCAACCCGTCGACTCCTAAACTACATGTTTATCACAGAGTCTTATCCGGTTCGTATGCAACATCACCAATCCAGACCAACTTGTCCAGATGTGCTTCACACAGCATGCCTATTCCGTACTCAATTTCCGGATCTATATGTCAATCAACTGGGGATTCCATGAATCAACCCAAAGATTGCCACAACAAACCACCCTCTGGTGGGGGAATCATATGCATATGCCAAAAAGGAAGCCTTCATATGGCTAGGAAGAAAGGTCATTACCCTCGAAGACCGCTTCGGTGCCACGAGCTCCTAACTGGCTAGGAAGAACCACAACAGCTTTTCCACCGCAACACTGGCCTCAGATCTCTCGTCGGAAAACCGCAGCACCACTAGTGACCAGCCCCTCTTCTTCCCCCTCCTTCTTCCTCTCTCTTTCTCTCTCTAGGATTTATAAAGATGAAAGCCAAGTATGAAATGAATTCTTTCATCTCAATACATGGCCTTAAGGAAGCAGGGAGGCAGCTCAGCCCTTGGATCCCAGCTGAAGGAACGGACGACCATGATTTTGCCACAAAAGCATAATTTTTGCCTGACACGGCCTGTGACACGCCCGTGTCCCAGGCCGTGTGCCTCAAGCGGTGCTCAACCGACTTGTCCAATCCAGTGACATGCCCATGTGACACGCCCGTGTCACGGGTCGTGTCACCCAACACGGCTTCAGACACGGCCGTGTCTGTGGTCGTGTTCATTAGGCTGCACAACTTCAAAATCACCCGAGACTCACATGGCCTGTGACACGCCCGTGTCTCAGGCCGTGTGCCCATCACACAGAACTAGACATGCCCCAGCTCAAATTCGTCGGGCTGAGTTCATCGACCGCGCTGACACGCCTTGTGACACGCCCGTATCACAGGCCGTGTCCTAAGCACTCGACTATCATCGACCGAATTTTGCCGACCACTCGTCGACTGTTCACCCAAGAAGGACACGCCCTGGGACACGCCAGTGTCCCAGGCCGTGTCACCCAATTTTTCCAATTTCTGGATTTTGGGGTGTTACAATCCTCCCCTCCTTACAAAAATTTTGTCCTCGAAATTTGCACTAAGTAAGGAACTCAAACAGAAGGATTCTCATACCACAATCGTTTCAATATAGGCGATTCACACTGCATAACCGTTACACAAAATGTTCGGGAAGCTCAGCTTGCATGGTTTTCTCTCGCTCCCATGTAAGCTCCTCACGGCCGCAATTGTCCCACCGGACTTTAACCATCCCAACCGTCTTGTTCTGTAACTGTTTCTCGGCTTGATCCTCGATCTAAATGGGACTAACCTTCGTCATTAGCCCATACTCCACCGACACTTGATCATCCCTGATCACCTGAGCTGGGTCTTTCACGGCCTTCCACAGCACCGAGACATGAAACACATCATGCAATCCACCCAAGTCTCCCGAAAGAGCTAGCCGATATGCGGCTTCTCCAACTCGCTCGACCACTTCAAATGGACCAAGGTATCTTGGACTTAACTTTTTCAGACGTCGAATCCTGGATACACCTTTGAAGTGTTTGATCTTCAAGTATACCCAATCTCCTACCGCGAACTCCATGTTCAGGTGCTTGGCATTGTAGTATTTTGCTTGTCGATCTTGAGCGATCAATAGTCGTACCCGAATAGTGCGTATTGTCGAGTTTGCTTCATCGACTTCATTACGCCTATAAACTCTGGCTTCGCCCGCTTCTACCTAAGCTAACGGAGTACGACACTTCCGTCCATACAAAGCTTCATATGGTGTCATGCCGATGCTTGCTTGGTAGCTATTATTGTAAGCGAACTCCACCATATAGAGATGATCTTCCATCTCTTTCTGAAGTCGAGGGTAGCACATCCAAAGCATGTCTTCCATTGTTCTGTTGGTCCTTTTAGTTTGGCCATCCGTCTGAGGATGAAAGGCCATGCTGAATGTCAACTTCGTGCCCAACAGTTGATGAACTAGCCTCCAGTCATTTGATGTGAACCGCCCGTCTCGATCACTTACGATGCTTCGTGGAACACCGTGTAGCCGCACAATCTGGTCAACATACAACTTTGCCAAAGTTTTAACCAAATCATTCCGTCTGTTCGGCAGGAAGTGTGCCACTTTCGTCAGTCGATCGACAATCACACAGATGGAATAATTTCCTCGTTGAGATCTCGACAACCCATGTACGAAATCCATGGAAATATCGTCAAACTTCCATTCTGGAATCGACAATGACATCAAATAACCGCCCGGCTTCTAGCATTTCGCCTTCACCATAGCACATGTTTGGCATTTGGCCACATAATGCGCAACATCTTTCTTTAGCCTTGTCCACCAGAACCACTTTTTCATATCCCTGAACATCTTTGTGCTCCCTGGGTTGATTGAGTACTTTGTATAATGCGCTTCATGCATCAGTTCTTCCCTTAATTTACCCAAATTCGGGACGCACAAACGGCCCTCTTTCCGCAAAAGACCGTCATCCTAGGAGAATTTTCCCTCTGGCCCCTATTTAACATAGTGTAAGAGATCTTCATCTAACCCCGTTTCCCGTCGAATCCGGTCTACAAGGTCACACTGTACCTCTGTCCAGTTTAGACATGCATCGGCAATAATATTCTTGTCAATACACAAGATCTCCAATGCTTCCAACTCCTGGATGAGACGTTCATCATGCCTCTACAAACAGCTCGCCCTTACTGGAGCTCTCCGACTCAAGGCATCTGCGACTACGTTCCCCTTCCCAGGAGTATAATGAATCTCAAAGGTGTAGTCCCCGAGGAACTCCAATCACCTTCGTTGTCGCATATTCAGGTCCTTCTGTCCAACAAGTACTTTAGGCTCTTATGATCTGTATAGATCTCCACCTTCACACCATAAAGATAGTGTCTCCACAGTTTTAGTGCAAAGATCAGTGCCGCCAATTCTAAGTCATGGACGGGCTAGTTTTGTTCGTGCACCTTCAGCTGGCGTGAGCCATAAGCAATTACCTTTCCATTTTGTAGAATGAAGCAGCCTAAGCCGCTCCCTGAGGCATCACTGTAGATTACAAACCCATTGGTACCACATGGCGATGACAACACATGCGCTATGGTCAACCGAATTTGCAGCTCTTCTAAAGCTCGCGCGCACTCTGGCATCCAAACGAACTTTTGATCTTTTCTCGTTAGTGTGGTTAGCGGCAAAGCGATTCACGAGAAATTTGCAACAAATCTTTGATAGTAGCCCGCTATTCCAAGGAAGCTCCTGACTTCGGCCACTGAAGACAACATTGGCCACTCATGTATGGCCTTTATCTTTGCTGGATCCACTGCTATGCCCGCTATACTCACCACATGGCCCAGAAAAGCCACTGGCGCTAGCCAAAACTCGCACTTCGAGAACTTGGCATAGAGCTGATTCTTCCTCAAGGTATTCAATAACAACCGCAAGTGCGTCTCATGATCGGCTTCCGATCTCGAGTACACCAGGATATCATCAATGAACACTACCACAAATAGATCTAGGTACTCTCGGAATATTCGGTGTATCAAGTCCATAAATACCGAGGGCGCATTGCACAGCCCAAAGGGCATTACCGTGAACTCATAGTGACAGTACCGTGTTCCAAATGTGGTTTTGGGAATGTCACCTTCCCGGATTCTCAACTGGTACTACCCAGACTTCAAGTCCAACTTGGAGTAGACGGACGATCCCACTAGCTGATCGAACAACTCATCAATCCGTGGAATCAGATACTTGTTCTTCTCTGTCAGCTTATTCAGTTCGCGGTAATCAATACATAACCGCAAACCAACGTCTTTCTTTTTCACAAAAAGCACAGGGGCGCTCCAAGGAGATATGATTTGGCGTATATACCCCTGCTCCAGCAATTCCTGCAGTTGGACTTTCAACTCTGCCATTTCCTTTGGCGCGATGCGATATGGCGAGCGGGCCACAAGTTTCGTACCTGGCACCAACTCGATCGTGAAGTCAATCTCTTGCTGGGGTGGTATCCCAGGGAGATCCTTGGGAAACACATCTGTAAACTCCGACACGATCGGAACATCGCACACACTGGCCTTAGGCTCCACAACCTAAATCAATGCGAAGTATAACTCCGTGCCTTTCCGAACAACCTTGACAACTTGGAGTGCAGACATCAACTTCCCGCCAACTCCTCGCATACTCGTGAACCTTGTCTCCTGCTCGGTATTCTGGCCCAACGTGATCTCTTTGTACTGACAATCAATCAAAGCATGCTGCTCCGCGAGCCAATCCATACCAAATATCAAGTCGAATTCCGATATCGGTAATACAGATGCAGTCAAGCAGAAATCCCGACTTCCTATTTGCACCGCCACATCGCAAGCTCGGTTTGCGAGCATCAAACAACCATTCGGCAACACCACTCTGGCGCTATCTGTCTTTACACGACTAGGTATCCCAAGCCGGGCTATGAACTCGCTAGATAGAAAAGAGTGCGACGCACCCGTATCAAACAGTGCTCGCGCCAACGTGTTCTGAATCATCACAAAACCTATGACCATCATGTCACACATACAAACCGCATACACATATGCAATAAACCAAGCATACAAGCAATACAATGCACAAAACTTAACTCGTACCTGTGACGACGTCACACTGCTTGATGGCCTCCTGCAGGCCAAGATTGTAGACCCGGGGCTGCGCCTGCGATGCAGAGGATTCCACCACTACCTTGCCCTTTTCCGCATATGACGCTCCCGCCTTCTTTTTACTCTTTGGCGGCACCCGACAATCCCTGGCTATATGCCCCACCCGTCCACAATTGAAGCACGTACGGGTATCCGGCTTTGACGTGGTCCCCGACATTGCTCCCGATGCAACCGAAGAAGGAGCTTGTCCCGTCGTCTTGGGCCTCTTGCCACATTTCTTCTTATAAAATGACTTTGTCGGTCGGGGCAGTTTAAACTCCGGCTATGTCACAGCCAATGCCCTCTTCCCCTGCACCCTTTTCATATCTTTTTCTAGCGCGCAGCCAGTGTCAACTAACACATGGAAGCCTTGGTTCACCGAACTAGAAAGCAGGAATCTCAACTCGTCCCGCAGTCCTTCATAGAACCTATTCGTCTTCCTCTGCTCACCAGCGAATATCGAACCCGCATACCGCCCAAAGCATGTAAACTCATGCAGGTAAGCTTCCACACTGCCTTCTCCTTGCGCCAGCCTTTGGAATTTATTCTCCATGGCTATACGCTGTGCTGCCGGGAGTTGCTACGCCAGGAAGAGCCAAGAGAATTCCTCCATCAACACTTGTGTTAACGGTCTACCTGCCAAGTGATGTAACTCTATTTCGTCACACCACAAACGAGCCTCTCCTTCCAGCAATAAGGAGGCTAAGGTGACTTTCTGATGCTCCTCCGTGCCAATCGCCATCATAATCCTTTTGACACGCGACAACCAGTCTTCAGCCTGCGTAGGAGATCCCACTCCCGAGAACGTAGGCGGGCGAAAAGTCATGAACTGCTTTAACTGTTTCTCAGCTACTCGAGGATTCACAACTGGTACAGGTTCTGGCCTTGCCGCCACCTGTTCTGGCCTCAATGTAGGCTGCGCCTGCCCTTGCGCCTGCCCAAGCGGCTGTGCTTGCATCATGGCAAATACAGCCTCAACAACTAATCGTACAGTTCCCGAAGAAGGCGGAGGTGTAGGCACCTCTTCTGGTGGCGTACTTTCATCAGACTGCTGGGGCTCCGATTGCCCCGCACCACTCCGTGTCACCTAAAGGTGGACAACACACACATTAGAGACTGGACACAAGCAAGATCAACAGGTTAGGAACACGAAGGTTCCTCAAACACATGTATTTGCATTCCTACCATGGACATTCAGGAGTTCAATCGTGTTAACTTGGTTTCCAAAGACACGTGCTCGCCACCCCATAAAAGAAGTCGACCACGATGTCGAGAGGGAAAGACCAAGACAGCTGATACCAAAAATGTAACAACCCCATCCGTTCACATAGTATATACTAGAAGGTCCGGCCTGGGCCCCACAACATAGACCACAAAACAGCTGGTGCAGTTACGATGTGATACCAGAGTACCGCAGCACACCCTAACACATTGCATTCTAGCGGAAGCCTATAACACTACACTTTAACTCCACACCTGAATGTCCAACACATAAAACCTCCACAATTTATACATGATAGGAATGTCTTACACATACAAGTAGTTGGCCTTATGGCCTTACAAGGCTTTCAAAATAATGGCCTCAAACATTGGCACGCAGGCCGGCCACATCAAAAGAAAACATAACATTTCCATTTCTTTTAGCCTTCGAGGGCTAGCAACGGCAGCTGCAAATGCAGCAGGGACTTCAGCCCTTATGCTTCCCGCTCGGCTCTCCAGCACCTGCATAGGGACATTCCACCCAACGGTGGCAAACAGAGGCAACGGTCAGCATTCAGCTGACCAAATTATAATGACCCTACCCCTTTCCCGGGGTAGTGGTAATCTTCCCTGCATGTATAGCATTTCACAAGCATATATAGATATCACAAATGTGCTTTTATGCACACATTCCATCACAACCGTCAGCCACCCAGCCCGACGATCTGTGCACTCAAGGCACATTCTTTGTGTACCGGCGAACCAGTTGCCCACCACCGTATCATGGTCGCAACCCAACGACAAATCACTTGAGCATTTACTCCATGGCATGCAGCCGGAGTTTTATAGTCTTAGTGAACCGGGATTAGCCCGTAGCCCCCCATTGTATCACGATGCGCAGGCCTAAGACTCTTGCTATGCGCTCCAACAGACCGCACTTTCAGGTCTCACATCAGACAGACATAACGCAGGTCGGATCCTCCACCCCCAGTTTCTCAAATCGCCTTGCCATCACCGAGCACAACGTACGCGCGGCTAAAGAAAAGGCGCGGGTTGGTTTCACCGATCCTGTTCTGGCATTCAAGCCTGGGTGTTTTTCCTGGGCACACCGGTACTTACCATTACACGCATTTTGTATCACACATCAGCAGGTCTTTCTTGGGCACACCAGTACTTCCTGCTAATCTCTTCACAGGTTTGACACCGCAAAGATCACCAATGTCAGGGGTCTTTCCTGGCTACCATGCCAGTACTTCCTGTTACTCCATTTCACAGGTACCACCAATGAACATTCAGCATTACAAAGGGATTTTCTTGGACTTCCAATCCAGTACTTCCTGCTACTCTCTTCACAGGTAAAACCCAACAGGATAAACAACACAAACATTATACAGGTATTTTCCTGAACTTCCACTCCAGTACTTCTTGCTACTTCCCTTCACAGGTCCAACCCGTCGACTCCTAAACTACGTGTTTTTCATGGAGTCTTCTCCGGTTCGTATGCAACATCACCAATCCAGACCAACCTGTCCAGATGGGCTTCACACAGTATGCCTATTCCGTACTCAATTTCTAGATCTATATGTCAATCAACTGGGGATTCCATGAATCAACCCAAAGACTCCCATAACAAACCACCCTCTGGTGGGGGAAACATATACATATGCCAAAAAGGAAGCCTTCATATGGCTATAAAGAAAGGTCGTTACCCTCGAAGACCGCTTCGGTGCCATGAGCTCCTAACTGGCTAGGAAGAACCGCAACAACTCTTCCACCGTAACACTAGCCTCAGATCTCTCGTCGGAAAATCGCAGCACCACTAGTGACCAGCCCCTCTTATTCCCCCTCCTTCTTCCTCTCTCTTTCAATCTATAGGATTTAGAAAGATGAAAGCCAAGTATGAAATGAATTCTTTCATCTCAATCCACGGCCTTACGTAAGCAGGGAGGAAGCTCAGCCCTTGGATCCCAGCTGAAGGAACGGACGATCACGATTTTGCCACAAAAGCATAATTTTTACCTAACACGTCCTGTGACACGCCCGTGTCCCAGGCTGTGTGCCTCAAGAGGTGCTCAACTGACTTATCTAATCCAGTGACATGCACATGTGACACGCCCGTGTCACGGGCTGTGTCACCCGACACGGCTTCAGACACGGCCATGTCTATGGCCGTGTTCATCAGGCTGCACAACTTCAAAATCACCCGAGACTCACACGGCCTGTGACACGCCCGTGTCTCAGGCTGTGTGCCCATCATACAGCACTAGACACACCCCAGCTCAAATTCGTCGGGCTGAGTTCGTCGACCGCGCTGACACGCCCTGTTACACGCCCGTGTCACAGGCCCTATCCTAAGCACTCGATGATTGTCGACCAAATTTTGTCGACCACTCGTCGACTGTTCACCCAGGAAGGACACGCCGTGGGACACGCCCGTGTCCCAGGCCCTGGCACCCAATTTTTCCAATTTCTGGATTTTATGGTATTACAGAGTCGGTGGTATTGGCCCCTCAACCACTTCAGATCCAGGAGATACAGAGGCCCGGGGGTGTGGCACTTGCCCCGCCCAAGTGCTATAACTATCATCAGGTAGGGCACATTCGAAGAAACTGCACCATGAGAGGGGCTCCTCTAATGGCACCACATGCTTCCCCGCCCGCTCAGCAGCTTGCAGGCCATGGCCATGGAAGAGGATGTGGTTTCCAGGGCAGAGATCAGAGGCAAGAGATGGAGCGGGTGTATTCTCTAGACTTGGCTCCACCTCGGGACCCGGGCAGGGTGATTGCAGGTATGCTAGTAATTTTATGTTGATATCTTCCTTTGAAATTTTAGAAACAACAAACAACAGTAGCATACTAGGAAAGGAAACCATATGCCCAGTTACCTGACCATAGTTAAATAAACAGGAATAGTTATGGTGTGCGGCAAACCTGCCCACACCTTGGTGGACACGGGGGCATCACACAACTTCGTCTCCTAGGAGTTCGTAAAGGGACTGGAGGGAGTCAAACATTATTTGGGAGTTGCTAGGAGGGTGCATCTCCCCAATGGGGTGGAGTTCTTAGCTACTGCTATGTGCCTACTGATGGTGACTATTGATGGTACGACACTCGAGGCCACGGCTATGGTCTTGAGGATGTTAGACTTCGACCTGGTTTTGGGCATGACATGGCTTACTTAGAACCACGCTCAAATAGATTGCCCGGCAAAGAAGGTTGTACTGAGTTATGGCTGCATCTTTGTGACCTTCAAAGGTATTACTCCCATTTCCCGTAGGATGTTATCATCTACTCAGGCTGTCAAGGCCCACATGCAGGGAGATGAGGTCTATAGGGTGTTCTTCGAGATGGTCGAGGCCAATACGATGGTTGCCGATATATCGGTGGTGTGGGAATTTGTGGATGTGTTTGCAGAGAAGCTACCAGGATTGCCGCCGCATCGGGAGAAGGATTTTCAGATCCAGTTGGTGCTGGGAGCTAAGCCGGTGTCTAGGGCTCCCTATCGGATGGCTCCAAAGGAGCTGGTGGAGTTCAGGAGTCAGCTGAAGGAGCTGGTGGAGGCTGGATTTGTTAGGCCAAGTTCCTCACCTTGGGGAGCTCCGGTCTTATTAATGAAGAAGAAGGATGGGACCCTCAGGTTGTTCATCGACTATCGTGCACTAAACCAGTTGACAGTCCGGAACAGATATCCACTACCGAGGATCGATGAGCTATTTGATCAACTAGAGGGAGCATATTGGTTCTCGAAGCTGGATCTGAGGTTGGGATACTATCAGGTACAGATTCAGGAAGAAGACATCCCGAAGACGACGTTTAGCAGCATATACGGCTTGTATGAGATTATCGTGATGCACTTTGGGCTAACGAATGCGCCATCGGCCTTCATGAGCTTGATGAACCGGGTGTTCGAGCCATACCTCGATAGGTTTGTCATTGTGTTCATAGATGACATTCTTATTTATTCGAGGACGAAGGAAGAGCATGCACAACATCTGGCCTTGACTCTAGAGAAGATCAGGGAGCATCAGTTGTATGCCAAGTTTAGCAAATGCCAGTTTTGGCTGACGGAGGTGGCTTTTTTAGGTCACGTTATCAGTGGAGTAGGATTGGCGGTGGATCCCGCGAATATTCAGGCAGTGCGAGACTGGCCTCAGTTAAAGACAGCCACAGATGTCCAAAGTTTTCTGGGATTGGCAGGGTACTATCGGAAGTTTGTTCATGGATTCTCTCAGATAGCCCTTCCACTCACATCTTTGACGAAAAAGGACACTCTATTCGTTTGGACACCGCAGTGTGAGGCGGCCTTCCAGGAGTTAAAGGGTCGGCTTATGTCGGCCCCTATCCTTGCTCTCCTATCTGGGAAGGAGGGCTTTCAGGTGTAAACTGATGCGTTGTTTCAGGGGATGGGCGCTATACTGATGTAGCATGGACATGTGATAGCATACGCCTCTCGCCAGCTGAAGAAGGACGAGCAGAACTACCCTGTGCATGACTTGGAGTTGGGAGCAGTGGTGTTCACTCTGAAGATTTGGCGGTATTATCTTTATGGTGTGCACTGTGAAATATTTTCGGATCATAAGAATCTGAAATATGTCGCCACGCAGAAGGAATTGAATATCTGCCAGAGACGATGGGTGGAGTTGCTATCTGACTATGAGTACATGATACACTATCACCTAGGGAAGACAAATGTCATGGCGGACGCACTGATCTGGAGGACTACCACTTCAGGAGAAAAGCCCCAGTTGATGACTATGGAGCTGGTACAAATGATGTAGGATATGTAGATTACCTTGGTATCCTCGGGCGACTCAGGGCTTTATTGGGAGTATCTGGCCGCGATGAGCACTACCGATGATATTCGAGGTCGAATCAGGGCTGAGCAGAGGAGGGATGACAAGCTGGAGCCAGTATTCAGGACCTTGGAGGCAGGCACGGCCGAGGAGTATACTGAGAGGGATGGGTTGTTATGCTTTATAGGATGGGTGTATATACCGACTGGGGGCAGGATTCGGGAGGACATTATGACTAAGGCTCACTACAACAGGTACTCGGTGCACCCATGCATTATTTATATGACGGCCGACCTGAAGAGGATGATGTACTCGCCGAGTATAAAGAGGGATATCACAAACTTCATGACTTATTGCGAGGCTTGTTAGTTAGTGAAGGAAGAGTGTAAGAGTCCGACCAGTTTGTTGCAGCCACTTCCGGTGTCGGAGTGGAAGTTCGACGATATCGACATGGATTTCATACATGGTTTTCCTCGGTCACATGCGGGGAACGACTCGATATGGGTGATCGTCAATGGATTAACAAAGGTGGCTAGATTTCTACCGATCCGGAAGGATGCTCCGGTGGGTGACCTAGTGCAGAGGTTTGTGGAGAAGTTCGTCTAATACCATGGAGTGCCGAGGACGATAATGTCAGATCATGATGGACGATTTACGTCTAAGGAATGGAGGTCGGTGCAAGCTTATTTTGGAACTCGGTTGACATTTAGTACCGCCTTCCACCCTCAAACCGATGAAAAGATAGAGTGCACCAATCAGAAACTAGAGGATTTATTGCGTCTTTGCATACTGGACCGCGGAGAGCCATGGGAGAGGCAACTACAGTTGATCGAGTTCTCGTACAACAACAACCACCAGTCCAACATCGCCATGGCCCATTATGAGGCTTTATATAGGCGGAGATGCATGACTCCTTTGTCTTGGATCCAGGATGAGGATTCAAAGGCACTTGGATCGGAGTTCGTCGAGGATATAGATTCTCAGGTGCAGTTGATTCGAGACAGGATGTTGGAGTTCCAGAGCAGACAGGCCAAGTATTACGATGCTCGACATCGTCAGATAGAGTTTCAGGTAGGAGACCGTGCATTTCTAAAAATACGACTGATGCATGGAGTCTTACGGGTGCGTGGTCGGAAGAAGCTCAGTCTGAGATACATGAGGCCTTACAGGATCCTGGAACAGATCGATCCCTTGGGTTACAGACTGGAGCTGCTGCCAGAGCTAGCAAGTTTGCACGATGTCTTCCACGTCTCCTCTCTCATCAGAGCTCTACTTCAGATGGAGGAGCAGATTATAACTATATATGGGCCTATAGCTTCTGATCGATCGGTGCACTTGGAGCCGATCCGGATAGACGATACTGGGATGCGAGTCTTGCGGCATAAGAAGGTTCCACTGGTCAAGGTATTGTGGAGGAATCATGGACAAGAGGAGCACACATGGGAGCCACAAGACTTGAAGCAACAAAAGTACCCAAAACTTTTCACGTCAGGTATCCCCTTTAATCTCTTGGGATGTTATATTTTACTCTTCGTACCTGAAACCCCGTTGGCCTAACCTGAATTTCAGGGACGAAACTTTTATTTTTATGTATTGGGATTTGTAACATCCCTCAGACAACTAGACCCATAAGAGTGCTTGGTTATCACTAAGTCATGACAAAACCCTAGGGACCCAAGAAGACCAAATAAACTAAGGCATGAAAGTGTGAACCACCTTGGTCTGCAAATAGTAGAATTATAATTACTAGCTTAAGGATGAACATAGGGCTTCACCATGACTCCATGACCCCACCACAACATCACTAACCTATTAAAGGGTCCATTAGAGCCATATGGACCCATTAGGGTCAACGAAAAAGGTCAAGTTGATTAAAGTCAACCCAAACCCTAAATAGGTCAAACTGCTCAAATGGGCTAACTCATGCTCAAGCCCAATCCTCCTTAGGCTAACCTTATTTCCATGAATAATATGGGGGTTAGAGGGGTGCCTTTAGGCTGAAATAATTATAAAAAATTCGGCCATGGTGACTAGGAGAGAGAAAGCTCCATTTTTTCCTTTAAGATCCCTGTTGGTTTTGCCGGCAGGATCGGCGTTGTGTAGTGACGACCTTCCCGGGCGTGTTGGTGTCACTGCAAAATGGTAGTTCTGGGCATAAGATCCCTGTAGGTTTTGCAAAAAAAAAGTGGGGTCTTACAAATGTACTCCAATTTCTTGTCACAAGTAGAGTCCAAAAAGTTTGAAGAGGCAAACATGGATTAGTTATGGATTGTAGCTATGCAAGAGGAACTAAACCAGTTTACGAGGTGTAAAGTCTGGAATCTAGTTCCCAGACCACAAGGACATAATGTCATGTTAACCAAGTGGATTTATAAGAATAAACTTGTTGAAAATGACATTATAACCAAGAATAAAGCAAGACTGGTAGCTCAGGGGTATAGACATGAAGAAGGTATTGAATTTGATCAAACCTTTGACCCTGTAGCAAGACTAGAAGCCATCTGATTATTCCTTACATATGCTACATATCAAGGATTTAGAGTCTATCAGATGGATGTAAAGTCAACTTTCCTGAATGGAAACTTGAAGGAAGAAGTCTTTGTGGAAGAACCTTTAGGTTTTTTTGTTCCTAACCATCCTGATTTTGTTTATAGAATTAGGAAAGCTTTATATGAGTTGAAACAAGCTCCTAGAGCATGGTATGAAACCATGTCTAGCTTTCTCATTGATAACAAATTCTCAAGGGGGTAGATAGACAAGACCCTATTTCTCAGAGAATCCAAAGGAAAGATCATCATAGTCCAGATATATATTGATGACATTATCTTTGGATCTATTGATGACAACCTTTGCAGAAAGTTTGCCAAACTTAATCACGGGAAGTTTGAGATAAGTAGTATGGATGAACTTAAGTTCTTCTTAGGTCTCCAAGTAAGACAGACTAACAATGGATTATCCATATCTCAGTCTAACTTTACCAGGGAATTGATTAAGAAATTTGGGATGGAGAATGAATGAAAACTCCCATGGGGTCAAATATGTCTTTAGATAAGGATGAGGCAGCTAAACCTGTTGATTAAACTTTGTATAGAGGGATAATTTACTCCCTTCTATACCTAACTGCTAGTAGGCCAGACATTATGTATGCTACATGTGTCTGTACTAGATATCAAGCATGCTGTAAAGAATCTAATTACTCTGCTGCTAAGAGAATTTTGAGATATCTAAAGGGCACACTAGATCTTGGCCTTTGGTACCATAAGAATAAGGATTTTGAACTAATCGGCTTTTCAGATACAGACTTTGCAGGCTGTAGAGAAGACAAGAAAAGCACTTCAGGCTCCTGTCAGTCTCTGGGAAAAAGGCTAGTGTCATGGAGCACCAAGAAGCAAACACGTATTTCTATTTCTACTATAGAGGTAGAATACATAGCTGTAGGGAGCTGCTGTGCACAATTACTGTGGATACAACATCAACTTCAGGATTATAACATTCAGTTAATTAGAAGTTCTTCATTCTATGACACTACCAATGCAATTTCTATAGCTAGGAATCCTGCCTCACATAACAGGACTAAGCATATAGAGATTACATATCATTTTATAAGAGTGCATGTGGAAAGTGAGGATATTAGTCTTGAATTTTGTCCCAACAGACAAGCAAGTGGCTGATATTTTCACCAAGCCACTAGATGATGCAAAGTTCAACACCTTCAAGTTTGAGTTGGGTATATTGAACTTGGTATAGCTTCAGTTGCTCTACATGTTATTTTGTTGCAGAAACTACATCATCTTGCAGAGTGTGAAGACCAAAAAATGGTATCAAGGCTGAAATGTCCACAGTCTTGGTAGTAGATGCTCTTGTTAAGGGGGAGCAAGTTCAACACCAGTTGATTATCTATCTTCAAAAAAGGGAGAAGATAATCATAGATGGCCAGCTTCTCCCTCTGCCTGAAGAAGTCAAAAAGGGAGAGAAGGTACCTAAGGTGACTAGGTGTCAATGCAGCAAAACAGGGGGAGAGCAGGTGGTGTTTTCATAAAAAGGTGAGAAGGTACAGGTGAATCTTGTAGCAACACATGGGGAGTAGGTGATAGCTGGAGTAGGTGATGATCACCATACTAGCAGAAAAATGGGAAATGTGGTAACCCTTAACACTCTTGTGTTAATATGTTGGTGTATATTGTTGCTGCATATGTTAGTGCATATCATTGATAAAGGTTTTTTAAGTGGTGTTTTGACTTCTTCAAATAGGGGGAGATTGTTGTGTCCATTGATCCCAATGTCCCAGATTTGTAAAAAGTCAAACAAGTCAATGGTATACACATAGTTATATTTGATGTATGTTTCAGTTCATGCATGTAAGTTAGTCTAGGTCATATTGATTGGACAGGTGGTCCAAGTGACATTCACAGGTGGACTCAAAGAAGCTGACTGGAAAGATAGGAAATTTCCTAAGTCTACAATCGTTGAGTGAAGCAAGCTCACTCAACGCCAAATATCAAGGCAGTTGTTGAAGAAAATTGACCCAGTTCACAAGCTTTGAGTGAAGCCAGTTCACTCAATGCCATACCACTAATAGTGCTGAGTGAAGTCGGGATAGTCAAAGCCCAGCAAGTTGCAGCGCAGGGTGAAAATTTGAAGAAATAACTAAGTACAAAAGTATTGACACACCTCACAACTGTCTACACTTTATAAGAGAAGGGCTGAGTATAGACTTGAAGCAAGTACAAAAATGTTGACACACTTCACAACTATGTCGATACCGTTATAGCCAAAAGTGTCGAGATCAGAAAGAAACAAAATAGTAGTGTCAAGAAATAAAACTTCACTCGACAGTTTAGACAGTTGTGTCGAGACAATTCATTTATCTCGACACCTTGAAGATCAAGTCAGCTGTGTCGAGACAATTCAGTTTTCTCGACACCTTGAAGATCAAGTTAGCAGTGTCTGGACAAGTCAGATATCTCAACACCTTAAAACTCAGGACAGTAGCATCGAGACAATACAACTTTCTCGACATAATGAAGAACTAAAGTTCAAACTGGAAATTCTATCAAGTACAGATGTGTCGAGACTGCTAAGATGTCTCGACACCTTGCAGTTTACAGTCTAAGAACACAAGTATTATTATGTCGAGACACTTGGGACTTCTCGACACTTATGATCCTGAAGTTGTACAAAGTCAACACAGCTGAGTGTCAAGTCAAGTCAGAAGTGTCATGTCAGCTACGTTGACTTGATATCTCATCAGAATCTGTTTGAAGGAAAATTTGAAGTATGACGGCATATGATGATGTCATCAATCAGAAGCCAACAATCAGTAAAGGCTATAAATAGAGGGGTCATCTACACTGAACAAAATCCATCCATCAATCAATCAATTCACTCATTCTGATTTCACCTAACTTAGAGAAGGGCGACAACTCCAAGAAGAAGGAAGACACAGGTCTTCAAGAAAGTCTTCTGATCCTTTCAACAAGTAGATAAGAGGATTAAGTTGGATCTATTCAACAAGTTCTTCAAATATTCAAGACGATCATCATCAAGAACATTGAAGATCCAATGAAGTTTCATTTCAGCCAGTTTGTTCATCAAGAATCAATCCTATGTTGTTGCTGAATTGAAGAATCTGTTTACTCAGATAATTCTACTTGTTATTTCCCTATTAAACATGTAAGATCTTTTTGAGATCTGAGTGTGTAGGAGATTTATTCTCTGAGTTGCACGCCTGTGTTATAAATGCTGAGGTAGGGTTCTTGAGGGACCTGAGGTAGGTGATTTGTGTAGGATCACTGAGGTATAAGACTTGTATAGTCTGGGGTAGGGTTGTTCAGGGACCTGAGGTAGGTGATTTGTGTGGGATCACTGAGGTGTAAGACTCGTATAGTCTGAGGTAGGGTTCTTGAGTGAAATGAGGCAGGAGACTGGGTGGATCTCTATGTAATACCCCCATCCGTCACATGGAATATAACAGAAGCTCCAGCCGGGGCCCCACGCTATATTCCATGGACAGTCAGTGGAGATACATATTATTGTTGAATTTTCTCAAGATGATCAACGAGATAGTCTGACACCAAATTAATATTCTCAGAGCTATCAAGATCAATAATAGTAAGTGCCTTACGAAAGGGAACAATGAGCTTTAACTACCATCATAGTTCCTAGTGCCCCGTGAGAACCCTTCTCGGGGAATGCCCTGGGAAGTACAAGGTTAACATAAGCCGTAAGACTAAATGTGATACAAGAGTAATTAGAAATACTCTAGGATTACACTTACATTCACAATCCCCTGTGTTGTGGGAGTTAGGTTGGGTCTCACGAGCGGTAGGATCGGTGGTTTTAGTGATGGGCAGGTTAGCACGGCGAGTCGATGGCTCGGTAGATATTTGTGATAGACGGGATAGTCCGGGGAGATTTGGCTCGATGGGAAAGTATATTGTGCGAACAGAAAACAAACAGATCAAAAATTTGGAGTAACAAATTTTGATTATCCAAAAGGTAAGTATTACAAAGGTATAACCTCTCTTTTATATAATGAAGGAGATGAGAGAGATTACAAAAAAATAATGTGGGACTAAATATTTACAAGTATATACAACTTTACAAATAAACAAACTGAACAAGTCGCCCGGTTAGACTAATAGGCTAACTGCTCGACAACCACCAGAAGGAGAGAATAAGCTGCCATAGAGAACAAGCCGCCACAGGAGACTGCTAGACCGCTTGTCTCCAAGTCGCCTAAGACAAACTGCCAGACCCCTCAAATACCAAACAACTACAGCCCGACAGACAAGCCGCTAAGATAAATATCAGACTGCCCGACCTCCAAACAGCACCAGACCGCCCGGCCTCCATACTGCAACATTCCCCCTCAAGCTGGATCAAAGATATCAATCATGCCCAGCATGTGGAAAATGTGGAAATAGGAAGCAGACACCGGCTTGGTGAAGATATCTGCCAACTCGTTATCAGAAGTGACGAGTGGAGTACAAATCTGTTTCTTCAAGATCTCTTCCCAAATAAAATGATAGTCGACTTCTATTTGTTTTGTTCTCTCATGAAAGACCGGTTTTTTGGAGATGTATATCGCGGCCTTGTTGTTGCAGAACATAGGAAGAGGATAGTTGTAGACCTCTCCTAAGTCAAGTATGAGAGCACGTAACCATTTCAACTCACATGTGGTCGACGCTATACTATGATATTCCGCTTCTGCACTAGACCTGGAGACCACAGACTGTTTCTTACTCTTCCAGCTCACAATATTTCCTCCAACAAATGTGCAAAAGCCCGATGTTGACTTGCGTTCTCCTTTGTCATCAGCATAGCTAGAATCTGAGTATGCTTCAACCCTCAAGTGACCATTCTTTTGAAAAAGAAGTCCTTTCCCTGGCGCTGCTTTAATATACTCCAATATCCTCAAGACAGACTGTAGATGACACTCTCTAGGAGCCTGCATGAATTGTCTCACCTTACCTACATCATAAGAGATGTCGGGTTTGGTTACCGTGAGATAAATGAGTTTGCCAACCAAGCGCCGGTACCTCGTAAGATCGGATAGAATAGGCGAGTCATCTGTCCAAGTTTTGTCTTCTCCAGCAGTCATGGGACATCGGGTAGTTTTAGCACCAGTCAACCCCGCCTCTTTTAGTAGATCAAGAGTATACTTCCATTGGGAAATGACCATGGAGTTGGGCTTCCTAGAGATTTCAATCCCCAAAAAGTATTTTGGGGAGCCCAAATCCTTTGTGATCAAGTGTTGACGGAGGTGTTTCTTTATTAAAGCTACCCCAGCCTGGTCATCACAAGTAAGAAGAATGTCATTCACATATACAGCAAGAACCGCCAGACCCGAGGAGGTTTTGTGAATGAATAAGGAGTGATCGACTGAACGTCTTACAAAACCAATGGTCACAACAATGCCGCTAAACTTGTCAAACCAAGCCCGAGGGCTTTGCTTTAGTCCACAGATGGCCTTCTTCAGCCGACATACTCGTGTCTCCCCCTGAGCAACATACTCAGGAGGTAGCTCCATGTAAACATCTTCCTGAAGATCACCAAAGAGAAAAGCATTCTTAACATCCAGCTGTGAAATGGGTCAATCCCTGTTGACAGCCACAGAGAGAAGGAACCAAATGGTGCTGATACGAGCAATGAGAGAGAAGATGTCAAAGTAATCAACACCATAAGTCTGAGTGAAGCCGTTGGTGACCAGACAGGCCTTGTATCGATCCACACTGCCATCCGGACTGAACTTTATAACAAAGACCCAGCGACAGCCAACCATATCAGTGCCCAAAGGGGGAGTAACAAGTGTCCAGGTACCCCTTTCAGTGAGGGTAGCAATTTCCTCATCCATGGCGACCTTCCAATGAGGAACGACAAGGGCTTCCTGGTAGGTGCAGGGAGTGGAAGTGGCAAAGATAGCCAATGCAAACGCTCTGCGAGAAGGAGTTAGACGATCATATGAAACAACAGCAGCCAGCGGGTGCTGGGTACACGTCCGCACCCCTTTGCGAAGAGCAATGGGAATATCCAGGTCGGCGTGTTCCTCAGTAACCGGAGCATCCGTTGCTGAGAGAGATGGCCCGGGAGAGGAGAGAGACAGCCGCGGAGAGGCGGGTGAGAGCGGTGGTGGTGAGGGAGAGTGAGAAGGAGGAGATGGTGGGGAAATCTCGATGGGAGTAGACGTAGTGGAGGGGACCGTAGGAGGAGAGGAAATATCTGGAGGGCGAGAGGTGTCAGAAGAGAAATAGGACGCATTCTCGAAGAAGGTCACATCCACGGATAAGTATTGCTTACGAAGAACGGTGTCAAAGCAACAATAGCCTGTTTGAGTAGTAGAGTAACCCAAAAAGACACACTTAGTGGCACGTGGGGCGAGTTTTTCATGAGTAGCGAAAGGAGCGTGCACAAAAGCCGTGCACCCAAAGATACGCAGAGGGAGAGAAAACAGATCCTTGCCTAGATATAAAATGGAGAATGGGGTTTGTCCATGGAGAACCGTGTACGGAATGCAATTAATGAGATAATAGGAGATGAGGACAACGTAACACCAATAAGAGCGAGGAACCTACATCTGCATCATCAGAGTGCGAGCGGCATCGAGGAGGTGACGGTTTTTGCGTTCCGCCACCCCATTTTGCTGTGAGGTATAGACAAAACTAGTTTGATGAATAATACCATGTTGCATACAGAAAGAAGAAAACAGTACTAAGATATTCCTTAACATTGTCAGAGCGAAATATTTTAATATATATATTAAACTGATTCTTAATCATAATATAAAATGATGTCCATATAAAAAATAGTTCAGAGCGATCCTTTAAAAGATACACCCACGTACACCTAGAGAAATCATCAATGAAGGTTACAAAATATGAACTGCCCCGACCTATTGTGAGGGTAGGAGCAAGACCCCAGATGTCAGAGTGAACTAGATCAAATGGTCGGGAAGATCCGCGACCTTGCTTCGGTGGGAAGGAGGAGCGGTGATGCTTGCCAAGTTGACACACGTCACAGTTGAGATGAGGACTCTGTTGAGGAAGATGTGGCAGAAGCTGACGAAGACGGCGTGGAGGAGCATGACCAAGATGAAGGTACCACTGGAGAAGATCAGTAGAAGAGGAGGAGAAGGCAAACAGTGCATAAACATTATCGAGGAAGTAGAGGCCGCCGCTCTTAGTCCTAGTAGCAATCGTCCGTTGGGAGCACGGATCCTGAAAATAACAAGTAGTAGAAGTGAGTGCGACAGAGCATTGTAGTTGCTTGCAAAGAGAAGTAACAAATAACAAATTGCAAGGGTACTTGGGCACGTAGAGGGTATCCCTCAAGAGAAGAGATGGAGTGACTTGAACCACTCCTGTTCCATTGACCGGTGAGAGAGAGCCGTCTGCAATAAAGACCGGGGGCAACTGATCATGCTGTTCTAGGAGAGAAAAACATTACGGATTACCGATCATATGATTGGGAGCCCCAGAGTCGATCAACAATTTACCTTGAGTAGCGACGTTGGCGCTACCTGAAGACATGACCACCGAGGCAGACGGCTTCAAAGATGAAGTAGAAGCATCCCCAGATGGTCGAAGATGAGCATGCTTCTTCCAGCAGTAATCAACAATGTGGCTGGTGCGGTCATAATGAGAGTAGAGAAAGCGGGAAGCACCACATTTGCTTGATGGGAGGTTGCGGCCACCAGAGCCACTTCGCTGAGTATGGTGAGCGTAGTTGTCTGGCTGAGGAGGGGAAGAAAACAACGGACAGTGTAGCATAGAGGTAACAGTGGCTATGCAAGTATCAGTGGCATCCAGGGTGGGAGACTTCACGTTGCCAAGGATTTGTTGACATATCATATCATACGACTCAGGAAGTCACATAAGATAACACACAACCAGAAGCCCCTGGAAGTGTTTGTGTTGCTCAGCGAGATCCCCAGAGAAGGGGCGATTCTGGAGAATTTCGGCTCTGAGAGCCTGAACTTGCTGGTAAGCAGCAGTAGGAGACATGAAAGGATGAGAAAAGAGGTCTGCATACAAAGTATAGATGCGGGACATCTGAGCCCCCTTGGAGTAGAGAGCGACAAGATGACGCCAAGCAGCCTTGATCGTTTCATCACGTCAGATGATGGGTAGGCATTCATCAGTGAGGCTGTTAGCCAGCCTTGTGCGGACAAGAGCGTCGCTGGCATCCCAATCATCAAAAAGAGGGGAGTCTTGCGGAGGAGGGTCATCGATGAGATGATGGTGTTTGCATTGAGAGCAGAGAAGGAAGGTGAAGGAGACACTCTAGTCCGGGTAGTTGGGACCGATGAGTTTGGAAACAGTACCAAAGTTGCTCGAAGGAGTGGGAGGAGGAGCGGCAGCGAGAGTAGTGTTGGTAGAGATATCAGAGGTTGTCATAGAATCGAGAAGAACAAGTCGCGACGACTTAAGCACAGGCTCCAGCAACTTAAGAAGAGGAGCGGCTAGAAAATGATGGCGTGGTGATAAAGCATAGGTCACTGCAAGAAGAACAGGTCACGTCGACTTAATAACAGGTCACGACGAGAAGAAAGGAGAATCGAAGAGGCCGCTCACAAAAAGGGCAACGACAAGGAGAGAAAGAAACCGCAGGAACATGGCGCAAGTAGGCGGATGAAACAAGTCACGAAGACAGGTCGCGAGAAGAAGAATCAAGCCGTGCGGACAGAGAGAGCTCACAAAATCAGGAGGAAACGATCGAGTCTTCTGATACCATGTGCGAACAGAAAACAAACAGACCGAAAATTTGGAGTAACAAATTTTTATTATCCAAAAAGGTAAGTACTACAAAGGTATAACCTCCCTTTTATAGAATGGAGGAGATGAGAGAGATTACAAAAAAATAATGGGAGACTAAATATTTACATGTATATGTGGCTTTACAAATAAAAAAATAGAACAAGTCGCGTGATTAGACGAATAGGCTAATCGCTTGACAACCACCAGAAGGAGAGAACAAGCTGCCATAGAGAACAAGCCGCCACAGGAGACTGCTAGACCACCGTTCTCCAAGTCACCTGAGACAAACTGCCAGACCCCTCGGATACCAAATAGTTACACCCCGATAGACAAGCCGCTAAGATAAACCGCAAGGCCGCCCGACCTCCAAATAACAACAGACCGCCCGACCTCCATACTGCAACATATATTAAGGTTGCATGTGCATAAGATATAAGGTGGTGGGTATTCGGTATTGGAGAGTCGTTGCACCGACACTAATACGTTGACTCGGTAGGTGTGGTATAACACTTAACCAAATAAAGTCCGGTGCGCCAGCCGGCAATAGTACGCAGGAGCTCCACTTAGTACACCAGCATTGAGGCATACGATATGTCTGACTGGTAGTGGTGATACCGGTTTAGAGGTGGGCAAGGCCCAACCCACTGCTTCCATTTGCCACTACGGAGGTATCCTGGGAGGTTAGGCTCCAAAAAGGGAGAACTAAAGGTCTGTGTGCACAGAGTCGGGTGTGTGTGTTGCAATTGCATGTTCTAATCATAGCATACTTGTATAACGTATCATAATCATTGCATATAACCCTTGACACCTATTAAATAAATTGATATGTGACTCTTTATATAATAGGCCTTGCAAAAACGACCCCTTGGTCTATAGGTTTTTATGGGCATTCCTATAGCTCATGGTTACTTACTTATTTTACCTTCTCATACTTCACTTGCTCACTTTTTCATGTGTATTTTTATATTGCTTACCTACTATTTGCTTACTTATACTTGATGTGATTATATGCACATGTTAGACTAGTTCCGCCATCACCTGCATACGCTTGTTACTCTCCACCTTCATTACCATCTCTTTCCTTCTTCCCGCTCGGTGCCTAGGAGAAATGGGAGAGGGGTGAGGGATGATAGGACTTAGTCTTTTAGACTAACGGTCATTGACCAAATAATTTTAGGGTATCGTGGAGCCGAACCAGGAGATGCAGCCCCAGAGGTCGGTGTGCTTGGAGACGGGACAGTCTAGCATTGGAGTTTAGGCAGCAGGGACAGTGAGTTCCGATCATTAGTACTTAATATAGATTTGCTTCTGCATTGAGTGACTTGTAGTGAGGATTATGATGTATCGGACTGGATCCCTTTTTATTAGTACATGGATTTATCTTTACTGTGGACTCTCCCTTCGCGAAGATTTATTTATATGTGATTCTGGTGGACCAACATTTGAGTTTATTTTACTCATGTACTCTTGTCTTTATTCTACTCTTCTGCGATCGGTATGGCCGACAAGATCAGTGTTTTGTATTGACGACCTTCCCGGGTTTGTTGGTGTCACCGCAAAGTGGCAGTTCTGGGCATAAGATCCCTGTTGGTTTTGCAAAAAAAAGAGGCGTCTTACAAACTGGTATCAGAGGGAAACCTCGATTGGAAGAGTAGAAGTCCACTAGCCCTGGGTCACCCTCGCTCGAGTTTAGTTTGAGGACAAACTAAGCAGCGAAAGCTGTGGTGTGCCCATATGGGATATCACATGTATTTGTCCACTTTTAATTAGCTTTGACTCAAATTTCTTACAATTGGCCTTTGTTATGCAGCCCCCAACACATCCTACACAACAGGGCGGAGCTCAGCAAACTACGAATGTTGCTCCACCTCCCCCGGCTCCCACTTCATTTCTACAGTCGGAGATGGGGCAGACTATGACAGCCATTTTGGAGGCTTTCAGGGCCTAGTAGGCTCCGTCTCCGCAGCCGAACCCGAGGGCCAATTGGTTAAGCATCTTCCGAGGACTCTCTCCCCATCTTACATTGGGACGGAGATGGTCGTAAGGACGAAAGAGTGGCTTGATATCATGTTCGAGATGTTGGCCGGGATACGGTGCTCGTGGGAGGAGAGGGTACCTTTGGTGGTCTCCTGCTTGGAGTCCCATGCCAAGAGATGGTGGAAAACACTTCTAGATACTACATTTGCAGATCAGGAGGTTGTTGACGTCACTTGGAAGGAGTTTTGGACCACACTGTTGGAGCACTTTGTCCCACAGTCGGCAAGAGATGAGCTGGAAGACAGGTTCCTGCAGCTGAGGCATGGCAACCGGACGGTGGTGGAGTACCACCGGGAGTTCAATCACTTAGACCGGTTTGCGGATTCCCATCAGCTGGACGAAGCGGGGTATACCAAGAGGTTCTATAAAGGCCTTCAAGAGGACCTGAGATAGGCTCTTCTGTTTGTATCTGACGGGCCTATACCTCGGATTCTGGAGATGGCAAAGAGGATGGAGGCTGATTGGCACACGAATCGAGGCCGGAAGAGGCCAACTAAGGATCATGGTCAGGGAGGCAGGAATGATCAGCGGAGGGGCCGCTTTGCTGATGAGAGAAGGGCAGAGGACCAACCCTGCTATGAGGTGAGACAGGAGCCGAGGGAGCCGGTGGTATTGGTCCCTGAACCACTTCAGATGCAGGAGATACAGAGGCCCGGGGGTGTGGCACTTCCCCCGCCCGAGTGCTACAACTGTCATCAGGTAGGGCACATTCGAAGAAACTGCCCCATGAGAGGGACTCCTCTACCGGCACCACAGGCTGCCCCGCCCGCTCAGTAGCTTGCAGGCCATGGCCATGGAAGAGGATGTGGTTTCCAGGGCAGAGATCAGAGGTAAGAGAGGGAGCAGGTGTATGCTCTAGACTTGGCTCCACCTCGGGACCCGGGCAGGGTGATTGCAGGTATGCTAGTAATTTTATGTTGATATCTTCCTTTGAAATTTTAGAAACAACAAACAACAGTAGCATACTAGGAAAGGAAACCATAGGCCCAGTTACCTGACCATACTTAAATAAACATGAATTGTTATGGTGTGCGTCAAACCTGCCCACACCTTGGTGGACATGGGGGTATCGTACAACTTTGTCTCCCAGGAGTTTGTAAAGGGACTGGAGGGAGTCAAACATTATTTGGGAGTCGCCAGGAGGGTGCGTCTCCCCAACGAGGCGGAGGTCTTAGCTACTGCTAAGTGCCTCCTGATGGTGACTATTGATGGTCTGACACTCGAGGCCACAGCTATGTCTTGAGGATGGCAGACTTCGACCTAGTTCTGGGCATGACATGGCTTACTTGGAACCACACCCAGATAGATTTCCCAGTAAAGAAGGTTGTACTGAGTTATGATAGCATCTTTGTGACCTTCAAAGGTATTACTCCCTTTTCCTGTAGGATGTTATCATCTACTCAGGCCGTCAAGGCCAACATGCAGGGAGATGAGGTCTATAGGGTGTTCTTCGAGATGGTCGAGGCCAAGACGATGGTTGCCGATATATCAGTGGTGTGGGACTTTGTGTATGTGTTTGCAGAGAAGCTACCAGGATTGCCTCCGCATCGGGAGAAAGATTTTCAGATCCAATTCATGCTGGGAGCTAAGTTGGTGTCTAGGGCTCCCTATCGGATGGCTCCAAAGGAGCTGGTGGAGTACAGGAGTCAGCTGAAGGAGCTGGTGGAGACTGGATTTGTTAGGCCAAGTTCCTCGCCTTGGGGAGCTCAGGTCTTATTAGTGAAGAAGAAGGATGAGACCCTCAGGATGTGCATCGACTATCGTGCACTAAATCGGTTGATAGTCCGGAACACATATCCACTGCCGAGGATCGATGAGCTATTTGATCAACTAGAGGGAGAATATTGGTTCTCGAAGCTGGATCTGAGGTCGGGATACTATCAGCTACGGATTCAGGAAGAAGACATCCCGAAGACGGCGTTTAGCAGTAGATATGGCTTGTATGAGATTATCGTGATGCACTTTGGGCTCACGAATACGCCATCGGCCTTCATGAGCTTGATGAACCGGGTGTTCGAGCCATACCTCTATAGGTTTGTCATTGTGTTTATAGATGAAATCCTTATTTATTCGAGGACGAAGGAAGAGCATGCACAACATCTGGCCTTGACTTTGGAGAAGATCAGGGAGCATCAATTGTATGCCAACTTCAGCAAATGCCAGTTTTGGCTGACGGAGGTGGCTTTTTTAGGTCACATTATCAGTGGAGTAGGATTGGCGATGGATCCCGCGAAGATTCTGGCAGTGCGAGACTGGCCTCAGTTGAAGGAGACCACGGATGTCTGAATTTTTCTGGGATTGGCAGGGTACTATCAGAAGTTTGTGCAGGAATTCTCTCAGATAGCCCTTCCACTCACTTCTTTGACAAAAAAGGACACTCTGTTCGTTTGGACACCGCAGTGTGAGGCGGCCTTCCAGGAGTTAAAGGGGTGGCTTAAGTCATCCCCTATCCTTGCTCTCCGGTCTGGGAAGGAGGACTTTCAGGTGTAAACTGATGCGTCATTTCAGGGGATGAGCGTTGTACTGATGTAGCATGGACATGTGATAGCATACGGCTCTCGCCAGCTAAAGAAGCACGAGCAGAACTACCATGTGCATGACTTGGAGTTGGGAGCAGTGGTGTTCACTCTGAAGATTTGGCGGCATTATCTTTATGGTGTGCACTGTGAAATATTTTCGGATCATAAGAATCTGAAATATGTCGACACGCAGAAGGAATTGAATATCTGCCAGAGTCGATGGGTGGAGTTGCTATCTGACTATGAGTACATGATACACTATCACCTAGGGAAGGGAAATATGGTGGCAGACGTACTGAGTCGGAGGACTACCACTTCAGGAGAAAAGCGCCAGTTGATGACTATGGAGCTGGTACAGATGATGTAGGATATGTAGATTACCTTGGTATCCTCGGGCGACTCAGAGCTTTATTAGGAGTATCTGGCCGCGATGAGCACTACCGATTATATTCGAGATCGAATCAGGGCTGAGTAGAGGAGGGATGACAAGCTGGAGCCAGTATTCAAGACCTTGGAGGCAGGCACAACCGAGGAGTATACTGAGAGGGATGGGTTGTTATGCTTTAGAGGACGGGTGTATATACCGGCTGGGGGCCAGATTCGGGAGGACATTATGACTAAGGCTCACTACAGCAGGAACTCGGTGCACCCATGAATTATTAAGATGACGACCGACCTGAAGAGGACGATGTACTCACCGAGTATAAAGAGGGATATCACATACTTCGTGACTCATTGCGAGGCTTGTCAGTTAGTGAAGGCAGAGTGTAAGAGTCCGACCAGATTGTTGCAGCCACTTCTGGTGTCGGAGTGGAAGTTCGACGATATCGACATGAATTTCATACATGGTTTTCCTCGATCACATGCGGGGAATGACTCGATATGGGTGATCGTCGATCGATTAACGAAGGTGGCTAGATTTCTACAGATCAGGAAGGATGCTCCGGTGGGTGACCTGGTGCGGAGGTTTGTGGAGCAGTTCGTCTAATACCATGGAGTGCTGAGGACGATAATGTCTGATCATGATGGACGATTTACGTCTAAGGAATGGAGGTCGGTGCAAGCTTATATTGGGACTCGGTTGACATTTAGTACCGCCTTCCACCCTCAGACGGATGGACAGATAGAGCGCACCAATCAATCGCTAGAGGATTTATTGCGTCTTTGCATACTGGACCGCGGAGAGCCATGGGATAGGCAGCTACCGTTGATCGAGTTCTTATACAACAACAACCACAAGTCCAACATCGGCATGGCCCCTTATGAGGCTTTATATGGGCGGAGATGCATGACTCCTTTGTCTTGGATCCAGGATGAGGATTCGAAGGCACTTGGCTCGGAGTTCGTCTATGATATGGATGCTCAGGTGCGGTTGATTCGAGACATGATGTTGGAGGCCCGGAGAAGACATGCCAAGTATTACGATACTCGACATCGTCAGATAGAGTTTTAGGTAGGAGACCGAGAGTTTCTGAAGATACGACTGATGCATGGAGTCTTACGGGTGCGTGGTCGGAAGAAGCTCAGTCCGAGATACATGAGGCCTTATAGGATCCTGGAACAGATCGATCCCTTGGCTTACAGACTGGAGCTGCTGCCAGAGCTAGCGGGTTTGCACAATGTATTCCACGTCTCCTCTCTCATCACAGCTCTACTTCAGATGAAGCAGCAGATTACAACTATAGATGGGCATATAGCTTCTGATCGATCGGTGCACTTGGAGCCGATCCAAATAGACGATACTGGGATGCGAGTCTTGCGGCATAAGATGCTTCCACTGGTCAAGGTCTTGTGGAGGAATCATGGACAAGAGGAGAATATGTGGGAGCCACAAGACTTGAAGCAACAAAAGTACCCAGAACTTTTCACGTCAGGTATCCCCTTTAATCTCTTGGGATGTTATATTTTACTCTTCGTGCCTGAAACACCGTAGGCATAACCTGAATTTCAGGGATGAAATTTTTATTTTTATGTATTGAGATTTGTAACATCCCTCAGACAACTACACCCAAAAGATTGCTTTGTCATGACTAGGTCATGACAAAATCCTAGGAACCCAAGAAGACCAAATGAACTTAGACATGAAAGTGTGAACCACCTTGGTCTGCAAATAGTAGAATTATAATTACTAGCTTAAGGATGAACATAGGGCTTCACCATGACTCCATGACCCCACCACAACATCACTAACCTATTAAAGGGTCCATTAGAGCCATATGGACCCATTAGTGTCAACTAAAAAGGTCAAGTTGATTAAAGTCAACCCAAACCCTAAATAGGTCAAACTAGCTCAAATGGGCTAACTCATGCTCAAGCCCAATCCTCCTTAGGCTAACCCTATTTCCATGAATAATATGGGGGTTAGTGGGGTGCCTTTAGGCTGAAATAATTTTAAAAAATTCGGTCATGGTGACTAGGAGAGAGAAAGCTCCATTTTTTCCTTTAAGATCCCTATTGGTTTTGCCGGCAGGATCGGCATTGTGTAGTGACGACCTTCCCAGGTGTGTTGGTGTCACCGCAAAATGGTAGTTCTGGGCATAAGATCCCTGTAGGTTTTGCAAAAAAATGGGGGGTCTTATAAATGTACTCCAGTTTCTTGTCACAAGTGGAGCCCAAAAAGTTTGAAGAGGCAAACATGGATTAGTTCTGGATTATAGCTATGCAAGAGGAACTAAAACAGTTTAAGAGGTGTAAAGTCTGGAAGCTAGTTCCCAGACCACAAGGACATAATGTCATGTTAACCAAGTGGATTTATAAGAATAAACTTGTTGAAAATGAAATTATAACCAAGAACAAAGAAAGACTGGTAGCTCAGGGGTATATACATGAAGAAGGTATTGACTTTGATCAAACCTTTGACCATGTAGCAAGACTAGAAGCCATCTGATTATTCCTTACATATTCTACATATCAAGGATTCACAGTCTATCAGATGGATGTAAAGTCAACTTTCCTGAATGGAAACTTGAAGGAAGAAGTCTTTGTGGAAGAACCTTTAGGTTTTGTTGTTCCTAACCATCCTGATTTTGTTTATATAATTAGGAAAGCTTTATATGAGTTGAAACAAGCTCCTAGAGCATGGTATGAAACCCTGTCTAGCTTCCTCATTGAGAACAAATTCTCAAGGTGGAAGATTTACAAGACCCTATTTCTTAGAGAATCCAAAGGAAAGATCATCATTGTCCAGATATATGTTGATGACATTATCTTTGGATCTATTGATGACAACCTTTGCAGAAAGTTTGCCAAACTTATGCACGGGAAGTTTGAGATAAGTAGTATGGATGAACTTAAGTTCTTCTTGGGTCTCCAAGTAAGACAGACTAACAATGGATTATCCATATCTCAGTCTACGTTTACCAGGGAATTGATTAAGAAATTTGGGATGGAGAAGGAATGAAAACTCCCATAGGGTCAAACATGTCTTTAGATAAGGATGAGGCAGGTAAACTTGTTGATCAAACTTTGTATAGAGGGATAATTAACTCCCTTCTATACCTAACTACTAGTAGGCCAGACATTATGTATGCTATATGTGTCTATACTAGATATCAAGCATGTTGTAAAGAATTTAATTACTCTGCTGCTAAGAGAATTTTGAGATATCTAAAGGGCACACCAGATATTGGCCTTTGGTACCCTAAGAATAAGGATTTTGAACTAATCGGCTTTTCAGATGCAGACTTTGCAGGCTGTAGAGAAGACAAGAAAAGCACTTCAGTCTCCTGTCAGTTTCTGGGAAAAAGGCTAGTGTGATGGAGCACCAAGAAGCAAACAAGTGTTTCTATTTCTACTATAGAGGTAGAATACATAGCTGTAGCGAGCTGCTGTGCACAACTGTTGTGGATACAACATCAACTTCAGGATTATAACATTCAGTTAAGTAGAAGTTCTTCATTTTGTGACACGACCAGTGCAATTTCTATAGATAGGAATCCTGTCTCACATAACAGGACTAAGCATATAGAGATTAAATATCATTTTATAAGAGTGCAAGTGAAAAGTGAGGATATTAGTCTTGAGTTTGTCCCAACAGACAAGCAAGTGGCCGATATTTTCACCAAGACACTAGATGATGCAAAGTTCAACACCTTTAAGTTTGAGTTGGGTATATTGAACTTGGTATAGCTTCAGTTGCTCTACATGTTATTTTGTTGCAGAAACTATATCATCTTGCAGGTTGTGAAGACCAAAAAATGGTATCAAGGCTGAAATGTCCACAGTCTTGGTAGTAGATGCTCTTGTTGAGGGGGAGCAAGTTCAACACCAGTTGATTATCTATCTTCAAAAAAGGGAGAAGATAATCATAGATGGCCAGCTTCTCCCTCTGTCTGAAGAAGTCAAAAAGGGGGAGAAGGTACCTAAGGTTACTAGGTGTCAATGCAGCAAAACAGGGGGAGAGCAGGTGGTGTTTTCATAAAAATGTGAGAAGGTACTGGTGAATCTTGCAGCAACACATGGGGAGTAGGTGATAGCTGGAGTAGGTGATGATCACCATACTAGCAGAAAAATGGGAAATGTGGTAACCCTTAACTCTCTTGTGTTAATATGTTGGTGTATCTTCTTGCTGCATATGTTAGTGCATATTATTGACAAAGGTTTTTCAAGTTGTGTTTTGACTTATTCAAATAGGGGGAGATTGTTGGGTCCATTGATCTCAATGTCCCAGATTTGTAAGAAGTCACACAAGTCAATGGTATACACATAGTTATATTTGATGTATGTTTCAGTTCATGCATGTAAGTTAGTCTAGGTCATATTTATTGGACAGGTGGTCCAAGTGACATTGATAGGTGGACTCAAAGAAGTTGACTGGAAAGATAGGAAATTGCCTAAGTCCACAGGCGTTGAGTGAAGCAAGCTTACTCAACGCCAAATATCAAGGCAGTTGCTGAAGAAAATTGATCAAGTCGACGGGCTTTGAGTGAAGTGAAGAAATAACTAAGTACAAAAGTGTTGACACACCTCACAACTATCTACACTTTATAAGAGAAGTGCTGAGTATAGACTTGAAGCAAGTACAAAAATGTTGACACACTTCACAACTATGTCGATACCTTTATAGCCAAAAGTGTCGAGATCAGAAAGATACAAAATAGCAGTGTCAAGAAATAAAACTTCACTCAACAGTTCAGACAGTTGTGTCGAGACAATTCATTTATCTCGACGCCTTGAAGATCAAGTCAGCTGTGTCGAGGCAATTAAGTTTTCTCGACAACTTGAAGATCAAGTTAGCAGTGTCGGGACAAGTCAGATATCTCGACACCTTAAAACTCAGGACAGTAGCGTCGAGACAATACAACTATCTCGACACAATGAAGAACTGAAGTTCAGACTGGAAATTCTATCAAGTAAAGATGTGTCGAAACTGCTAAGATGTCTTGACGCCTTGCAGTTTACAGTCTAAGAACACAAGTATTATTCTGTCGAGACACTTGGGACTTCTCGACACTTATGATCCTGAAGTTGTACAAAGTCAACACAGCTGAGTGTCAAGTTAAGTCAGAAGTGTCATGTCAGCTATGTTGACTTGATATCTCATCAGAATCTGTTTGAAGGAAAATTTGAAGTATGACGGCATATGATGATGTCATCAATTAGAATCCAACAACCAGTAAAGGCTATAAATAGAGGGGTCATCTACACAGAACAAAATCCATCCATCAATCAATCAATTCACTCATTCTGATTTCACCTAAGTTAGAGAAGGGCGATAACTCCAAGAAGAAGGAAGACACAGGTCTTCAAGAAAGTCTTCTGATCCTTTCAAAAAGTCGATAAGAGGATTAAGTTGGATGTATTCAACAAGTTCTTCAAAGATTCAAGCCGGTCATCATCAAGAACATTGATGATCCAGTGAAGTTTCATTTCAGCCAGTCTGTTCATCAAGAATCAATCCTCTGCTGTTGCTGAATTGAAGAATCTGTTTACTCAGATATTTCTACTTGTTATTTCCCTATTAAACATGTAAGATCTCTTTGAGATCTGAGTGTGTAGGAGATTTATTCTCCGAGTTGCAAGCCTGTGTTATAAAGGCTGAGGTAGGGTTCTTGAGGGACCTGTGGTAGGTGATTTGTGTAGGATCACTGAGGTGTAAGACTTGTATAATCTGGGGGAGGGTTCTTGAGGGACCTGAGGTAGGTGATTTGTGTGGGATCACTGAGGTGTAAGACTCGTATAGTTTGAGGTAGGGTTCTTTATGGAACTGAGGTAGGAGATTGGGTAGATCTCTGTGTAACACCCCCATCTGTCACATAGAATATAACAAAAGCTCCAGTCGGGGCCCCACGCCATATTCCATGGACAGTTAGTGGAGATACATATTAATGTTGAATTTTCTCATGATGATCAACAATATAGTCTGACACCAAATTAATATTCTCAGAGCTATCAAGATCACACCTTGATCAAGCAGAAACAGGAAAGCAATCTCAAACAACCAAAAGCAAACACAAGAGCATGCAAATCATATATTCACTATCTTCTTTTTATAGGGCGAGTTATACATGGTGAGACATGATTATGCCAAGTACAATGAGAAGAAAACAAGCAAAGCAAAACTTCAAGCTGGGCGGACTGCACTTGAAGACCGCTGAGTCCGCCAAGTTCTCCGTGACCGCCAAGACGCTAATGCTACTCGGATTCTACGGAGTCCTCACAAACCGCGCGGACACACCGTTATTCGCAGACTACTACAAGCTGATGCTGAACTGAAGAACAGACCGCCTAACCGCCGATTCCGGAGGACAGGTTATTGTACTTGGAAAAGATTGAAGCAGAGAAAATAGACAAGCCACCAAATGCAGACCGCAAACTTCACTGAACCTGACCGAAGTCAAAACCAAACTCCGGGTTCCACAGTGCTAGCCGCTCCACCTACAAACAACAATCAGTTAACTCTATTCAAACCGCGTGGACAAGATAACCGAGGCCACAACACATAACCAAGTCCAAACTTACTATTCACTCAGTTACTCTAGACGTGCTGGGAGGGAGATCTATTTATAGGCGGGGTGAGGAGTGTGGTCACCGCCTAGTGAATAGAGTCACTGCCCTAGTGAATAGAGTCACCACCCTAGCTCGCGGCTAACACATCCCCATCCGCCAAGTCCGCAAGTACTTGGCCAGACTTCAAAAAACCCGCCAGGCGCCAGGTCAAAGTCAGACCGCCACAATACGGACACTACGCCAGTCCGCACCTCACGCAAGCTCTGCGCCAGTTCGCCATTTAGCACAGCACGCGGACACAGCCACAACCCATGCTGCATTAGTCCGCACACTAAACGCGGTCAAAGCGGCAGTCCACACAGCTCTAGACCATCGCCACAGCCCGCCACGAGTCCACGACCAACATGCAGTCCGCCCAGTCAACAACGGACTCTACGGACACTGCGAACACCATGGACTTGTCACAGAAAGTGACCAAGTCCAGCAGCCCATCAAGCAACTGGCGCGAGTAAGGCGGACACAAAAGACCCAGTCCGCCAATCTTCAGGACAGTCCGCCACAGAGAATGCGGCAACACCCACCGCATCACCGGAGAGCTCGATACGGACCAAAGCCGATCTCCAAAACCAGTATGCAATAGCAGACTCCGCGGACGCAAACCAAGTCCTCCACAACACTGCGGATTCAACCTCCAATCCGCCCGGTTACTCCAAGAACCGGCTAACTGCAAGACCACAGACCGAACATAGCACTGCCACCAGACCGCCAAGGACAGGACGCACAGGACGCTCCACAAGAACAACCAAGTCACCAAGTCCAACCAGTCCAGGTCACCCAGGCCGCAATATCAGTCTGCCCATGCTGCGGACTCAGACCGCTCAGACTGCACGGTCTGCCCCACCACCCACTTTCACTTCATGATTTTCAACACTCCGCCTTGAAGTGAGAAGTGGTGATCAAGCCAAGCAAATCTCGTAACCGTTGAAATGACCCCTTCGACAACGGCTTCGTGAAGATGTCAGCAAGGTTGTCTTCACTATGAACATGCCCGACCATAAGAGATCCCTCCAACGCCTTCTCCCTAATGAAGTGATGCTCAATCTCTATATGCTTCGTCCTTGCATGACAAACAGGATTGTTTACCAGTTTGAGAGCACTTTCATTGTCACCTCGGAGCAGAGTTGGACCTTTCACTTCCTCATGGTTGTCTTCAACTAGCCTCCTTAGCCAAATAGCTTCTCGAGCAGCCAAAGCCGAAGCCTTGTATTCTGCTTCCGTAGTTAAGATGGACCCCGAGTCCAGCTTCTTGCTACACCACGAGATGGTAGGTGATCCGCAAGTGAAAACATAACCCGAAGTTGATCATCGATCATCCGAGTCACCACTATAATTAGCATTCGTGTATCCTAGCAAAGAAAAGTCTGTGTCCCTCATATAAAGGAGCCCCATATCAGAAGTAGACTTGACATACTTCAAGATGTTCTTTGCTGCTACCAGATGAGACTTCCTTGGCTCTGCCATAAACTGACGTACTCGGCCAACAGCGTAAGCAATGTATGGCCTTGTAATCGTTAGGTAGTTCAAGCTCCCCACTAGAGCTCTGAACACCAAGGGATTAGGAAGAATTCTTCCTTCATCTCGTCGAAGCTTCAGCCCAAGATCCGAGGAGTAGAGCAACTCTTCCCATGCTTCATGATGAATCGATTCACAATACGATCCACATATCCTTCTAGCAAATGAGTATCCCGCTCCCCTTCCTCTCCACTTCGAGACCGATAAAGTGATGAAGCTCTCCCAAGTATTTCATCTCGAAGCGAATAACTAGCTCAGCCATTAGCCTAGCTACCTCCTCCTCTGAATTCCCTGTGATGATCATATCATCAACAAACATCAGGACCAAGACTTGAAGCTCCCCCTTCTTCTTGATGAACAAGCTTGAATCTGAGTTAGAAGCAAGGTATCTACAGAATTGGAGGTATTCTGCTATCTTCCCGTACCAAGCTCTTGGAACCTACTTCGACCCGTAGAGAGCCTTCCTGAGCTTGCAAACATAGTCCAGATGAACTTCATAAACAAAACCAAGCGGCTGATCCATGAAGATGT
This sequence comes from Platanthera guangdongensis, assembly GCA_039583875.1. NCBI lineage: Eukaryota > Viridiplantae > Streptophyta > Magnoliopsida > Asparagales > Orchidaceae > Platanthera > Platanthera guangdongensis. The sequence goes on along the minus strand of CM077153.1, from coordinate 90,673,220 downwards.
CCTTATCAATCTCTCTGTAAAGAAAGACATTCTTTATGTCACGTTGCCACAACCACCATCCTTGGCAAGCAGCCAAAGCGATCACCACCGGAACCGAAGTCATCTTTGCAACTGGACTAAATGTCTCCTCATAGTCCTCTCCATACTGTTGTGAGAATCCTCGAGCAACAAGGCGAGCCTTGTGTCTTTTGATGCTCCCATCGGCCTTCTTCTTGAACTTATACACCCACTTGTAAGTCACTGGAGTAATGCCATCAACCTTGGGCACAAGGTCCCAGGTTTCATTCTTCTTGAGATAAGTAATCTCCTCTTTCATGGCATCTTCCCACTCCTTGACTCCAGTGGCCTCATTGAAGTTTGCATGCTCTCGCTCATCCAGAGGGCCTGCAAAGAAACAGGAGACAAAGCTCACTGCATTCCCTTCACAGTATCGAGCTGGTGGCTTGACAATCCACTTTGATCTCCGAAGGGTCTGCTCCTTGCCCACCACCTCTGTTGCTTCTTTAGGCTCAGCTCCATTCCCGGGCAAAATTTAAGCAATGCTCCCCCTGCTTCCTAAACCAGAAGCCTCTGCCCCAGAACTTGAAGCAATAGGAGCTGCTGGTGATACAACAAGCTCCTCTTGAAGAACTTCAGCAGCCACCTTCTTCTCTTCATCAACGTCCTTGCTCTCTGGTAGCTCAACCGAGCCTCCTCCATACGACGTCAGTTCATTAAAGAATACATCTCTTGATACAACAAACTTCTTCGTTGCAGGATCCATGCACTTCCATCCCTTCTTCTGCTCATTATAGCCTACAAAGACTAGCTTCCTTGCCTTTGCATCAAGCTTAGTCCTTGAATCATCTGGGATATGCACATAGAAAGTTAATCCAAACACCCGAAGGTGTTCGACACTTGGCTTCTCCTTTAACAACATCTCAAAGGGATACTTCATGTTGATCGGACTAAGAGGCATCCAGTTGATAAGATAAGAAGCGCAAGACATTCCCTTTGCCCAGAAAGACCTAGGAATATCTTTTGCATGAAGCCAGCTTCTGCAGGTTTCCATAAGATGACGTATCTTCCGCTCCGCTACTCCGTTTTGTTGTGGAGTATGAGCACAAGTAAGCTCTCTCTGGATACCGTGCTTCCTGCAGAAGTTAGAAATTTTGAGGAGACAAAATCACCACTATTGTCTGATCTAAACTTCTTGATCCGCAAGCCAAGACGGCCCTCCAACAGCTCCTTGAACTACACAAACAACCGGAAAGCTTCTGACTTCTCCTTCAAGAAATATACCCAAGTGTATCTTGAGTAATCATCAATCAGAACATGCATGTATCTGCTCCCACCAAGGCTAATAGTGACGGTTGGCCCCATCAGATCACCATGGATGCACTCCAATGGTGCTTTGCTCCTTGTTTGTGACTTGTTAAAAGGAAGGCGATGAGCCTTACCATACTGACATCCTGCATAAACATGACCATCTCCAAATGATGATAGCTTATGCAAGCCTTTCACAAGGCACCTGTTTTCCATAGTCTTCAGCTTATCCATTCCTACATGCCCCAACCTCTCATGTCATATAGCGGCGCTATCGTTAGTCCTCATCCGATCAACATAAGAGTTTGTTGCAAGAACAAACAAGTTCTTTACTCTCCTCCCAACATGAGCAACATCAGCCTTTACTGCTGATACGTTGCAAAGAAACTTCACTTCTGTTGGCCCAAACAGAACATGATAACCTGCGTCTACCGCATTGGTCACAAAGAAGAGGTTCTTCTTTATGCCCAGTACATGATACACAATCCTTAACGTGAGTGGCCCATTATCACTACCCAAGAACACAACCCCTCCTTATCTACTGCATAAACAGTATTATTAGCAGTAATGATAACTTTGTTACCTGAGTAAGTTTGCAGTGAGGAGAACTTCGACTTCTCTCCGGTGAGGTGATGACCACACTTGGAGTCCACGATCCAGCCGTCTTCAAAGTCTATGGCTGATAAGGCACGAACACAAGCGCTCGACATGAAAGCTCCACAACAGCCAGCTTCCTCAGTACTAGAGAAAGCTTCCTCCTTGCCTGCAGCATGCCCAGGCTGCAGCTTGACCTTGCAGTGATGCTTGAAGTGACCCGGCTGATGACACTTGTAGCACTTCAATTCCTTCTTCCAATCCTTCTTAGGAGCAGCGCTCCTCTCTGACTGATAAGAGGTTGAAGGCTCATTTTCAACAGTGGTCTTCCTCTTCTTCCCTTCCCATCTCTTCTCCTTCTTACCTGTGAAGAGCTCTTCACTACCTTCCTCAGAGACAGTGACTCCAGCCATCTGTCTGGCCAAGCTTTTCTGCGAAGCAAGCAGGTTCTCAAGTTCTAGCAGAGATGGCTGAGTAGCCCAGCCTTGAACAGAGGTTACAAAGGCCACATACTCCTTCCACAAGCCCCAGATTATGTGCCTTTTCATCTTAGCCTCAGAGATTGGCTCATCAGGATCAAGCATTGATAACTCAGCACACAGACTTTTCATCTTCAGAAAAAACTTAGAGATGGTCAGGTCTCCTTGAGTTGTCCTAGCCAACTCATTCTCCAGGAACTGTAGTCTGGCCACATAGTTCCTGCCGAACAACTCATTAATGGTTGTCCAAATATCAGCAGCAGACTCACATCCAATGATGTGATAAAATAGCTCCGGTGAAACAGCCCTCTTGAGGATAAACTCCGCCTTTGCATTTGTTTTCATCCAGACCCTCACCTACTCAGCAGTCCCAAACGAAGTTGTAACTTCCTGCTTGTCGTCACCACCGACGACATCCCATAGCTCCTCGCCCAGAAGATAACTCTTCATGCACGACTTCCAATTTTTGAAGTTAGTCGGCATTAAGAGTTCAAAGCCCAGACCTCTTACATAACTCACTTCCATTGCAACAACTTTGGTTAAGCTTCCAGAAGCACAGAGTACAACACAAGTTGATCACTGCTCAAGCAACTGAACCTTCCTCTGATACCATGTTGAATTTTCTCAAGATGATCAACGAGATAGTCTGACGCCAAATTAATAGTCTGACGCCAAATTAATATTCCCAGAGCTATCAAAATCACACCTTGATCAAGCGGAAACAGGAAAGCAAGCTCAAACAACCAAAAGCAAACACAAGAGCAAGAAAATCATATATTCACTATCTTATTTTTATAGGATGAGGTATACATGGAGAGGCATGATTATGCCAAGTACAATGAGAAGAAAACAAGCAAAGGAAAACTTCAAGCTGGGCGGACTGCACTTGAAGACCGCTGAGTCCGCTAAGTTCGTCGTGACCGCCAAGCCGCTGCTGCTACTCTGATTCTACGGAGTCCACACAAACCGCACAGACACACCATTATTCGTAGACTACTGCAAGCTGCTGATGAACTGAAGAACAGACCGCCTAACCGCCGAGTCTGGCGGACAGGTTATTGTACTTGGAAAAGATTGAAGCAGAGAAAACTAACAAGCCGCCAACTGCAGACCGCAAACTTCACTGAAACTGACCAAAATCAGAACCAAACTCTGGGTTCCACAGTGCTAGCCGCTCCACCTACAAACAACAATCAGTTAACTCTATTCAAACCGCACGGATAAGATAACCGAGGCCGCAACACTTAACCAAGTCCAAACTTACTGTTCACACAGTTACTGTAGACTTGCCGGGGGGGATCTATTTATAGGCGGGGTAAGGAGTGTGGTCACCGACCTAGTGAATAGAGTCACCACCCCAGCTCGCGGCTAACACATCCCCGTCCGCCAAGTCTGGAAGGACTTGGCCAGACTTTAAACAACTCGCCAGGCACCAGGTCAAAGTCAGACCACCAACATGCGAACACTACGCCAGTCCACACCGCACACAAGCACTGCGCCAGTCCGCCATTCAGCACAGCACGCGGACACAACACAACCCATGTTGCATCAGTCCGCACACTATACACGGGCAAAGCGGTAGTCCGCATAGCTCGAGACCATCACCACAGCCCGCCACGAGTCCACGACCAAAAGGCAGTCCGCTCGGTCAACAATAAACTCTGCGGACAGTGCGAACACCAAGGACTTGTCACAGAAAGTGACCAAGTCCAGCAGCCCATCAAGAAACTAGCGCGAGCAAGGTGGACACAAAAGACCCAAACTGCCAATCTTCAGGACAGTCCGCCACAACCGGAGAATGAGGCAATACCCACCGCATCACCGGAGAACTCGGCAAGAACCAAAGCTGATCTCCAAAACCAGTCTGCAATAGCGGACTCCACGGACACAAACTAAGTCCGCCACAACACCACAAATTCAACCTCCAATCCGTCCGGTTACTCCAAGAACCTGCTAACTGCAAAACCGCAGACTGAACAGAGCACCGCCACCAGACCGCCAAGGACAGACCGCACAGGCCGCTCCACAAGAACAACCAAGTCACCAAGTCCAACCAGGCCAGGTCACCCAGGCCGCAATATCAGTCCGCCCAGGCCGCAGACTCAGACCGTTCAGACCGTACGGTCTACCCCATCACCCACTTTCACTTCATGATTTTCAAAAAATAATACCAAATTACTATAATAAAATTTTGAATCCTAACACAAACCTTTCTAGCAGAAACTTTTAAATAAGTTGGAAGAACCAATCACAAAACATGAATGTCCACTATAGTCCATAACATGAATGAAAGTAAAAAAACACAAAGAGTCTTGGCCTTATGACCTTACAACTGTTTACTTAAACAATACGTGTTTTAAAGACTCTGGCACGCAGATCGGCAACACATGAAAATAGTAAAGGCAAACACTTCGCTTTGGCATTTAAGGGCCAGCACAGCATCAAGGGCTTCAGCCCACTACTTGCCACTTTGCTCACCTATTCCGGCATAAGAACAATCCACCGAACGGTGGCAAAACAAAGCAACAGTCAGCTAAAGCTGGCCAAATTATAACAACCCCACCCCTAACTCGGGGCGGCGGTGCTCATTCCCTGTATAGCATTAGCAAAACCAAACAAGGATACAAAAGTGTAATATAAGCACACTTCACCATAGATGCTGGTGCTACGACCACACGCCTCGTGCACTTAGGGCACATTCTTGGTGTATCGGACAAAAACCAGGGTCCCACCACTGTACTCAATGATGGCCAGCAAACATGAGCATTAAATAGTCTTTCCAACTCAAGGCCTAAGACTTGTAGCTATGGCTACAATAGGTAACACTACCCACAGGTCGATCGACATAGCTACAGGGTATAGTCCGGTCATATCCCATTGCTCAAATCGTCGGGCGCAATAAGCCACGACGTGGCTCGACCTCCAGTTTCCCATTCCAATACACATAACTGTGTTATGTTCACTGGTTGGCTCTTAGGCCACCAAGATGGGCTCTACAAGCACTCAACTCCACACCACTAGCCCCCAAGTCTCGACGAGACAGGCATCACAACAACTCTCTCACCGAGCTACCGCCGACGGTAACACAACCACCGCGCCTTGCCTTGCAGGAATATGATTCTGCCCAATTTTCTGGGTGCTCTTTTGAGTTTTCCCCAATGTTCCCTGCTGCAATCTATCGCGTAGAAACCCGAAAAACATACAACACAGAGTTTTCTCTAGCAAAATAAGCCTATGAAAAACATCACCAATACAGACCAACCTGTTCGGATGGGCTTCCCACACCATGCCTATGTTCATACTTCGATTCCGAACTCTAAATGCAAAACTACGGGGATACACCGTATCTACCCGAAGGAAGACCTCACGCTCACCACACACTCTCGTTAGAGGGTTTCCTATGCAAAAGGAAGAGGACTTCACATGTCCGAGTAGAGAATCGTTACCCTTTACGCTCTATTCGGTGCCATGCCAAAGATCTAGATGGATGAACACGACTGCAACGATCTTGCCTCCATAGATCTGGACTCGTCTTGCGAATCGGGGATTCGAAACTCCAACGGTGGCGAGATCTCCTTCCTCTCCTTTCTTCTTCACTCTACCTTCTCTCTAACACATAGAAAGAGAAGATTCAAGGGAAAAGCGAGATGGAAACCTACACTCTCGGATATAAACTATCAGGGGCAACCTCCAGCCATCGGATCCCTAAATAAATCCAGCGTACGGGCACGATTCCATCTAGAGTTTAGTTTACGTGCGCTACTGCCGCGCGGTAAGAAGTTACCGCCACACGGTACCTCAATCATTTAGCTTCTTAAGGATGCCACTGCTCAAAACTCGAATTGGGCGTTGACACGTGGACGTGTCATAACTACTCTGCTACCGCTGCACGGTAGCCAACCCGAGAAATTGGCCAAATAAATCGCCAAAGCTACCGCCAACACTAATACTACTGCCACACGGTAGGCACTCAATGCCTAGCCAAGGCGTTGAGAGCATTGAGTGCTATCGCCACGCGATAGTATGATACCACCCCGCGGTAGTCACTCAACGCTTTATAGCATTGAGTGGTAGCGCCGCACGCTTGCTTACTACCGCTCCGCGTTAGGTTCCGGGCCCTTAGACAATTTAATTGAAAGGCTAACACCAACATTAACACTACCGCTACGCGTTAGCTCCCAATTCTTCCTTTTCAGGATTTTTCGGGCATTACAATTCTCCACACTTAAAGAAATTTCGTCTCGAAATTTGATGTTACAGGAAAATATAAAAATAAAATAGTACATTTGATTACCTCAGTGAAAAGGCATAGGGAACTCCTACCTCATAGTTTGCTCACACTCCCAAGATAGCTCAACTCGGCCACAGTTGTCCTAAAGGACCCTGACCATTTTAATGGATTTGTTTTGCAGCTGCTTTACCTCTACGTCCTCGATCCGAATGGGATTGACCTTTTTTGTCAACCCACAATCGACCGACACTTGATTAACAATAACCACAAGAGTAGGCTCTTGAATAGCCTTTCGCAGCACTGAGATGTGAAATACATCATGCAAACCGCTCAATTCCACCGAAAGAGCCAAACGATATGTGGCTTCATCAACCCGCTCCAAGATCTCGAAAGGCCAAACATACCTCAGACTAAGATTCTTTAAGCATCGCATCCTTTATATGCCTTTAAACAGCTTTATCTTGAGTTATACCAAATCACCCACCGCAAACTCTACGTTCCGATGCTTGGCATTGTAGTACTTGGTTTCCCTATCTTGAGCAATCAGTAGTCATTCTCGAATAAACTGTATCGTTGAAGTAACATCTTCAACGTCCCTTCTCTTGTATAGCTTTGATTCTCCTGTTTCTACCCAAGACAACGAGGTACGACACCTCCAAATGTACAAAGCCTTAAAAGGCGCCATCTGAATGCTCGCTTGGTAGCTGTTATTGTACATGAACTCAATCATAAAAAGATGGTCCTCCCACCTTTTCCCAAAATCCAAAGCACACATGTGAAACATATCTTCCATTGTCCTATTCACCCTTTTAGTTTGACCATCTATACGTGGGTGAAAAGCCGTGCTGAAGTTCGGCATGGTACCCAATAACTGATAAATGAGCCTCCAATCGTTGGATGTGAACTGCCCATCTCGGTCACTAATGATGCTCCGGGATACGCTGTGCAAACGGACTATGCTGTCCACATAAAGCTTCGCCAACCTCTCCACTGAATCATCCTTCCTATTGGGTATAAAATGTGACACTTTTGTTAAACGATCAAAGACCACCCAAATGACGTCGTTCCCCATATGCGATCTTGACAAGCTGTTCACGAAATTCATGGAGATGTCATCAAATTTCCACTTCAATATTGGTAAGGACTTCAGGAATCTTCCACGCTTCTGGCATTCGGCCTTTATGGAGGCACACGTCTAACATTTTGCCACATATAACACTATTATTTCTTCAGATCTGGCCACCAGAATAGGTTCTTCATGTCCTTGAACATCTTGGTACTCCCGGGGTGAATCAAATACTTTGTGAAATGCACCTCGTACAACAATTCTTCTCGTAACTTCCCCACATTGGGGACGCACAATCGACTTTCTTTCCATAAAAGGCCATCGTCGATAGAGAACTGGTCGTTAGACCCATTAACGGCCTCCACCACGTGATGTTTCAGGCTTACGTCCAACTCCAAGGCCCGCTGAATCCTGTCCGCGAGGTCGTATTGAACCGCCGTCCAACTCAAACACGCATTTATACTAGATCACTTGTCAACACAAGAGATCTCCAAGGCCTCAGAATCCCGAATAAGTTGCATGCCGTGCATCTGTAACCAGTTGGACCGTGTAGGAGTCCTATGGCTCAAAGCATCTTCCACAAAGTTCCCCTTCCCGGGAATATAATGAATCTTGTAGGTGTAGCCCCCAAGGAACTCCATCCACCTTCGCTGACACATGTTCAGGTCCTTCTGATCTATCATATAATTCAGGCTCGTGTGATCTGAATAAATATCGACCTTAACCCCATACAGAGAATGCCTCCAAAGCTTGAGAGCGGATACCACGACCGCCAACTCCAAATCATGGACCGGGTAATTCCTCTCATGCACCTTCAACTAGTGCTATCCATAGGATATCACCTTCCCGTGCTGAAGCAGAACACAACCTAATCCACTCCCAGAGGCATCACTGTAAATCTCATAGCCCTTCGATCCATATGGCGAACATAAGATAGACGCCGTGATCAGAAGACACTTTAGTTCTTCGAAAGCTTGTGCGCACTCCGGTGACCAAACAAACTTCTGATCCTTCCTTATCAAAGTAGTGAGGGGAAATGCTATCCATGAGAAGTTTTCCACGAAGCGTCTGTAGCAGTCGACAAGCCCTAAAAAACTCCGGACTTCCTCCACAGTAGACAACACAGGCCACTCTCGTATTGCAACAATCTTCACCAAATCTACCGCAATTCCCTCTCCACTAACCACGTGACCAGGAATGCTACCGAGGATAACAAAAACTCACATTTGGAGAATTTGGCATACAGTTGGTTCCTCCTCAAGGTCTCCAATACCATATGTAGATGCTTGAAATGATCATCCTCATACTGTGAGGACACCAGTATATCATCGATGAAGACTATCACGAACTGGCCAAGTACTCTCTGAACGTCCTATTCATCAAATCCATAAACACGGATGACACATTTGTTAGCCCAAATGACATGACGGTGAACTCATAATGACCATAACATGTGCAGTAAGCCATCTTGGGAAGGTCACTTTCCCTTATTCTCAACTGATAGTACCCGGACTTAAAATCTAGCTTCGAGTACACTATCGACTCGACCAGCTGATCGAACAAATCATCAATCCTCGGTATCAGATATCTATTTTTCTCTTTCAGCTTATTCAAATCTCGGTAATCAATACACAGTGGTAAACTTTTGTCCTTCTTCTTAACAAAAAGGACCGGCGTGCTCCAAGGCGATGAACTTGGACGCACATACCCTTAATCTAATAGCTCTTGAAGCTGTACCTTCAATTCCGCCATCTCCTTAGGCGCTAAGCAGTATGGGGAGCGTGACATAGGCTTGGCACCTGACACTAGCTCGATGGTGAAGTCGATCTCTCGTTGAAGTGGGGCTCCTGGGAGATTTTCAGGAAAAACGTCAGGAAACTCTGATACAACTGGGATACTATTCAGACCTGGCTTGGGCTTCAAAGCCTCCACTAAAGTGAAAAATAGCTCTGCACTACTACGAACTACCTTAACCACCTGGATAGCAGACATCAAAGTCTTGCTAGATCCCCTCATGCCAGAGAATGTCGTCTCACGCTCTGTATACACTCCCATTCTGACCACCTTGCGGTTGCAATCAATGTACGCATGCTGATCTTAAAGCAAGTCCATGCCAAAGATCTCATCAAACTTCACTATCGGTAGTAGTGACGGTTGCAAGTCAAACTCTTGACTCCCAATCCGTACCTTCATGCAACAAACTTTATCCGCACGCATAGAACACCAGTTAGGCAGCAACACATCCAATTTATCCCTTGCCATCGAAGAAGGCGATCTGATGCGCGATACAAATTCCTCGGACAAAAAGGAGAGTGAAGCGCTGGTGTCAAACAGTGCTCTCGCCGAATAATTAGAGATCAAAACAAAGCCTAGCACAACACATCATATGCTAATGCGCATAAGAGAACAATTATGTAAAGCTAAACACGCTATCAATTAACTCATACCTATCACCACATCAGCCTGCTTTATGGCCTCCTGCTGTCCAAGGTTGTAAACTCTAGGCCAAGCTGGAGCGTAGTGGGATATGGTTGACTCCACCACCTTTCCTTTCTCTGCATAAGATGTTCCAGACTTCTTATCTGACTTCGGGCGCCCACTCCACAGTCTCGGGTGACGTGTCCCTGCTTGCCATAATTATAACAAGTAACATGGCCTCGCACTGTTGTAACTCAAAACGCACCCGAAGGTGGGGCTGTACTCGAAGTCCTCGCCTTCTTGTTCCACTTACGGAACCCAGACTTTGAAGAGATTGACACCTTAAACTACGACTTCTTCAAGCTTGAGTCATTCTTTTCTTGAACTTCTTCACATCTTTCTCCAGAGATCGGGCGGTATTGACCAGAGTTAGAAAACCCTGCGTCATGGGCCCAGAGAGCAGTAGCCTTAGGTCATCACGCAGACTCTCATAGAACCGGTTGGTCTTACGCTCCTCATCAACAAAAGTACAGCCAACATAATTTCCCAACCTCGTGAACTCGACTCATCCACAGTAATTTCTCCCTGCGTCAGTCTCTAGAACTAATTCTAAATGTCGATGCTCTGTACCGAGGGGAGGTATCTAGCCAGGAATAACCTCGAGAACTCCTCCATCGAGACATCGGTGAGTTGTCTTCCAACTAAGAGATGTAGCTCCAACTCTTCCTACCATAGTCTCGCCTCTCCATCCAACAGGAAAGTGGATATTTTGGTTTTCTACCATTCCTCCATTTTAGTTACCATCAAGACTCACTTAACAGGAAAGACCCTACCCTCGACCTAAGTTGGGGTTCCAGTCCCCGTAAACACCGAAGGATTGAAGCTCATCATATGTTTGAGCTACTTTTCTGTCCCTCTTCCTGGAACCAAAGGCTCTACAACCACTCATTCCACCATGCTAGGCTCTGTCGTACAAAGCAGCACCTGCTCCACAACAGGGGCAGGAGGTTTTGCTTGCCTCCCTGGCTGGGCATTTATCATTGCAAACATTGTCTCAGCTACGAGTCTTATCGTCTATGCCGAAGGAGGGGTTGCAGGAGCGTCATTAGATGCACTGATTTTTGTATAGTACAGACATTCCGACTGTCTTGCACCACTCCTGGACACTTATATTTGTAGAACACACCATTAAGTGGCCAAACAAAATTACAAAAACAATCGTAGGAACACGCAGGTTCCTCAAACATGTGTATTTTCATTCCCAAGTGGACATTCATGGTTCTTTTCATGTTATAACGATGAAACACATACCCGTGCTCACCACCCCTTAAAAGAATTCATCCATGATTTCTCATAAGAAATACCGACATCGTAGTCTGATACCAAATTTGTAACACCCCCATCCGTCACATGAAATATAACAGAAGGTTCGGCCGGGGCCCCACGCCAAATTTTACGGATAGTCAGTGGTGTTACATATTAATAACAAATTACTATAATAAAATTTTGAATCATAACACAGAGCATTCTAGCAGAAGCTTTTAAATAAGTTGGAAGAACCCATCACAAAACATGAATGTCCACTATAGTACATAACAGGAATAAAAGTAAAAATACACAGAGTCTTGGCCTTATGGCCTTACAACTGTTTACTTAAACAATACATGTTTTGTAGACTTCGGCACGTAGGCCGGCCACACATGATAAAAGTAAAGGAAAACACTTCTCTTTGGCCTTCAAGGGACAGTACAACATCAAGGGCTTCAACCAGCTACTTGCCACTTGGCTCACCTGTTCCTGCATAAGAACAATCCACCGAACGGTGGCAAAACAAAGCAACGGTCATCTAAAGCAGACCAAATTATAACGACCCCACCACTAACTCAGGGCGGCGGTGCTCCTTCCCTAAATAGCATTACCAAAACCAAACATGGCTACAAAAGTACAATATAAGCATACTTCACCACAGACGTTGGTGCTACAACCACACGCCCCGTGCACTCAGGCACATTTTCGGTGTATCAGACAAAAACCAGGGTCGCACTACCGTACTCAGTGATGGCCAACATATATGAGCATTAAATAGTCTTTCCGGCTCAAGGTCTAAGACTCGTAACTATGGCTACGATATGTAACACTACCCACAGGTCAATCAGCATAGCTACAGGGTACAGTTCGGTCATATCCCATTGCTTAAATCATCGGGCACAACAAGCCACGATGCGGGTTGACCTCCCCTTTCCCATTCCAACACACATAACCGCGTTATGTTCACTGGATGGCTCTCAGGCCACCAAGTTGGGCTCTCCAAGCACTTAGCTCCACAACACTGGCCCCCAGGGCTCGACGAGACAAGCCTTACAAAAGCTCTCTCACCAAGCTAGCGCCGATGATAACACTAACGCCGCGCGGTACCTGGCAGAAATACGATTCTGCCCAGATTTCTGGGTGCACTTTGGAGTTTCTCCCCAAAGTTCCCTGCTGCACTCTACTGCGTAGAAACCCGAAAAACATACAACACAGAGTCTTCTCCGGCAAAACAAGCATATGAAAAACATCACCAATCATGTCCAACCTGTACGGATGGGCTTCACACATCATGCCTATTTTCGTACTTCGATTCCGAACTCTAAATACAAAACTATAGGGATACACCATATCTACCAGAAGGAAGACCTCACGCTCACCGCACACTCGCGGGAGAGGGTTTCCTATATAAAAGGAAGAAGACTTCACATGTTCGAGTAGAGGATCGTTAACCTTTGCGCTCTCTTCGATGCCATGCCAAAGATTTAGACGGATGAACACGACCGCAACGATCTTGCCTCCATAGATTCAGACTCATCTTGCGAATCAGGGCTTTGGAACTCCAACGGTGGCGAGATCTCGTTCCTCTCCTTCCTTCTTTGCTCTCCCTTCTCTCCGACACTTAGAAAGAGTATATTCATGGGAATAGTGAGATAGAAACCTACACTCTCGGCTATAAACTCCCAGGGGCAACCTATAGCGGTCGGATCCCTAAATAAAACCAGCGAATGGTCACGATTCCATCTAGAGTTCAGTTTTCGAGCGCTACCGCCACACAGTAAGAAGTTACTTCAACGCGCTACCTCAATTGTTTAGCTTCTTAAGGACGCCACCACTCAAAACTCGAATTAGGCATTGATACATGGACACGTCATAACTACTCTGCTACCGCTCCGCGATAAGGCTAACGTTGCACGGTAGCCAAACCAAGAACTTGGCCAAATAAATCGCCAAAGCTACCGCCAACGCTAATACTACCGCTGCACGGTAGGCACTCAACGCCTAGACAAATGCATTGAGAGAGTTGAGTGTTATTGCCACTTAATAGTATACTACCGCCCCGCTGTAGTCACTCGATGCTTTAAAGCATTGAGTGGTAACGCCACACGCTAGCTTACTACCGCCCCATGTTAAGTTCCTGAGCCCTCAGATGATTTAATTCAAAGGCTAACACCAACGTTAACACTACTGCTACACGTTAGCTCCCAATTCTTCCATTTTATGATTTTTGGGGCGTTATACCCTGAGGTAGGACCTGTTGGTCTGAGGTGTAGGTTTCTGGAAAGAAATTGAGTTTGTAAGATCTGTTGATCTGAGTTGAAGAGGAGGAGATATAACAATATCTAGCATATTGCTAGTGAGGAAGAAGGGGGAAAGTGGATGTACCCTAGATAGGAGAACCACTATAATGCTTCTGTGTACTCTGTGATTGTGTGTGCTACGATCTGTGATTGTTTATTTTCAAGTATCTGTTAAGTTATTAAGTATAAGTGCTAAATATTTTAAAAGACACCTATTCACCCACCTCTAGGTGAATAATCACACATAGATTTATCTTTCACACGCTCCGTGGAAGGCGGCAAGATACCATTCCACTTAGGACACCAATAACTTAGCGAGATGTCCTGCACCACGAGCCACATGGAAACTCAGGAGGCATCACCTGCAAGAATTCCGACCACCAGAAAGAGCAATAGCCCCCCTCCACCCTGACAAAACCTTGCAAGCTAGGGGGCAGCAACACTTCACTGAGCTCGGCGTCTCTCTTGCTTGAGCAGAATTGGAAGAATTTTGAAAAATATGTCGAGATTTAATTGAATCAAAATTGAAAAAATATAATTTCATTCCTTCTGAAAAAAAGTTTTATGAAAAAGAGAAAATCAAATTTATTCAAAAAGGATGTAAACAAATGAAAGAGCATAACACAGAACGTACAGAGAGACGATATTGTGATGGTATTCAACATCAGCTCTTCCAATCTTCTTCTTCGTTCACGCTGCTGCAAAACCAAGAACAGACTGCTTTATGTGGATCTAAGGCTTATAACCCCTACAAATTCTTCTCAAGCAAGGGTTCATCATATTAAAGGGATCCAGAATACTTAGTGCCTACAATACTCAAAAATTTGGTGAGAGACGACTAATAATTGAAGACATCATTCATCTTCTTTCCCAATCTTCTCTTCTTATATTAGTGAGTAAAGAGTTTTAAGAATCTCTTCTCAAAACATTCAGTCACTGGTTCTAAGAATCTCTCTATAAAAATACTCAGTTAGTGAGTGGTTCAAGATTTTCTTATCAAAAGTTCTGGTGTTAGTTCAAGATCTCATTATCAAAAGATCTAGTTATTTTTTTGAGACTCCTTATTAAAAGACTCGGGAACTGGGATAGTGTTTTCCTACTAAAGTGGTAGAAGAGTTCATGTATACAAATTTTGGGAAATTACTATAGTTTTGGCGTCTTTGTGATTGTGTTTTTCTATGATTGCTTGGTTTGTTGTGCTTTTATTTACCACAATAAAGTTTTTTGGCTAACTTTATATGAATGCAAATTTTGTGTTCATTGAAAATCAGTAATTTAATTAAATCAAACTTTAAATTTCTATTCACCCCTCCTCTAAAGAATTCTTTAGGAATTTAGTCTATTGTTCTCACTTTCACCATAGATCTATAATAACCAGCCTGCCACGAGACATCTATGTTACTGATGTTTCACTTGATACACCCACCAAAGGAGCCATCCGAGTCTCTCTATCGCACCATTGGGTAGCCCTCTCGGCTCGACCTTGGGGACAAGGTCGCTTTTCGGGATGGATGTATTAATATACATGTGTCTTTACGTATATTATGTAACACCCCATTTTTCCTGATTATAGAATTTGGAGTTTCAGGCAACAATCACCCGGTGGTAGGTAGCTACCGCCCGTCGGTAGCCTTTTAAGTGTCAAATGCATCGAGACGAAATCATTGAGACGAAAGTGTTGAGTAGCTAACGCTCGACGATAACTTTACCACTGGAGATAGAATGACTGCCTGAGCGGAGATAGCGGCTCTGTAAGCTACCGCGATGCTGTAGGTAGCTATCGCCCGGTGGTAGCAGACGGAACTTTTGGTCGTCCGATCTTCTTAAAACTTGATCTTTTGGCCCAGAATTACTTGTCCGTGAGCCCTAAGTAGTGTTGAAGGGTTCACTCCTCCCATTTCTCATCTTTTGGGTTGAGAAGTTAGGGTTTAAGAGAGAGAGAGCTTGGAGGAGAAAGAAGAGATATCTTCCTCTATTGACGAAGCTTCGAAGCTCCATTCGAGGATCCGAGACCGGATTTTTTGAGAAGGCTTGAAGGCGCACACTTGCATCCGTGCAAATCAAGATCTCCATGGCTAGGAAGAGGAATCAGAAGGGAAAACATTTCTCCTCCTGGTTTTTAGGTTGCATGCATGACATCCATTTTGTTTACTCTTTTATTCAAGCATTTGGCATCTGATCTCTCAAATGAGAGGGCTTCGGGTCGTCATAGTTCAAGAGGATCTACCAGGTCGATTGAGTCCATCCCCGACATATTATTGCATTAGAGATCCGCTTCGTTAGTGGAGTAAGCATTTAGGTGAAGTCGTAACGCGGCCGGTAGTCCAGTCGGTGATGTTGCTTGACGTGCACTATAGTGATTTTTGCTAGAAATTTGATTGCAGCGAGTACGCAATTTGCGATGACCTGTTTTTTGTGTGAGAATGAATGGTGATTAAGGCGGGAAATGATGTGATTGTTTAATGTTATGCGAAGGCGTGGCTTTATCTTTGTGGTTGGCTGGCTAGCCCATGACGTTGCAAGCCACATGAGAACAGTGTCCCGGCAAGAGTAGTCCCCTTTTTGTGGAAACTTACGAGAACGCCAAGCTTTCAGAAAAGCCTAGGAGATGAAGCACACGTGCAGGCAGGGTCAAGCAAGGGTTCTTAGCATCTTTAATTTGTTGTGATGGAACTTATGTGAGAGTCAAAGCTTGCAAGCAAGCCCAAGTATTGAGACCCATAAGCGGGTGGGGCATACGCTAGAGTTCCATTTAGCGGCTTGAAATCCGTTGAGGGAAATTGGAAGTACTCGTATAAATGATGTGATGTGATGATGCATGCTGATGCGTTAGAATCACATGCGCTATAATGTGCCTTGGGTGAAACCCAAGTTTCCATACATATTGCATTATAGACCCTTTATTGAAAATACTCAACATAAAAATGTGTTTGATGTATGAGACACCCCAAACTTGTTGCTTTCTATGTTTATTCATGTTTATTTGTATATGCATATGAGGTTCTGACCTGCAGGGTAATGGAGTGCCCTAGGGGCCTCTAGGGATAGCCGGGAGGAGATGTGTTTGTTACACAATTAAGGCCAGCCTTTGCTGACCCACTTTATAATAAATTCTTAAAGGCCAAGTATCGCAAGCTGGAGTGAGCTTGTTGGCCAAAAAGGCCAAAAGCCTCATGAAGTGTACCCCCTTCTTTTAGTTCCTTTATATTTGAATGTTATGTTTCATTCTCTATAATCCAGCTTGCATGCGTAGGTAGCCTAGGTGTGCTATAACACATTGATGTTTGGTGTTGAAGTGGTTTTGGATGCTTGGTTGTTGTAAGGCCTTAAGGCCATTTCAGACTTTTATAAAGCGTGGATAACTTCTAGTCTTGTGTTGTGTTTTCGCTGCCATGCTTTCTGAGTTTTTAGATGAGAAGTACTTTTATATCACTTTATAATGCTCAAGCTGTGGTGTCGATATGTTGTGGGGCCCTGGCCGGACCCATATTATATGGTCATTACAGGGGAGGTGTTAAAATTTGATATCAGAGGGAGGTTAGTGTCCAAGGTGAGGTTCAGTGGTCGATTTAATGTAATCAGATCGCATAAAGAGGTTATCCACATAGGAGTATTATGGGATCATGAACGTCTTTATGTTTCAGTTTTGCGAATAGAATTTGATTCTTTCTTTACCTTGCATTTATTAAAGGTGAAAGAGAAGATGCGGGAATGTCGAGGCCGCGAGAGGAGCCCTTGGCAAGAAGTGTACTGCTCTAGGTCTCATGGGCA
This sequence comes from Platanthera guangdongensis, assembly GCA_039583875.1. Taxonomy (NCBI): domain Eukaryota; kingdom Viridiplantae; phylum Streptophyta; class Magnoliopsida; order Asparagales; family Orchidaceae; genus Platanthera; species Platanthera guangdongensis. The sequence continues at coordinate 90,655,748 of CM077153.1, read as the reverse complement.
TTGGTGTATCCCCGACCGATTTCTGTCACATGCTAGCAGAGGCAATAGTAGCAACCCAAGATACGGAAACAACACAGCTTGTGAGCCCTGTTGCTCAGGTAACGACACCCGTTACTGATAACTTCCGAAAAAGAAGTTATTTAGTGCTTTATTTTGATTTAATATTCATCGTATTGGGAAACAAATGAATTAAATAAGTAAAAATATAAGTAAAATTCGTATTTATTTTATTTGTGGTTAATATGTCTAATTTTCTTTTGTTTTCTTACCAGAAATGCGGAAGAAATCGATACGGAGAAGTAAAACTGGGCTCATTTTTGGCCTGCGCAGGTTGTTGCAACAACCTGAAAAAGTTGTTGCAACAACTTTTGGACGTGTTTTAAATTCAAAATTCAAATTTTATGCCAAAATGAAAATTGGAAAGAGCCATCTCTTGGTAAAGGGCTACACGTTTTTTAAGAGGAGGATCTCGTTCCTTAAAAGGGGGGGGGATCATTAGGGATGATAGATCTTGGAACCATCATCTAGGAGAAAGAGATCAAGGCTAGGGTTTCTTGACTGGAGAATCGGCGTTTCAGCCACTAGAGAAGGATAGATCCGAATTTCAGACATCATGGACTGTAAGATCCCTCTAGTTTTACGGTGTTTCATCTTCGTTATGAACTAAACTCTCCTAGTCATGTATGAAGAGAGTGCTATGTGTGTTTTGGTGATGAATTTCTTCTATGTTTGAATTTGTTTGATAAATTATCATGGTGGAACTATTAAATTTGATATTGAAACTTTTAAGTTATGCTTTTATCTCCTATTTCGTTGCGAGAATCGAGAGATGACCAGCGTAATATTAGTTTGAAGGCTATCTTATTGCACCGTAAGAATCGAGAGACGAGTGGTATGACTCTTTAACTTAGGGTTTCTACTTCTATACCACGCTTCGAGATTCGAGAGTGGAGAAGTGTAAGTGCTCTTAAGTTTGCTACAGTTTAGAGAGGAGAAAGATATTTCCCTTTCTTACTAGCAACCCTGGTTTTAACACTTCGTAGTAGCCTTCATTCTTTTTAAGTTAGAGATGACTAGATGAATAAAGGATATCAAGATTTTTGAGATTCGAGAGATGAGGATTTCTTCTATAAAAATCAGTGCAAGATAATTTGATCAACCATTACTTCAAGATATTATTTTCATATATCACCTCTACGCGTATAGGAAATCAAAAATACAAGACTTCTTTCTCTACTGATAAAAAAAGGTATCTCTTTAAATCATATATTTAGTTTAAATCATCGTTTTGAATTTTTATTACTGTTCCAAATCATCTCATTAGATCTATTTGAATTTAAAGAAACAGAGTATCTAGTATTTGCAAGCTTTAGATTTACCACTTCTTTGAGGGAACGATCTCTATTCACACTTTATTACTTGATCTGACACGTGCACTTGCGACAATACATATAAACTACTTTTCGCATATCATGTTTTTGACGTCGTTGTCGGGGAGGTGTGATTGATCTATTTTCTTGCTATATTAATAATCACTAGTATTTAGAGTTCAAACTTTTAATTCTATTTTATTTTAATTTGTTTTTACTGTTATCTATTGATCTGTCAGTGCTTGTCCAGATTTCAATTTGTTGAATTATTACCTTTAAATTTAGAGATTGAACGGACGTGCAGAAAAAATCGTAAAACCCTCCAATTAGAACAAATTCGTTCTTCAACTATGAATCCGGATGAGAATCATCTAGAAGGCCAAGATTTAGGAGGTCAGGTAGAACATAATAGGCACCCAAACAAACATAGAAGAACATGTCGCGACTATAATATGCCTTTTTCGGGAGGGTTGCAATTTAATATCCCTAGATTCGCTATCAAAGCTAATAACTTTAAAGTCAATTCTACTGTTATGCAACTTGTTTAAAATAATAAATTTGGTGGCCTCAATCACGAAGACCCCAATTCTCATTTAAGGACGTTCATGGAAATCTGTGATACGTTCAAGATTAATGGTGTATCAGAAGAAGCCATTAAACTGCGGTTGTTTCCTTTCTCTTTGGAGGGAAGGGAAAATGATTGGTTGAACTCTTTACCTAATGGATACATTACCACTTGGGTCCTTTTGATAGAAAAAGTTTTAGCCAAGTATTTTCCTCCATCTAAGACTGTAAAATTTAAACTATATATCTCGACATTTATGCAAGGGAATGGAGAGACCCTTTGTGACGCTTAGGAGCGCTTTAAGGAATTATTGCGGAAGTGTCCTCACCACAACTTAGCTATTCATCAACAAGTGTGGACCTACTACAATGGACTCCAGACATCTACGATGATCCAAGTGGATGGAGCTACAGTAGGGTCACTTATGAACAAATACCCATAAGATGCCTATGCGATATTAGAGGATTTGTCCTCTAATAATTATCAACTCATCGATCGACAAGGATCTTCTGCCACGGCTGGTATATATCAAGTAGATCAGTTAACCTCATTTGCAGCCCAAATTACATCCCAATTTAATTTAATAAACAAGAGGCTAGATGCATTAACGTTACAACAAAATCAAATGACTCCACAAGTTAACATCATAGTCACTCCTCCTTCTATCGTTAGTCCCACTTTAACCATTGAGCAACTTTTTAATCACAATGAAGAAGCTAACTATATAGGTGGGCAATATAAACCAAATATTGCTTATGCAAATAATTATAATCCTGAATGGAGAAACCACACTAATTTCTTGTGAAAGAACAATTCTGGATCAACCCCTTCACATTTATTCAACTCAATTTCTAATCCTTCCCATCAACACCATAATCCTAATCAAGTGGTACCTTCTAGGAAGATATCCGATGAAGTCATCATAGAATCTTTACAAAAGAATGAAGCTCGTTTCTCTAGTTTCGAAGGTTATGTACTTTTAATTGAATCCCAATTGGGACAAATTGCATCTGCTCTGAGCATTAAACCACAAGGCACATTACCAATAGATACAACACCTAATCCTAAGGGTGACAATCAACAATGTAAGGCTATCACATTGAGGAGTGGAAGGGAGTTAGTAAGTGGTCATGTATGTAACACCCCAAAATGGAAATAGATCTTTTGGTAGCTATCGACGGGCGACAGTGGGTATCGCTGTAGATAACGATATCACTCAACGCACTCAACGCTTTTGAGCGTTGAGTAAACTCAAAGAATTGTTGAGTAAAGGATTATCGCGTGACTATAGTGGGTATTGCTCGGCGATACCACGCAACGGACTCAATGCTTTCAACTAATCATTGAGTAGACTCAACACACTCGATGATTTCGACGAATCGTCGAGTGAACTATCGCGTGGTGACATTGGGTATCGCTGGGCGATACTTCCATGTGTGGTTTGACATGTGTCAGATGGCCGGATGGAGGCTGAAGAGCAGTGGTCAAGGTGGTTACTATCGCTATCGCCAGGCGATAGTCGATACCGCGCGGCGATATCATTTTGTTTGACTTATCAGCTGAAATCATGGCCTTTGCTTCCTTTTGATGAAATGAATCTGTGGCTGGGATTATTCCCGAGACCACTTAACAAAAGGGGAGGTGGAGAGTAATCTCATTTTACTTTTCTCTCTCCCTCTCTCTCTTCATCTTCAAGCTCTCTTGGAAGAAGGAGCTAAGGAAGAAGGCTTAGGCTGAGCTTAACAAGGCTTGGTGAAGGAGATTCTGTGGTCGGAAGCAAGAACTGAGGCTAGATCCGTGACGAGAAAAGCAAGGCGCTCCTTCCCATATGGATAGAAAGCTCATTCATGGCTCCGAAGAAAACAATAATGGTAACGATCTTCCTTCTTGGACAACTCCGCGCCCTTCCGAATAGTTTTGACTACCTGGAGAGCAGACATAAATATCTTACTCGATACTTGCATACCAGTGAACTTAGTCTCTCGTTCAGTGTTCTATCCCAGTGTGACTTCCTTAGAGTTGCAATCTATATAGGCATGCTACTCCACGAGCCAGTCCATACCAAAGATTACATCTAACTCAGATATCAGCAGTACAGATGCCTCCAATCCAAAATCCCGACTCCCAATCAGTACATCAAGACATCAAGACTTATCCGCACGCATCACGCATCCGTTAGGTAACAACAACTTTACTCTATCTGTCAACATAAGATTAGGCACTCCGATCCGCGATACAAAGTCCTTATATAGAAACGAATGCGAAGCACCTGTATCAAACAGTGCCCTCACCAGATGGTCCCGAATAAGAACAAAGCATATGCTTATCAAGTTATACACAAGCAATTCACAAGGCATAAAGTATATAAAGCATGAAAACTAAATACTACTCGTACCTGTGATGACATTAGCCTGATTGATGGCCTCTGTTGGCCAAGATTGTACATTCTTGGCTAAGCTGGAGCATATTGGGTCGCAGTTGACTCCACCGCCTCTCCTTTTTCAACATACAATGCTCTCGCCTTTTTGTCCTTCCTTCGAAGGCCACTTATGAGTCCGATTTATATATGGTTTTTCAGACTCATCTGGGCTAGTTTTCACGCATTTGCACTTCACTTTTAGTTATATATCGTTCATATTTCATCTTGTCTCTATTTTCATAGGAAGTGCACACTTAGGCCCAGGGTTGTGTATTTTTGTTACTTTTATTATTTGTACTCCATTTTGTGATTGCCTAGAATGTCTGCACATATCAGTGATTGGTTTTTCCTTTCGGTATAGGGGTCGTGTGCGTGTTCCGGGATAGTTGTGAAACAGGAATACTGCGCACGATCATGGGATCTATTGCGCACGACCACTGGTCGTGCGCCCCTGATCGTGCGCACTACTCTACGTTTTCCAGAATCAGCATGGGGTAAGCGCACGACCACTGGACATATTGCGCACGACCATCGGTCGTGCGCTGATGAATTGTAAATATACCTATTTTTTTGTACATTAATTTAGTTGTTTTCATTTATTTTTGTCATTTTCACTTATTTTTATTCAATAAAATGCTCCTATTTTTTGTAAATATTATACTAACTTGTTTTATTTTTTTTTCAGAAAATAGCAAAAATCTGCCAAAAATTGACATGTCACGCCCGTGACATATTGGTCACACCCGTGACCAGGGCGTGACACGTCAAAAACCGAGAAATCAGCAAATTTTTGAGAAGCAAAGCTTGACACGCCCGGGGTCACGCCCGTATCACCCGACACGGGGCGTGACCCAAGCCCGTGTCCACCCGCTCAACGTTTTCAGCTCAACGATCGTCGCCCCCCTCGACACGCCTACAGTCACGCCCGTGACCTAGGGCGTGACACCTCTTTCCGCTCGACGATTTTCAACTCGACACTTTCCGCTCGACATTCGTCGAGTGTCGACACCAACTGACACGCCCAGAGTCACGCCCGTGACCTGGGGCGTGACCTTTCCAGCTGGCCCAACAAGACCCGCGCGAAGTCTTTCGGCGCAACCCGCGCCCAGATCCGCCTGCTTCACACGCCCAGCGTCACGCCTGTGACCTGGGGCATGACCACTGCCAGACCGACACGTGTCCAGCCCGAAGTCCACTTTCCCGTCAAATCGCCGGCCGCCTTCGCAAATAGTACTGACACGCCCCCTGTCACGCCCGTGACCAAGGGCGTGTACTTGTAAATTTTTTCCCTATAAATTCAGAGCTTCTGCTTGAGTTCTTGTTCCCTTTTTGAACCATTTTGTATAGGAGTTATGCTGCTCGGATGACTCCAAATGCTATGTAAGGGAAATTTCTCCCCCTCTCCTTTATTTTCATAGCTTTGTAATCTTCGTTTTTAGCTTAATAAAATTGTAGATTTTCTCTCTTTTTATGGATTTGGACTTCAACTATGTGGCTACTTTTATGCAATCTTATTTGTTCTTGTTTTAACTTAGTTTTTGTTCTCTTTTAAATGGGTGTGTGAGTGTATGAGTGTAAATTTTGTGTTTTAATAGCTTCAATAGTGCTAATAGTTTAGCTTTTTTGTCCTTGTTCATCCTTATGAAAATATAAAAATGGTTAGAAAGTGGTTTCGATTTTTCTTACTTAGCCGTTTTTTTGTTATTTCTGTATAACTTTTCGTACTTTTAACTTTTCTTCCACTTTTTAGGCATTTTTATAGCATTATAAGAATGAATAATTTGTCATTTTAATTTTTTAAACACTTGTATTTTTCCTTTATTTTCCAAAACTTTTTCCTTATTTAATTTTTTCGTTCTCTTTTTATGCATTTCTACCGCATTCTAGCGGTAGAAATGTATCCATTTTTATTTTTCAAGCACTTGCATTTTCATTTTTGTTTGCAAAACTTTTTCGCTCATTTAATTTTTATTTTCACTTTTTATGCATTTCTACCGCATTCTAGCGGTAGAAATGCAGTTGTTTTAATTTTTCGGTAACTTAGTTTTTTTTGCAATTTTTTATGTATGCGCATTTATTTCTGCCTACTCATTAAGAGTTAAATGACACTTGCTTATTTTACTTTCTGTAGAGTGCGTGAGTTTGTAATTTTCTTTATTTCCGTCTACTCATTCGAGTAAAATGGCAGGTCTTTATTTTCCCTACTCATTTGAGTAGGATTTGTGTGTGTGTGTTTTCATTTATGTCGAGAGAGCGTGTGCGTGAGTTTTACTTTATGTCGAGTGTGTGCGTGTGTTGCATTTATTTAGTCCTACTCGTTTGAGTAGGACCCGCTTTCTTTCTCCCGCCCACGCATTTGCGCCGGGACTCGCAATTTACAGCTTTCTTCAGTCCTACTCGTTTGAGTAGGACTTGTAATTTTCTGCTTTATTTTCCTGCTTTCATTTACTGCTTTCATTTACTGCTTTATTTTCTGCTTTTTCCGCAAGCCGTCCCCATTCCGATGAGTGGCTAATCGTTCTTAGCCCTAGGCATCGAAGAGCATTGGGACAGATAAAATAGCTTAAAATAATTAAAGGTCTAATTTTTCTAATTAATTAAAAGTACTTAAGGTTTGCCCGGGGTTAACGACGCGTAGGACCACATATCGATGTGTGGACCCTATTTCCGTTTTCCATACGCTCGCCGAGAGGCCGTGCGTATGGACAGATCGCCCCTTTGGCAAAGAGACTTCTGCACTAACCCTCGAGAGAGGAGGCGCGCCAACTCTACCGGATTGGGTTCCCCACCCAATAGCGGGGTTCTTAGCGTAATGCAGGCGTTAAGAGGAATCCTTCGTCGGACGAGAGCCCGGTCGAATAGTCTTAGCGTTCAGGTGAGCGATAGTCCTAGAGATAGGTGAGCTCACTTTAGTGGAACCTCTACGGCCAAGTCTCCGCCTTAATTAATTGGAAATTTAGGAGCTCTTTTTATTTAAAGTTTATTTTAGTTCAATTGTTTTTTCGGTGCCATCGAGCTAAGCTCTTCATCGGCACCACCTTCATGCTTTCATTTTCTTTCTGCCATTTTTCTGCCTTTTTTATTATATATAAAATATAACCCGACAAGTTAATTATCGGTAAGATAATAGTCCCCTCCAGGGAAGAGTAGAAATAATCGAACCAACCCCGAGAACAATACGACCTCGATATTCCACCTGGAATATCCTGTACTACTCACGATAGGTGCACTTGACTCCTTTCGTTAAAACTCGATCTAAACCGTTTTATATCCAAATAAATAAATACGCGCGCCCCGTTTTCTTAAATAAAATCACTTCGCCTTTTTCTCAAATAAAACCGCCGGGTCGCCGCGTGACCGTATATAATTTTGGAGTTTTAACCATCATGCGCCACTGATCGAGTGCATTGATTCCTCATTTCTGGAGTCCTGTCTGGGGTAATCGCACGACCATTGGACTTAGTGCGCACGACCACTGGTCGTGCGCCACTACTCGTGCGCGTTATCCCAGTTCTTCTCACGTCCAGAATTTTGGAGTTTTACCCATCATGCGCCACTACTCGAAGCCGCGAGCTTGAAGAGCCCAACTAAAGAAAGGCCAGAGAGCCAAATGGGAAAGGGGAGGCTGACCAGCGTCTTATCATGGGGCTTGATTGCATTGGATTTCGTCAATGACATGACGATTTGAGCAACGAGAAGAGTGCTAAACCGTACCCACTTTATGTTATTCCGGGCTGAATTGTAGAAAAAAATTGGCTTTCGTCGTTGGCATAATGAGAGTCTTAGGACTCGTGCTGGAAAGACTGAAATGCTCAAAGTTGACTGTTAAGTCTGGGACCTCTGAACGGTGGTGGGACCTGGGTAAATCCGGTACACCGAGAATGTGCCCTGAGTGCACGAAATATTTGGCCGCTGAGGCACTCATTTGTGATATATTGAATGGTGCTTAAGTGTGCCTTCTTGTGTTATATCTGTTGCATCAATGCTATGCCTGTAGGGAAGGAATGCTACTGCCCCGAGAATGGGATAGGGTCGTTATAAATTGGTCGGTTAAAGCTGACCGTTGCCTTATTTGCCGCCCTTATGGTGGATTGCCCCCGTGCAGGTGCTGGAGAGCCGAGCAGGAAATAGCTGCTTGCTACCCTTATTGCTATGCCGGCCCTCGAAGGCCAAGCAAAGGCATTTTAGTGTTTTCATGTGTGTCCGGCCTGCGTGTCGATGTATGAAAATACTTTTGTAAAAGGCAACAGTTGTAAGGCATTAAGGCCGTTTGACTTTGGTGTATTTCTGTAAAATATTCCTGATATATTTATATATAATGGACATTTGTGTGTACTTGAGTTCAAAAGTGAACCCTTAAAGCTTCGGCTAGAATGCTATGAGTTAGGATTTGTGTAGTTTTGATATTAATACGTAACTCTGCCAACAGTCTGTGGGATATGGCATGGGGCCCTGACCGGACCCTCTATTATATATCATGTGACGGCCGGATGACGACCGAAGAGCGGTGGTCAAGGAGGTTACTATCACTATCGCCAGGTGATAACATATATCGTACGACGATATCATTTTGTTTGACTTGTCAGCTGAAATCGTGGCCTTTGCTTCCTTTTGATGAAATGAGTCTGTGGTTGAGATTAATCCATATACCACTTAACCAGAGAGGAGGTGGAGAGTAATCTCATTTTACTTTTCTCTCTCCCACTCTCTCACTCTCTCTCTTCATCTTTGTCGAAGTATTAGACCGGGCGGCCTTGCGGTCTTGTCTGGCAGGTTGTTGACCGCGCGGTATAGCGGTTCCTTTCCAGCAGGTTTGTATTCAGACTGTTGCTGTTTGTAGTCCGAGCGGTCTGGCGGTCTCTCTCAGAAGCATGGTGACCGGGCGTTCTATCGATCTCCTATTGTGGCGTGTTCTCTTCCTGCTGGAGTTGCCGAGAGGTTAGCCCATTTGTCTAACCGCGCGGCCTGTGCAGTCTCTTAAATTTCTAGCCGCTCAGCCCTGTACTTTTTTAGTCCCACATTGTTTGTTTGTAATCACTCCTATCTCCTCCATTCTATAAAAGGGAGGTTATACCTTTGTAAATGACATCTATTTGGATAATAAAACTTTCAATTATTCAAATTTCTGCCTGTTTGTTAGCTGCGTGTTTGCTACTTTTACATGGTATTAGAGCCAACGATCGATTCGTCGTGATTCCATCTTTGGTTCTTCTGTCCGCGCGGCTTGTCCAAGCGGCTTCTTTGCCTTGTCGCTGCCCTGTTAGCGCGACTTCCTTCGGTATGTTCTCGACATGTTCTCTCGGGTCCCTTGCTTCCTCTTCTCTTCTATTCGCTCGGCCTCTTTCAGTACGCGTGACCTCTTTCCCTGTGCCTTGGTCTACTTCCTGTCCGCCGGTGTTCTGCCACCATGCCGCTGCCGCTTCTTCTCTTTAGCCTGCTGCAGTTTCGTCCTTGTTCACTGCGGTTTCTTTCTCGTGTCCTGGCCTCCTCCTTAGGTCGTGCGGTTTTCTCTCCTTTCTCTCTCCCCGCGGCTTCTCTTCTTCTCGCGCTATTTCCTGCATTCTCTATGGACAATTCCGGTCTCTCCACCCCCGTTATCTCTACCTCCACCACCCCTGCGGCTCCTCCTCCTCCTACTCCTTCTGGCAACCTTGGCACGCTTTCTAAACTTGTTGGCTCCAACTATCCGGATTGGAGCGTTTATTTCACCTTTCTTCTTTGCTCTCAGCGCAAGCGTCATCACCTCACTGATGACCCTCCACCTCTTAACTCTCCTCAATTTGATGACTGGGATGCGAGTGATGCGCTTGTCCACACTTGGCTGGCCAACAGCCTTTCTGATGAGTTCCTTCCCGTCATTCGCCATGATGAGACGGTCAAGGCTTCTTGGCTTCACCTAGCTGCTCTCTATTCGAAGGGGGGCCAGATGTCCCACATTTATACTCTTTATGCGGACCTCTTCGCCCGCCCTACCTTGTCTCCTGCTGCTGCTTATCAGCAGGTTCAGGCTCTTGGCGCAGAGATCCTCCAGAATCGCCCCTTCTCCACGGACTTGGCCGAACAACACAAACACTTCTAGGAACTCTTGGTTGTTTGTTATCTTCTCCGCCTTCCTGATTCCTATGATATGATCCGCCAGTAGATCTTGGGTGAGGAGGAGTCTCCCACTTTGGATGCCACTGCGGCTCGCATTGCCGCTGTTACTTTGCTGCTCCAGCATCCTCTATTGACCTCCCCTCCTTCCTAAGACTCCTATGCTCACCAGGATTAGTGGGGGTGGGGGAGGGCCCTAGTGGCCGCAGCCACTCAGGCGGGCGTGGTTCGTCGAGGTACCTCTGCTCTCACTGTGGTCGTACCAGCCATTCTGTTGACCGTTGCTGTCAGAAACATCCTCATCTTCTCCCTTCCGGTGATGCACCTTCCTCGACCTCCGCCTCCTCTCGGTCGTCTGCCTCTGTGGTCACAACTTCAGGTAGTGCCCACGTCGTTACCCAAGGTAAATGGCTGATTGACTCGGGTGCTACAAAACATATGACTGGCAACCCTCATTACTTCTCTCTCCTTGAAATGCATGACCGATTGCCCCCGGTTCGTGTGGCGGATGGTTCACCGTCCCCAGTTCATGGGACGGGCATGGTTCAAGTCACCTCGTCGCTTCGCTTAGAGGACACTCTCTATGTCCCGAAGTTCCCGTACAATTTATTATCTGTTACTACTTTATGTCAGCAACTTCAGCGCTCCGTCTTATTCACTCCCACTTCTTGTTCTTTCTAAACCCGAGGACCACGCGGACGATTGCTACTGGGACTGAGAGCGACGGCCTCTACTTCCTCGATAACGTTTCCGCTCTGTCCGCCTACTCCTCCTCTACAGATCTGCTTCAATGGCATCTTCGCCTTGGACATCCTCCTCCTCTAATTCCTCGACAGCTTCTGCCCCACTTACCTACGACCAGTTCTCCGCTCAACTGTGATGCGTGTCAGCTTGGCAAACATCATCGCTCCTCCTTCTCGACGAAGCAAGGTCGTGGATCCTCTCGCCCGTTTGATCTCATTCATTCTGATGTCTGGGGTCCTGCTCCTACCCTCACCGTTGGTCGGGGTAGCTCCTACTTTGTAACTTTTTTTGATGATTTTTCTAGATGTACCTGGGTGTATCTGTTAAAAGATCGCTCTGAAATCTTTTCTATCTGTCACCCTTTTTATTCTATGATTAAAACTCAATTTGGCATTTCTATTAAATTCTTTCACTCTGATAATGCTAAGGAATATCTTAGTCATGAGTTCTCCTCCTTCTTTCTGCAACATGGTCTTGTTCATCAGACCACCTGTGTTTACACCTCCCAGAAAAATGGGGTGGCGGAGCGTAAAAACCGTTACCTCCTTGATGTCGCTCGCACTCTCATGACATAGACGCAAGTGCCCCGCTCCAATTGGGGCTACACTATGCTCCTCACATGCTATCTCATCAATCGCCTTCTCTCCACGGTTCTCCATGGTCAGACCCCCTTCTCCATTCTATACCCCAGTAAGGAACGTTTTCCTCTCCCTCTCCGTGTCTTTGGGTGTACGGATTTTGTACACGCTCCGTCCGCTACCCAAGACAAGCATTCCCCCCGTTCCACCAAGTGTGTCTTTTTGGGGGTACTCTACCACTCAAAAAGGCTATTGCTGTTTTTACCCCATTCTACGCAAACAATTTGTGTCCGCAGACGTGGCCTTCTTCGAGAATGCATCCTACTTCTCTGTTGAATCCCCTCTTCCTCCTGATATCTCTGCTTCTCTTCCACCTTTCTTCATTCCTTCTACGTCTATCGAAGTCTCCCCTCTTACCTCATCTCCTCTTCCGTCTCCTCCTCTGTCCGTCTCACCCCCTACACCTTCTCCCTCTTCTCCGTAGCCGTATCTCTAGTCCCGGGCCAGCCTTCTCCACCACGGACGCTCCGGTTGCTGAGGCCCACGTCGACCTGGATCTTCCCATTGCTCTTCGCAAAGGGGTGCGGGCGTGTACTCAACACCCGCTTGCGGCAGTTGTTTCCTATGATCGGCTTTCTCCTTCTCGCCGGTGTTTTGCCTTGCCTATCTCCGCTACTACCACTCCCCACACCTACCAGGAGGTTCTTGCTATTCCTCATTGGAAATCTGCCATGGATGAAGAGATGACTACTCTTACTGAAAGGGGTACCTGGACCCATGTTCCTCCCCAGTCGGTACTGATGTGGTTGGCTGTCGCTGGGTGTTTGTTGTGAAATTTCGCCCTGACGGCACTGTGGATAGCTACAAGGCCCGGCTGGTGGCCAAAGGCTTCACTCAGACTTATGACATTGATTACTTTCACACTTTCTCTATGGTCGCTCGCCTCAGCACCATCCGGGTTCTTCTCTCTGTGGCTATCAACAGGGATTGGGCTATTTCCCAGCTTGATGTCAAGAATGCCTTTCTCTATGGGGATCTTCAGGAGGAATTCTACATGGAGCAACCTCCTGGGTATGTTGCTTAGGGGGAGACAAGAGTATGTCGTTTGAAGAAGGCCATCTATGGCCTAAAGCAGAGCCCTCGGGCATGGTTCGACAAGTTCAGTGGCATTGTGGCTACCATCGGCTTTGCAAGGAGTTCGGCCGATCACTCCTTATTTATTCGCAAAACCGCCTCGGGACTGGTGGTTTTGGTAGTGTATGTGGATGATATTCTTCTTACTGGCGATGACCAAGCTGGGGTGGACTTGACGAAGAAACACCTCTGTCAACACCGGGCCACGAAGGATATGGGCTCCCCGAAATACTTTTTGGGGATAGAAATCTCTCGGAAGCTTGACTCGTTGGTTCTCTCCCAATGGAAGTATGCCCTTGATCTTCTACAATAGGCAGGATTGACAGGTGCCAAACCGGCCCGATTTACCATGGCTATTGGAGAAGACAAAACATGGACGGATGACTCGCCTCTTCTATCTCATGTCATGAGTTACAGACCTTTGGTGGGCAAACTCATCTATCTCACGGTGACCAGACCCGACATCTCTTATACTGTAGGCAAGGTTAGTCAGTTTATGCAAGCTCCCAGAGAGTGCCATCTTCAGTCTGCCTTGAAGATTTTAGAGTATGTCAAAGTAGCACCGGGCAAAGGGCTAATCTTTCAGAGGAATGGTCATCTGAGGGTTGAAGACTACTCAGATTCAAGCTATGCGGATGATAAAGGCGATCGTAAATCCACATAAGGTTTTTGTACTATTGTTGGAGGAAATCTTGTGAGTTGGAAGAGCAAGAAACAGTCTGTTATCTCCAGATCTAGTGCAGAAGCCGAATACCGGAGTATGGAGTCAACCACGTGTGAGTTAACGTGGTTGCGGGCTCTCATGCTTGACCTAGGAGAGGTCTATGACTATCCTCTTCCTATGTTCTATGACAACAAGGCCGCTATATACATATCCAAAAATCCGGTCTTCCATGAGAGAACAAAGCATATAGAGGTCGACTGCCACTTCATTCGGGAAGTGGTTTTGAAGAAACAGATTTGTACTCTGTTTGTCACCTCTGACAAAGAATTGGCGGATATCTTCACAAAACCGGTCTCTACTTCCTTCTTCCACATTTGTGACAAGCTGGGCATGATTGATATCTATGCTCCAGCTTGAGGGGGAGTATTGAAGTATTAGACCGGGCGGCCTTGCGGTCTTGTCTGGCGGGTTGTTGGTCGCGCGGTCCAGCGATTCCTTTCCAGCAGGTTCGTATTCAGACTGTTGCTGTTTGTAGTCCGAGCGGTCTGGCGGTCTCTCTCAGAAGCCTAGAGACCGGGCGGTCTATCGGTCTCCTATTGCGGCGTGTTGTCTTCCTGCTGGAGTTGCCCAGCGATTAGCCCATCTATCTAACCGCGCGGCCTGTGACGTCTCTTTAATTTCTAGCCGCTCAGCCCTGTACATTTTTAGTCCCACATTGTTTGTTTGTACTCTCTCCTATCTCCTCCATTCTATAAAAGGGAGGTCATACCTTTGTAAATGATATCTTTTTGGATTATAAAACTTTCAATTATTCAAATTTCTGCCTGTTTGTTAGCTGCTTGTTAGCTGCGTGTTTGCTACTTTTGCATGGTATCAGAGCCAACGATCGATTCGTCGTGATTCCGTATTTGGCTCTTCTGTCCGCGCGGCTTGTGCAAGCGGCTTCTTTACCTTATCGCTGCCCTGTTCGCGCAACTTCCTTCAGTCTGTTCTCGACCTGTTCTCGCGGGTCCCTTGCTTCCTCTTCTCTTACGTTCGCTCGGCCTCTTTCCTTGTGCCTTGGTCTGCTTCCTGGCCGCTGGTGTTCTGCCCCCGTGCCGCTGCAACTTCTTCTCTTTAGCACAATGCAGTTTCGCCCTTGTTCGCTGCAGTTTCTTTCTCGTGTCACGGCCTCCTCCTTAGGTCGTGCGACTTTCTCTCCTTTTTTCTCTCCCCGCGGCTTCTCTTCTACTCGCGCGGTTTCCTGCATTCTCTATGGACAATTCCTGTCTCTCCACCCCCGTTATCTCTACCTCCACCAACACTGCGGCTCCTCCTCCTCCTACTCCTTCTGGAAACCTTGACATGCTTTCTAAACTTATTTGCTCCAACTATCCGGATTGGAGCGTTTCTTTCACCTTTCTTCTACGCTCTCAGCACAAGCGTCATCACCTCACCAATGACCCTCCACCTCTTTACTCTGCTCAATTTGATGACTGTGATGCGAGTGATGCGCTTGTTCGCACTTGGCTGGCCAACAACCTTTCTGATGAGTGTCTTCCCGTCATTCGCCATGATGAGACGGTCAAGGCTGCTTGGCTTCACCTAGCTGCTCTCTATTAGAAGCGAGGCCAGATGTCCCGCATTTATACTCTTTATGCGGACCTCTTCACCCGCCCTTCCATGTCTCCTACTGCGGCTTATCAGCAGGTTCAGACTCTTGGCATAGAGATCCTCCAGAATCGCCCCTTCTCCGCGGACTTGGCCGAACAACACAAACACTTCCAGGAACTCCTGGTTGTTTGTTATCTTCTCCGCCTTCCCGATTCCTATGATATGATCCGCCAGCAGATCTTGGGTGAGGCAGAGTCTCCCACTTTGGATGCCACCGCGGCTCTTATTGCCGCTGTTACTTTGCTGCTCCAGCATTCTCTATTGACCTCCCCTCCTTCCCAGGACTCCTATACTCATCAGGCTTAGCGGGGGGGGGGGGGGGGGGTGCCCTAGTGGCCGTAGCCACTCAGCCGGGCGCGGTTCGTCTAGATTCCTCTGCTTTCACTATGGTCGTACCGGCCATTCTGTTGACCGTTTCTGGCAGAAACATCCTCATCTTCTCCCTTCCGGTGATGCACCTTCCTCGACCTCCGCCTCCTCTCGGCCGTCTGCCTCTGTGGCCACGACTTCAGGTAGTGACTCGGGTGCTACAAATCATATGACTGGCAACCCTCATTGCTTCTCTCTCCTTGAAATGCATGACTGATTGCCCCCGGTTCGTGTGGCGGATGGTTCACCGTCCCCGGTTCATGGGACGGGCATGGTTCAAGTCACCCTGTCGCTTCACTTGGAGGACACTCTCTATGTCCCAAAGTTCCCGTGCAATTTATTATCTGTTACTACTTTATGACGACAACTTCAGTGCTCCGTCTTATTCACTCCCACTTCTTGTTCTTTCCAGGACCCGAGGACCCAGCGGACGATTGCTACTGGGACTGAGAGCGGCGGCCTCTACTTCCTCGATAATGTTTCAGCTATATACGCCTACTCCTCCTCCTCTACTAATCTGCTTCAATGACATCTTCACCTTGGACATCCTCCTCAGATTCTTCGACAGCTTCTGCCCCACTTACCTATGAGCAGTTCTCCGCTCAACTGTGATGCGTGTCAGCTTGGCAAACATCATCACTCCTCCTTCCTGCAGAAGCAAGGTCGTGGCTCCTCTCGCCCGTTAGATATCATTCATTCTGATGTCTGGGGTCCTGCTCCTACCCTCACCGTTGGTCGGGGTAGCTCCTACTTTGTAACTTTTATTGATGATTTTTCTAGATGTATCTGGGTGTATTTGTTAAAAGATCGCTCAGAACTCTTTTCTATTTGGCACTCTTTTTTTCTATGATTAAAACTCAATTTGGCATTTCTATTAAAGTCTTTCACTCTAATAATGCTAAGGAATATCTTAGTCATGAGTTCTCCTCCTTCTTTTTGCAACATGGTCTGGTTCATCAGACCACCTGTGTTTACACCTCCCAGCAAAATGGGGCGGCAGAGCGTAAAAACCGTCACCTCCTTGATGTCGCTCGTACTCTCATGACGCAGATGCAAGTGCCCCGCTCCTATTGGGGCTACGCTGTGCTCCTCGCCTGCTATCTCATCAATCGCCTTCCCTCCACGGTTCTCCATGGCTAGACCCCCTTCTCCATTCTATACCCCAGTAAGGGACCTTTTTCTCTCCCTCTCCGTGTCTTTGGGTGTACGGCTTTTGTACACGCTCCGTCCGCTACCTGCGACAAGCTTTCCCCCCGTTCCACCAAGTGTGTCTTTTTGTGGTACTCTACCACTCAAAAAGGCTATTGCTGTTTTGACCTCGTTCTACGCAAACAATTTGTGTCCGCAGACATGACCTTCTTCGAGAATGCATCCTACTTCTCTCTTGAATCCCCTCTTCCTCCTGATGTCTCTGCTTCTCCTCCACCTCTCTCCGTTCCTTCCATGACTATCGACGTCTCCCCTCTTACCTCATCTCCTCCTCCGTCTCCTCCTCTGTCTATCTCACCCACTACACCTTCTCCCTCTTCTCCACTGTCGTCTCTCTAGTCCCGGGCCAGCCTTCTACGCCACGGACGCTCCTATCGGTGAGGCCCGCGTCGACCTGGATCTTCCCATTGCTCTTCGCAAAGGGGTGCAGGCATGTACTCAACAACCGCTTGTGGCAGTTGTTTCCTATGATCGGCTTTCTCCTTCTCGCCGGTGTTTTGCCTTGGCTATCTCCGCTACTACCACTCCCCGCACCTACCAGGAGGCTCTTGCTATTCCTCACTGGAAATCTGCCATGGATGAAGAGATGACTACTCTTACTGAAAGGGGTACCTGGACCCTTGTTCCTCCCCAAGTGGATACTGATGTGGTTGGTTGTCGCTGGGTGTTTGTTGTGAAATTTCACCCTGACGGCACTGTGGATCGCTACAAGGCCCGGCTGGTGGCCAAAGGCTTCACTCAGACTTATGACATTGATTACTTTGACACTTTCTCTCTAGTAGCTCGCCTCAGCACCATCCAGGTTCTTCTCTCCGTGGATGTCAACAGGGATTGGGCTATTTCCCAGCTTGATGTCAAGAATGCCTTTCTCTATGGGGATCTTCATGAGGACGTCTACATGGAGCAACCTCCGGGGTATGTTGCTCTGGGGGAGACAAGAGTATACCATTTGAAGAAGGCCATCTATGGCCTAAAGCAGAGCCCTCGGGCATGGTTCGACAAGTTCAGTGGCATTGTGGCTACCATCGGGTTTGCAAGGAGTTTGGCCGATCACTCCTAATTTATTCGCAAAACCGCCTCAGGACTGGTGGTTTTGGTTGTGTATGTAGATGATATTCTTCTTACTGGCAATGACCAAGCTGGGGTGGACTTGACGAAGAAACACCTCCGTCAACACCTGGTCACGAAGGATATGGGCTCCCCGAAATACTTTTTGGGGATAGAAATCTCTCGGAAGCTTGTGTAACACCCCTATCCGTCGCATAACATTTAACAGTAGGTCCGGTCGGGGCCCGACGCCATATACCACAGACAGACCGGGTGGTTACTCAATGGAAACCATCCAACCAATCATAACGTCATACACAAAGCATTCTAGCGGAAGCAGTTTTAAAAGTTGCAATGAAAAGAACCCATCACAAAAGAATGAATGTCCACTAACAAGCCAAATAGGAATGAAGTACATACACAAGTACTGGCCTTAAGGCCTTACAAATGGTTTACTCTTATTACATGTTTTCCATACCACGGCACGCAGGCCGGTCATACATGAACAAAAGCAAGTAAACACTTCAATTAGGCCTTCGAGGGCCGGCTTCGCAAATTGGGCTTTAGCCCGCTATTGACCGCTTGGTCCAACAACACCTGCAAGCATAATCCACCGCGCGGTGGCAAACAAAAGCAACGGTCAGCAATGCTGACCAAATTATAACGATCCCGCCCCCAAATCGGGGAGGCGATGCTCCTTCCCCGTACTTATTAGCATAATCAAGCAGTGTATAAATATACATTTCATCACAGGCGTAGGCTCACACGGCCACACACCCCGTGCACTCAGGGCACATTCTCGATGAACCGTCCAATGTCACGTCAATTTAAGCCATCGACATTCCGATCACACCACCGCCACTTTGACGGCCAAACTATGAGCAATTTGTCTTCCTGGCATGGGTCACGTCAATTTAAGCCATCGACCGCCGAAGACCCTCATCTATGCCAACGACTCTAACTGAACGACATAGATCAGGTACGGTTCCATCTAACCCGTGCTCAGATCGCAACGACAATTTAAGCCATATGCGCGGGTCAAACTTCTCCCGAGTCCCGTTTCCATCACATTTCACATAACCTGCTTATGTTTAAGTTAGCTCCCAGGCCACCAAGTTGGCAAGATCACGCATCCGCCCAGTTTTCCAGGTGCACCTTAGGGTTAATCCCCAAGGCTCCCTATTGCAATCTAGCACGTAGAAAACCCGAAAAACAAACATTCGCACGGAGTCTTCTCCGGCATTTACGCAATGCAACATCACCGATCCAGACCAACATGTCCGGGTAGGCTTCACACATCATGCCTATGTCTGTTCTCGTTTACGGAATCTATACAACGGGGACTATTCATGTCTACCCGAAGGAACGACTCAAACTCACCGCAAACTCGCGAGAGCGGGCTTCCTATGCAAAAGAAGGAGAGCTTCACATGCTCAAGTAGATAATCGTTACCCGAGCATTCTTTCTTGGCGCCATAGAAATGTAAGCGGATGAAAAGCACCGCACTCTCTTTGCCTTCGTAGATCCGAAGTCGGCTCGCGATTTGGAGCTCTAAAACTCCTCCAACGACTGGATCTAAGCTTCTTCTTCCTCCTTTGCTCTCCCCTCTCTCTAGGATTTAGACAGAGTACTCACAGCAGGAAAATAATGGTTTTGAAACCATCTCTCAGGTATAACCCTTTCAGGCATAACCACCGCCGTCGAATCCCACAAAAAGAGATACATGGATAAGATCTAGGTCTGACCTGGACGAATGGGGTTAAACACCGCATGGTTCACCAATCCGGAGAAAGACACGTCCGCGGCCAATAAATGGTGTCGGGACATTTAGTCAACTCCCGCCAATCCCGTGTGTCGACATTCCGTGTCGACAGAGCTAAACAGGCCACAAAGCCCCGCGCTCGAAGATCGTCGAACCAAGATCGTCGACCGCTGCCAAAATCGTCGAACGGAGCTTCTCTGGCCAAAACGTCGAACACGCAAAAATCGTCGAACGCAAACTCTGGCCAAATCGTCGAACACGCCAAAATCGTCGAACCCAGAAAATTGCCTGTTCGACGAACACGCGGCCCGATCGTCGACCGCAACATTTTGACCAGATCGTCGAGTGCTGCTCGACGATCGTCGAACCCAGAATGCTGACCCGATCGTCGAACGCAGAATGTTGGCCCAATCGTCGAACGCAGAGTTTTTGCCTTAACGTTTAGCCAGTTCTTTGAACTACCCCGACACGCCCTGGGACACGCCCGTATCCCAGGCCGTGTACCCCTGCCAAATTCCAAATTTGGTACAGATCGTCACCCATCGCTCTTTTGAGTTTCGGGGCGTTACAACTATCCCCCTCTTAAAAGAATTTCGTGCACGAAATTACATAAAGGAAAGATAAGTACAAAACCAAAATTTGTACCTGAGCGGAACAACTTCGGATACTCGTCAAGCATAGTCTGCTCTCGCTCCCAAGAGAGCTCCTCTCGACCGCAATTGTCCCATCGGACCTTGACCATCCTGATCTCTTTATTGCGTAGCCGCTTGACTTCCGAGTCTTCAATCCGCACGGGCTTGACCTTTATCGTCAACCCAATATCCACCGACACTTGACCAACCGCGATCACTTGCGAAGGATCTTGCACCGCCTTCCGTAGCACCGATATATGGAATACATCATGTAAACCACTAAGCTCCACCGATAGCTTCAACCGATAAGCCGCTTTGCCAACCCGCTCTAGAACATCAAACGGCCCAAGGTACCTCGTGCTTAGCTTTTTCAAACACCGAACCCGCGAGACACCCTTGAACGGCTTGATCTTTAAGTACACCCAGTCGCCCACAGCGAACTCCATGTTCCCGTGCTTTGCATTATAGTACTTCGCCTGACGGTACTAAGCGATTAGCAACCTCTCCTGAATGGTTCGTACCAACGAAGTAGCATCCTCCACTTCTAATTGCTTATACAACTTTGACTCACCCGTTTCTAACCAAGACAACGGCGTGCGACATTTTCTACCATAAAGGGCCTCGAAGGGCGCCATTTGAATACTCGCCTGGTAGTTATTGTTGTATGCAAATTCCACCAAATAAAGATGGTCTTCCCATTGCTTTCCAAAGTCCAAGACACACATGTGGAGCATGTCTTCCATAGTTCTATTGACCCTCTCGGTCTGCCCATCTGTTTGTGGATGAAAGGCTGTGCTGAATTTTAACTTTGTTCCCAACATTTGCTGCACTAGCCTCCAATCATTGGACGTGAACCGCCCATCTCGGTCACTCACAATGCTGCGGGGCACACCGTGAAGCCGTACTATGTTATCCACATATAACTTTGCCAACTTTTCC
This sequence comes from Platanthera guangdongensis, assembly GCA_039583875.1. Classification (NCBI taxonomy): domain Eukaryota; kingdom Viridiplantae; phylum Streptophyta; class Magnoliopsida; order Asparagales; family Orchidaceae; genus Platanthera; species Platanthera guangdongensis. Next base: position 90,634,570 of record CM077153.1, on the reverse strand, counting down.
ACCGGATCATCCTTCCTATGCGGAATGAAATGCGACACCTTCGTTAGCCGATCTACGACCACCCAGATGGCGTCGTTCCCCTTTTGCAACCTTGGCAAACCGTGCACCAAGTCCATTGTGATGTCGTCGAATTTCCACTCCGGAATAGGCAAGGACTTCAGAAATCCTCCCGGCTTTTGGCACTCCGCCTTCACCAAGGCGCAAGTTTGGCACTTTGCTACGTAGAGCGCCACATCCTTCTTCAAACCCAGCCACCAAAATAGTTTCTTAATGTCGCGGTACATCTTTGTGCTCCCCGGGTGAATCGAGTACTTGGTATGTTGCGCCTCGTACAACAAATCCACCCGCAAACTGCCCACGCTTGGGACGCAAAGACGACCATCTTTCCAAAGCAATCCGTCCTCCACAATGAATTGGGAATTTGACCAATCCAGAGCCTTTACCATGAACTGCTTCATGTGTTAATCCAAATCCAATGCCTGTCGAATCCGATCAGCCAGGTCATATTGAATTTCAGTCCAATTTAGTACTGCTTCAGCACTTGCTTGCTTATCTACACAATCAATCTCCAACGCCTCCAACTCCCGAGCCAACCGCTCGTCATGGATCGACAGCCAATTGGCTTGAGCTGGGGCTCGGCGACTCAACACGTCCGCAACCGCATTACCTTTACCAGGCACGTAGTGGATCTTGAATGTATTCTCCCCCAAGAACTCCATCCATCTACGCTGTCGCATATTCAAATCTTTCTGATCAATCAAATACTTCAGGCTCTTATGAACGGTGTAGATATCAATCCTCACACCGTACAAATAATGTCTCCACAACTTCAAGGCAAAAATCACGGCCGCTAACTCCAAGTCATGGACCGGATAATTCCTCTCGTGCACTTTCAGCTGTCTCGAGCCATAAGCTATCACACTTCCATGTTGCAGTAGCACGCAACCCAAACCGCTGCCCGAAGCATCACTATAAATCTCATAACCTTCGGTCCCACTCGACGAACTCAGCACAGGCGCCGTGGTCAACCGACATTTCCACTCCTCAAAAGCTCGCACGCACTCCGGCATCCAAACAAACTTCTTCTCCTTCCTCATCAAAGTAGTGAGAGGTAACGCTATCCGCGAGAAGTCCTCTATGAAGCGCCTATAATAGCCGGCAAGCCCCAGAAAGCTCCGAACTTCCGCTACCGTAGAAAGCTCAGGCCACTCCCGTATCGCAACAATCTTCGCCGGATCCACTGCAATACCTTCTCCACTCACAATATGACCGAGGGATGCCACTGAGGACAACCAAAACTCGCACTTCGAGAACTTGGCGTACAATTGATTTCTCCTTAGCGTCTCCAAAACCAAATGAAGATGCTTGATGTGATCTTCCTCACTCTACGTGTACACCAAAATATCGTCGATGAAGACGATCACAAAATGGTCCAAGTACTCCCTGAAGGTCCTGTTCATCAAATCCATGAACACTGACGGCGCATTAGTCAGCCCAAATGGCATGACCGTAAACTCGTAATGCCCGTATCTCGTACTGAACGCTGTCTTCGGGATATCACTCTCCCTTATTCGCAGCTGATAGTACCCGGACTTGAGATCCAACTTTGAGTACACCGTCGACCCGACTAAATGATCAAAAAGATCATCGATCCGGGGGATTGGGTACTTGTTCTTTTCCGTCAACTTGTTGAGCTTCCGGTAATCAATACATAGCCTCAAGCTTTCGTCCTTCGTTTTAACAAAGAGGACCAGCGCGCTCCAAGGCGAAAAACTTGGTTGCACAAACCCTTGCTCCAACAACTCTTGCAGTTGAACCTTCAGCTCCGCCATTTCCTTAGGCGCTAGCCGATATGGAGAGCGTGACACAGGCTTTGCATCTGGTACGAGCTCTATCGTAAAATCTATCTCCCGCTGCGGAGGGGCTCCAGGAAGATTGCTAGGGAACACATTAGGGTACTCCGATACCACTGAAATACAATCCAACACGGGCTTAGGATTTGCAACCTCCACTAAAGTAAAGAACATCTCTGCACCAGCACGAACCGCCTTCACTACCTGAAGAGCAGACATCAACGTCTTGCTCGACCCTTTTAAGCCCATAAAAGTCGTCTCACGACTTGCTCCCAACTTGACTTGCTTGCTACCGCAATCAATATAGGCTCACTGCTCCGAGAGCCAGTCCATGCCAAATATAACGTCGAATTCCACTAGCGGCAATAACGATGCTTGCAAATGGAACTCCTGGCTTCCAATTCGAATCTTCACGCCACAGATTCTATCCACGCGCATTGAACACCCATTGGGCAACAACACATCCAACTTGTCCTTCTCCATCAAAGAAGGTACTCCGATGCGTGATATAAATCCTTCGGACAACAAGGAGTGTGAAGCTCCTGTATCGAAGAGTGCTCTTGTCGGATTTTCACAAATCAAAACAAAGCCTAAACAAGCAGTGGTAAGGTAACAAGCACATAACAAGTATTTAAAAGATTATCTTGCTATAAATTTAAATTTTACCTGTCAAAACATCCGCCTGTTTGATGGTGATGTAGGGATGTCGGATCGGAGATCTCCGCGAAGCTAACGCTCTCCCTACGCACAACACATCGTAGATCTACCGCACCTACACAGCACCTATCGCCCAAAATAGTCCTCGTCACAAAACGCAGCACAAACAACAAAGGAGGAATGGTCAACTCGAAAACGACGATCGGAAATTTGAGTCGGAATATTCCCCAAGAAAACACAAAGGTTGCCACTCCTTTTTGAGAGCAAGACCAAGGCTATAGGCCAAAATCCGCTCAGGCAAATAGGATCCACCCGATCCGGAAATAAAAAGCCTTGCAACGGCGATTTCGATTCAAAACTTGCAGCGATTAGATTAAAGATCCGGAGAAAATGATTTGCGAAAACCACCACAACTAAAGAGAAGAAATCACACAAGGGAGGGGAAAGAGATTACCCAACCGGAAAGCTTTCACACGAGATAACTGTGGGAGAATCACTCTCTCCACGGATCCACCGGCGTCACACCGAATGGTTTGCAACCTTCTTCCAAGGAGTCGCACCGAAGGAAGCCGCGCCGGAGTCGCACCGAACGGATGGAGGGAGCAAGGGGGCGGCGGTTTCACACCACAACCAGGGGGGGCGACGGCTTGGAGATTCCTCCTCTTGGCCGAATTCCACAATGGGAGCTTTAGGGTTAATTTCTTGTCTAATAATCTCATAACAAAGCCTCCTTATATAGGAGTTACAAACAAGCCTTAGCCCTTCATGATGGAGATTTAATCTCATCCATCCGAATGGCTAATTGCACACCAATACTAAAAATAGTTCAAAATGAAAAATAACAACACATGTCATGAATATAAAATTATCACATAAACATAGGATAATTTTATATTCCAAATATAAAATAGAGTGCAAGAAAATTAAATAAATAAAGCTAATGCGTTGCCGTGGCGGTAGCACGTCGCGGGCGGAGGTTGTAGCGTAGCCTTCCGTTAGCGTCATCGTGCCGCCTCACGTCCTTGAGTCGTATGGCCTTATCAACCGGATCATCAGCAGCATCGTCAGCATCGTCTTCAAATGGTGGAGGAGGGGGCACGCCATCAATCCTCCCCCGCTCAAATGCACGCATCCGAAGGGGGCCGATCACGCCAACGGATGAGAAAGCGATGGGTGTCGCCATCAGCAGTGGTAACGGGCTCAGCATCAAGTATCATCTCTGGAGTGGAAAACGTCCGTGGAAACCTGGGGAACATATTAGCAGTAGGCAGGAAAGAAGACAACTTACCATCCGATGATATACCTGTGGGGACCGAAAGAGAGAGATCATCCGTACTACCACTCCCCAACCCATGAGAATTTTCAGTGGGAGAAGAAGACGACAAAGAAATCAACTCTTGTGGTGGTGACACAAACATCGTTAAATCCGAAACATTAAAAATTGGGGAGATACCCCAATCAGCAGGCAAGTCCAAAACGAAAGCGTTGTAACCTAACTTATTAATAATCCGAAAAGGGCCGGCGCGCTTTGGTGCTAACTTTTTAACGGTGCCAGTTGGCAAGCGTTCGGGAACCAAACGGACTAAAACTAGATCGCCAATTTTGAAGTCTGATACTCTCCTATGTAAATTAGCGTGCGCTTGATAAGATTCGTATTGCGTAGTCAAGGTGGCCCGTATACGTGCATGTAAATCATGGATGTGCTGGGCGAAGGATTGTGCAAACTGACTTGCCTTGTACGTTGGGGGCAACGACACCAAGTCAAGCGGCACAGGAGCCTTATACCCGTGGACAATCTCATTTGGAGACAGTCCCATAGACCTATTCTTGGAATTATTGTAGGCTAACTGGGCATGGGGAAGGAGAAGATCCCACGTGCTCTTGTGATCACTCACAAGGCATTGTAACAAATTTCCTAAGCTCCGATTAACCACTTCCGTCTGCCCATCAGTTTGGGGATGATAGGCAGAGGAAAACAATAATCTCGTTCCCATTAATATCCAAAGAGACTTCCAAAAATAACTAGTGAATTTTACGTCCCTATCCGATACTATGGTCTTTGGCACTCCACGGTGACTAACGACTTCTTTAAAATAAAGTTTAGCGACGTGAGACGCATCATTCGTCCTACTGCACGGGATGAAATAAGCCATCTTTGAAAACCTATCCACAACTACAAAAATTGAGTCGTGACGGCGTAGGGTAACGGGAAGGCCTAATACAAAATCCATACTAACGTCTACCCAAGGCATTGAGGGAATAGGCAAGGGTGTATATAATCCTACGTTGGTTTTACTACCCTTAGACACCTGACACGTGCGGCAGCTACTCACTACCTGTCCCAACATAACCTTAAGTTTTGGCCAATAGAATTTGTCCTCGACTAACGTAATGGTCTTATCTCTACCGAAGTGGCCACTCAACCCTCCGCTATGCAACTCCCATATGATATGTAGTCGTAACGATGACTGTGGAATACATAGTTTCCCGTTCCTAAACAGGTAACCGTCCTTGATGACGTAGGAAGATATCGTCGTGGGGGAGCTATCCTGGGCAGAAAGATAGAAGTCCTGGAAGTCAGGACACGTGGCGTACTCATCCTTAATCCGCTCAAACCCTACAACATGTACTTCCATATAGGTGAGTAAAAGGGTAAGACGACTAAGGGCGTCCGCGACTCGGTTATCAGCTCCCTTAAGGTGCTTGAGATTAAACGTGTAACCTTGTAGGAAATCGACCCACTTAGCGTGACGTGGGCTGATCTTTTGCTGGCCGTTGATGAAACATAAATCCTCATGATCGGAGAGGATCACAAACTCCTTGGAGAGGAGATAGTGCCTCCAATGGTGTAGACATCGGACTACAGCATAAAACTCCCTATCGTAATTTGAGTAGTTCAGCTTACGGCCGGACAACTTCTCGCTAAAATAACTAACGGGATGGCCCTCCTGGCTCAAGACACCTCCAATCCCCACCCCAGACGCATCGCATGTGAGCTCAAAGACTTTAGCAAAGTCAGGTAGACGTAAGACAGGTGCCTCAGTCATAAGCTCCTTGATTCGCTCAAAAGCATGGGTGGCGGACTTCGTCCACGTAAACTCTCCCTTCTTCATACAGTCCGTGATAGGTGCCATAATGCTACTGAAGTCTCGTATGAAACGACGATAAAACGTGGCTAACCCATGAAAACTACGCACCTCACGTAGGGTGGTTGGCACGGGCCAGTCCTTAATGACCTAAACCTTGCCCGGATCGACTCGGATACCCTCGGAGCCGACTATATAGCCTAAGAACTCTACCTCCGAGGCATAGAAAGTGCATTTCTTAAGGTTGAGAAATAACGTCTCCTTCCGCAGGGTGGAAAGGATCACTCTCATGTGGGAGATGTGCTCGGTAGTAGAGGTGCTATAAATCAGAATATCGTCAAAGTAGACGACAACGAACTTTCCCATGAATGGCTGAAAGACATGTGTCATCATCCGGGAGAAGGTACTAGGGGCATTGGACAACCCAAAGGGCATCACAAGCCATTCGTACAGACCATCCTTCGACTTAAATGTCGTCTTCCACTCATCGCCCTCTCGTATCCTAATCTAGTGATAGCCACTCCGAAGATCTAATTTGGAGAATACGGTGGCTCCAGACAAGACATCCAACAAATCATCTAGGCGGGGAATGGGGAACCTATACTTGACGGTGATTTTGTTGATAGCCCGGCTATCAACGCACATCATCCATGTACCATCCTTCTTGGGGGCAAGTAGGGCTGGTACAGCACATGGACTCATACTAGTCCTAATAAAACCCTTCGCTAGCAAGCCCTCTATCTGAGACTACAACTCCAGGTGAGCTGCGGGGTGGAGTCGGTAATGGGGCTGATTTGGCAAGGAAGACCCCGGGATGAGATCTATCGCATGCTGGATATTCCTAAGCGGGGGTAACGTGGACGGCAACTCATCCGGGTACACGTACCTATACTCCTCCAACAGTACCCGTAACTCACTAGGTAACTCATCCAAAATGCTAGAATTGGGCTTCACACTTAAGAGGACTAGCGCATACATGATTCCATCAAAGAACGGATCCCTCTCAAACTCTTTCCTACCAACTAGATTCAACGTTTTTTGTTCTACCGGAATAGTGGTGTCCTTAGCCAAGACTACGGGCTCCTTTGGGATGGTCGGCCTCAAAGTGATGGTTTTGCCATTGAATTTGAATTCATAAGTGTTGGCCCTACCAAAATGTGTAACATCACGGTCGTATAGCCAAGGGCGGCCTAACAACACATGATAAGCGTCCATCGAAAGGACATCACACCACACCTCATCAATGTAGGATTTGAATGAGAGTGGGACCAGGCATCGCTTGGTAATGGGTACAGAGAGCTTGTTGATCCAAGCGACCTGATATGGGGTCGGGTGTGGTTCCGTGACCAAGGACATACGTGCTACGGCGTTCTCAGATATGACATTCACGCAGCTACCACTATCAATAATCAGCTTGCAAAGCTTCTCGCCACTCTTAAAAATCAGAGAAAATATGCTCGTCCTCTTCCAATCATCTAATGGACGAGGAGTGGTCAAAATACAACGCATCACCATAAGGGGGTGATCGTCTTCTAAGTCACTAGGGACTCCTTCGGGGTCACTCTCCTCTGCGGCCTCGTATACGTAATCGTCAGGGTCGGTAGTTGGCTCTAATAAGGCTAGTGTTTTTGTCTTTGTTGGGCATTCGTAGGCATAGTGGCCTTGAATGCCGCAAGAGTAACAAGTGGTGTTAGCCTTGCTAACCTTCCCGATAGGGACACGCTCACTCGCATGGTTCTTGGAGTTCCTAGCGGTGATCACGATTGACTTCGACTCGGTAGATTTAAACTTTCCCTTATCAGGATATGTGGAAGAAGATGCCCCAGTGGTGGACTTGTTCTTCGCATGAGCGTAACGGGAGTGAGCCTTAGAGGCTAGGTGTTTTTCAATGTCCAAGGCGGCATTGAAAGTCGTGTTCAAGTCCGTATGCCCATATCGCAAGAGCTTCCTTTGGATATCGGGGTTAAGGCCCTTTCGAAATCTAGATAAAGTGACTTTGGGGATCTCCCTAAGGTCACATCGCACCATTCGGTCCTTAAGTTCACCCATATATTCAGCTATCGAGCTTGAGCCCTGCCGCAGAGTGGCAAGCTCATCGAACATCTGTGTCCAATGGTACGCAGGAACGTACTGTTCGGTCAACAGGTTCTTCATTACTGGCCAACCTATAAGGGGGGCTCCATGTCCGGTTCCTAATCTTCGCTCCTCATTCAGCCAGAACGTCTTTGCACGACCTGTTAACTTCATCCGGGCAACTTGGACCTTTTGGGGATCCGTCAGGTTGTGCCACTCGAAGTAACACTCCATATCCACAGTCCAGTTAAGGAAGATTTGGGGGTCTCCCATGCCATCATACGTGGGGGCATTTATCTTAATGGCCCTAGTAATGTCAAAGTCTCGCTCGGGGCGGTGTCCTTTAGGGGGCACCCGCGGAGAGTCCCCATCAGAATCCGAATCAGAGTTATGTTGGTGCCGGTTGGGCCGGTCAACATTAACGGGTGGCGGGGGTGGCCTAGCTTGGTTTTGTAGGATCTGGGCTAAGACGTTCCTAAGCTCAGCCATTTCGGCACGAAGACCCGCTATAGCCGCGGTGTTGGGATCACCATGCTCGTTCGCAGCCATACTAGACGTAGACGGGGTTGCGTACTCCGTTCCTAGCCTAGTGGGCATTCAGGTTTGGGAGGCCCCGGGCAAGATGAATTTTCCTAGGGCTGTAGCTATATTGAAAATAAGATATTTTTATATATTCCCAATGTGAATAACACGTAGATCGTTAAAAATTTTTTTTTTTGAAATTTTGCTGAAAAATAAAGATTTCAGCCTGCTATTGGCAGACCACAGAAAATAATTTTTTTGATTTTCTAACGATCCGATCTCCAACAAGGAACGCAGAGAGGATGTTTGCAACGTGAAAGTTGAAACGACCGCCTCTGATACCAAATTGATGTAGGGATGTCGGATCGGAGATCTCCGCGAAGCTAACGCTCTCCCTACGCACAACACATCGTAGATCTACCACACCTACACAGCACCTATCGCCCACAATAGTCCTCGTCACAAAACGCAGCACAAACAACAAAGGAGGAATGGTCTACTCGAAAACGACGATCGGAAATTTGAGTCGGAATATTCCCCAAGAAAACACAAAGGTTGCCACTCCTTTTTGAGAGCAAGACCAAGGCTATAGGCCAAGATCCGCTCAGGCAAATAGGTTCCACCCGATCCGGAAATAAAAAGCCTTGCAACGGCGATTTCGATTCAAAACTTGCAGCGATTAGATTAAAGATCCGGAGAAAACGATTTGCGAAAACCACCACAACTAAAGAGAAGAAATCACACAAGGGAGGGGAAAGAGATTACCCAACCGGAAAGCTTTCACACGAGATAACTGTGGGAGAATCACTCTCTCCACGGATCCACCGGCGTCACACCGAATGGTTTGCAACCTTCTTCCAAGGAGTCGCACCGAAGGAAGCCGCGCCGGAGTCGCACCGAACGGATGGAGGGAGCAAGGGGGCGGCGGTTTCACACCACAACCAGGGGGGGCGGCGGCTTGGAGATTCCTCCTCTTGGCCGAATTCCACAATGGGAGCTTTAGGGTTAATTTCTTGTCTAATAATCTCATAACAAAGCCTCCTTATATAGGAGTTACAAACAAGCCTTAGCCCTTCATGATGGAGATTTAATCTCATCCATCCGAATGGCTAATTGCACACCAATACTAAAAATAGTTCAAAATGAAAAATAACAACACATGTCATGAATATAAAATTATCACATAAACATAGGATAATTTTATATTCCAAATATAAGATAGAGTGCAAGAAAATTAAATAAATAAAGCTAATGCGTTGCCGTGACGGTAGCACGTCGCGGGCGGAGGTTGTAGCGTAGCCTTCCGTTAGCGTCATCGTGCCGCCTCACGTCCTTGAGTCGTTTGGCCTTATCAACCGGATCATCAGCAGAATCGTCAGCATCGTCTTCAAATGGTGGAGGAGGGGGCACGCCATCAGATGGCCTCCTGTTGGCCAAGATTATATACCCTTGGTTGGGCCGGAGCATAATGGGACGTAGTTGACTCCACCGCCTTGCCCTTCTCTTCATAAGTCGCTCCCGGCTTCCTTTCGGACTTGGGACGTCCGCTCCAACAGTCACGGGCAAAGTGCCCCGGCTTCCCGCAAGTAAAGCATGCACCCGGGGTCCGACCCGTAGTCGCCCCAGAAGCACCAGCATAGGGGGCTGGACCCGAAGACCTAGATTTCTTGTTCCACTTCCAGAACACAGACTTTGAGGAGTTCGACACTTTGAACTCCGACCTCTTATTACCAACGCTCTTGTTCGCTTGAACATTCTTCCTGTCCTTCTCTAAGGACCGGGCCGTGTTGACCAAGGTTAAGAAACCCTGCGTCATCGGCCCCGAGAGTAGTAGCCTCAACTCATCTCTCAACCCTTCGTAGAATCGATTCGTATTGCGCTCCTCATCCACGATGTTGGAGCTAGCATATCGACTCAATCGAGTGAACTCGTGGATATATTCATCCACGCTGCTGTCTCCTTGAACCAAATTCAGGAACTCGTTCTCCAACGCTATCCTCTGCGCCGAAGAGAGGTATCTAGCCAAGAACAGTCTCGAGAACTCCTCCATCGAGACATCTATAAGTTGCCTACCTCTCAACAGATGCAGCTCCAATCCTTCCCACCACAATCTTGCTTCACCGTCCAGAAGGAACGTAGCAATGGTGGTCATTTTCCACTCCTCCGTCTCCGTCGCTGTCAAGACTCTCTTCATATGGGAGAACCAGTCTTCAGCTTGAGATGGGGTTCCCAACCCCGAGAATACTGGAGGATTAAAGCGCATGACATGTTTGAACTGTCTCTCGGTTTCCCTCCTCGGCACCACCGGCTCCACGACTACCTGTTCCACTCTCCTCGGCTCAACCTCTGGAAGAAGTACCTGCTCCATCACAGGTGTGGGCTGCTGCATTTGCCTTGCAGGATGTGCATTAATCATCGCCAACACTGCTTCAGCCACCAATCGTATGGTCTCAGCCGACGGAGGTGTTGCAGGAGCATCATTTGGTGCACTGCTAGCCTCAGAAACTCGACGTTCCGACGGCCCAGCACCGCTTCTGGTCACCTATAGTGGTACAAAACACCATTAAGAGACCAAATAAAATTGCAAACAGCAATTATAGGAACACGCAGGTTCCCCAAACACGTGTATTTTCATTCCTAAGTGGACATTCATGGGTTCTTTTACTGTTATAATGATGACGCACACACATGTGCTCACCACCCCTTAAAAAGAATTTGCCCACGAATTCATTTTAATCCGGACCGAAACCAGGAGTCTGATACCAAATTGTAACACCCCCTATCCGTCGTATAGCATATAACAGTAGGTCCGGCCGGGGCCCGACGCCATATACTATAGACAGACCGGGTGGTTACTCAATTGAAACCATCCAACCAATCATAACGTCCTACGCAGAGCATTCTAGCAGAAGCAGTTTTAAAAGTTGCAATGAAAAGAACCCATCACAAAAACATGAATGTCCACTAACAAGCCAAATAGGAATGAAGTACATACAAAAGTACTGGACTTAAGGCCTTACAAATGGTTTACTATTATTACATGTTTTCCATACCACGGCACGCAGGCTGGTCATACATGAACAAAAGCAAGTAAACACTTCAATTAGGCCTTCGAGTGTCGGTTTCGCAATTTGGGCTTTAGCCCGCTATTGACCGCTTGGTACAGCAACACCTGCAAGCACAATCCACTGCGCGGTGGCAAACAAAAGTAACGGTCAGCAATGCTGACCAAATTATAACGATCCCGCCCCCAAATCGGGGCGGCGATGCTCCTTCCCTGCACTTATTAGCATAACCAAGCAGTGAATAAATATACATTTCATCACAGGCGTAGGCTCACACGGCCACACAACCCGTGTACTCAGGGCACATTCTCGGTGAACCGGCCAATGTCACGTCAATTTAAGCCATCGACATTCCGATCACACCACCGCCACTTTGACGGCCAAGATATGAGCAATTCGTCTTCCTGGTATGGGTCATGTCAATTTAAGCCATCGACCGCCGAAGACCCTCATCTATGCCAACGGCTCTAACCAAACGATATAGATCGGGTACGGTTCCATCTAACTCGTGCTCACATCACAACGACAATTTAAGCCATATGCGTGGGTCAAACTTCTCCCGAGTCCCGTTTCCATCACATTTCACATAACCCGGTTATGCTCAAGTTGGCTCCCAGGCCACTAACTTGGCAAGATCTCGCATCCGCCCAGTTTTTCGGGTGCATCTTAGGGTTAATCCCCAAGGCTCCCTGTTGCAATCTAGCATGTAGAAAACCCGAAAAACAAACATTCGCACGGAGTATTATCCGGAATTTATGCAATGCAACATCACCGATCCAGACCAACATGTCCGGGTAGGCTTCACACATCATTCCTATGTCTGTTCTCGTTTACGGACTCTACACAACAGGGACTATTCATGTCTACCCGAAGGAACGCCTCAAACTCACCGCAAACTCGCGAGAGCGGGCTTCCTATGCAAAAGAAGGAGAGCTTCACATGCTCAAGTAGAGAATCGTTACCCTAGCGTTCTTCCTTGGTGCCATAGAAATGTAAGCGGATAAAAAGCACCGCACTCTCTTTGCCTTCGTAGATCCGAAGTCGGCTCGCAATTTGGAGCTCTAAAACTCCTCCAACGATTGGATCTAAGCTTCTTCTTCCTCCTTTGCTCTCCCCTCTCTCAAGGATTTAGATAGAGAACTCACAGCAGGAAAATAAGTGTTTTGAAACCATCTCTCGGGTACAACCATTTTGGGCATAACCACCGCCGTCGGATCCCACAAAAAGAGATGCACGGATAAGATCTAGGTCTGACCTGGACGAATGGGGTTAAACACCGCATGGTTCACCAATCCGGAGCAAGACACGTTCGCGGCCAATAAATGGTGTCAGGACATTTAGTCAACTCCCGCCAATCCCGTGTGTCTACATTCCGTGTCGACAGAGCTAAACACGCCACGAAGCCCCGCGCTCGACGATCGTCGAACCAAGATCGCGACCGCTGCTAGAATCATCGAACGGAGGTTCTCTGGCCAAAACGTCGAATGTGCCAAAATCGTCAAACGCAAACTCTGGCCAAATCGTCGAACGCGCCAAAATCGTCGAACCCAGAAAATTGCCAGTTCGACGAACACGCGGCCCGATCGTCGACCGCAGCATTTTGACCAGATCGTCGAGCGCTGCTCGACGATCGTCGACCCCAGAATGCTGACCCAATTGTCGAACGCAGAAAGTTGGCCCGATCGTCGAACGCAGATTTTTTGCCTTAATGTTTAGCCAGTTCTTTGAACTACCCCGACACGCCCTGGGACACACCCGTGTCCCAGGCCGTGTACCCCTGCCAAATTCCAAATTTGGTACAGATCGTCACCCGTCGCTCTTTTGAGTTTCGGGGCATTACAGCTTGACTCGTTGGTTCTCTCCCAACGGAAGTATGCCCTTGATCTTCTACAAGAGGCAGGATTGACAGGTGCCAAACCGGCCCGGTTTCCCATGGCTATTGGAGAAGACAAAACATGGACGGATGACTCGCCTCTTCTATCTGATGTCACGAGGTACAGATGTTTGGTTAGCAAACTCATCTATCTCACGGTGACCAGACCCGACATCTCCTATGCTATAGGCAAGGTTAGTCAGTTTATGCAAGCTCCCAGAGAGTGTCATCTTCAGTCTGCCTTGAAGATTTTAGAGTATGTCAAAGCAGCACCCGGCAAAGGGCTAATCTTTCAGAGGAATGGTCATCTGACGGTTGAAGCCTACTCAGATTCAAGCTATGCAGATGATAAAGGCGATCGTAAATCCACATTAGGTTTTTGTACTTTTGTTGGAGGAAATCTTGTGAGTTGGAAGAGCAAGAAATAGTCTGCTGTCTCCAGATCCAGTGCAGAAGCCAAATACCGGAGTATGGCGTCAACCACATGTGAGTTAAAGTGGTTGCAGTCTCTCATGCTTGACCTAGGAGAGGTCTATGACTATCCTCTTCCTATGTTCTGTGACAACAAGGCCGCTATATACATATCCAAAAATCCGGTCTTCCATGAGAGAACAAAGCATATAGAGGTCGACTGCCACTTCATTCGGGAAGAGGTTTTGAAGAAACAGATTTGTACTCCGTTTGTCACCTCCGACAAAGAATTGGCGGATATCTTCACAAAACTGGTCTCTACTTCCTTCTTCCACATTTGTGAGATGCTGGGCATGATTGATATCTATGCTCCAGCTTGAGGGGGAGTGTTGAAGTATTAGACCGGGCGGCCTTGCGGTCTTGTCTGGCGAGTTGTTGACCGTGCGGTCTAGCGGTTCCTTTCCAGCAGGTTCGTATTCAGACTGTTGCTGTTTGTAGTCCGAGCGGTTTGGCGGTCTCTCTCAGAAGCATGGAGACCGGGCGGTCTATCGGTCTCCTATTACGGCGTGTTCTCTTCCTGCTGGAGTTGCCGAGCGGTTAGCCCATTTGTCTAACCGCGCTGCCTGTGCGGTCTCTTAAATTTCGAGCCGCTCAGCCCTGTACTTTTTTAGTCCCACATTGTTTGTTTGTACTCTCTACTATCTCCTCCATTCTATAAAATGGAGGTCATACCTTTGTAAATGATATCATTTTGGATAATAAAACTTTCAACTATTCAAATTTCTGTCTGTTTGTTAGCTGCGTGTTTGCTACTTTTACAATCTTCAAGCTCTCTTGGAAGAAGGAGCTAAGGAAGAAGGCGTAGGCTGAGCATAGCAAAGCTTGGTGAAGGAGATTCTGTGGTTGGAAGTAAGAACTGAGGCTAGATCCATGACGAGGATAACAAGGCGCTCCTTCCCATCCGGATAAAAAGCTCGTTCATGGCTCCGAAGAAAACTACAAGGGTAATGATCTTCCTTCTTGAACTAGTGAAGTCCTCCTTTTTGCATATGCATGGAATCCCCCACCAAAAGGTGGAGAATCGAGGAGATTCCGATGGGTAGATACGTAGTATCCCCGGGTTGGTTTTGCATATAGATCCGGAAGTCGCAGTATGAAATAGGCATGCTGTGTGAAGCCCATCTAGACATGTTGGTCTGGATTGGTGATGTTTTGTTTTGCATGCCAGAGAAGACTTCGAGTATAAACGAGTAGTTTACGGGGTCTGGGGGTTGTACCTGTGAAATGAAAGTAACAGGAAGTACTGGGGGTGTGATCTAGGAAAATACCCAGAAAGCACCACAGTTTACATAACTGTTGGATATCGCCTGACAACAACGAGTATCGCTAGCGATAGATCTAGGTGTGCTGTGATTGATATCATACAACTTCGATTCGCCTGCTTCCGCCCAAGCTAAAGGAGTACGACACTTCCTACTGTATACAACTTAAAAGGGCGCCATCTGATTACTAGCTTGATAACTATTATTATAGGCAAAGTACATCATATAGAGATGGTCCTCCCACCTTTTACTGAAATCCAAGGCGCACATCTGGAGCATATCCTCCATTGTTCTATTGATTCTTTCGGTCTGACCATCAGTCTGCGGATGAAAGGCCATACTGAACTGCAGTTTCGTACACAACAACTAGTGTATTAGCCTCTAATCATTCAAAGCGAAGCTCCCGTCTCGATCACTGACAATGCTACGGGGCACACCGTGCAATCGTATTATGTTGTCCACGTACAACTTAGACAATTTTTCCACTGAATCATCCTTCTTGTTTGGCTACTGAATCATCCTTCTTGTCAATTGGTTAACGATCACCCACACAGCATCGTTTCCACTCTGTGATCTCAGTAGCCCATGCACGAAATCCATAGAGATATCAACGAACTTCCATACCAGAATTGTTAACAATTTCAGGAAACCTCCTGGATTTTGACATACTGCTTTCACTAAGGCACACGTTTGGCACTTTGCCACGTACAAAGCTATGTCTTTCTTCAAACCTAGCCACCAGAACATCTTTCATGTCCTTGTACATATTTGTGCTCCCTGGGTGAATTGAGTACTTCGTGAAGTTTGCCTCATACATCAACTCCTCCCGTAGTTTACCCATATTCGGGATGCACAAACGACCATCTTTTCTCAAAAGGCCGTCTTCTATGGAGAATTGGGAATTTGCCCCCATCCACTGCATAGCGTTTCATATTCTCATCGAGTTCCATTGCTCGCCAAACCCTGTCCGCAAGGTCATACTGTACCAGCTGATTTAATAAGTCATCAATCTGTGGAATCAGATACTTGTTCTTCTCCGACAGCTTGTTTAGCTATCGATAATCGATGCATAGACGCAAGCTTCCGCTAGAATGCTCTAAGTTAGGATTCATGTAGTTTTGAAATTAATACGTAACTCCGCCTACTGTCTGTGGGATATGGCGTGGGGCCCCAGCCAGACCCTCTGTTATTTATCTTGCGACTGATGGAGGTGTTACAATATCAATAATCATTTTACATACAATAATGTTCAAGATAAGGTGGAAAGCAACAATCTTAATAGGCCTACTGAATAACTAAATCGAGAACTTAGTAATAATGGTGAGGAAGAATTAGAAGTAGTAGATGAAGGAAAGAATGAAAAGAATGTAGAGTTATCCAAGAAGAATGAAAAAGATATTGTCTACCCACTACCCCCATTTCCCCAAAGGCTAAGAAAAAGTAAATTAGATCATCAATTCCAAAAATTTCTTGAAATATTTAAAAAATTACAAATTAAAATCCATTTCGTCGAAGTCTTAGAGCAAATGCCAAGATATATTAAATTCATGAAGGATATCTTAAATAAGAAAAAGAAAATTTGGTGTGAATGAAGCGGTGGTGCTTACCCATGAGTGTAGTGCTATACTTCAAAAGATACTTCCTCCAAAGTTGAAAGTTCCCGAAAGTTTCACGATTCCATGTTCTATCGGATATCAATTTGAAGGAAAGACTTTGTGTGATTTAGGGGCAAGTATCAATTTGATGCCTCTTTCTATTTACAAGAAATTAGGGTCAGGTGAGATTTCTAAAACGTCCCTAACTTTGTAGTTGGCCGACAAATCACTTACTTTTCCAAAAGGAATTGTAGAGGATGTTTTAGTTAAAGTAGAAAAATTTATTTTTCCGGCGGATTTCGTTGTGTTTGATATGGAAGAAGATAAGGAGGTGCCAATTATTGTAGGTAGACCCTTCTTGGCAACTAGAAGAACTCTAATCGACATTCATAAAGGGGAGTTAACCATGAGGGTTAACAATGGACAAGTAACTTTCAACGTCCTCAAGGAAATGAAATTCCCATATAGAAAAGAAGATGAAATGGAGGAGGTTAATAACATATCACTTTATGATTATAAATTAAATGAAAGGTAAGATAGTTCAGATGAAGATGTAACTAGTATAATAACTCACGCTGAAGAATATGATGAAGAAGAGATTCAAGATTGTTTGCAAGTGTTTGAGAGTCGACCGATATCATTCGTAAGTCGGAACCACTTGATATGCCGAAAAAATCATTGGCGGTCTATTGTTAGTCCGCCCATTTTGGAGTTAAAATCACTTCCCGAGCATCTATCATATGCATATTTGGGAGAGAATGATACACTACCGGTCATTGTTAACTCTAAATTGTTGCCAACACAAAAAGATAAATTATTAGATCTCTTAAGAGAATATAAACTAGCAATATGATGGACCATCGTGGAAATTCGGGGAATTAGCCCTTCTCTATGTATGCATAAAATCCTTTTAGAGGAATCTTATAAAGGGTCTATAGAGCCTCAACGTTGCCTTAGTCCACCCATGAAAGAAGTTGTAAAAAAGGAGATTATCAAATGGTTAGATGCTGGAATCATTTATCCCATTTCAGATACTTTATGGGTTTCCCCAGTCCAATGTGTTCCGAAGAAGGGAGGGATGGCCGTAGTTAAAAATGACAAGAATGAATTAATCCCCACCATAACAATCATGGGTTGGCGTATTTGCATGGAGTACCAGAAATTGAACAAAGCCACAAGAAAAGACCATTTCCCGTTACCATTCATAGATCAAGTCTTAGATAAACTATCTGGAAACGATTTCTTTTGCTTTCTAGATGGATACTCCGGATATAATCAGATTATGGTAGATCCAGATGACCAAGAAAAGACAACTTTCACGTGCCCTTATAGGACGTTTGGTTTTAGGAGAATTTCGATTGGTCTGTGTAAGGCATCGACCACTTTTCAACATCGCATGATAGCTATATTTTCTGATATTATGGTGTATGACATAGAAATCTTCATGGATGATTTTTCAATTTTTGGTAAATCATTCAATGTATGCTTGATGTGTTTAAAAAAAGTGCTCTCTCACTGTGTTGAAACTAACCTCATTTTGAATTGGGAAAATGTCACTTTATGGTGCGTGAAAGTATAGTACTAGGACACCATGTGTCTAGAATGAGGTTAGAAGTAGATCGGGCTAAGATTGAGGTGATTGAAAAACTACCACCTCCTGAAAATGTAAAAACATTGCGAAGTTTCTTGGGTTATGCGGGATTCTACAGAAGGTTCATCAAGGATTTTGCAAAAATTGTCAAGCCGCTAAGTGGATTGTGAGAAAAA
Organism: Platanthera guangdongensis; assembly: GCA_039583875.1. NCBI lineage: Eukaryota > Viridiplantae > Streptophyta > Magnoliopsida > Asparagales > Orchidaceae > Platanthera > Platanthera guangdongensis. The sequence continues at coordinate 90,616,346 of CM077153.1, read as the reverse complement.
GATGTAAAGTTTAATTTTGATGAGGGTTGTTTAAGTGCGTTTAACCAACTTAAGACTCATTTAACTATGAAACCTATTGTAGTGGCTCCTGGCTGGGGAGAGCCCTTTGTGTTAATGCGTGATGCTAGCGATTACGCTGTTGGCGTTGTCCTAGGGCAGGTGCGGGAGGTCTTCCACACCATAACCTATGCTTGCAAAACTTTAATTGAGTCTCAAATTAATTATACCACTACCGAAAAAGAATTACTCGCCATAGTGTTTGCTTTTGAAAAGTTCAGATCGTATCTTTTGTGAACCAAAGTCAAAGTTTACACAGACCATACGACTATCCATTACCTTATGGAAAAGGTGCTAAAACTAGACTAATTTGTTGGATTTTGCTGCTACAAGAATTTGACTTAGAAATTAAGGACAAAAAAGGTGTCAACAACCCTATCAAAGATCATCTATCAAGGATTGAGTGTTCAAATCCTATGTTACGTTTTGAAATTGATGAAAGGTTCCCTGATGATTGGATTTTGACCATTTCCAAAAAATCATTGCCTTGGTACGCTAACTACGTTAATTATATAGTGAGTAAAATGTTCCAATCAGATTTGTTATATCAACAAAAGAAGAGATTTCTGCATCAAGTACACTCTTACCTTTGGGAAGATCCCTTTTGGTTTAAAATCGGAGCGGATGGTGTAGTGCGACGATGCATACCAGAAGGAGAAATGAAATCTATTTTGGACAAATGTCATAGCTCTCCTTATGTAGGACATTTTAAGGGGAATAGAACAACAATGAAAGTATTAGAAGCGGGATTTTATTGGCCCACTCTATTCTGAGATTCTAAAGAATTTGTGAGTCAGTATGATCGATTTCAAGGAAATGAAAACATCAGAAAAAATGACTCTATGCCAATGAACATGATTCTAAAAGTTGAACTCTTTGATGTTTGGGGTATAGATTTTATGGGGCCATTTGTGAACTCCAATGGTAATTTGTTTATTCTTCTTGCTGTTGATTATGTTTCTAAATGGGTGGAGACCATGTCTACTGTTAAGAATGATGCTAAAGTGGTTTTACATTTCTTAAAGAATTATATATTTAATCAGTTTGGCACGCCAAGAGGTACCATAAGTGATGGCGGGAGCCACTTCTGCAACAACCGATTTGCTACATTACTAAGGAAGTATGGAGTTACTGATAAGGTAGCATTAGCATATCATCCTCAAATGAATGGTTTAGTAGAGGTGTCAAACCGCAAAATAAAGAAAATTCTTGCAAAGACTGTTAACATCAACTGTAAAATTGATCTAAAAAGCTCAATGATGCTTTATGGGATTATAGGACCACTTACAAGACACTTGTTGGTTTAACCCCCTATCATTTAGTTTATGGAAAAACTTATCATTTACCTCTTGAGTTAGAACATCGAGCACTTTGGACCATAAAAAAAATAAATTTTGATTTTCATGCTGCAAGAACCGACTTTTGCAGGTAAATGAGTTAGAAGAAATAAGGATGAACGTATACGAGAGCTCACGAATTGACAAAGAGCGTACAAAGAAATGACACGACCAACATTTGAATACAAAAATCTTTGAACCATGACAATTGGTTCTATTATTCAACTCTCGTCTAAAATTATTACCCAGAAAGCTAAAGTCTCGTTGGTCTGGACCATTCTGTGTAAAATAAGTACACCTGTATGGCGTGATTACCATATCAAACGAGAATGATAACTCAAAGTTTAAAGTGAATGAAGAGCGACTTAAAATCTATAGGGACGATGACAATGCACGATTGGTGTCGTTCATTCAACTGAAATAATGAAAGGAAGATTTAAACGTCTGGCCGGTACATTTTAAATGAGGCTCTTGGTGGGAGGCAACCCATCTTATTTTATTGTAAGTTATATATATAATTATAAATAAGCAAATAAATCCAGTTTTATTTCTATGGTAGAGTTTAAAAAAGAGAAAAAAAAGAAACCGGGCTATTTCTGCCCAGTATTTGCAAAAATGGAAGGTTGTAACATCCTGAAAAGGATGTTGCTTTCAGGATGTTGGAAGACTTTAGTTGCTAGAAATCTCTTGAGGAGAGGTAAAAATCACCGGGTCAGCTAAACCGGTGTGCGGTGGTGCACTGACCGGACTACTATAGGTTCATTCCTCTTCCCAAAACCGGTTCATTCTTCTTCTCCATGCCCCGATTTTCTCGATCCTTCCCAAATCGTGTTAGGGCAAAATCTTGAGAGACGAGATCGGCACAAAACCTTCGGCGATTTCACAGAAGGCAGTGACTCCATATCCAGGCCATTTCTAAGTAGGAGGCGGCGGCTCTACATCCCAGCATTTTTGCAGTATGCCGAGACTCCACACCTGGGCGATTTTTTGAGCAGCGATTGGGATCGAAGGAGAGGTGCGAGTCGCGGCTCCGACATGTTGCGAAAACTATACATCCGATGAGTAATTGGCGGGAGAGTCGAGCGACTGATTTCTGGAGCCGCTTCGAAAAGGTAGTAGCGTCGACAAGCATAAACCGAGTTCGATCGAGCGGAGGAATCACGATCAGTTAAGAGGCAGCATTCAGAAGCAACCAAGTTGGCTCTAGCATCAACAACCTCTAGAATTAAAGGTAACATTCTGAAAACCTTGGGGATTTAAGTTTCTGACTCTGAGTGGTAGTGTTTCTATAATACCGTTTGTTCTGAAATCTAGGGCAATACATCAAAGAGAAAGGAGAAAGGAAAAGGTAAAGAGGTGTCTAGGAAAAATGTCCAATTTCTGACCAAGAATGCTCGACGGCATTTTGAAACTCTCAGGACCATCCCATTCATTTATGAGCGAGGTTTCAAGATGGAAGCTAGGGCGTGGAGTGTGAAATATGTTAATCAAATTAGGGCTCTCCAATGGGAATTATTTTGTCACCCTAGGACTGAGGCAATTTTACCATGGGTGTATGAATTTTATGCTAATGTTAAGGACTCAAATGTGGAGAAGGTGTTTGTAAGGGGAAAAACTGTGGAATTTTCGGCCAATAAAATCAATGAACTCTTCGATTTGGACAACAACATTCCAGATGGTTATGCAAATATCCTGACAAATGTTTCTATAGAGGAAATGGTAGCGGTAGTTTGTTGTACTCTGGAGCCGGAATGAGCAAGTAAGTCAAGAAAGACCCTACATGCCACTTGCTTAAATCGTGAAGCCAATGTATGGAACTTATTCATAAATGTAGGGGTTATTCCTACATGGTATATGAACACGTTGATGATGGAAAATGTTGGGTACATTGGAATATATGTACCTGATTTGAAGAAGCCTCACCCTACTCAATGATATACATCAAGGTGTATTTGATGTGCTTTGAGTTTATATGTGCAGGTTAAGTAATTGCAGGAAAAACATAAAAGTTTCTAAGTCCATGTGTGGACACCTAGAGGAGAAGTGTCGACACTTATGAAGGCTTGTGTCGATACCTAGAGAAGTTGTGTCGACACTTGGAGTAATTGTGTCAACACCAGAAAGGCAGAGTCGACACCAGAAGAAATATGTCGACACATATAGTCTATGTCGACACACAGTGAAGAATTGTCAACATAATCTGTGTCGACACTTAGAGGCAGTGTCGACACCCAGAGGAACTTTGTCGACATCAAATGTGTCGACACCAGGAAGCTGTGTCGACACTCAGCAAACTTCAACAAAGTTAAAGTATTTGTGTCGACACAAAGGAGATGTGTCGACACACAGCAAGTTTCAACACATGAAGGCATGTGTCGACACAAAGGAGATGTGTCGACACTCAGCAAGTTTCAATATTAGAAGGCTTGTGTCGACACAAAGGAGTTGTGTCGACACACATCAGAATTCAACTAAGTATTAAAGAAGAAGTATTTGTGTCGACACACTCAACCAGTGTCGACACATTCAACAGAAGGCTTGTGTCGACACCCAGAATCAGTGTCGACACATTCTGAAGAAGCAGTGTCGAGAAGCTGTTACAACAACACAAGGAGTTGTGTCGACACCATCAAGGCTAGTGTCGACACTTAGTCTACTTGTGTCGACACTTAGTCTATTTGTGTCGACACATAATGACTATCTGTCTCGACACTTTCAGACAGTGACAGTGATTTCAAGAAGTGACTGGATGACTTGACAGCTACCATTTCAACCGGTCAACTGCAACTGTCAGAGCCGTCAGAAGATTGTTAGAAACCGGATCAACCGGTTACCTTGGAGGAAGACTATATAAAGACCTTTCTCCTTCAACAGAAGATGAGGTATAACAAAGAGAAATCACAATAAGAGAGATTACAGATTGACAACAATCAATCTAGAGATCTAACAACATAAAAGAAGAAGACCTTCAACAGAAGATCTAAGAAGTAGGAGAGAGAACTCCTTCTAAGAAGAGCAGCTGCTGAACCAGGCTGTTAAGTAAGATTTAGATTGAGATCGGAATCTCAAGACAGAAGTTGATTGAAGATCATCTTCACAGGAGATTCAACCATACTGTGTTCTAATTCAAGAAGCTTTGAAGAAAGACAATGGAGGTTGATCTCTGCCAAGTTCTTCCAAGAACTCATCAAGAAGCCAGTCAACTCATCTCTCTCTTTTAGAGTTGTGGTTAATTACTTTGTATTATCAAATTTCTGTAGGATCTTGTATAGATCTGAGCTGTAAGACTATTTTATAAAGGCTGAGTATAGGAGTCTGTGTGCTCTGAGTGTAGGTCTTGTTGAAGACTGAGGTAGGGCCTTGTGCCTGAGTTGTAGGAGACTTTGTTCTCTGAGTGTAGGTCTTGTTGAATACTGAGTGGTAGGGTTTTGTGCCTGAGTTGTAGGAGTGGGGTCACTCTGAGTTGTAGGAACCTGTTTGGGGTTCTGAGCTGTAAGATCTGAGGATCTGAGGAGAAGTGCAGAAGTTAGGCCGAATCTAGTACACTACTAGATAGGCGAAGGGGGAAAGTGGATGTACCCAGATCTTGGGGAACCACTATAAATACTGTGTGCTCTCTGTGTTTGTTTTATTTCTGTGATTGCTGAGCTAGCTGTGCTGAATTGCTATAGAAGATTGCAAATACAAGTTTAATTGTTCTGTGTGTCTGCCTTAAATTTAAAAAGGAAAAGTTCACCTATTCCCCCCACCCCCTCTAGGTGGTTAGGCACTATTTCTTTCAAGTGGTATCAGAGAGAGGTTACTCAAAAAGGGACATAACAGTCTGAGTAAGATCCTGTAGGCAGAATCAGCATAAACAAGAATCAAGAATATGGGTTCTAGTGAGAATCACAAAGAGCTGGGGTCCATGAAATTGCCAATCTGTAGAAAAGAGATTTTTGGCATATGGAAAGAGAGGGTTAGACTCTTTATGGAAGCATTTGACCCAAGAATATACATCACAGTTAAAGAAGGGCCATATGTGCCAATGAAGATATCCATTGTAGATGCAAATCAGAAAACTCCCAAGGACTTTTCTGAAATGTCTAAAGATGAAATCATTCTGGCCACTATGAACAAGAGGTCCCAGAATATTATTGTTAGTGCAATTGATGATGCAACATTTCAGAACCTAATACATTTTAAAACCTCAAAAGAAATGTGGGACACACTGATAGTTTACATGGAGGGATCAGAAGAAGTAAGACAAGACAGGAAGTCTTTGTTAAATCAGGAATATGAAAGCTTCAGACAAGGAAAGTCTGATAGCATTACTGAATGTTACAAAAAGTTCTATAGGATAGTCAATGAATTGATGTCCTATGGAAGGGAATTCAGCAACTATGAGCTGAATGACAAGTTCTTAAGATCCCTGACTAAGGACTGGGACACCAAGATTTGTGCCATTAGGGAAATGGCCAAATTAGCTGATATACCTCCTCCAACTTTGTTTGGAAAACTGCTATCTTATGAAATACAATTAATGGTTAGAAAGGAGGAAGAGAAGACTACTAGAGTAGAGCACAAGGAAAGAGCTGTGGCCTTCAAGACTGAAGCCACTAGGAAGTATAGAAGCAAGTCTCCATCTCCACATCAAATAGTTGCTGAGACTGTCACAGAAAATTCAGATAGCAAGAATTCAGAAAGTAGTGAAAGTGATGAAGACTTTGCAGCTTTCACTAGGCATTTTCAAAAGTTTCTGAAGAAGAAACAGTGGAGGTCTAAGCCTACCACTTCTCAGCCAAAAGATGACTATTATCAGAAAAGAAAGTCATCAAGGAATGACAGAAGTAGATCCAAGCCAAGAAAAGCTACATCTTCAAAAATTGTGTGATATTACTGCAATAGACAGGGACATATAGTAGCTGACTGTCCAGAAAAGAGGAAGGAGTCAACTGACAAAAAGAAGACTCAGTTTAAGGGCAAAAAGGAAAAGTCCTTTGTTGCTAAGAAAGACAAAAGTTTGAATGATTAGTCATCTTCAGAAACAGATTCAGAAGCTGAAGCCTATATTGGATTGTTTGCTGAAGAGGAAGAAGATGAGTTCATGCAGCTGATGAATTCAATTTATGAACATGAGGACAATCAGTGCAAGGGACTGATGACCTTATCTGAAGGAGACAAGATCTAGGATCAGCCTGGATCAAGTAAGGTACAAAGTTGTTCTTTTAGTTCAAATTCTTGTACTGAGTCAGAATCAGATACATCTGTATCAAGTGATGTGGGTGGGTCTGAATCTGAAGGAGATATTCATCAGTTAAATGATGAATATAAGGACTTGTTGCAGGCCTTGAAGAAAAGCAAAACCTTAGCCAAAACTCAGGCAAAGGAGAATGCTAGTCTTAAATTGGATGTTGCTGATTCAGACAAGTTGTTTGATCAGAAACTAAATGAAATAGCCAGGCTGAAGAACATTACTGTTATTCAGATGAGAACTATTACATTTAAGAATGATCAAATTAGAAATCTGGAGGCTAGAATTCAGAAGGAGAGAGAGATTGTAGCAAGTTTTTCTAAACCAAAATCAGTTTTACCTTTGATAGATGAGTTTGTACCTCAAAAGGGTAAGACTGGATTGGGGTTTATAAAACCTGCCTGGACAGCTAGGTCCAAATCTAAGGCCAAAGCCCCAGCACTAAACAAGAAGCCTGCAACAGATATTTCAGCCAAGGTTGTACCTAAACAAAGGTACAACAGGTTTGAGTGCTGGTGTTGTGGCAAGATAGACCACTTTGCCATAGGTTGTTGGCACAATACAAGTGTCAAGGAGAGTAGCAAACTGCCTGCTAGAACAAGTACAGGTAGTTTTGTTAAATGTCAGACTAACCTGCACCAAAGACCCAAGAATTATTTGGGTTATAAGGTTAAGTAATCTGTTTTGCAGGTGAGTCCAAGTGGCCATGCCCCTATATGGTACTTGGACAGTGGATGTTCCAGGCACATGACTGGAACTAGGGGGTTTCTGAAGGACTATACACCTATCAAGGATGGCCCTAAAGTTACCTTTGGTGGTTCAGAAAAAGGAATCATCAAAGTCTTTGGTAACATTTCTAGTAACCAAATTACAATTACTCAAGTGGCTTATGTAAAGGGTTTGAAACATAACCTCATTAGCATAAGTCAGCTGAGTGATTTAGGATATGACATCTCATTTATCAAGGATGGTTGTCATATCAAAAGGTCAAGTGATCAAAAGATCATTCTGACAGGATATAGGAAGAGAAATGTCTATTATCTTGACTTTGTATGTGAGAACATTGTTTCTCCTATTTGTCTTGTAGCTGATGAGAAAGTCTCACATTGTGTTAAATGGCACAAGAGGCTTGCTCATCTTAACTATAAGACAATTGGCCAACTCTTTAGCAAAGAGTTAGTGAGGAATTGTCCTCAGGTTAAGTGTATAAAGGATGGGATATGCTCAGCTTGTCAAAAAGGCAAGAAGACCAAATCCACCTTTCATAGCCTTGAGAACAAGGATTCTGTGAGGTGTCTATACCTCTTGCATATGGATCTTTTTGGTCCTATGCCAGTTCACAGCCTAGGTAGGAAGGTCTATACATTTGTGGTTGTAGATGACTATTCAAGGTTTTCCTGGGTGTTCTTCCTTAGACAAAAATCTGAAACCCCAAGTATCTTATATAGTTTTGTTAAACAAATTTAGAATGAATTGGACAGTACAATGGTCAAAATTAGAAGTGACCATGGTACTGAATTTCAGTCTGAAAGTATGACAAGACTGTGTGAAGAATTTGGAATTTTTCTGGAATTTTCCTCACCAAGAACACCTCAGCAAAATGGTATTGCTGAAAGGAAAAATAGAACCTTGATAGAGGCTGGAAGAATCCTATTGAGTGACACTTCTCTCCCAGAATATTTCTGGGCTGAGACAGTAAATACTGCTTGTCATGTGATCAATAGGGCTACTATCACCAAGAGCCACAAGAAGACCCCCTATGAGATTGTGAAGGGCAGAAAACCAAATTTATCCTATTTCAAGATCTTTGGTTGCAAGTGCTATATCCTTAACAATGGAGTCTTATCTAACTAAGTTTGCTGCCAAATCCCAAGAGGGGATCTTTGTTGGGTACAACAATAATAGTAAGGCTTATAGGGTCTACAACTTGATTACTCAAGTTGTAGAAGAGTCTATTCATGTAGTTTTTAATGAAGCTAGAGTCATTAATAATGAATTGCCAAGAAGTGTTTGCAGCTCCGCAGGTGTAACTGAGAAGATGGACAAGCTTACTATTGCAGAAAGTTCTACTGCAAGTCAGCAAGTGGAAGATAGTTGCTACTATCCAGGGGGAGTACAAGATACTCCTGATGCTGAAGAAGACCAAGGGATGCAGCCAAATGAAGAGACTGAAGGTGTACAACCTGAAGACAGGCTGCCTCCAGCAAATAGACATTTAAAGGATCATCCAGCCAATAAAATAATTGGAGATCCCAAACAAGGAGTTCAAACAAGGAGCAGGAATCTAAGTACAGTTCTTTACTCAAGTTTTCTATCCCAAGTAGAGCCAAAGAAATTTGAAGAAGCAATCCTAGATCCTCATTGGATTGAGGCCATGCATGAGGAGCTGAACCAGTTCAAAAGATGCAAGGTCTGGGAGCTAGTTCCTAAACCAAAAGACCACAACATTATTGGAACTAAGTGGATCTTTAGGAACAAGTTGGATGAGAATGGAGTCATTATAAAGAATAAAGATAGACTGGTTGCAAAAGGATATAGGCAGGAAGAAGGTATTGATTTTGATCAGACCTTTGCTCCAGTAGTAAGACTGGAGTCAATCAGGATGTTTCTTGCCTATGCAACATATCAAGGGTTCAAGGTATATCAAATGGATGTTAAGTCAGCTTTTCTGAATGGAAATCTGAAGGAAGAAGTCTATGTAGAACAACCATCAGGTTTTGTTGATTCTATTAAACATGATTATGTTTATATACTTAGGAAGGCTTTGTATGGGTTAAAACAAGCCCCTAGGGCTTGGTATGAAACCCTGTCTAGTTTTCTTATTGAGAAAAAATTCTCAAGGGGGAAAATAGACAAGACTCTATTCCTTAGGGAATCCAGAGGCAAGATTATCTTAGTCCAAATATATGTAGATGACATAATATTTGGGTCTACAGAAAGTAGTCTTTGCAGAAAGTCTGCAAAACTTATGCAAGGACAATTTAAAATGAGCAGTATAGGGGAACTTAAGTTCTTCTTGGGTCTCCAAGTTAGACAGACTGAAGATGACTTGTCCATATGCCAGTCTAAGTTCACCCTAGAGTTAATCAAGAAGTATGATATGGAATCATCCACTACCATGAAAATTCCTAAGGGGTCAAGCATATCTCTAAGCAAAGATGATGCATGGAAACCTCTAGATGAAACTTTGTATAGAGGGATAGTTGGCTCCCTACTGTATTTGACTGCTAGTAGACCAGATATCATGTATGCTACATGTGTCTGTGCTAGGTACCAAGCATGCCCTAAAGAATCTCATTTGACTGCAGTCAAAAGGATTTTGAGATATCTTAAGGGCACACCTTATCTAGGCCTTTGGTACCCTAGAAATGAAGATTTTATACTGACAGGTTATTCAGATGCAGATTTTGCAGGCTGCAAGGAAGATAGGAAAAGTACTACAGGAACCTATCAATTTCTATGTGGAAGGCTGGTGTCATGGAGTAGCAAGAAGCAGACCAGTGTGGCCATCTCCACAGCTGAGTCAGAATATGTTCCTGCAGTAAGTTGTTGTGCACAACTCTTATGGATTCAACACCAGCTAGAAGATTATGGTATTCAAGTAAGTAGAACACCTTTATTTTGTGATCTACAAGTGCCATTTCTATTACAAATAATCCTGTCTCCCATAGTAGAACTAAGCACATAGAAATTAAATACCATTTTCTAAGAGAACATGTAGAAAAAGGAGACATTTCCCTAGAGTATGTTAAGACAGATAATCAGTTAGCTGATATGTATACTAAGCCCCTAGCTGAAACCAAATTCAATAAGTTTAAAATTGAATTAGGAATGATAAACTTAGAATAGTTTAAAAAAAAATTGGCTAAGTAAAATGGTGTCGACACACAGAGTTGTCTGTGTCGACACATAGTAGTGGTGTCGACATTTCAGAGAAATAGTGTCGACGCATCTAGACAGTCAATGTCGACACTTCAGAGAATTAGTGTCGACACATGCAGAGTAGGTGTCGACACATCCAGGGTGGTGTCGACACTTATGATTTACATAGAACTCGTCGAGTAAAGTCTCGACTAATCGCCGAGCTGAGATATGTAAGTGTCGACACATATATTCTGTCGACTATATTTGTGTCAACACATAGTTGTCGAGACATTAGAAGTAAGTGTCGAAACTTTTCAATAGTGTCGACACATTTCAATTATTTTGACGCGCCTTTTCACCTTCGATTTTAGAAAGGTATAAATAGGTCTTCACCATTGTTTGTCTACACGCTCACCATAGTTTCGAGACCAAACTTGTGTGTCGACATCTCTCTTCTCTAAATTCAAAATTTCTTCAAACCCTAATGGCGCCCAAGCTTGAAGAGAACATTAATGAAGGTTATGAGCTCGTGCGACACGCCTTTGATGACGCAGAACCAGAAATCTAGGTGTGGTAACCCTAGTTGCAGAGACTGGGTTAGAGTATCTTGTGTTAGAATCAATCAAGATTTGGAAGAAGGAGGTCCTCGAATTCTTTACTACAGCTACCCTAGATGAAACTGGTATTAAGATTAAATCTAAAGTCCATGGAGTTAAGGTTAAGGTCACCCAGAAGAATCTCAGAAAAGTTCTACGTCTCCCTAGAACTAAAGAAGAAGAAGATGTACCTGCATCAAAGACAAGCGAGGCATTGGAATGGTGTGGACTTGATTCAAGTATGAAGATTGGAACGGTTTTTAATAGGAAAGACATGAATATACAGGGCAAGTTCTTGTCTGAAATAGTTGCCAAGGTAATTATGAGCAAGCCTGGTGGGCATGATAGAATATCAGCTCACATGTTCAGTTTGATGACCAAGATAATTTTCCAACTTAAAATTGATTGGTCAGTAGTAATGTTTGATAAGATAAAGGAAAGTCTAAAGAAGCCCAATCTGGGTAGGATTCTGAGTTTATACTTAGCTGGAAGTATCCCTAAAGTGATGAACCAAGCTGCTGGTTCTAAGATAAACCATATGAGGAGAATGGATCTTAGGATTATCTCAAGGTGGGATAGAGTGTTGTCAAAGGAAATGCCAACTCCAGAAAAGGAAACACCTCAGAAGAAGAAGAAGAAAACCATTGTGGCTCCTGAATCCTCAAGTAGCTCAGAAGAGCAGGTAGTGTTTAGTTCTGATGATGGAGAGGATGACAATGCTGGACAGTCACCAGCAAGACAAGAAGATGCATAGAGGCAGGGGTAGCTACCATCAGCTAGCCCTATTCACCTGGATCCACTCCAGGGGGAGCCTCTACATGTGGATGAGCCAACTCAATTAGATAGTGAAAGGGCTACCCAAACAATTCTAGAGGTAATCACTGAAGTTAATCAATTAAATTTCAATATTGAGGATGAAGTTTTGACTGAATCATTACTTGATGTTAATCAGTATACACAGTTACATAGTCAACCACAAGATGTTGTCATGGAGGACATATCTGTTGCTGATGTAGTGGTATCAGTTGCTCCTGAGATAAGAGATTCACCTGTACAACTTCAACATGAGTTTACAATAGAAGAGCTATTCCCTGATCTTTTACAGACTGACTTTGAGGGAGAGAAAGCAGTTGTTGTGGGGGAGTCAGCTAATATTGAGGGGGAGCTTGTAGAGTTTCACGAGGAAACTGCAAGAAAAGAGACTGAGGAGCAAAGGAATGCTGAGGAGCTACCAAGGACTGAAAAGGATTTACCTCCTAGTCCTAAGGACAGGGTAGACATTATCAGTACTTCTGCCTCAGAGGATGAAGAGGCTGCTAGAGCAAATAAAAGAAAGTTACAGGTCTTCAAGAGAAGAAGCCAGACCTATAAAAAGGCACTGCAAACCATTATTCCACAACAAGCTCCAACTGTTGACTATAGTTCATTGTTGGTGGCTTTGCAAATTAAGATGGATGAGCAAAGGAAAGCTCTAGAAAAGTATATGGATGAAGGCCATAAATCACTTCAATTTGATCTGGCTCAAGACATAAAATCTATAAGATTTGAAGTGAATCTCAACAAGAAGGAAATGACTGATTGTTTCCATAAAGGAGGCAATGCAGTGGTCTATCTGGCTACTCATCAAGAGAATATAAAGAAACAAGTTGATGACATGACAGTGAAACAAGGATAAGAAATTACAGGAGAGCCTAACTGCTGTTAAAACTGCCATTGAAGATTCTCAGCACGCTATTTCTGCCCAGCTTCAGAAGTTCAAACCTTTTTATAAGGATGAAGTTAACTATCTGAATGCTCAAATAAGATTTCAGAAGGATGATCTTAGAGATCATATAGAAAGAGAAGTCATAAAGGGGGAGAGGGTTTTAGTCAAGGCAGGCTATGATCATGGAAAATGGATATCAAACAGCATCAGAGCTACCCTGGGATATCCACCTTTATGTGATGATGATAATGTGGCAGAATCTGGGACAAATCCTGCCTATTTTGGAGGAGCACAAGCTGAAGTAGCTCAGGTGATCTACCCTCCAGCTGATTTTGAAATGATACATCAGGAGGTACAATCTATGTATAGTCCTCCTGAGAGTAATCAGAATATTATCTTTGAGAAAGTAGTACAGCCTGTGCCAGAGACAGTACTAAAAGAGCAAGAGGCATTATTAAAGGAGCAAGAAGCTCAATTATCTAAGAAGAGGTTCAGAGAACAGGCTGAATTAAGGCCAGATTTTGAGCAATGGAGCCCCACATCCAGAAATATTATTTTGACTGCTTGGAAGGCTGCAAACGACAATATCCTAGATAGGGGAAAATGGTATTCTGAATAGAAGTGGAGAAAACATGAGAATAGGCAAGAAGCTATAGTACAATACAGAAGGAAGGCTAAACTGGGAAAGCTACCTCCTAATACACAGGAGCCTAGCAAGTATTTCCCTAAGCCATATCACTATTTTGAAAGGCAAAAGATAAAGGCTGAAGAGCTGAAAAAGACGGATCTTAAGGGAAAGATGTCTGCTGATGACAATGATGCTCTAGTTCAAACAAAGATTCAATCTGGAAAGGGCATTGTTATCAAGGAGTCAGAGCAGCCATAAGATAGAATTTTCTTAAGTTTACAACCTTGTAATCATTTGTATTAAACTTCATGTAAACTTTTGATTAATAAAACTTTTGGAAGTTGTAAAGACAATGTTTAGTGTTCAAAACTATTACATTGTTATTCTGAGATAATTGTTTATATATGTTTTGTTTATACATGTTTAGTATTTACCCTATCATATAATACTGTTATACTTATGAATGGTGTATATCATTGACTAAGAGTTATGACTTCTCCAAATAGGGGGAGATTGTTGGTTACATTGGAATATATATACCTGATTTGAAGAAGCCTCACCCTACTCAATGATATACATCAAGGTGTATTTGATGTGCTTTGAGTTTATATGTGCAAGTTAAGTAATTGCAGGAAAAGCATAAAAGTTTCTAAGCCCATGTGTCGACACCTAGAGGAGAAGTGTCGACACTTATGAAGGCTTGTGTCGACACCTAGAGAAGCTGTGTCGACACTTGGAGTAATTGTGTCGACACCAGAAAGGCAGAGTCGACACCAGAAGAAATGTGTCAAAACATACAGTCTGTGTCGACACACAGTGAAGAATTGTCAACATAATCTGTGTCGACACTTAGAGGCAGTGTCGACACCCAGAGGAACTTTGTCGACATCAAATGTGTCGACACTAGGAAGCTGTGTCGACACTCAGCAAACTTCAACAAAGTTAAAGTACTTGTGTCGACACAAAGGAGATGTGTCGACACACAGCAAGTTTCAACACATGAAGGCATGTGTCCACACAAAGGAGATGTGTCGACACACAACAAGTTTCAACACATGAAGGCATGTGTCGACACAAAGGAGATGTGTCGACACTCAGCAAGTTTCAATACAAGAAGACTTGTATCGACACAAAGGAGTTGTGTCGACACACAGCAGAATTCAACTAAGTATTAAAGAAGAAGTATTTGTGTCGACACACTCAACCAGTGTCGACACATTCAACAGAAGGCTTGTGTCGACACCCAGAATCAGTGTCGACACATTCTGAAGAAGCAGTGTCGAGAAGCTGTTACAACAACACAAGGAGTTGTGTCGACACCATCAAGGCTAGTGTCGACACTTAGTCTACTTGTGTCGACACTTAGTCTATTTGTGTCGACAAATAATGACTATCTGTCTCGACACTTTCAGACAGAGACAGTGATTTCAAGAAGTGACTGGATGACTTGACAGCTGCCATTTCAACCGGTCAACTGCAACTGTCAGAGCCGTCGGAAGATTGTTAGAAACCGGATCAGCCGGTTACCTTGGAGGAAGACTATATAAAGACCTTTCTCCTTCAACAGAAGATGAGGTATAAAAAAGATAAATCACAATAAGAGAGATTACAGATTGACAACAATCAATCTAGAGATCTAACAACACAAAAGAAGAAGACCTTCAACAGAAGATCTAAGAAGTAGGAGAGAGAGCTCCTTTTAAGAAGAGCAGCTGCTGAACCGGGCTGCTAAGTAAGATTCAGATTGAGATCTGAATCTCAAGACAGAAGTTGATTGAAGATCATCTTCACAGGAGATTCAACCCTACTGTGTTCTAATTCAAGAAGCTTTGAAGAAAGCCAAGGGAGGTTGATCTCTGCCAAGTTCTTCCAAGAACTCATCAAGAAGCCAGTCAACTCATCTCTCTATTTTAGAGTTGTGGTTAATTACTTTGTATTATCAAATTTCTGTAGGATCTTGTATAGATCTGAGATATAAGCCTATTTTATAAAGGCTGAGTGTAGGAGTCTGTGTGCTCTGAGTGTAGGTCTTGTTGAAGACTGAGGTAGGGCCTTGTGCCTGAGTTGTAGGAGACTTTGTTCTCTGAGTGTAGGTCTTGTTGAAGACTGAGTGGTAGGGCTTTGTGCCTGCGTTGTAGGAGTGGGGTCACTCTGAGTTATAGGAACCTATTTGGGTTTCTGAGCTGTAAGATCTGAGGATCTGAGGAGAAGTGCAGAAGTTAGGCCGAATCTAGTACACTACTAGATAGGCGAAGGGGGAAGTGGATGTACCCAGACCTTGGGGAACCACTATAAATACTGTGTGCTCTCTGTGTTTGTTTTATTTCTGTGATTGCTGAGCTAGCTGTGCTGAATTGCTATAGAAGATTGCAAATACAAGTTTAATTATTCTGTGTGTCTGCCTTAAATTTAAAAAGGAAAAGTTCACCTATTCACACCCCACTCTAGGTGGCTAGGCACTATTTCTTTCAGAAAAGGTCGCTCTTATCTATAACATTTTAAGGGGGATAAAACTGAACATGGGATCACACATTTTTACACTTATAACACAAAAGGTCAAGGAGGAGAAAGTGAGACAGTTGTGGTATCCTGTTCTGATTATGGAGCTCTGTCGGATGGTAGGAGTGGAACAAGGTGAAGATGATATGGTGACTTAAGTCGGGCATCGAATCACGGACGCAGTAGTGGTAGTGAATATCAAGGTGGCTGCGGGAACCACAAGAAAGCAGGAGCTGTTGAAACTAATGTGAGCTGACCAATGCACAAAGCCACCATCATCTGATCCCTGTCATATTGATATTCTAGTGGCAGATTGTGGTATCGATCCTGATGTTATGATGGAACATATCGAGTATATTAAAGCATATCAGTGATGTCAGCACCTTTACGAAAAGGAACAGTTTATGGATATTCGTTCGAATCTGTGTAAAATCATGGAGAAAGCAAAGATTCCAGCGCCCGAGCTGAGTTTCAGGATGTTAGGATAGTTTGACGATGAGGGATACCTTCTAACTTTGGACTAGACCAGAGTTGATCCAACGGTAATTGCTATAGAGGAGGACTACGAGGAAGGGGACAAAGAGGAAGAAGACGGTGAAGAGGAAGAGAAGGATTATCCTATATCTAGCTTTACTTTTTGAAAGAATTGGTAAGCCTCTGTTACCAATAGAAAGAAAGGGGATAGATCTGATTTACTCTAGAGGGGGGGGGGGGGTGAATATAGTAATTAAAACTGTTTGGCTGTTTTAAAATCTATCAGAGTAAAGTAGGTGATAATAGAGTAATATAAAAGGAATGCAAACTAGGCTACACTAAATTATCACAACATAACAAGAACAAAAGAGAAAATGATCACACATAGACAACAAAAGAATTTTATAGTGGTTCCCCAAACTGGGTACATCCACTCTTCTACCACCCTGGTTGGAATCCATTATCAGGTTTTTGATCAGATGACTGAAACCACAAGATCTATTTATATGGAGATCTCACAGCCCTTTAGTCTTTTGATCATGTGTCCAAAAACCAAGAATAAACTTTTGAAGGGAGTTATTAAACCCTTTTACAGGAGGTTGAGAGAGTTGATGGTGTCTTCTCTTTTCTCTATACAACAGAGAAGACTTGTGGATTTCTATTGTCAAAGCTCCTTATGTACTAATGAATGGTTCAGAACTTGGAGTCTTGCTCAGGGTGTAGGTCTTCAGCCTTGTCTTGAAAAGATCCAGGAATTTTCTGACTGATTCAAAGTTATTGTTCTTGAATATTCCTGGAGTAGAAGTTGTAGAAAATTCTTGATATTGGATTGTTGTTCTTCTTCAGTCTTCAGAAAGTACAAGAGGAAAACAAAATGTTTTTTGTAGAGGGAGAGAGTTATGTATCTTTTCTCTGTATGCTCTTTCTTGCTTGTATGTTCTGTCTGTTCTCTTCTTAGTTGGTATCTAAAAAGGGAAAATCTCTTTTATATTCTGCTATCAAAATTCTCCTTTGAAATTTGAATTTCAGGCATTAATTGCTGATTAATCTGGAGAATGAAATGGCTGGAATATTCATTAAAGAGTTTCCCCAACTGTCCCATTAAAATAAGCAAGTACTTAATCCCGATGAAGACCATAATTAATGCTGCCAATAACAGATATATTCATGCGAATATGAGCATTAATTACTCAGGAAATTACTGCTAAATAATATAATAAATAGGGACAGAAATAAGGAAAACATCTAAGTCTGGCTCGGGACTGAATTTGTCGAGCTCTGAACAGAATTCATCAACTGGAGTTCCAAGTTTGTCGAGCTGAGAAATCTTGTTCGTCGACCTGAGCTCAGTGAACTGCATTCTGGAATTAACTAGCCAATTCTGCACTCTAAGTTCGTCAAACAAACAATCTGACTTCGTCGAGCTGAGTTCAGCGAAGATAAGCTGGAAAGAATCTATTGAAGCTGAACTCTAGATTTCATCGAGCAGAGAATCTATCTGAATGAGGAGATTGTCAACCTGAGCTCGAATATCATCGAGCTCAACTTAGAGAAGTAATTCTGAGTTCGTTAATCTGCGATCGATGATTGTCGAGCTGAGTTTGAAGAATTTTGAACTGATAATTTTGAACTTTCAATTCTTCTAAGTCTGGGTCTACTGAAGTCCTCTATTGGCTGGTCCATGAACGTTGAACCTAATGACTAGCCTAAATTCTAGGACTCATAAACTTGACCCTAGCTGTACAATGTGGGTCAAACTCATCCTAATTAGTGAACCTAGCCCAAATCCAAACTAGGGATCCAACAATCTCCCCCTATTTGGGTGAGGTCACTAATACAAACAAAAGAAAATAATCACAAAGTAGAATAAAATATATCTGACAGAAACTAAAACATCCAGCAGATATGTATAAAGGTGCTTCATGATTAACAGATAGAGTTCAGAAAATAAAAACTAAATAAAACAGTTATCAGTTCTTCTTTGACTTCTCTTTTTCAGCTTTATTAGAATTTTTAGAGGGCTGTCTGAATTTAATTTCTCAATTTGGATTTGCAGCTTCCCCTTTTGACATTGTCATGTCAGATGCTCCAATTATGTTGCAAGAGGTGGCCCTTGGAACTACTGCCTCAGGATTCAAACTCATATAATCATCTACATTGAAAAACATATTAGCTTTAACATACCTCTTGAGTTCTTTTTTTTCTGTAAGAGGACATTATGGAGTACTGAGATGGTTCTTTTCCTTCTTCTTTAGCTTTGTTTATCATAAAAAGTCCAACTAGCTCTTTAAATCTGGCCATTTTTGTAGTAGTTTCCTGTTCTGGATATACAAAAGAAATAGGTGGAGATTCTGGCCTTATTGGACTAGAGTCCTTCTTTGAATAATCAAGAGAAGCTGAAGTACTTTGCTTGTCTGTAGCAGGAGGAGGTTTGCCCTGAGAGGATCTCTACTGACTGTTGCCTTATGAACTTGGCTTGGAGTGTCTCTAATAGGTCTTGGTAATAGGTGTCGATCCATGAGTCACACTTCCAGAGGCCCCAATTGATGGAGGAGGAGGAGGAGGGTCTTTCCTAAAGTACTTAGGAGGAGACCTATACCTTCTTCTCTTCTTCCTTTCTTTTTGCTCATTCTTAGATAACCACATCCATGATGGCATCCCAAGGTAAGGAGTAATCTTCTATAAAATATAGTAGGGAGTGTCATGGGTAAGATTTAGCTTGAGAGCAGCCTTTGGAACAACTTTCCTTTTCTTAGCAACCTTCCTCTTGGCTTTAGGATCATCAGATTCATCAGAATCTTCATCTTCATTATCTTCATCAGAGGATTCTAAAGGGTTGTCATACATAACATCAATTGCCTTCAAGGATTCCTTTGAGATTTTCTTTTCAGCTTGAGGAAGAACTTGAGGTTCTGAAACCTCTGGTACAACAATACTTTCAGAAACTGTTAGATTCTCTTCTGCTATATCTGCAAGAATAATGTCATCCAGGTTTGGTAAAGGACTGTCATCCATTTTATAAGTAGGAGGGGAGTGAGCTTTTTGCTCTAGAGTAGAGACTTGTTCAAGAACATTCTCAGTCATATGTTCTTTTATAATTACTGGTGCTGCAAAACTTGCCTTTAGTTGATTAACAACTTCAGGGCTTATTAGGGAAGTATAGCAAACTATTTCCATAGATTGCTCTAGGAAGACTTCTGGAAGAAAATTCAAATAAGATGTATGAAACGTATTTAACAAATTGAATATATCTACTGTGGGATTGATAAGGCAATCACCAACAAAAAAAATTTCTGGAAGATCAACTTGCTCATCTATACAAAGTATATCAAAATCAACTGCTCCTGTAACCATATATACATCTGCATTTGCAAGCTCATCTAACTACAAAACTGCTGCTGCTTCTACTACTGCTAGGGGAGAGGAGACTAGAGCTTATTCACTGGATATCTCCCCCTACCTGGTTTCAGAGGGTCCTGAAGCCAGGCCCCCAGAAGAAGGGATAGTGGGAGCAGCAGAAATGAGGGTAGATAGGGATGCATTAGAATCAGCAAGAGGTTTAATGGCCTTTGCTATAAGTTTTGAGATAAGGGGGAGTGAGGAGTTCCATAAGGGATGGAAGGGAAGGGGAATCCATTTGCATAAACTTAGAGGGTGTCTGAGTTGATACAGAATGATGGAGGATGGATGATGAAGGAAAAGTAGTGGTGTCTGTCATGGGCTCATCATGAGGTGATGGAGTATTGAAGGGAGATGGTAGCAGATCAAAAGATGGAATGGAGGAGAGGTTATGGAGGGTAATGTGATCTAGATGATGAGGAAGTGGGGATGGAGGTAGTGTGATATGCTCTGGAGATGGAACTGGTGTTGGTAGATGTTGAGGAGATTGAATTGGTGTTGTAGTATGTGTTGGAGATGAGGATGGTTTTTGGAGGGTTGATGAAGGAATTGAAGTTTGTGGAGATGGAGGTTGTTGAGATGGAGGTGTTGGAATCTGGGTGGATGGAATGTTGATGGAGGGGACAACTTCTGGAGGTGGGGGATCAGCTGTTACAGCTCTTGTATCCTCAGAAGTTCTAGAAGAGGTTGAAGCCTTGGATGGCTTTGGTATTGTCCTCTCCCACTTTCCAAA
The DNA here is from genome assembly GCA_039583875.1 of Platanthera guangdongensis. Taxonomy (NCBI): domain Eukaryota; kingdom Viridiplantae; phylum Streptophyta; class Magnoliopsida; order Asparagales; family Orchidaceae; genus Platanthera; species Platanthera guangdongensis. The sequence goes on along the minus strand of CM077153.1, from coordinate 90,595,821 downwards.
CAAGGCACATGTTAGCCTTTTGGAAGCATTGATGAATATGGTCTGGGAGACCAGGGATTCAATAGCTTTTTCCCGTAGAAAAATGACCAGAAATCTTCCAAAACATACTTCCTTCTTACTGTTCTTCTTATTTATCAAGTCAAACAGAATCCTTAACCAATTTACTAGTTTCTTATTCAGTACTACACACATTACTAGAAACTGTTGCCTGGTAATATAGTCATGGGCAGTATGCTTTCCTAACAATACTTTACCCACCACATCGGTTAAGAATTTGTATTCAGAAGATAAATTTTTTTTAGTAATTTATTAGGGTTCTCTCCAACATGACCCATTTAAATCAACATGTCCTCAAACTCAAAACTATCAATCTCTATATCTTCTTCACCATTTAGCAAACCAAAAATTTCAGTTAATATTACTAGAGTTAAAGAAACCGGGTTACCAGATATTGTGCCCGTCATTGTGTCAGCGTCTGGAGTAGAGGAGGTGAACACCCATTCTCTTATTTTAGTAGCAGCTATCTTTATTCTGGTTGTCATGAAGTTCTTTAACTGTTGTTCCTCAAATAGTTTCAGTATATCTAGGAAAATTTGATCGGAATGTTGAAACGATTCAAAGTCTATGTCGAATCCCATATCAAATTTCATTACCGCCAGAGAGCTCGCCGGAATCACCATTGATCGCCTGCAAAAGGAAATAGAAAGATCAAGTGCAAGAGGAATAGAAAGCATGAGATGGAGCTCGAATAAAACCTAGTTATATGGTTTTCAGAATATGAAGCGGCAGACTACGTCCTGCGAAATAAACAAAAAGGGGATAGATTTGTAAGCAATTGAAAGAATTGGTAAGCCTCTGTTACCAATAGAAAGAAAGAGGATAAATCTGATTTACTCTAGAGGGGGGTGAATAGAGTAATTAAAACTGTTTGGCTGTTTTAAAATCTATCGGAGTAAAGTAGGTGATAATAGAGTAATATAAAAGGAATGCAAACTAGGCTACACTAAACTATCACAGCACAATAAGAACAAAAGAGAAAATGATCACACACAGACAACACAAGAATTTTATAGTGGTTCCCCAAACTGGGTACATCCACTTTTCTACCACCTTGGTAGGAATCCACTATCAGGTTTTTGATCAAGTGATTGCCACCACAAGATCTATTTATAGGGAGATATCACAACCCTTTAGGCTTTTGATAAGGTGCCCAAAAACTAAGAATAAACTTTTGAAGGGTGTTAATAAACCATTTTACTGGAGGTTGAGAGAGTTGATGATGTCTTCTCTTTTCTCTATACAACAGAGAAGACTTGTGGATTTCTGTTGTCAAAGCTCCTTCGGTAATAATGAATGGTTCAGAACTTGGAGCCTTGCTCAGGGTGTAGGTCTTCAGCCTTGTCTTGAAAAGATCTAGGAATTTCCTGACTGATTCAAAGTTGTTGTCTTTGAATATTCTTGGAGTAGAAGTTGAAGAAGATTCTTGATATTGGATTGTTGTTCTTCTTCAGTCTTCAGAAAGTACAACGAGAAAACAAAATGTTTTCTACAGAGGGATAGAGTTCTGTATCTTTTCTCTGTATGCTCTTTCTTGCTTGTATGTTCTTTCTGTTCTCTTCTTAGTTGGTATCTGAAAAGAGAAAATCTCTTTTATATTATGCTATCAAAATTTTCCTTTGAAATTTGAATTCCAAGCATTAATTGCTAATTAATCTGCAGAATGAAACGGCTGGAATATTCATTAAAGAGTTTCCCCAACTATCCCATTAAAATAAGCAAGTAATTAATCCCGATGAAGACCATAATTAATGCTGCCAATAATAGATATATTCATGCGAATATGAGCATTAATTACTCAGGAAATTACTGCTAAATAATATAATAAATAGGGACAGAAATAAGGAAAACATCTAAGTCTGGCTCGGGACTGAATTCGTCGAGCTCTGAACAGAATTTGTCGACTGGAGTTTCAAGTTTGTCGAGCTTAGAAATCATGTTCGTCGACCTGAGCTCAGCGAACTGCATTCTGGAAATAACTAGCCAATTCTGCGCTTTAAGTTCGTCAAATAAAGAATCTGACTTCGTCGAGCGGAGTTTAGGGAAAATAAGCTGGAAGGAATCTGTTGAAGCTGAACTCCAAATTTCGTCGAGCAGAGAATCTGTCTAAATGTGGTGATCGTCGACCTGAGCTCGAATATTATCGAGCTCAACTCAGAGACGTAACTCTGAGTTCGTCGATCTGCAATCGACGATCGTCGAGCTGAGTTCGAAGAATTTCGAACTGATAATTTGGAACTTTGAATTCTTCTAAGTCCGGGTCTACTAAAGTCCTCTTCTGCCTGGTCCATGAAAGTTGAACCTAATGACTAGCTGATGTGTTGGACGATAAGTGTACTGGTCGCACAAGTAATATAAAATGGGTGAATTCCCCCCAAGTATCGATCTCTTCAAGGAACACAGTAAGGTGGAATTAATTTCGAGAAGGACTTGATATTGAAGTCCTTAGGTCGGAGTTAACTTAGGGGGGTTTGGATGGTTGTGGATAAATAAAGTAAAACACAACAACTACTCCTATGCAACGCCGCTATGCGATGCTTCACCAGGCAGGATGGAAGACTACAAGGGCCGCTATGTACCAAATCGCTGGGCGGATGGGCGAGTAGGCTTGCGGATGATGTGGTGAGAATGGTGGAATGAGGGTTGAGAGCACCTCTTCGCTACGCACGCAACTAGCAATTGCTAGACCGACAAAACCAGATGTGGTGGAGGATGAAAATAAATGCGCACCTCAAGCAAATAATGAAAATATAAAATCACATAGACATGATTGTATACAAATGTTTTACAAACTAAACACAGTTCATCAAATACAAGAGATTAAACTACACTATCAACAACAAGAGGAAAAGAGTGTGCAAGATCAACCAAATCTGAATTCCTGTTGAAGATTCATGGAAGGAATTATCGGCTTGTCAATCCGCGTCCTACCTCGATCCTCAGCTGCGTCTGTGGTAGAGGAGGCTGTCACTCACTCCCAATGGACCTGTCTTCTTCGTATCACGATCCGGCGGAGGATGGAACAAACTTCTCCTAGCTTGATTTAGAAAGCTAGGTCAAAACTCTTCTTGAAGCTCAAGGATGAAGGAGGAGGCCGAGAGGAAGCTTCGGCTTGAATATGGCGTTGAAAGCTTGCCCAGAGCACCTCCCTAAGGTGGAAGATGAAGGGAAATGGCGGAACCCTTCCATGGAGGCAGAAAATGGCGGGGGAGAAAATCTGTTTCTGTTCATGGAGAAAAATCTGCGCTTTAAATAGAAGCAGGTCAGAAAAATAGGCATGCACGGTTTGGTGCACGACAGTGCGCTAACCGTACGTTATTAACTCGTAGGCCAAGCTTGCGGATGAAGATGCATTGACCCGTGCGTTTTAATCGCGCACGGGCACTTCCACCCGTGCGTGAAGGAAATCGCACGGGTAAACACAGAACGCAAGAAAACAAGATAAAACATAGGAACCGTGCGTTTTACTCGCGCACTGGTGCTTCTGCAAGTGCGTGAACAAAGCGCACGATTAACCACAGAATGGAACAAACAAAAAACTTACAGGAAAACCATGCGTTTCCTTCACGCACGGTTACGATGAAGTCGTGCGTTAACCATACATGAAGATCGTTGGGCTCAGCTCGACGAAATTCATCGAGCTCCACTCGATGTTTCTTCTGCACAAACAAAACACACGATCGTAAAGAACCGTGTGCTAAGAATTGCACGACCGTGCATTTTCCTCAAACCTACATCCCAGCCTTGGGGAAAACGCAGCACCTGCATACAAATAAATAAATCCAAAGAGAACCCTCCAGTGTCATAGAAATGTGATGACATAGCCAGAAAGGGCCATGGGGAGCACCATGTGCTTACCCCCAAAAATAGAATGTGCAATTGCACACCAATGGGCCAAAATAATGCACTTAACGTGAAAAGCTGTATAAATGAAATATCAACGATAACATCTAAAAGTGAAGTGCAAGTGCGTGAAAACTAGCCCAGATGAGTCCGAAAAACCCTATATAAATCGGACTCATCACACCACCAAACTTAAACATTTGCTCGTCCCGAGCAATTCATCACTAAGAGGAGTTTAAGAAGGCTAGTTGACTAAGCAATTGCATAATTCGAGTACCATGCGAAGTCATACCCTCATGTACAAAAAGTAATAGTAGAAAACTCTTCAATGCATGCATAATAATTTCTAATTCCTATAAACGTAAAGAAGATATTACAAATACTCCTAAAGTGATTCACGGTGAATCATTCGGCCACGCGTAGAACGAAAGCAGGCAGACAATGAGGTGAGCATTGCAAAAGATCAGATCTCAGGAAAATCTCCAAAGGAATCCACAAATGTCGGTAACCATATGCTCGCCCGTTCACACTCTCTCCACGACCCTAGTTTGACTCAAGCACAAATCCGTAGGACTTGGAGTATAATATAGGCTTAGGCGAAGGCGGGGTATACAAAGACAAACAAGATGTACACACACACCCAAAATGAGACCGCCCAAAAACACTCACAACTGAACTCAACAGACAAACACGTGCGGCGCACCAGCAGACTTGGACTTTTGACGGTGCGTGCACGCCCATAACGAACACAATACAACAAAATTTTCAACTCAACAACAATAATTTTTTTTCTTTTATTGCACATTGGGAATTTTCATTTCATTTACTATTATATATTTTTTTCTTTTCTTTTCCTTTTTTTATCCAAAAAGCCAAAACAAGCCGAAAAAATGGCAACACCACAAGCTGCACAAACACCAACATAACTGCCCACACATAACAGATACAAACTACAACAAAACAAGCTAACCGAGCGACCACATTCATATGTGCGAGTAGGAAAGGCTATATGGCTTTGGTAGCGAGGCGTAGGGATGTCAAAGGTAGGGACAAGATCAACGGGGATAACAATGGATAGATGTCGGGAATGGTAAAAGGCTCAAACTAGACAATATGACGACCTACATCATGCGCGCACTTGACTAACCATGTACCCATGCTTCGAGAGTAGCTAGGGGCAAGTTCTTAGCCACCGAGAAAGACAACCCTTCCTCCCGAGTCGAGCAATATGAGGCTATTGAACTCCCACATACAATCCTACACCACCGTTTGATTCATAACCGAATTCACAACTAGAGTACTGTAAACAAAATCTACGCTAATAGAAAATAAAACTATAAGCATATAAAGAATTTTAATCTACACAGACTCTAAGTGATCATGAGTGCACTCCTAGGAACACTCTTGGAGTCAACATTTTACTTCATCACACAATCCTAAATCAACACAACATTCTTTATTCTACGCACCAGTGATAAACAAGCTCGGCGCGTGCAAGTGCTTAAGTATACAATCTCAAGTGGGGGTTGTGGAGTGCAAAGCAAATGCAAATGATATAACAATAAAAGCTTCTAGTATGCAAATTAAATGTGCGCGTGAGCGGTTAACAACTCGAGTCTCTCCCCCACCAGACTTAATCAATGCAACCTATCACAAGATTCATAATAAAAACAATGAAATATAAGTCGGGGGAGAGGTTATCCCATGATCAGCAAATGAGCATACCAGAAGACGCGTAAAAACACAGAAGTAGTTCCGCCATATGAAGAATCACAACCCCGCCAATATGATTCGCCATTAATACCTGCAGGGGTGAGCTTCGCAAAAACAAAAGAAAAATATACAAAATACAAAGAAATACTAAACTAAGTTAGATATGAGAAATAAAAATACAAGAAATGAAAGATAAGTACTGGGGTTATTGTCATCCCAGCACGACTTATTCGGCCAAGGAAAAGGTTCTAGCTAATGGGCCTATGAAATAAAAAGTGCATAGGTAACTGTTCCATTATCCGTTTCGATAACGGGTACCGATACGGCGATAAAACAGTTACCCCTCTGCCTAAATAATCATACATGCTCCTCACAGGCAAAGGAAATAGGAAGTAAGAAGAGGAGGATCACTGGTCCTCACTCATCTCACGATAAAATATATCCTTACCCATCAAGGTATCGTCTACTATAGGGAGACGGCAGAATGAGAAAGCAATCAATGGAGCTTCCTCAATAGAGGAGGAATCAACCTCCTCACAAAAGAGGATGCTATCATCGATGGCTCGAGCTGAATGCTCCAATTCCTCCTAAATCACCTGCGAAAACTCCACCTGCACGGGCTCAGATATAGAAAGGGAATCAAGAAATAAAGGAGATGAAGAACTAAAATAATCAGAAATAGGGGGAGTGGTCCCGGTCTCACTCCTAGAAGGATCCAAGCATAGATCATCGTCGTTATCATCAATCGACTCACTAGAAATTGGGATATATAATTCTTGCAATGAAAGCGGAGGAACAACAACATCAGAGAAAATATGTGTAGGTTCTACTGGGGGTGAATACAAAAGAGGGGAAGAATGCATGGGGAGAGACAACACTACAATGTCGTCACACCGATCAGTAGAAAGTCTGATGGGTATATCCGCAGCAGTCCCTCATAGACAAGGTGGTGCTGCGAATATATCATCAGAATCAAAAGGGGCAGCCGATTGAGAGGTGGATGGAACAAATCAGATAGCCGGTTCATCATCCTCCTCCAACTGGCGCTGAAATTCTGCGCAATCTTTCAACACATGGTCGGTGTTACGACAACACAAACACTGTTTTCCATTACTTCTTGGTCCTAGTAGGACCGGAGAGGAATAAGAAAAAGGTGAAGGTGTAGAAGAGAAGTGACCATAAGACTTGGTTATGGTGTATGAAGTACCATAAGAGGATGGTGCTCCATACACTGAACCACGGGAATCATGCTCACTATCTTTAGTGGGGCACTCATCACTACCATGCCTATAATCCCCACACCATCTACACCAAATATTCAAATAAGAAAACATGATGCAGCAAGAAAGAATTCACCCACAGCAAAATTCTAAGCAAAAATTAACTATACACTAACAGATAGAAGAAAAGGAATACCTGCTGCTAAAAATTAAAACAAGAAAAGGAACAAAAAAATAAGCAACAAAGTCTAAAAACTAAAGCAAAGAAGAAAACATGAAATATACAAATGTAAAAGAGCTTCTATCTCTTATCACCCTCTCCAAAAACACACATGACTGTGTTCCCCAGCAACGGCGCCAAAAACTTGATGCGTTGGATGACAAGTGTACCGGTCGCACAAGTAATATAAAATGGGTGAATTTCCCCAAGTATCAATCTCTTCAAGGAACACAGTAAGGTGGTGTTAATTTCAAGGAGGACATGAGATTGAAGTCCTTAAGTCGGAGTTAATGAAGGGGGGTTTGGATGGTTGCAGAAAAATAAAGTAAAACACTAACAACTACTCCTATGCAACGTCACTATGCAATGCTTCGCCAGGCAGGATGGAAGACTACACGGTCCGCTATGCACCGAATTGCTGGGCGGATGGACAAGTAGGCTTACGGATGAGGTGGTGAGAATGGCGGAATGAGGGTCGAGAGCACCTCTTCGCTACGCACACAACTAGCAATTGCTAGAGCGGCAAAACCGGATGTGGTGGAGGATGAAAATAAAGGCGCATCTCACGCAAATAACGAAAATATAAAATCACATAGACATGATTATATACAAACGTTTTAGAAACTAAACACACTTCATCAAATACAAGAGATTAAACGACACTATCAACAACAAGAGGAAAAGAGTGTGCGAGATCGACCAGATTCGAAGTCTTGCTGAAGATTCAAGGAAGGAATCGTCGGGTTGTAAATCCGCATCCTAGCTCGGTCCTCAACTGTGTCCGGGGTAGAGGAGGCTGTCACTCACTCCGAATGGACCCGTCTTCCTCGTGTCATGATTTGGTGTAGGATGGCACAAACTTCTCCTAACTTGATGGAGGAAGCTAGATCAAAACTCTTCTTGAAGCTCAAGGATGAAGGAGGAGGCCGAGAGGAAGCTCCGTCTTGAATATGGCGTTGAAAGCTTGCCCGGAGCACCTCCCTAAGGTGGAAGATGAAGGGAAATGGCAGAACCCTTCCTTAGAGGCAGAAAATGGCGGGGGAGAAAATCTGTTTATGTTCAAGGAGGAAAATTTGCGCTTTAAATAGAAGCAGGTCAGAAAAATAGGCGCGCACGGTTTGGCGCATGACTGTGCGCTAACCGTGCGTTATTAACTTGCAGGCCAAGCTTGCGGATGAAGATGCATTGACCCGTGCATTTTACTCGCGCACGGGCGCTTCCGCCCGTGCGTGAAGGAAATCACACGAGTAAACACATAACGCAAGAAAATAAGATAAAACATAAGAACCGTGCATTTTAATCGCACACGGGAGCTTCCGCTCGTTCGTGAACAAAGCGCATGATTAACCACAGAATGGAACAAACAAAAAAGCTACAGGAAAACCGTGCATTTCCTTCATGTACAGTTACGATGAAACCGTGTGTTAACCGTGCATGAAGATCGTCGGGCTCAGCTTGACGAAATTCGTCGAGCTCCACTCGACGTTTCTCCTGCACAAACAAAACACACGATCGTAAAAAACTGTGTGCTAAGAAAACACACGACTGTGCGTTTTTATCAAATCTGCATTCCAGCCTTGGGAAAAACGCACCACCTACATACAAACAAATAAATTAAAAGAGAAACCTCCAGCGTCACAGAAATGCAATGAAAATAGCTGGAAAGGGCCATGGGGACCACCATGTGCTTACCCCCAAAAATAGAATGCACAATTCCACGCCAATGGGCCAAAACAATGGACTTAGCGTGAAAAGCTGTATAAATGAAATATCAGCTATAACATCTAAAAGTTAAGTGCAAGTGCGTGAAAATAAGCCCAGATGAGTCCGAAAAATCATATATAAATCAGACTCATCACTAGCCTAAACTCTAGGACTCATAAATTTGACCCTGGCTATATAATGTGGGTCAAACTCATCCTAATTAGTGAACCTAGCCCAAATCCAAACTAGGGATCCAACACTTTTGCATGGTTAGGTTTACATTTTGCTCTCGACTATATTTGGATATGTTATGCTCTGGAATTTGCTTGTTGATATATATGCTGTGATGTAATGTTGAGTCCATAAAATATAAGGACTCTATTATCAAGGATATTGAAGAGAAACTTGAAATGGAGAAGAAGATTGTGGCCAATTTCTCTAAGATAGATGCTATCAAGAGAAAATCCGAGTCAGAGTGGATCTTTAAAGTTATCCAATCTCAGAGAAGAGGCAAAGCTCCCGTCAGGCCTCAGTCAACCTTTCACAAGGTAATTCTCCCATCCAAAAGGCATGACTAAGACTGTAAGTGTGGTCACTAGAGGTGTGAGAATCTTCCTTGTAAGATCATAAAAGTACCTTATAATGAAAGAAGAAAGGTCATGGGATTGAGTGCACAAAATACTTCCCATGTAAAAATCCAAAAGGCCCATCCTGGACCTTTTGTATTTAGTGTTTCAGCCCCATCATTTAAGGATAAGGCTGTTGTCCACTCTAAGGTTCTTCAAGCCAGAACTCATTCCTATAGTGCCTTAGTCAGGTATGCTGTCTTGACCACCTCTGAAGCCATTAAGAACATGCCAACTGCAAAGAAGGCTGTTGCCAATGGAGTTCAAAGTAAGCCAAGCTCCTCTATTGTCAGACTCACTACTGGTCAAGATTTTTCTTGTAGAAACAAGAAGAAGGCCACAGTTCTCCCCATAGAACAATGAGCCAGAGATGGCTTGCACACTTCACGGTATGTTCAGAAAAGGAGATACAACATCCAAGAATGTTGGTGCTATGGCAAAGTGGGCCATTTTGCCATAGATTGTTGGAACAACCCCTGTGTGCCAAAGGTAAGGCAGTGTCTTCCTGATAGGACTCCTGTAGGTAGACATATGCATTCCTATACTAACAAGAACCTAGGACCCAAGTCAGCTTGGGTTCCTAAGGTAAGGTAATTTCTATCTTACAGGATAGTCCTAGTGGCCATAACCTTTTATGGTCCTTGGACAGAGATGTGCCAGACTCAAGTCTTTGTATAAGGAATGATTCAACTTATCATCATGCAGAAGATGTCAAAGACAAGTGCAATTATTAAGGGGTAGCTTGCAAAGGAAATCTAGATGCACATCAAAGGCTAAATATTATAAGCAAGGTTGCTAGTATGCTCAAAGACTGTGAATACAGTATGGGCTTCAAGTTTACAGGGCAGAGATATGTAGAATTCACCTATCTTTAATTCTACTATTTAATTGCTAAATTGATTATGCATGTTAGAGATAAGGTAATTGAAACAAACGTCTGATAAGATTTAAAAATATTAGTCTAAACAACTCTTCTCAATAAATATGTTAGTGGCTCACATGTTCACTATGCCACAAGAAGTAACTTGCCTCAACATACGCAAAGACACATATTACATGTGCAATACTGCGTTAGATAGGTATCAAAATTTTGTTTAATCAATTGAGTTTGGGGGCTAATACACTCTCAGTTGAAATTAATTTTAGGATATTGAAATTATGTCTAATTGCACCCCACTAGAACACATATTAGAATGTGTACTACAGGACAATCTTACCCCTGCAAGTTAGGCCAACTCAGTTAGGGGCTAGTTGCAATCTAGTTACTAAAGAAAACAGATGTTGAGCAAAATAAGCTTACTCAACAAAAATTGTAGAAAAGATGGCCTGCAGATAAGTGTCGAGATTCATTCCTGGCTGCTGATCAAAATTGATCAAATAAGATATTGACTTTCCTCCCTCTCTTAGGAAATTACTATAAATAGAAGAGCTTGTGCAATAAGCAAAGTCACTATTCCTTGTCCTCTCCCTCCCGTATTCGCTGAATCGACGGAAAGACGTTTTCGCTAGTCTTCTCAAATTCTCCGGCGAAATGCCTCCCAAAGGACAAGATTTTCTATTCGAAGGTTCGGAAGTGGTGAGAAATGGATTCAGGGATTCTCTTGAAGCGGTACAGTATGTTCTTCTTCTTCTACGCATTTCTAACCAAGAATTCCTACTGTCGGAACCCTGTTTACTCTGGAAGCGAGAAGTTCTCGAATTATTCTCCAATGTTAGAGGAGATATTACATGAGAGAAAATCAAGACAACTATAAGTGGAACATGAGTCAAGATAACACCAAGAAGGCTGGCCAAAGCCCTAAAGCTGATAAAGTTCTACGCAACTGATAATGAGGATGAGTTGTCTCAGGAAGACATAAAGTCTGCAGTAAAATGGTGCGGATTGTCTGTTGAGAACTAAGGTCCAGCGGGATTGGGTGTGTGTGGGACCGCATATTTGGGCTTCCCCATTGCGTTCCAGGTCTGGGTGTTGACCCCGGTGGGCCCCCCGTGTGGCGGAATATCCCCGCCATCCCGTGGTTGGATTAGTCCCACATTGCCTGCAGCTGGTGGTCCTTGGTGTTTATGTACCCCCGTCCCCCCTTACCATTACCTCGGGGTTTTGGGAAGATGTGTGGTGACGGGTGGTTTCCACATGGTATCAAAGCCATCCCGCTGCGGGGGTGTGTTGAGAACTATGGTCCAGCGGGATTGGGTGTGTGTGGGACCGCATATTTGGGCTTCCCCATCGCGTTCCAGGTCTGGGTGTTGACCCCGGTGGGCCCCCCCGTATGGCGGAATATCCCCGCCATCCCGTGGTTGGATTAGTCACACATTGCCTACAGCGGGTGGTCCTTGGTGTTTATGTACCCTCGTCCCCCCTTACCATTACCTCGGGGTTTTGGGAAGATGTGTGGTGACGGGTGGTTTTCACATGGTATCAAAGCCATCCTGCTGTGGGGGTGTGTTGAGAACTAAGGTCCAGCGGGATTGGGTTTGTGTGGGACCGCATATTTGGGCTTCCCCATCGCGTTCCAGGTCTGGGTGTTGACCCCGGTGGGCCCCCCGTGTGGCGGAATATCCCCGCCATCCCGTGGTTGGATTAGTCCCACATTGCCTACAACGGGTGGTCCTTGGTGTTTATGTACCCCCGTCCCCCCTTACCATTACCTCGGGGTTTTGGGAAGATGTGTGGTGACGGGTGGTTTCCACATTGTCTAAACACACTTCCGGCTCCATTTTGAGAAAGGAACTGAACCTAAAGGGTAAGTTCCTGGCTGATGTCATTGGAAAGGCTTTGTTATGCAAAACAGGGTCCCATGAAAAGATCTTAAAGAAGATGTTTGAGGCTATGGCTAGAGTCGTTCTGTCCAAAAGAACTGACTGGGGTAGAGTAGTTTTGACAGGGTAGTGGAGTGCCTTGCTGAACCAAATTTAGGGAGAATTCTTTCCCTATTTCTGTGACAGACAGTTCCAGAAATCTTGAACTTGAAGCATGGTGCAAGAATACACTACATGAGAAGAATGGACACCATGATGCTGGAGAGGTGGGACATGGTACTTCAACCCCATGGACCATCAGCTGTGGAAAGGAAAGGAAAGCAGATTGCTGCTACTGAGCCCAGCTCCTATAGCAGCTCATCTGAGGAGGAAGAGCCTAACAATCCAGAACCATCATCATCTACTGAAGAGTCCAGGAGGGACATAAATATTCAGGTATCAGCCTCTTCTGATCTTACCCCTCTTAGTTGTGTAAGCAGACCAGCGTCAGATATTATCCATAAAGATGACGAGCCTGCTGCTGAGTTAGCTGAATCTGTTGCAAAGGAAGGAGCTGACAGGATATCTGCAAGGATGGATTAAGATGCCTCTAGATTGGATGATACAGATAGCAATCTGCCTATGTAAGATGATGATTATGATGCTCCTAGGCCTCAAAGTGAGGGGGAGATCAAACGTGCTTCAGATAAAGAGACTGTTATGTCTAAAGAAGAGCATCCACTAGATAAAGTTATTGAAGTTCCAAGTGCTGAGAAAAGGAATGCTCCAATTAAGGGGGAGCATCTAATACAAGAGATAATGCAAGAGGCATTATTTGTAGGGGAGCAACTAAAAGTTCCTCCAATAGTGGTACTGTCTGCTACAGCTGATAAAGAGGTTGCTGCTGCTGCTGACTGGCATGAAAATGAAAGCATGATAGAGGTTGAGGGGGCGATACCATCTGATCTCCCTACTCATGAAGTACATGATTTAGTTTCCTCGGAATCTGAGAAAGAGGAATATATTCATGAGAAAGCACACTCCTCATCACATCCAGAAAAAGAACAGCTCAAGAGTGACACTGCTCAAGAAATAGGGAGCAAGCCTGTACAAGAAGCTCTGGATGAGGTCACATCTGCCAGAGTTGATTAGCTGCCACCAACTTCCTTAGCCCAGCTAAAGGGTTTGTTGGATGAGCAAAGGAGGGCACTACAAATTTATGTGGTTGAAGCTCTCAAGAATGTTAGAAATGATCTGGCGACTGAGATCAAATCTATAAGATTTGAAGTAAATCTGCTGAAAGGAAAAACAATCAAATTGTTCACAAGAGCTGCTAGAGTTGTAGACTTTACAATGTAGAAGCTGGATGTGTCAGGCCATAACTGTAACACCTACCCTGTAATGACCGTATAATATGGGTCCGGCCGGGGCCCCACCACATACAGATGTCACAGCTTTAGCATTAAAAGATGATATAATCTACCCAACTCAAAACTCAGAAGCAAACAACAGCGGAAGCAGCAAACCAGACTTGAAGTTATCCACACATATAGGAGTATCGAAACAGCCTTATGGCCTTACAACAAAAGAGAGTCCACAATTCAATTGATACATAACACATCAATGTGCAAAGGCACTCCTAAGCTACCTCGGCATGCAAGCCAGAAGTCTAAAGCATCAAATATAAAATATCACAAAAGTAGAGCTACTGCAAAGCTGGTAACACTTCATGAGGCGTAGGCCTTTTTGCCCGGTGAGCTTGCTCCTGCTTGCGATCCTTGTCTTGTAAAATTTTGTTGTAACGTGGGTCAGCAAAGGCTGTCCTCTAACTATGTAACAAACACATCTCCTCTCGGCCACCCCTAATGGACCCCGGGGTACCCCTCCAACCTGCAAGTCAGCAATTCGTATACCATATATATAAACAAGTAAAGCACTAAAAGAACAGGCTTGGATGTCTCAAACAACATACACGTTTTCTATGTTGAGTATATAAATAAAAGGGGCCTATTATGCAGCATGTATGCAAAACCCGGGCTTCACCCAAGGCACCCTATCCGTATGCTTCAAGCACATCATCAAACATCTGGGTACTTCCAATTTCCCCATTGGCATTAAGCCTCAAACAAAAGGGTACTGCAATTCCCCTAACGACATACAAGCCGCCACATGGAACTCTTGCCAAGGCCCCACCTCCTCACAGTCTTGGACACGGGCTTTCCTGCAAGCTCTGACTCTTCATGTCAGGAATCCGTCTAATACACTGACCGATTCTAAGAACCCGTGCTGGACCCCACCCGCTCATGGCCTCATTGCCCGGGCTTCCCCCATGCTTGGCGTTCTCGTCAGTCTCACAGAAGGGGACTAGTCTCGCCGGGACACTCTGCCCACATGACTTTCACGTCACGGGATAGCCACCCAACCACGGAGACAAAGCCACGCCTTAGCACATCACATTCCAAAATCAATCACACCCCAATCCCTCATTTGTACTGCAACGTCCCCGCGCACCAAGGAAAACATCTACCGTCAATACGGAGCTAACCTTGTCCACAAAGGAAACCATATATCACCATTGCGGAGCTAACCTTGTCTGGTTTCGGCTACACGTACTCACTCGAGAAAAGGGGGAAAACACAAACATCACAAATGGCATCTTGCCGCAACGGATTTCTACAAAATCCTTAAAGCTCGTATGCAACATCACCGAGTCGGACTAACGATCGCGACCACGGCTTCACCCACAATGCCTAATCCACTAACGGAGCGGATCTCTAATGCAAAAACATGCCGGGGACAGACTCAATCGACCCGGAGGTTTCTATTGAACCATGGTGACCCAAACCTCTCTCATTTGAGAGATTTGATGCCCAAAAGCTTGAAAGAAAAGATGCTAAACACGCATCCTAAAACCAAGAGGAGAAGTGTCGTTACCTTACGACCCCTCTTCCTAGTCATGCAAACTTAGCCGGATGAAAACCTTCGCAACGGTCTTGCCTCCACGGATCCGGACTCGGCTTGCGATTTGGGGCCCTGAAGCTTCTCCGGTAGCCGGATCTCTCCTTCACCTTCTTCCTTGCTCTCCCTTCTCTCTAGAACTTAGAAAGAGAGTACTTGATGAAGAATGAGGGTTTACAAACCCTATTCCCGGACATAACTCAGCAAGGAAAGACCTGGACAATCAGATCTCACTAAAAGGAAACGAACGGACACGATCCGAACTTAAAACAAAAACACTTGGTCCGAACACGGCTTGCGACATGCCCGTGTCCAAGGCCGTGTGCCTCAATCTACGCTGAAACCATCGCACTCAGAAAAGGACATGGGCTCTGAACACACCCGTATCACATCTGACACGCCCGTGTCACGCAGTACACGCCCGTGTGCCTGGGCATGTTCCTCCATCGACACCGGACCAAACACAACCCGAGGAGAACACGGGTACTCGACACGCCTATGTAACATTTGACACGCCCGTGTCCAACACGAACACGCCTGGGCTCCAGGCCGTATCAATCCTCTCACACGGCCCGGCCAACAACCCGAGCAGGACACGGCCTGGGACACCCCCGTGTCTCAGGCCGTGTTTGAAGTCTCGACGATCGTCAACTGCCTTCTTGTCGACTCTGCGGAAAATTCGTCGAACATGCGCATGACACGGCCTTGGACACGCCCGTGTCCCAGGCCGTGTTCCCTGTCTCGACACTTCGTCGAGCACAGTTAGTTGACTTCCCGAGCTCTCGACAAACCCGAGCACGACACGGCCATGGACAAACCCGTGTCCTAGGTCGTGTTCACTGTCTCAACACTTCGTCGAGACCAGTTCGTCGACCATCCGAGTTCTTTGCCGAACCCGAGCATGACATGGCCAGGGACACATCCGTGTCCTAGGCCATATGACCATCACCAAGAGCCAAACTTGGATCTGAATGATGGCCGTCCCTCTTTCGAAATTTGGGGTGTTACAACTCTCTCCCCCTAAAAAGAATTTCGTCCCGAAATTACAAAAAAACAAAAAGGGGTACACAAAACTTAAATGATACCTTAACGGAAATACTCTGGATACTCCTCCAACATGGTTTGTACTAGCTCCCAAGAGAGCTCCTCACGGCTGCAGTTGTCCCATCGGACTTTTACGAGTTTGACCTCTTTGTTCTGCAACTGCCGAATTTCTGAATCCTCTATAGTAACTGGACGAACTCGCGTCCTCAAGTCTTCCTCTATCGGCACCGATACTGATTCGATCACCACACTAGCCTCTACCAAGGCCTTCCTCAAGATGGAGGCATGGAAGATGTCGTGTAATCCACTCAGCTCTGCGGACAACGCCAACAAGTACGCTGCTTCTCCCACCCATTCAACAACCTCGAAAGGTCCCAAAAACCTCGGACTCAACTTCTTGAGTCGGCGAATCCGTGAAATGCCTTTGAATGACTTGATCTTTAAATAGACACAATCGCCTACCGCGAACTCCAGCTTCCTATGGCGAGCATTGAAATATTTTGCTTGCCGATCCTGAGCCACCTTCATACGCTCTTGAATGGTTCGCACCAACTCACATGCATCAGCTACCACTTCCTTTCCCAAAATTTTGGTGTCTCCCGCCTTTGTCCAAGACATCGGTGTTCGACACCGCCTCGCATACAAACCTTCGTATGGCGCCTTTGTCCATGACAGCAACGAAGACGGAGGAGTGGCAAATGACCACCATCGCTACGTTTCTTCTAGATGGTGAAGCGAGAATGTGGTGGGAAGGATTGGAGCTGCATCATTTAAGAGGTAGACAACTTACAGATGTCCCAATGGAAGAGTTCTCGGGATTGTTCTTACCAAGGTACCTCCCTTCTACTCAGAGGATTTCGATGGAGAACGAGTTCCTGAAGTTGGTGCAGGGTGAGAAGAGCGTGGATGAATATCTCCACGAGTTTACTCGTTTGAGTCGATATGCTAGCTCCACCATCGCGGATGAGGAGCGCAAGACGAATCGATTCTACGAAGGCTTGAGAGATGAGTTGAGGTTACTACTCTCGGGGCCGATGACGCAGGGTTTCTTGACCTTGGTCAACACGGCCCGGTCCTTGGAGAAGGACATGAAGAACTCACAGGCAAAGAAAAGCTTGGGTGACAAGAAGTCTGAATTCAAAGTGTCGACTACTTCAAAGTCCGGCTATCGAAGATTCTTTAAGAAGCATAAGACTTCGGGTCCAGCTCCTTCTGGTGCTTCTAGGGTGACTACGAGTCGGACCCTGGGCGCCTGGTTTACTTGTAGAAAGTCGGGGCACTTTGCCCGCGATTGTTGGAGCGGACGCCCCAAGTCCTAAAGGAAGCCGGGAGCTACTTACGAAGAGAATGGCAAGGCGGTGGAGTCGATCGCGTCCCATTATGCTCCAGCCCAACCAAGGGTATATAATCTTGGCCAACAGGAGGCCATTAAACAGGCTGATGTGGTGACAGGTACGGTTTAATTTATAGCAAGTCAATTGCTTTAAATACTTGTTATGCACATGTTACTTACCACTGCTTGTTTAGGATTTGTTTTGATTTATGAAAATCCGCTAAGAGCACTCTTCGATACGGGAGCTTCACACTCCTTCTTGTCCGAGGGATTTATATCACGCATCGGAGTCCCTTCTTCGATGGCGAAGGATAAGTTGGATGTGTTGTTGCCCAATGGGTGTTCGATGCGCGCGGATAGGATCTGCGATGTGAAGATTCGTATTGGGAATCAGGAGTTCGATCTGCAAGCGTCGTTACTTCCGTTGGTGGAGTTCGACATTATATTTGGCATGGACTGGCTCTCGGAGCAGCAGGCCTATATTGATTGCGGTCTCAAGGAAGTGAAGTTGGGAGCAAGTCGTGAGACGACTTTTACGGGCTTAAAGGGGTCGAGCAATACGTTGATGTCTGCTCTTCAGGTGGTGAAGGCGGTTCGTGCCGGTGCAGAGCTGTTCTTTACACTAGTGGAGGTTGCGAAGCCGAAGCCCGCGTTGGATAGTATTTCGGTGGTATCGGAATACCCTGATGTTTTCCCTAGAGATCTTCCTGGAGCCCCGCCTCAGCGGGAGATAGATTTCACGATTGATCTAGTGCCAGGTGCAAAGCCTGTGTCACGATCTCCTTATCGGCTAGTGCCTAAGGAAATGGCGGAGCTGAAGGTTCAACTGCAAGAGTTGTTGGAGCAAGGGTATGTGCACCCGAGTTCTTCGCCTTGGAGCGCGCCGGTCCTCTTTGTTAAGAAGAAGGATGGAAGCTTGAGGCTATGTATTGATTATCGGGAGCTCAACAAGTTGACGGAGAAGAACAAGTACCCGATCCCCCGGATCGATGATCTTTTTGATCAGTTGTTCGGGTCGACGGTGTACTCGAAGTTGGATCTCAAGTCTGGGTACTATCAGCTGCGAATAAGGGAGAGTGATATCCCGAAGACAGCGTTTAGTACGAGATACAGACATTATGAGTTTACGGTCATGCCGTTTGGGCTGACTAATGTGCCGTCAGTGTTCATGGATTTGATGAACAGAACTTTCAGGGAGTACTTGGACCATTTTGTGATCGTCTTCATCGACGATATTTTGGTGTACTCGCAAAGTGAGGAAGATCACTTCAAGCATCTCATTTGGTTTTGGAGACGCTAAGGAGGAATCAACTGTATGCCAAGTTCTCAAAGTGGGAGTTTTGGTTATCCTCAGTGGCGTTCCTCGGTCATATAGTGAGTGGAGAGGGTATTGCTGTGGATCCGGCAAAGATTGTTGCGATACAGGAGTGGCCTGAGCTTGCTACGGTAGCGGAAGTCCGGAGGTTTCTGGGGCTTGCCGGCTATTATAGGCGCTTCGTAGAGAACTTCTCGCGGATAGCGTTATCTCTCACTGCTTTGACGAGGAAGGAGCAGAAGTTCGTTTGGACGCCGGAGTGCGCGCGAGCTTTTGAGGAGTTGAAGTGTCGGTTGACCACGGCGCCTGTGCTGAGTTTGCCATGTGGGACCGAAGGCTATGAGATTTACAGTGATCCTTCGGGCAGAGGTTTGGGTTGCGTGCTACTGCAACACGGAAGTGTGATAGCTTATGGCTCGAGACAGCTGAAAGTGCACGAGAGGAATTATCCGGTCCATGACTTGGAGTTAGCGGCCGTGATTTTTGCCTTGAAGCTGTGGAGACACTATTTGTACGGTGTGAAGATTGATATCTACACCGATCATAACAGCCTGAAGTATTTGATCGATCAGAAGGATCTGAATATGCGGCAGCATAGATGGATGGAGTTCCTGGGGGACTATACATTCAAGATCCACTACATGCCTGGTACAGGTAATGCGTTTGCGGACGCGTTGAGTCGTCGAGCCCCAGCTCAAGCCAATTTGCCTATCGGTGCATGATGAGCGGTTGGTGCGGGAGTTGGAGGCGTTGGAGATTGTTTGTGTGGATAGGCAATCAAGTGCTTAAGTAGTTCTAAATTGGACTGAAGTCCAATATGACCTGGCTGATCGGATTCAGCGGGATTTGGATATGGATGCCCATATAAAGCAGTTCATGGTAGAGGCTCTGGATGGGTCAAATTCCCAATTCGTTGTGGAGGACGGATTGCTTTGGAAAGACGGTCGTCTGTGCGTCCCAAGTGTGGGCAATTTGCAGGTGGAATTGTTGTACGAGGCACACCATACTAAGTACTCAATTCACCCGGGGAGCACGAAGATGTACCGCGATGTGAAGAAACTATTTTGGTGGCCGGGTTTGAAGAAGGATGTGGTGCTCTACGTAGCGAAGTGTCAAACTTACGCCTTGGTGAAGGCGGAGTGCCAAAAGCCGGGAGGATTTCTGAAGTCCTTGCCTATTCCGGAGTGGAAATTTGACGACATCTCTATGTACTTTGTGCATGGTTTGCCAAGGTCGCAAAAGGGGAACGATGCCATTTGGGTGGTTGTTGATCGGCTAACGAAGGTGTCGCACACGGCCTGGGACACGGGCGTGTCCCATGGCGTGTCAGGCTTATGTCGACACTCAGCCGGCAAAGTTGACATTTTGCTCTCGACATTGTGTCGAGACTGGGCACACGGCTTGAGACACGGGCGTGTCTCAGGGCGTGTCGAGCCCGTGTCGACACTCAGCCCGCGAAGTCGACACTCTGCGTTCGACGAAGTGTCGAGACATGACACACGTCCTGCGACACGGGCGTGTCGCAGGGTGTGTCGACCCGTATCGACACTCGTCCCGGGGAGTCGATGAATTTCGTTCGACGATGTATCGAGACAAGGCACACGGCCTAGGACACGGGCGTGTCCAAGGCCGTGTCGCGAGGTCGACGAACTTCGCTCGACGAAGTTTCGAGTGTCGAGACCATGTACACGGCCTGGAGCCCAGGCGTGTTGAGGTAGACACGGGCAAGGACACGGGCGTGTCCTAGAACTCGTGTAGTTCTCGGGTTGTTTTCGGGATAAATCGATGGGGGTACACGGCCGGCCACACGGCCGTGTCAGGTGGAACACGGGCGTGTCAGGTCGAACACGGGCGTGTTCGATGCCCGTGTGTTGTTCCAGGCACGTCGATTTTGACGGTGAATGAGGCACACGGCCCTGGATACGGGCGTGTGCCAGGCCGTGTTTGGTCTAGATTGGACATTTCAGACCCGAATCAAAGCTGTTCGTTCCTTTAAGTTGGGATCCAATGGCTGGGGGTTGTTCCTGATGGGATATACCCTGGATTGGACCCTTGAAACCCTCACTTTTAATTGAGTGATTATCTTTCTAAAGCTTAGAGAGAGAGGAGAGCCAAGGAAGGAAGAAGAAGCTAGATCCGGCCATTGGAGGAGCTTCAAAGCACCGAATCTCGAGCTGACTTCGGATCCACAGAGGCAAAGAGAGTGCAGTGCTTTTCATCCGCTTACTTTTCCATGGCGCCAAAGAAGAATGCTAGGGTAACGATTCTCTTCTTGAGCATGTGAAGCTCTCCTTCTTTGTATAGGAAGCCCGCTCTCGCGAGTTTGCGGTGAGTTGGAGGCATTCCTTCGGGTAGATATGTAAAGTCCCCGTTGTGTAGAGTCCGTAAGCGAGAACAGACATAGGCATGATGTGTGAAGCCTATCCGGACATGTTGGTCTGGATCGGTGATGTTGCATTGCATAAATGCAGGAGAAGACTCCGTGCGATTGGTTGTTTTTCGGGTTTTCTACGTGGTAGATTGCAACAGGAAGTCTTGAGGATTAACCCAAAGGTGCACCCGGAAAACTGGGCAGATGCGTGATCTTGCCAACTTGGTGGCCTGAGAGCCAACTTGAACATAACCGGGTTATGTGAAATGTGACGGAAATGGGACTCGGGAGAAGTTTGACCCGCGCATATGGCTTAAACTGTCGTTGCGATGTGAGCAAGGGTTATATGGAACCGTACCCGTTCTATGTTGTTCGGTTAAAGAGACCTAAGGGTACGTGGTACTTGCCGTCGGCATAGATTAGGGTCTTCGGCGGTCTATGGCTTAAATTGTCGTGACCCAGGCCGAGAAGGCAAATTGCTCATAGGTTTGGCCGTCAAAGTGGCGGTGGTGAGTCCGGAATGTCTATGGCTTTAATTGACGTGACATCGACCGGTTCACCGAGAATGTGCCCTGAGAGCACGGGGCATGTGACCGTGTGAGCCAACGTCTGTGATGAAATGAATATATATATATTGCTCGCTTATGCTAATGAAATGCAGGGAAGGAGCATCGCCGCCCCGAGCTGGGGGCGGGATCGTTATAATTTGGTCAGCATTGCTGACCGTTGCCTTGTTTTGCCACCGTGCGGTGGTTTGTTGCTTGAAGGTTCTGCTGGACCAAGCGGTCAATAGCGGGCTAAAGCCCAAATTGCGATGCCGGCCCTCGAAGGCCTAAATGGAGTGTTTACTGCTTTTATTCATGTATGACCGGCCTGCGTGCCATGGTTTGTAAATCATGTAATGTCAAGTGAACCATTTTGTAAGGCCTTAAGGCCTGTACTTGTGTATGTACAACATTCCTATTTGGTATTAGTGGACATTCATGCTCTTGTGCTGGGTTCTTTATTGCAACTTGTTAATCTGCTTCCGCTAGAATGCTCTGTGTAGGACGTTATGATTGGTGGGATGGTTTCCATGAGTAACCACCCGGTCTGTCTGTGGTATATGGCGTCGGGCCCCGGCCGGACCTACTGCTATATGTTATGTGACGGATAGGGGGTGTTACAACACTGACGCGTCATATCAAAGGATGAGAGCGGTGTTGATGCAGCACAAACACGTGATTGCCTATGCTTCAAGACAGTTGAAGAAGCATGAAATCAATTACCCGGTTCATGATTTGAAATTAGGAGCAGTGGTGTTCGCCTTGAAGGTTTGGAGGCATTATCTATATGGCGTCCATTGTGAGATCTTTTCAGCTCACAAAAACTTGAAGTACGTCCATACTCAGAAGGAGTTTAACCTGAGGCAACGACAGTGGTTAGAATTTCTATGCGACTATGAGTTCACCATGAACTACCACCCCGGAAAGGCGAACTCGGTGGCCGATGCATTGAGTAGAAAAGTACCATGCTCTAGCCCAGATCCTCAGTTGATGAGTATGGAGTTGGCTCGGATGATTGAGGAGATGGATATTATATTAGTATTCAAGGCTCCTTCGGCAGAGTATACAGAGTATTTGACAAGCATGAGCATAGTCTGTGATATCCGGGACCGGATTCGAGTGGAGCAAGGAGCGGATGCGGCTCTGGCCCCGACAATAAAGGTAATTGAAGATTGGACTACTGATGAGTACACACTAAAAGACGGTCTCGTTTATTTCCGAGGCCGGTTCTATATTCCCAAGGGCGGCAAACTCCAGGAGGATATCTTGAGAGAGGCACATAGTTCTCAATATTCAGTACACCTGGTTATTGCTAAGATGTACGCCGGCTTACAGAAGACTATGTGTTGGCCGGGAATGAAAAAGGATGTCTGATATTTTGTTACACATTGAGAAGCTTGTCAGAGGGTGAAGGCGGAATGCAAGAGTCCCGGTGGTTTGTTGCAGTCGTTACCCATCCCCGAGTTGAAGTTCGACGATATCTCCATGGACTTCGTCCATGGGCTACCTCGCTCCCGCTCCCGGAATGATTCAGTGTGGGTTATTGTCGATCGACTGACAAAGGTCGCCCGTTTCATCCCAATGAAGAAAGAAGCACACGTGGACTTTTTGGTACGCCTCTCTGTGGAGCAGTTCGTACGGTATCATGGCGTGCCCAAGACAATTGTTTAGGATCGGGATGGTCGGTTTACTTCCAAGGAGTGGAAGGCGGTACATGCGTATTTGGGCTCGCGCCTAACCTTTAGCACGGTGTTTCACCCTCAGACGGACGGGAAGTCTGAGCGGACCATCAGAACACTGGAGGATTTATTGAGGTTATGTGTACTGGACAGAGGAGAGCCGTGGGAAAGGCTCTTGCCCATAGTGGAATTCTCCTACAATAATAGCCATCAGTCGAGCATCGGTATGGCGCCCCATGAAGCCCTTTACGGAAGAAGGTTCAGGACTCCCTTGTCTTGGGTGCAGGATGAAGATCCGAAGGCATTGGGAAATGAATATATAGATGATACTGATGCGGCGGTCAGATTGATACAGGATCGCATGTTGGAGGCTCAATGTCGGCAGGCGAAGTATTATAATGCAAAGCACCAGATGGTGGAATTTCAAGTGGGTGATAAGGTGTTCCTGAAGATTCGGCCGATGCATGGAGTGTCACGGGTGTGTGGAGTGAAAAAGCTCAGCCCAAGGTATGTTGGGCCTTATACTATACTGGAAAGGATTGGCCCGTTGGCCTATTGGTTGGAGTTATCGTCAGAGCTGGAGAACCTCCACAACGTGTTCCATGTGTCGTCACTTTGAAAGGCGTTGATGTGGCCCGATCAATATACCCCCACTACAGATGGTGTTGTGGTGTCTGATAGGTCTGTGCGACTAAAGCCGGTGCGGATCGTAGATAACGAGACAAGAATATTGCGCCGTAAAAGTCTTCCCTTGGTAAAGGTGCTATGGTTTAATCATGGGAAGGAGGAGTACACATGGGAGCCAATGGATTTGATGCAACAACGCTACCCGGAGTTGTTTGCTCAAGGTAATTTTATTTAAAAGCAAATTTTAATTTATGTTATGCTTTTCTTCCCATAGACCTGGCCTGATTTCGGGGACGAAATCTTTTATTTTGTTTATAGGATTTGTAATGTCCTGATTCGCACTAGGCCCCTCATTCGCATGTTCGAGTCAGGAGGGCTGACTCGGGTCCAGCTAAGTGCAAGAAATTGGGCTGCACTTGTAGTGGAATGGACAAATTAGTCCACAGCCTTGTATGGACACAGCAGCTTCCTGTGTCGACACAGCAGCTGCCTGTGTCAACACAGCAGCTGCCTTTGTCGACACAGCAGCTGCCTGTGTCGACACAGCTGCTGCCTTTGTCGATACAGCTGCTGCCTGTATCGACACAGCTGCTGCTTGTGTCTACACAGCAGCAGGCTGTGTCGACACAACAACCCTGTGTCGACACAGCAGCAGGCTGTGTCGACACAGCAGCTCTGTGTTGACACAACAGACCTGTGTCGACACAGTCCATGTGTCGAAACTCGAGTAGAAGGACTCAGCCAAGTGCACAGCCGTGTCATGTGGGCACGGGTATGGACACGGTCGTGTCCCTACCCGTGTCGAGTATTGAACTCGACGAAGCGTGTTGAGATCGACGAAGAGTACCCGAGAAGGACATGGGTAGAGACACGGGCGTGTCCCTACCCGTATCATTGCATTGAATAGACGTTGTAACCGTTTGTAACGCTTCACCCGTGTCGCTTGTTATATATATACGGACCGTAAAACCCGAGCCGTTTCACTCTTCATTCCAACCCTATTGCCAGAGAGAACTTCGGTAGAGACAGAAATCCGCCACCGCCGTGAAGGAGAAAATTCCCCCGAGACAAGTTACGAGATCCATGGCCGGAAATGGTGGAATCGCTGGAATCGATGTGAGTTTCCTACCCTCTCCCTTGGTGCTATATCTGTAGATATGTAGGCGAGATGTCGACTTGGTGGGGTCTTCACTTGTGAGAAGATGTTTTTCTCTAGGATGAGGCCGATCTAGGGCTTGTGCCCATGGCTAGTGGTGTCTTCAACCTCTCTAATCTTCTATGTGGAGATGGGGATGGTTTTGTGAAGAGTAAAGGCCTCATGAGGGTGAATAAGGGTGGAGGAAACTTCTGGAGCAGATTTGAGAGGATCGACTTGAGGAGGAAGATGAACCGATGCCGTTCATTCCACCTCAAGATGCGTGCAGAATCTGTGCTCTGCGCACATCGGTCATCGTGGCCATTTTTATGTAGGATATGGCCAGATCTGGGCTTTCGACTAAACACGAATTTGAAGTCCTTGAAAATACCTTTCCAACGAAAGACTGCATGTCTTCAGGCGATGTCTGTAGCCACGGGAAAATCTGAACGAAAATGGTGTCCGATAAATCCTGCATGCAGAAATTGTGTTCTGTACGCAGCAGACTTCAAGTCTGATTTCTAATAGGATACAGTCAAATCTGGGTTGTGGGATGAATATGAAAGTTGTAACCTATGGAAAGACCTTTCCATCGAGTGGTCACACGTCTTCACCGGATTCCTGTAGCTTCAGGGATCTCCGGTCGAAGTTGTTGTCCAGACTTGTCCAGCACTTAAATTCTGGGTCCTTAAATATATTATGGAATTAGATTCGGTGGAACCAATGTTGCAAATCAACTCGAGATCTTTGGTGAAACATTTATATGTTAATCACAGTAGTGCTTTGAAAGATGAAGTTTATTTATTTGATTTCTTATAACTGAATTGTGAAGCAAGCCTACTATTAACGAATTGACTTGTTAGAAATTTGGTAGATCTTTATATGCGCATCATGTTCATAATATGTTGTTGTTATTTGGAAAGATTGATAGATCTTTATATGCGCATCATGTTTATAATATTTTGTTATCATTTGGAAAGTCATGTAGAAGAATAAACTATGGCCATGTTTATGTTTGATTAATGGAATGAGTTTAGTAGTGCAATACTTAGAGCGTCGTCTCCCTATGGGTAGTATTGTGGAAGGATGTAAGTGCGGTTTTGACCGTCACTAGTTTGGGTTGTGTTAAGATAAGGTATGGATGGATGGATGGGCTGAGTCCTCGTGCTTTCTTCTGAGGCCCCATCCACGCCATCTTGTTGTGGAATTGCATGTGGTGTGAGTCGACACACGGTGTCGTAATACTGGGTTAAGGATAGTGTGGCAGGTCTACGGGCTCGTCGATTGTCACACCGACAGGAGTTGACAGTTAGACTTTGGGAGGTTGGGCTGTGTCCTCGGTGTTCACATCCTGAGGCCCCTTCCGTGCCAAGTGAATGGTTGGGTTGTGTCCTCGTGCTTTCTTCCAAGGCCCCTTTCGGGTCACACCAGGCCAGTTCGGGCTGTGTTCTCGGTGCACATCTACCCGAGACCCCGCTGGGCCATAGTAAGCATGGGCTCCGCTGTTGTGTTCTTAGCATCGAGGTGTACGGAGGCCTAGGTGAAGTAGCGTGGAGACCCACCTAGTAGTAGAAGTGCCCATTCTACTATCACCGCCTGGCCACGACAGCTGATGCCTGAGAGGTTAGCTACCTGCTCTAAAAGTGGGAACTACATTCATTGTCGACATGGCAGTTGCATGTGTGTGAGCATCGGTGAGTCATTGTATATCATACATTCCATTTCATATCATTGTGTTGGATCTCTAGTTGATTTGGGCTAGGTTCACTAGCTTAGGATGTGACCAAACCTCTATAGCCAGGGTCAATTTGTGTCCTAGAGTCTAGGCCAAGTCCTTAGGTTCAACATCAGATGGACCAGCTATCATCAAGACCATCAGAGACTCCAGACTTAGAGGATTTCAAGACCAAGTAAAATGAGTTCGACGTTCGTCGAACTCAGCTCGACGAAAGGTGTTCGGCGCTCGACGATCGTGAGATCATTCTTAGTGCTGAGCTCGACGATCTTAGTTCTCTGTTCGACGAAGACGGAGTTTCTTCAACAAGCTAAAGTCAGGACAACTTCAGAGTTTTTCTAAGTCCAGCTTCAGGCTTTGGTCGACGAACAAGTTTCTGAGCTCGACGAACTTGGACCTCAAGTTCTCAACTTATCAGGTCGACGATTTCGGTACTCTACTCGACGAATTCTGAATTCAGAGGATTTGTGTCGATACTTAGGGCTTGTGTCGACACCAGACAACTTATGTCGACACACATGATATCAGTCGACACCAGATTTATGTCGACACCAGAAGATTTGTGTCGACACCAGGATATCAGTCGACACCAGGTTTTGTCGACACTGAATATCAGTAGATGCAAAATATTTTTGACAAAGTCCAGAACTGTTCTCAGCTCGACGATTTTTGGTCGACGAATGAAGATTGTCAGTTCGACAAAGATTGAAGCAGAATTGACAAGATTCCCTAGAAGAGTAAGTGCTATTGTCTGGTCGACGAACTCAAGCTCAGCTCGACGAACTGTGAACTCAGCTCGACAAATTGTGTTCTTCGTTCGACGATTCCAGACTAGGTCTTCTCCAGTTTCCCGTCCCGTTTCTTGGCGATGTTTCCTGAACAATTAATTCCAGATCTTCTCGGAATGTTATCGTTAGAACGTGCAATTAATCTTGGATTATTTCATGCCGTTTTTCCATGGGACAGTTAGGGAAATCATTGATTGTCGCTTCCTTCCCAGGCCGACTGCAATTACTGTTCAAGCATTCAAATTTCAAAAGGATTCTTCAGTCAAAAATATACACAGAAGAGAAAGTAATCAAGAATACAGTCAGTCAGACATACAGATAGATTGCACAGAAGTACAATCATACAGAAATCTAAAGTTCTACTGCAATCAGCCCAGGCCAGAGAACATCTTGAATTCTACAAGACAACTTCAAAAGGACAACAAAAACTCTATCTGTCAAAGAAGTTCCTGAAGCAATCTCTGGACCAGGCACTCAAGCTTTCAAGACCTGTCACCCAGTAGCAGTGATCCAGCTTTCCTGATCTCAGGGGGAGCAAATCTGCTAACATCAATCCACAGTCTTCTCAGTTGTTATTGAGAAAGAGAATACAACATCACCTCTTTTCCAACTCCTGTACAGGGTTTTAATTCCCTTCAAAATTATTCTGGTTGCAAGTCTCCTTCCAAAAGACTTGAGGTTTTGGTTTTTGAGTACCTGAACAAAAGCTCATTGATGTCAGTCACCTGATCAAAAACCTGAGTGGATTCCTACCAGGGTGGTAGAAGAGTGGATGTACCCAGGTTGGGGAACCACTATAAAATTTCTTGTGTCGTATGGTTGCCCTTTTCTTTTGTTTTTGTTGTGCTCTGTGATTAGATAGTTTGCTTTGCTTATTTATTTTATTTGCTGACTTGTTCACTTAGGAATACAACAAAAGTTGTAAAAAGTTTGTAGTAAGCACAATACTCTATTCACACCCCCCCCGCTAGAGTATTTCAGATCTAACATGCACTTTCAATTGGTATCAAAGCGAGGTTGGTTAAAATACCACACCTTAATTGGTTGCGCAGGCTAACACCTGAACCACAAAGATCCCTCTTGTTAGATCTGTTTGTTTGTTTTTGTTATTAGATTTATTTCTTCACAGAAATGGCCCAAAACAAAGATTATGCAAGCATCAGACCTCCAGTTTGCAATCTTAACAAGTTTGCCATCTGGAAGGCAAGAATCAGATTATATATGAATTCTATTGATGAGGATATTTTCTCTTCTATCTTGACAGGAGTACCTCCAGCACCTACAGCTTCGACAAGCACCTCAACAAACATGACTGTAGTACCTCCTCCAGAGAACAATGAAGCTTACAAGAAATCCAAAATGGCAGATGCTAAGGCAATGAACATCTTAGCTCAAACTATGTCAGATGACATATTTCAAAAGGTGGCTGAGTGCACCTCAGCCAAGGCCATTTGGGATTC
Organism: Platanthera guangdongensis; assembly: GCA_039583875.1. Classification (NCBI taxonomy): domain Eukaryota; kingdom Viridiplantae; phylum Streptophyta; class Magnoliopsida; order Asparagales; family Orchidaceae; genus Platanthera; species Platanthera guangdongensis. The sequence continues at coordinate 90,566,709 of CM077153.1, read as the reverse complement.
CCTCAACCAAATGGTAGCTGGTTCAGCAGATGAAAGGAAAGACAGGAGATCCAATCTCATATCCCTGTATGAGAATTTCAAGAAGGATGAGGCTGAATCAGTGGCTGACATGTATAATAGGTTGAGCTCAATCATCAATGAGCTCAAAACCTTGGATAAGGACATCACCCTGACAGAGGTGAATGATAAGATATTGATGTGCTTCCCTAGCTCTTGGGAATCCAGAATCTAGCCAATCAAAGAAGCCAGAAGCCTAAATGAGATATCAACTGAATCTCTGCGAGGCAAATTAAAGTCCTGTGAGCAGCTGATCAAATCAAGAGAAGCAGCACAACAGAAGACAACAACTCCAGTGAGAAAGGATCACAGCATAGCCTTCAAACCATCTGAGGAAAGTGAGACCTCAACTTCAAATGAAGAACTCATGAGCCTCTTTGCAAAAAGGTTCTACAAGATGGCTAGAAAGGATTTCAGAAGGAAATCATCAAGGCAGGATGATAATCCCAGATTTGACAAGACACCAACCAAGGAGGTTATGTGCTTTGGGTGCAGAAAGCCTGGACATTATATCTCAGAATGTCCAGAAAACCAGAAGAAGGACAAGAGCAGAGAAAAGGACTCCAGGAGAAAAAACAGCAGCAGACCCTCCTCCAGCAAATACAAAAAGAAAGACAAGGGCTTTGTTGCTGAAACATGGAGTGATATAGAGGAAGAATCATCCTCTTCTAGCTCAAGTGAAGAAGAGGAAGAAGCAAGATCCAAGGAGGTTTGCCTAATGGCAATTGATGCCTCCAGGAGCAATTCTAGATCAGAAGGAAAATCTGAAGATGAAGTAGCCTCAGACTCAGAGGCAGATCAGGTTCTTTCTAGTTTTGATTTTAATTCTAATTTATTTAAAACTGAATTCAAAACTATGTGCTTAGACTTAATCAATTCAGAAAAAGAAATAAAAACTCTTAGAGAAAGACTAGGAAGTCTTGAATCTGTCAACTCAGAAAACATTAAACTACAAGATCAACTAACCTTAGCTAATGAACAAATAATTAAATTAAAATCAGAATTATGTGAGGCCAAACAACTTGAGCAATCTCTCAATGGGAGAAGCCTCAAGCTGATGGACATTACAAGCACAGTGAATGCCAGATTAAATGGCAAGCTGGGCTTGGGTGCATCATCAAGTTTGCCGCCCATAATTAAGAAAAATATTCTTACAACCCCTATTAAATTTATTTCTGCCAAGGGAAAGGAAAAGATTATAAACAGACCATTGTCTGAAAACAATCCAAAACCTATACACAAGAGAAACAGAAATCAGAAAACAATTAATAAACACAAGGTTCAGCATCATTCGTCGAACTCAGATCGACGAAATGTGGCCAGTTCGTCGAACCCAGATCGACGAACGCTGAACACAAACTTTAGTTATAATAATTCGTCTAACTACGATCGACGAACTTTGTATGGTTCGTCAAGCAGAGGTCGACGAACTTGGGGCGCAGAAGATGACTACTGTCATTCTCTGAGCAGAGATCGACGATCTCATCCCTATTCGTCGAACTCTGGTCGACGAACTTACAAAAATTCGTCGAACCCAGAAGGACCAAACTTAAACTATTTCTCTTATATAAACTCTAAACCAGCTAATAAGTCATTAAATCTAGTAGCTGATTGGGTTATTCCACCTAGGAGATATCACTCCTTAGGTTATAAATCTCAACCTGCATTATCAGTTATATCCAGTTTCTCTTTTCAACCAAATAAAGGACCCAAGGTAACCTTGGTCAAGAACAATTAAGTTTTATTTTTCATTGCAGGTACAGGTGAAGAGCTGTCTAAGGGTAAGTCAGACCTGGTACTTGGACAGTGGTTGCTCCAAAAATATGACAGGCGGCAAGGACAATTTATCCAATTACAAGTCCAAGCTAGGACCAAAGGCGATCTTTGGTGATTCAAAGATTGGCCAGTCAGAAGGATATGGAGCAGTCAAGATTGGGACAGTTACCTTCAAGAAACGTATGTAAGAGGACTCAAACTTAACCTAATATTCATAAGTCAATTATGTGATGAAGGTTATCAGGTACACTTTAACTCTACCTCTTGTTCTATTATTAATGGTGAAAACCAAACTGTTTTAATTGGAACTAGACAAGACAACATATATCTAGTAGATTTTATTTCTGCCAAAACTGATATTTGCTTACTCAATATCACTAGTAACCAAAATGAGTTATGGAATAAAAGATTAGGCCATGTAAACCTTAAGAATATAGCTAGGTTATCTAAAGACAACCTTGTTAGAGGTTTACCTTCTGGCCCCTACAAGAAGGAAAACCTATGCATGGCTTGTCAATTAGGCAAGGAAACTAAAACTAGCTTCAAATCCATTAATAAAAGTGATTCACCTAGGATTTTGTATTTGCTTCATGTGGATCTATTTGGACCCATTGCAGTACAAAGCCTAGGAGGGAAGTCTTGCACTTTAGTGATTGTTGATGACTTCTCCATATTCAGTTGGGTAGCCTTTCTGAGAGCTAAGTCAGATACATTCAAAGTTCTTACAGATTTTCTCAGGACCATACAGATTGAGTTCTCTACTCATGTTGCATTGATCAGAAGTGATCATGATACAGAGTTTGAGTCTCTTCTTATGCATGAGTTCTGTGAGAGGAAGGTATTAGGCAGTGCTTCTCAGCTCCTAGAACTCCCCAACAAAATGGGGTAGCTGAAAGGAAAAATAGGACACTCATTGAAGCTGCAGGCACATTATTTGCAGATGCTTACATGCCTCTATCCTTTTGGGCAGAAGCTGTAAACACTGCTAACTATGTCCTGAATAGAAGCCTTATACATAAGCTAAAAAATAAGACCCCCTATGAATTACTTAAAGGGAAGAAACATAAAATCATATTTTTTAAAAGTTTTGGTTGTATATGTTACATTCACACTAATAACAAAAGATACATTAGAAAGTTTGAGGCTAAGGCTGAAGAAGGGATTTTTCTAGCATACTCCCAAGTAAGCAAGGCCTATAGGGTGTTTAATAAATCATCCCTTAAAATTGAAGAGTCTGTTCATGTATCTTTTGATGAAGCTAACATGTCTTATAAGGAGAAAGAGATTTCTACCAATAGCTCTTTGCAGGTTCCACCACTGTGTGAGTATATGGATGGACTAAACCTTACCCAAGAGGTATCAACCCATCCTTCTCCACAGGTTGGTGAAGACAGTGAAGAAGAACTTCAAGTGGAAGTGGCTGAACTTCCATCAACAGCTAGTACCATTCCACAGGAGGAATTAAATATAGAAGTTGTTTCTCAACAAACTCCACCAACTGATCTTGTCACACTTAGAGATCACCCCAGATCTCAAGTGATTGGAGACATTTCAGTAGGTGTACAGACAAGGCATCAACTCAACCAAGACTTGATGCATGCATGTTTTCTCTCTCAAATTGAACCTCTCACCATCCATGAAGCAGAGCAAGATCCCCACTGGATCTTTGCAATGCAAGAGGAACTAAATCAGTTTGAGAGATGTAGAGTTTGGAATTTGGTTCCAAGACCCCATAACTACCCAGTTATTGGAACCAGATGGGTCTACAGAAATAAGTTGGATGCTCAAGGAAACATAGTGAGAAACAAGGCTAGGCTTGTTGCTCAAGGCTACAAGTAAAAGGAAGGAATTGATTATTACCAAACCTTTGCCCCAGTTGCAAGGATAGAGGCCATAAGAATCTTCCTTGCCTATGCAGCCCACAGGAGATTCAAAGTGTTCTAAATGGATGTCAAGAGTGCATTCTTGAATGGAGTGCTTCAAGAAAATGTTTATGTAGAACAACCTCCAGGTTTTATCTTTCTAACTCAACCCACTTTTGTATTTAAATTGCATAAAACTCTCTATGGTTTAAAGCAAGCTCCAAGAGTTTGGTATGAGACCTTAGCAAGCTTTCTTTTAGAGCATAAATTTACAAGAGGAACCATAGATAAAACTCTTTTCACTAGACATCATAAGGACCAAATATTGTTAGTACAAATATATGTGGATGACATCATTTTTGGGTCTACTGATCCCAAATTATGCAAGAGGTTTGCTGACATCATACATTCCAAATTTGAGATGAGTAGCATAGGTGAGCTTTCATACTTCCTTGGTCTCCAAGTGAAGCAGCTCCCTGATGGTATCTTCCTCTCTCAAGATAAGTATACTAAAGAGCTTATTAAGAAGTTTGGGATGGGTGATGCTTTAGGGATGAAAACACCTATGACTACAAATGCTGTTGTGGATTCTGATGCAGCAGGAAAACCTGTAGATCAGAAACATTATAGGGCAATTGTTGGATCCCTATTATACCTAACAGCTAGCAGACCTGATATAATGGTTGTCACATGCCTTTGTGCTAGGTTCCAAGTGAACCCTAAAGAATCTCACCTTATTTTCTTAAAAAGAATTTTGAGATATATAAAGAGTTGTCCTAATCTAGGACTCTGGTATCCTGCAGAGTCAGAGTTTGAGTTAACTGGATACTCAGATGCTGACTATGCTGGATGTAGAGTGGACATGAAGAGTACCTCTGGAACTTGCCAGTTCCTGGGTATGAGACTTTTCTCCTAGTTTTGTAAAAAGCAAACATCTGTGTCTACATCAACTGCAGAAGCAGAATACATGGCTGCTGGCAGCTGCTGTTCACAAATGTTATGGATACAAAATCAACTCCTAGACTATGTTGTCAACTTAAATAATTAAACATTATTTTGTGATAATACTAGTGCTATTGCTATAACACAGAATCCAGTTCACCATTCTAGGACTAAGCATATTGAAATAAGACATCATTTTATTAGAGATAATGTAGACAAAAAGAAAATTAACTTAATCCATATTCCTACTGATTTACAGAGAGCAGACATTTTCACCAAACCCTTGGATGAGAAAACTCATTTGTTCTTTATAAATCAACTGGGAATGATCAATGGAGAAGAGTTAAATTAGTTTCTGTCTGCATTCGACGAATTTTCCAGAGTTCGTCGAACGGAGTTCGACGAATTAGGGAAAGTTTGAGAGATTCTCATCGAACGGAGATCGATGAATTCTCTGTGTGTGGAAACAATTTTCATCGACCGGAGATCGACGAACTTTGTCTCAGAAGACATTTCGTCGAACGGAGTTCGACGAACTGTTTTCGATTCTTCTGGATGAGATCGACGAATTATTTGTATATAATTTATTTCGTCGACCTCAGTTAGAAGAATTGTTTCTTTTTCGTGGAACGGAGTTTGTCGATTCATATTCTGGAAAACCTATATCTAGGTTTTCTTTTACCTCCATCCCGCGCTTTCAGTTCTTTTGCTCTTGATCGCTGTTTTTCTTTGTCTTTCTTGCAGGTCATCAATGGCGATTCCAGCGAGCAACTTAGCCGCAATGAAGTTCGATACCGAGTTTGATATGGATTTTGATTCCTTCCAACACTCTGACCCCATATTTCTCTATATCCTGGAACTGCTATAAGAACTTCATCTCAAAGATTTCATGACCAGAAGGATTAAATTACATGGAACTGAAATTCGAGAATGTGTATACACATCTACTACTTCTGAGGATGAAACATTGACAGGAACTATCGGGAGTACTGCTGTTTCCCTATCTCCCGCCGCTCTATCTGAGATTTTTGGTTTGGTAAATGGAGAAGATAATATGGAAATGGATTCTGAAGAATTTAGTGAAATGCTGAAGTTAATGGGGTTTTCTGGAAGCAACCCTAACAAGTTGTTGAAGAAACAACTGTCTGCCGCGTACCAGTTCTTGGCAGACATTGTCGGAAAAGTGCTGATGGGCAAGCACTCAGCGCACGACTACATCACAAGACATCAATTCCTTGTTATGTGCGCAGTGGTTAACAAGAGACATGTCAACTGGGGCACAATCTTCTTTGAGTTAATAAAGAAAAAGAACAGCAAGAAAGAAGTTTGTTTCGGAAGAATCCTGGGGATCTTCCTCCAGGAAAAGGCTGGTGAACTCATGGTCTCCCCGACTATCTTCATCAATGCCAGCAAGCGCCTCACCTGCGCCTTGTTTGGTAGATGGGAGAGGACGATCTCCAAGCCGTCCAAGGCTTCCTCCTCTTCCATCCCTACTTCTGAGAGCACCAGGGCTGTAAAGACCACTCCCCACCCTACAGAAGAGGTCATTCCATCACCATCTCTTTCAGCACCCCTTCTAGCAAAGCAGCATACTTCTATGCCTACTCCACCTCCATCTCCACCTCTGGACATCACCAACATTCCAACACCTCCAGCTTCACCTCATGACACCCATAACCCTACACCTCCTCAGTCTCCACTTCCACCTCATTTGTCCTCCATTCCCTCTTATAACATACCCACAGACTCTGTCATGCCAGATGTCCCCATTCCATCTTCATCACCATCCACTCATCACGCTAATGTTATTCCACCCTCCATTCCATCCTCTTCCCCTTCCTCCTTTGACTCAACTACCATCTCATCTATCCTCACCATTCTTACCCCTCTCATCAAATCTCTTATCACAGAGGCCATTACACCTCTTGCGAATTCTATCAATTCTTTATCTGCACAAGTGTAACACCCCCTTCTGTCGCATGACATATAACAGAAGGTCCAGCTGGAACCCGACGCAATTTACCACAGACAGTCAGAAGGATTACCAAATGAATATTCAAACCATCCAATTAAGACTACTCGTCCTACACAGAGCATTCTAGCGAAATCTTTTAAAGTTGAAAGAACCCAAATATTAAATCCAATATATAAATGAATGTCCACGACCACAACCACAGGAATGAACCCAAATACAATAAAAAGGTACATGGCCTTATGGCCTTACAATAGTTCACTTAATAAATAGTGTTTTCCATACTTCGGCTCGCAGACCGGCCACACATGAAAAAAGTAAAGTACAACTATTCTTTACGGCCTTCTAGGGCTAGCACAGCAACATGGGCACCAGCCCGTTATTTGGTACTCGGCTGCGCTGCACCTGAAATCACAATTCCACCACACGGTGGCAAACAATGCAACGGTCAGCTAAAAGCCGACCAAATTATAACGACCCCGCCCCTTACTCGGGACGGTGGTGCTCTTTCCCTGCACAACATTAGCCCAATAAATCCTTTAAGCACAATTATGCTACGCCACAGGTGTAGGATCGCACGGCCAAACACCTCGTGCCCTCAGGGCACATTAACGGTGAATCCTGACATATTAGTATCTTCACCACCATCCCAAAGATGGCAACCAAGTGAGCATTTTAGCCTTTCTGACCCTATCTAGTCTAAGGCTCCCGACTATGCCAACGGCCAGTGCCCGTCTTCGGATTTCTCAGACCGTTCCACATAGCCTAGGTCCAATTCCACTTGCTCGTTGCTCACACCGCATATACACTTTAAGTCCTATGCGCGGGCCAAGCTTCTCTCGAATCCCAAAATTTTCGAAACAATCTCATAACCCAGTTATGATCAAGGCCGGTTCCCAGACCGCCAAGTTAGCAGAACACGTTTCCGCTCAGTTTTCCGGGTGCGCCTTGATGCTAACCTCCAAGAATCCCTGCTGCAATCTACCGCATAGAAACCCAAAAAACCCAAATCACGAAGTCTTCTCTGGCAAAACATATCAAATGCAACATCACCTATGCAGACAATACACGTCCGGGTAGGCTTCACACACAATGCCTATGCCCGTACTTACGATTCCGGACTCTATATGCAACACAAGGGGGACTATTCACATCAACACCAAGGAACACAACGCACTCACCGCACACTCGCAGGAGCGGGATTCCCTATGAAGAAAGAAAGAGCTTCACATGCTCAAGTTGAGAATCGTTACCCTTGTAGTCCGTTTTGGCGCCATGGAAAAACTATGCGGACATAACTCTTCGCAACGACCTTTCCTCCACGGATCCGCTCTCAGATTTCAAAACGGTGCTCCGATGCTCCGCCGGTGGCCGAAAACCTCCTTATTCTTCCTCTTCTCTCTTACACCTTGGAAAGAGAAAGCCTTGAGAGAAATGAGGGATTAACTCCCCTATTCCCGGCCTTAATAGAGCAGGAAATCATCTGGGCCGTTGGATCTTAATTAAAGAAAACGAACGACTCAGATACATTCAAAAATCTCCAGAACTGGGCCGAACACGGCTTGGCACACGGCCGTGTCCCAGGTCGTGTGCCTCGATCCAGGCACGATCGTCGAACTGAGAATGACACACGGGCTCAGACACGCCCGTGTCTAACCTGACACGCCCGTGTCGGGTCTCTCGACACGCCCGTGTCTGGGGGCGTGTCACGCATAACCGCCACGGCAACGGACACGACCCAACTGCACATGGGTAGGCACACACCCGTGTCCAATGACACGCCCGTGTCATCTAGCCGTGTTCCTGGCCGTGTTCTTCTCGGGATGAAAATGGCCAAAAAAATCACCATCCAGACACGGCCTTGGACACGCCCGTGTCCTAGGCCGTGTACCCCTATACAGGCACCAAAATCCCTTTTTACGCGACGGACTCCAACACAATTTTCGGGGCGTTACAAATCTCCCCCACTTAAGGAATTTTGTCCCAAAATTAAGTAAAGGTACACAAATCTAAATGATACCTGAGTGGAATAACTCGGGGTATTCCTCCAACATAGCTTGCTCTCGCTCCCAAGAAAGCTCCTTACGTCCGCAATTGTCCCAACGGACTTTCACCATTCGGACCTCCTTGTTGCGGAGTCGTTTGAGTGCAACATCTTCAATACGTACTGGCTTGACCCTTGTGGTCAACTCATAATCAACTGGTACTTGATTATCCGCAACGATCTGCGAAGGTTCTTGCACTGCCTTACGCAATACTGACACGTGGAACACGTCATGCAGCCCACTCAACCCCACCGACATCTTCAACCTATACGCCGCCTCACCAACACGCTTCAGGATTTCGAATGGTCCAAGGTATCTCGGACTCAGCTTCTTCAAGCATCGAAGCTGCGATACACCCTTGAAAGGCTTGATTTTTAAGTACACCCAATCACCAGCATTGAATTCCACATTCCTATGCTTGGCGTTATAGTGCTTTGACTGTTTATCCTGAGCGATTTCCAACCATTCTTGAATTGTTCGTATCATTGAAGTGGCGTCTTCCACCGCTTGACGTTTATACAACTTTGATTTGCCTGCCTCCAACCAAGACAACGGCGTACGACACTTCCTCCTGTACAAGGCCTCGAAAGGCGCCATTCCAATACTTGCCTGAAAGCTGTTGTTGTACGCAAACTCCACCATGTACAGGTGATCCTACCAATGCTTTCCGAAATCTAGGACGCACATGCGAAGCATGTCTTCCATCGTCCGGTTGAACCTCTCGGTTTGGCCATCCGTCTGCGGGAGAAAGTTTGTACTGAACTTTAGCTTAGTACCCAACAGACTATGCACCAACCTCCAGTCATTCGACGTGAAGCGTCCATCTCGATCACTAACAATACTGCGGGGCACACCATGCAATCGTACAATATTATCCACGTAGAGTTTGGCTAACGTTTCCACCGGATCTTCCTTCCTGTTCGGAATAAAGTGCGACACCTTTGTCAACCTATCTACGACCACCCATATGGCGTCATTTTCCCTTCTGCGACTTCGGCAAGCCATGCACAAAATCCATAGATATGTCATCGAACTTCCATTCTGGGATAGGTAGGGACTTCAAGAAACCTCCGGGCTTCTGGCATTCCGCCTTCACCCATGCACAAGTACGGCACTTGGCCACATATAGTGCTACATCCTTCTTCAAACCCGGCCACCAGAATAATTTCTTCATGTCTCTATACATCTTCGTGCTTCCCGGGTGGATCGAGTACTTGGTATGATGCGCCTCATACATCAACTCCTCCCGAAGATTATCCGCACAAGGAATGCATAGGCGACCGTCCTTCCTTAGCAACCCATCCTCAACAGCAAACTGGGAATTTGACCCATCCAAATATTCTTCCAAGATCTGTTTCATGATGTTATCCTGAACCAAAGAACGCCGAACTCGATCCGCCAGGTCACACTACACCTCTGTCCAAAACAGTTTCGCCTCAGCACTAGATTGCTTGTCGACGCAAGATATCTCCAAAGCATCTAACTCTTGGACCAATTTCTCATCATGTACCGATAGGCAGTTGGCCTGCGCCGGAGTCCTGCGACTTAACGCATCCGCCACTGCATTTCCTTTCTCAGGCACATAATCAATCGTGAAGGTGTAGTCCCCTAAGAACTCCATCCACCTCCGCTGCCTCATGCTCAGATCCTTTTGGTCCAACAGGTACTTCAAGATCTTATGATCGGTGTAAATATCGACCTTCACACCGTACAGGTAGTACCTCCAAAGCTTTAGAGCAAATATCACGGCCTCTAGCTCTAAGTCATGGACTGGATAATTCCTCTCGTGAACCTTCAGTTGTCGTGAACCATAGGCTATGACTCTCCCTTGCTGTAACAGAACACAGCCAAAAACCACTACTCGAAGCATCACTATAGATCTCGAACCCTTCGGTTCCACTTGGCGAACATAAAATAGGCGCCGTGGTCAACCGCCTCTTCAACTCTTCAAAAGCCTGCTAGCACTCCGGAGACCACACAAATTTCTGATCCTTCCTTGTCAACGTCGTGAGTGGAAGTGCTATCCGTGAAAAGTTCTCTACGAAGCGCCTGTAGTAGCCAGCAAGTCCCAGAATACTCCGGACTTCCGCCACCGTGGTCAAAGTAGGCCACTCCCGTATTGCCACTATCTTCGCCGGATCCACCGCTATCCCTTCTCCACTGACAACATGACCAAGGAACGCTATCGAGGATAACCAAAATTCACACTCTGAGAACTTAGCATACAACTGATTCCTCCTCAACGTCTCCAACACCATGTGTAGATGCTTGTAGTGATCCTCTTCGCACTGCGAGTACACCAGGATATCATCTATAAATACTATCACGAAACGATCCAGGTAACACCAGGATATCATCTATAAATACTATCACGAAACGATCCAGGTATTCTCTGAACGTCCTATTCATCAGATCCATAAACATGGATGGCGCATTGGTCAAACCAAACGACATGACCGTGAACTCGTAATGCCCAAACCGCATACTGAATGCTATCTTTGGGATGTCGCTCTCCCTTATCCTCAATTGATAGTAACCGGTCTTCAGATCTAACTTCGAATATACTGTTGACCCAACCAACTAATAAAATAGATCGTCAATACTCGGAATTGGATACTTATGCTTTTTCGTAAGCTTGTTCAATTCCCGGTAGTCGATACAAAGCCGCAAGCTCCCATCTTTCTTCTTAACAAACAGAACTGGTGCGCTCCAAAGCGACGAACTTGGACGCACATAACCTTTCTCTAGCAACTCTTGCAATTGCACCTTCAACTCTGCCATCTCTTTTGGTGATATACGATACAGAGAGCGTGACATCGGTTTAACACTACACCGAACCACCATAACCACATGAGGGGCAGTCATCAATGTCTTACATGACCCCTTTCACGCACGCACGTGTCGTCTCATGACTAGCTCTTAACTGACCCCCTAGCAACCTCGATCAATGTATGACTGCTACTCCGAGAGCCTGACCATACTAAAGATCACGCTGAACTCTCCTAGCGGTAGAAGCAACGCTCGCAAACCAAACCCCTGGTCTCCAATCCGAATCTTCATTACGCAGACCCTATCCGTGCACATTGAGCACTACTAGCAGCAACACATCCATTATGTCTTTTGCCATCGGAAGATGTATTCCGACGTGAAAAACAATTTATTTTGGGCAAAAGGAGACGCGAAACCCCCTTTTAACGAACGGTGCTCCCGCCGGACAAACGAAATTTAGATCAAAGCTTAGCACAAGTGGTTCTAGGCTAACATACACAAAGGCAACAAGTGTCTAAAGCTAAATGCTAGAATTCTAAACCTTACTTGTCACCACAACCGCGTGCTTTCTGGCCTCTTGCTGACCCAGGCTGTACACTTCAGACTTCCCCTCGGACTTTGCACGTCCGTACAAACATTCACGAGCAAAATGTCCCGTCTTCCCGCAGTTGTAGAAAGCTCCTGGGACTCGACTTGTAGTTGCTCCCGACGCATCAGCCGAAGGGGCTGAGTTCGAAGTCCTCTACTTCTTGTTCCATCTGCGGAATCCTGACTGAGAACTGGGCACTTTGAACTCTGCCTTCTTATCTCCTGAGTCCTTACCTGCTCCTGACATAGCTTCCTTAATCTTCGGAGCACCATCCAAACATTCTCGGGCAAAGTGCCCTTTCTTGCCACAAGCTCGACAATTGTATATAACTTTGCTAGTCCCAGCCTTAGCCCCCTCTTTGGGCATTCTGCGGGATGCAGATCTCCTAGGATTTGCAGAGTTCGATACCCCACCCACTGGCATCGGGTGAATTCTCCCGAAATCTACTTCCAATGATCTAGCCGATTCCACCAGGGCTCGGAATCCCAATAGTTTTGGTCCTACCAGTAGGATTCGCAGCTCACCACGCAGCCCATTATAGAATCCATCAACTATAGACTGTTAGTTCTCCAATTCAAAGCATGGGTAGCGGCTTATCAAAAGAAATGCCTGTAAATACTCATCAACCGAGTGCGTACCTTGCACTAAGGACATGTTCAACTGTTGGCCTGCTGTCCTTCTTAAAGTCCTTTGATCCAACACACCACCCGACATTGAAGTCACCACAGGGACAAATGGTTGCACATTGCTTCCCTGTTGTGCACTAGTTACATCGAGCACTACTTCAATGATTCTTCTTATGGTTTCAAACGATGGAGGGGTCTTAAGCATGACACTGGGTGTACTATAATCCTCACAAACCAGATGTTCTGTCGGCTCTGCGCCACTCCCGGTCACCTATAGTCGTACAAAATACCAATAAGTGACTAAACAAAAATGCAAAAAGCAACTATAGTAACACGCAGACTCCTCAAAACAAGTGTATTTTTCATTCCTAAGTGGACATTCATGGATTTTTTTGATGTTATAACGATGACGCACACATGTGCTCACCACCCCTTGAAAGAATTCGCCCACGAATTCATTTAAGTCTGACCGTAACAAGAGCTCTAATACCAAATTGTAACACCCCCATCTGTCGCATGGCATATAACAGAAGGTCCAGCTGGAACCCGATGCCATATACCACGGACAGTCGGAAGGATTACCAAATGAATATTCAAACCATCCAATTAAGACTACTCGTCCTACACAGAGCATTCTAGCGGAAGCTTTTAAAGTTGAAAGAACCCAAATCTTAAATCCAATATATAAATGAATGTCCATGACCACAACCACAAGAATGAACCCAAATACACTGAAAAGGTACATGGCCTTATGGCCTTACAATAGTTCACTTAATAAATAGTGTTTTCCATACTTCGGCTCGCAGGCCGGCCGCACATGACAAAAGTAAAGTACAACTATTCTTTACGGCCTTCTAGGGCCAGCACAGCAACATGGGCTCTAGCCCGCTATTTGGTACTCGGCTCTACTGCACCTGCAATCAAAATTCCACCGCACGGTGGCAAACAATGCAACGGTCAGCTAAAAGCCGACCAAATTATAACGACCCCGCCCCTTACTCGGGACGGCGGTGCTCTTTCCCTGCACAACATTAGCCCAATAAATCCGTTAAGCGCAATTATGCTACGCCACAGGTGTAGGCTCACATGGCCAAACACCCCATGCACTTAGGGCACATTAACGGTGAATCCTGACATATCAGTGTCTTCACCACCATCCCAAAGATGGCAACCAAGTGAGCATTTTAGCCTTTCTGACCCTATCTAGTCTAAGGCTCCCGAGTATGCCAATGGCTAGTGCCCGTCTTCGGATTTCTCGCACCGTTCCACATAGCCTAGGTCCAATTCCACTTGCCCGTTGCTCACGCCGCATATACACTTTAAGTCCTACGCGCGGGCCAGGCTTCTCTTAGATGCCAAATTTTCCAAACAATCTCATAACCCAGTTATGATCAAGGACTGTTCCCAGACCGCCAAGTTAGCAGAACACGTTTCCGCTCAGTTTTCCGGGTGCGCCTTGAAGCTAACCTCCAAGGATCCCTGCTGCAATCTACCGCGTAGATACCCGAAAAACCCAAAGCACGAAGTCTTCTCTGGCAAAACATATCAAATGCAACATCACTGATCCAGACAATACACGTCCGGGTAGGCTTCACACACAATTCCTATGCTCGTACTTACGATTCCGGACTCTATATGCAACACAAGGGAGACTATTCACATCAACCCCAAGGAACACCACGAACTCACCGCATACTCGCGGGAGCGGGATTCCCTATGCAGAAAGAAAGAGCTTCACATGCTCAAGTTGAGAATCGTTACCCTTGTAGTCCGTTTTGGCGCCATGGAAAAACTACGCGGACAGAACTCTTCGCAACAAACTTTCCTCCACGGATCTGCTCTCAGATTTCGAAACGGTGCTCCGATGCTCCGCCGGTGGCCGGAAACCTCCCTCTTCTTGCTCTTCTCTTTTACACCTTGGAAAGAGAAAGCCTTGGAGAGAAATGAGGGATTAACTCCCCTATTCCCGGCCTTAATAGAGCAGGAAATCATCTGGGCCGTTGAATCTTAATTAAAGAAAACGAACGGCTCAGCTCCGTTCAAAAATCTCTAGAACTGGGCCGAACACGGCTTGGCACACGGTCGTGTCCCAGGCCGTGTGCCTCGATCCAGGCACGATCGTCGAACTTAGAATGACACACGGGCTCAGACACGCTCGTGTCCAACCTGACACGCCCGTGTCGGGTCTCTCGACACTCCGGTGTCTGGGGGCGTGTCACGCATAACCGCCACGACAACGGACACGACCCAACTGCACACGGGTACTAACACGGGTAGGCACACGCCCGTGTCCAATGACACGCCCGTGTCATCTAGCCGTGTTCCTGGCCGTGTTCTTCTCGGGATGAAAACGGCCAAAAAAATCACCAACCAGACACGACCTTGGACACGCCCGTGTCCTAGGTCGTGTACCCCTATACAGGCACCAAAACCCCATTTTTACGCAACAGACTCCAACATAATTTTCGGGACGTTACAACAAGTTTCTCTTCTCTCTGCTGCCCCCTCTTCATCCAGTGGCCTGGCTCCTGGTTTTCCTGAACCCAGGCAGGGGGAGATGCTCAGTGATGAAGTTGCAGCAGATGCAGATGCAGTAGTAGCAATCACAGCAGCAGTTCCTTCTACAGCAGATGCAGATTCAGATACAGACATTATGCCAGAATTTGATTCTGAGATGATTGAATTGATTCATTTTATGGATACTGACATTGACTTAGATGAGTCAGTTGAGCAAATAAAAATTGTTGGTTATTTCATTATGAATCCCACAGTTAATCTAGCAAAATTACTGCAAATTTTTGATACTGTACATAAGCAGTTTCTTCCAGCAGATTTTACTAAGCCACTTTTGGCTATTGTACCCTATACCTCTCCAATAATTCCAGCAGTTGCCAAGCAACTCTGTGACAGTTTTGCTCTTCCAGTTGTTGCTCCATCATCTACAACTATTCCAGAAGATATCTCAGCCCCAAGTTTTGTTATGGATGACTCTCCTATGCCTGATTTGGATGAGCTAATCCTGGCTAACATTGAAGAAGAGAATAAGGCAGCAGCTGAAAGCTCTATCCAAATTACTTCTGCTCCTTATGCAGTCTCCTCCTCTCTTGTTGCTGAAACTCCAGTTCCTGAATCTTCTGCCCCTCCTCCAGAAAAAGCTGTTATTTCTGATAAAACTTTAAAAGCTTTGGATGCTCTTTATGATAACCCTCAGGGTTCTGATACTGATGATGAAGCTGATGATGACGATGATTCAGATGAAGATTCTACAAAGAAAAATAAGATGTTGTCAAAGAAAAGGAAGGCTCCTCCTCCTCCAGTTCCTATGCCTAATCCAAATGCTGACACCCCTTATTACATTCTGCATAATGTTACTCCATATAATGGAATGCCTGCATGGATGTGGATATCCAAGAACCAGCAGAAGGATAGGAAAAGACGCAGGAGATACTCTCCTCCTCCAGTTCATAGATACAGGAAGGATCCTCCTCCTCCTCCAGCAGCTGGTGCCAGTGGCTCTAGCTCTCAGAGATCTGCCCCCATGCAAACATATCAGAGACAGTCAGGGAGATCATCTGGAAGCAGCCAACAGAGGCAACTATCCTCAGGAAATCAACATCAACAACAACATCAGCAGCAAAAGCAACAAACCTCTGAAGTACACAAAGCTGACAGTCCAAAAAGGCCATACTCTCCTCCAATTCCATTTGAAGATCCTGAAACTGCAAATACTGCAAGAATGGCTAGATACTAGGAATTAATTGGACTATCCTTGATCAATAAAGCAAAGGCTGAAGGCAAAGATACATCAGGTTTAACAACAATGTCAAAGTACAGAAAAGAAGAGTTGAAAAGGTTTGACAAAGGCAATAAACTGTTTAATGTTGATGACTATATGAAGCTCCATCCAAAAGCAGTTGTCCCCAGAGCTACATCATTGAATATTATTGGGGCAGCTGATATGACTATGACAAAGGCTCAGGCTTCAGATCCAAAGAGAGAAATCATCTTCAAAAAGCCAGGAGAGCAGACAGCTGGAGACAGGTCTAAGCAGAAAAAGACAAAGAAGTAATCATTATTTTGTTCTAATTTCTTTCTGCTCTCTCTTTCAGAACTATGATTTTTGTTTAAACAAAGCTGTGTATATATATATATCTGCTGCATGTGTTGGTAATTCTCTGCCAGATATATTTCTTTTCTTGCTTTGTTTTTCTGTTTGTTTCTGTTTTGACTCTGTCAGTGACCTCACCCAAATAGGGGGAGATTGTTGGATCTCTAGTTGATTTGGGCTAGGTTCACTAGCTTAGGATGTGACCCAACCTGTATAACCAGGGTCAATTTGTGTCCTATAGTCTAGGCCAAGTCCTTAGGTTCAACATCAGATGGACCAGCTATCATCAAGACCATTAGAGACTCCAGACTTATAGGATTTCAAGACAAAGTAAAATGAGTTCGACGTTCGTCGAACTCAGCTCGACGAAAGGTGTTCGGCGCTCGACGATCGTGAGACTAATCTTAGTGCTGAGCTCGACGATCTTAGTTCTCTGTTCGAAGAAGACTGAGTTTCTTCAACAAGCTAAATTCAGGACAACTTCAGAGTTTTTCTAAGTCCAGCTTCAGGCTTTGGTCGACGAACAAGTTACTGAGCTCGACGAACTTGGACCTCAAGTTCTCAACTTCTCAGGTCGACGATTTCAGTACTCTACTCGACAAATTCTAAATTCAGAGGATTTGTGTCGACACTTAGGGCTTGTGTCGACACCAGACAACTTATGTCGACACACACGATATCAGTCGACACCAGATTTATGTCGACACCAGAAGATTTGTGTCGACACCATGATATCAGTCTACACCAGGTTTTGTCGACACTGAATATCAGTAGATGCAGAATATTTTTGACAAAGTCCAGAATTGTTCTCAGCTCGACGATTTTTGGTCGACGAATGAAGATTATCAGTTCGACGAAGATTGAAGCAGAATTGACAAGATTCCCTATAAGACTAAGTGCTATTGTCTGGTCGACGAACTCAAGCTCAGCTCGACGAACTTTGAACTCAGCTCGACGAATTGTGTTCTTCGTTCGACGATTCCAGACTAGGTCTTCTCCAGTTTCAAGTCCCGTTTTTGGCGATGTTTCCTGAACAATTAATGCCAGATCTTCTCGGAATGTTACCGTTAGAACGTGCACTTAATCTTGGATTATTTCATGCCGTTTTTCCATGGGACAGTTAGGGAAATCAATGATTGCCGCTTCCTTCCCAGTCCGACTGCAATTACTGCTCAAGCATTCAAATTTCAAAAGGATTCTTCAGTCAAAAATATACACAGAAGAGAAAGTAATCAAGAATATAGTCAGTTAGACATACAGACAGATTACACAGAAGAACAATCATACAGAAATCTAAAGTTCTACTGCAATCATCCAGGCCAGAGAACATCTTGAATTCTACATGACAACTTCAAAAGGACAACAAAAACTCTATCTGTCAAAGAAGTTCCTGAAGCAATCTCTGTTCCAGGCACTCTAGCTTTCAAGACCTGTCACCCTGTAGTAGTGCTAACTTCATTGATTAGAGTTCAGAGATATGTTTCTAGACTTAGAATGTTGAAGTAGAGCATCCAGAGATCGTCGACCTAAGAACTAAGTTCGTCGAACTCAACTCAGAGAATTGTCTCTGAGTTCGTCGAGCTGAGCACGAATTTTGTCGAGCTGAGTTTGACGAACGTCGAACTCACTTTCCTGAATCTTTGAAGTTTCTCTAAGTCTGGAGTCTTCTGCAGTTTGTTGTTGGCTGGTCCAAGCAATGTTGAATCTAAGGACATGGCCTATACTCTAGGACACAAACATGACCCTGGCTATACATGTTGGGTCAATAATCCTAGTTTAGTGAACCTAGCCCAAATCCAACTAGGGATCCAACAGAATCGTTACCCTAGAAGTTTGTTTTGGCATCATGGAGAAGAGAAGAAACTTAGACGGATGAAAAGCACCGCAACTGCCTCGCCTCCAAGGATCCGGACTCAACTTGCGAATTGGGGCTTCGAAGCTCCATCGGCGACCGGATTTCTCCTTCTTCTTCAACCTTGCTCTCCCCTCTCTCTAAACCTTTAGAAAGAGAAAACCTAAAGAGGAATGAGGGTTTCACCCCCCATTCCTGGACTTAACACTGCAGGAACTGTTCCGGGCCGTCGGATCCCATCTAAGTAAAATGAACGGACTCAATTCGCCCTTAAAAGCAATTTCCCAGGCGAACACGGCTTGTGACACGCCCGTGTCACATGCCGTGTCTCACGATATCAACAAGATCGTCAAATGCAGAATAGGACATGGGCTTAGACATGCCCGTGTACTGCTCGACACTCCCGTGTCAGTTGATGACACGGCCGTGTCATGGGGCGTGTCCCTCAAGCGACATAGGAAACCGTCATGTCCCGACCAGGACACGGGCTTAGACAGGCCTGTGTCGATACTTGAAACAACTGTGTCGACAAGTACACAACCGTGTTCCATGTCGTGTCCCTTTCTGGACACCACCATGCCAACATAGAGCAGGACACGACCCTGGACACGCCCGTGTCTCAGGCCGTGTGCCTAAGATCGTCGAACAAATTTCGTCGACCACACGAAAAATCGTCGAATTCATAGCAGGACAGGGCCATGGACATGCCCGTGTCCTAGGTCGTGTTACCCTTAACAGGCCCTAGATTGGCCTTAAGATGCTACCAGTTCATTTCCAAGTTTTGGGGCGTTACAACTCTCCCCTTAAAAGAATTTCATCCCGAAATTATAGAATGAAAAGTACTCAAACTTAAACGGTGCCTGAGTAGAAGAGCTTGGGATACTCCTCAAGCATGGTTTGCTCTCGCTCCCATGAAAGCTCCTCACGACCATAGTTGTCCCATCGTACATTGACCATCCTGATGTCCTTGTTACGAAGTTGCTTGACTTCAGATTCCTTAATGCGAACGGGCTTGACCTTCGTCGTCAACCCACTATCAACAGGTACTTGATCAGCTGCAATCACTTGCGAAGTCTCTTGCACCGCCTTCCGCAAAACCGATATGTGGTCTACATCGTGTAGACGACTCAGTTCCACTAATAGCTTTAGTCGATAAGCGGCTTCACCAATCCACTCTAGAATCTCAAACGGGCCAAGGTGCCTAGGACTCAGCTTCTTCAAGCGTCGTACCCGTGAGACACTCTTGAACGTCTTAATTTTCAAATAAACCCAGTCACCAACAGCGAATTCAACGTACCTATGCTTAGCGTTATAGTATTTAGCCTGCCTGTCCTGAGCAATCTGCAAGCATTCTCGAATTGTTTGCACCAACAAAGTGGCGTCCTCCACTTCTTGTTGCTTGTACAGCCTCGACTCACCCGTCTCCAAACATGACAACGGCGTGCGATATTTTCTACCGTAAAAGCCCTCGAAGGGTGCCATTTGAATACTCGCTTGGTAGCTGTTGTTATAAGCAAACGCCACAATGTACAGGTGATCTTCCCACCGCTTTCTGAAATCCAAGACGCACATGCGAATCATGTCCTCCAATGTCCTGTTCACCCTCTCGGTGTGACCATCCGTCTGCGGATGAAAGGCCGTGATGTAACTCAGCTTGGTTCCGAACATTTGTTGGACCAACCTCCAGTCATTGGACGTGAAGTGTCCATCTCAGTCACTCACAATGCTGCGTGGCTCACCGTGCAGTTGAATAATGTTATCCACATAGAGTTTTGCTATCTTATCCGCCGAATCATCCTTCCTATTCGGAATATAGTGTGACACCTTCGTCGATCTATCTATGACCACCCAGATGGCGTCGTTTCCCTTCTACGACCATGGCAACCCATGTAAAAAATCCATTGAAATATCATCGAACTTCCACTCCGGGATAGACAAGGGCTTTAAGAAACCTCCGGGCTTCTGGCACTCAGCCTTCACCAAGGCACACGTTTGACACCTGGCCACATAAAGTGCCACGTCTTTCATAAGTCCTGGCCACCATAACAACTTTTTCATATCACAATACATTTTCGTTCTCCCTGGGTGACTCGAGTACTTGGTATGATGAGCCTCGTACATCAATTCCTCCCACAGTTTTCCCATACTTAGGACGCACAGACGACTGTCCCTCCACAATAGTCCATCCTTAACAGTGAATTGGGAATTTGACCCATCCAAAACATCATCCATGATCTGCTTCATGCTGCTATCCAAATCAAAAGCCTGTCGAATCCTATCCGCAAGGTCATACTATACCTCCATCCAGTTCAATTGGGCTTCGTCAGTGGTCTGCTTGTCAACACAAGAGATCTCTAATGCCTCCAAATCTCGAATCAAACGCTCGTCATGAACCGACAACCAGTTGGCATGCACGGGAGCCCTGCGACTCAACGCATCCTCCATCACATTGCCTTTCCCAGGCACATAATGTATCTTCAAGGTGTAGTCACCCAGGAATTCCATCCACCTCCACTGACGCATGTTTAGGTCCTTTTGATCCACCAAGTACTTCAGGCTATTGTGATCGGTATAGATATCGACCTTCAAACCGTATAGGTAATGCCTCCACAGCTTCAGAGAAAATATCACGCCCGTTAACTCCATGTCATGGACCGGATAATTCCTCTCATGCACCTTCAGCTGACGTGAGCCATAAGATATTACACTCCCATGCTGTAGTAGAACGCAACCTAAGCCACTGCCCGAAGCATCGCTATAAATCTCAAATCCTTCGGTCTCACTTGGCGAACATAGAATAGGCACTGTGGTCAACCGACGTTTCAGTTCTTCGAAAGCTTGCGCTCACTCCGGCGACCACACAAACTTTTCATGTTTCTTCATCAAAGTTGTGAGGGGTAACGCTATCTGCGAGAAGTTCTCTACAAAGCGCCTGTAGTAGCCGGCAAGTCCAAAGAAACTCCAGACCTCCGCCACTGAAGATAACACAGGCCACTCCCGTATCACAACTATCTTTGCCGGATCTACCGCAATCCCTTCTCCACTAACTATATGACCAAGGAATGCTACCGATGATAACCAGAATTTGCATTTGGAGAACTTGGCATAAAGTTGATTCCTCCTCAACCTCTCCAACACCGTCTGCAGATGCTTGAAATGATACTCCTCGCACTGCAAGTACACCAATATATCGTCGTTAAAGACTATCACGAATTGGTCCAGGTACTCTCAGAACATTATGTTCATCAAATCCATAAACACGGATGACGTATTGGTCAGCCCAAATGGCATGACGGTGAACTCATAATGCCCATACCGTGTGTTGAAAGCTGTCTTGGGGATGTCACTTTCCCTTATCCGCACCTGATAGTATCCGGATTTCAAATCCAACTTTGAGTACACGGTCGACCCCACCAGCTGGTCGAACAGATCATCAAACCTTGGGATCAGATACTTATTCTTCTCTGTTAGCTTGCTTAACTCTCGGTAATCGATACAAAGCCGTAAACTTCCGTCCTTCTTCTTAACAAAGAGGACCGACGCGCTCCAAGGCGACGAACTCGGACGCACATAATCTTGCTCCAAAAGTTCTTGAAGTTGCACTTTCCCGCCATCTCCTTAAGCGCTAACCGATACGGAGAGCGTGACACAGGTTTGGCACCTGGCACTAGCTCGATGGTGAAGTCGATCTCTCGCTGAGGCGACACTTCAGGTAGATCGTTAGGGAACACATCAGGATACTAAGACAACACTGGGATACTATCCATATTAGGCTTGGGCTTCGAAGCCTCCACTAAAGTGAAAACCTGCTCTGCACCAGCACGAACTGCTTTAACCACCTGGAGAGCAGACATCAAAGTCTTGCTCGAACCTTTCATGACACCAAATGTCATCTCACAACCGGTTCCCAATTTGACCTCCTTGCGGTTGCAATCGATGTATGCTCGCTGCTCCGAGAGCCTATCCATCCCAAAGATCATGTCAAACTCCACTAACGGCAGTAACGATGCTTGCAAGTCAAACTCTTGACTCCCGATCCGTATCTTTACGCAACATACTCTATCTGTGTGCATCGAACACCCATTAGGCAACAACACATCCAATTTTTCCCTTACCATCGAAGAAGGGACTTCAATGCGCGATATAAATCCTTCGGACAAAAAGGAATGCGAAGCTCCCGTATCGAATAGTGCTCTCGCGGGATAATCGAAAATGAAAACAAAGCCTAGCATAAGTAGACATAAGCTAACACGAAAAAGGGTAACAAATATATATAAAGTTAATCTACTTTTAATTAACTCATACTTGTCACCACGTCAGTCTGCTTTATGGCCTCCTGATGAGTCCACATTTTACACTGATTTTTGGACTCATCTGGGCTAGTTTTATCGTCTTAGCACTACACTTGAGACCCTTTATTGCTTATTTGTGCTTATGTACCTTTTTCACGATTAAGTGCACTGTAGTCCCGCTTCTGTGTGCTTTCTGTGTTTCCATTTTGTTGTTATTCCTTAGCCCTATCTCGGGGATGTGGTGTGCACGTTCTGGTGCCCTTTCTGCCCCTTCTGCTGGTACAGTGGTCGTGTGCGTGCTCCGGAACTGCTCGGGAGACTCCGACGATGCAGGAATACTGCGCACGACCACTGGACTTACTGCGCACGACCACTGGTCGTGCGCCACTGTTCGTGCGCATTACACCCCCTTTTTCATAACCCTGTCTTGCTAATCGCACGAGCACTGGCTATAGTGCGCACGACCACAGGTCGTGCGTCACTGCTCGTGCGCTTATTTGCTGATGCTTCTTGTCCAGGTTGCAGGTTTATTTGGTAAAGCCGCACGATCATCAACCTACAGTACGCACGACCACTGGTCGTGCGCCACTGATCGTGCGCACTGCTTCTGCTGCCTCCATATATAAGGCCCTGCTCCGTGTTTTAGGTCAACGCCTGTCATTTGCTGCGATCGGAGAGTGCGCGGGAATCGCCTTTTCACTTCTCCAGCTGCTCCATCACTTCCACCTTCGTCGGGAATCCATTTCCAACTACTCCGAAGCTTTTCAACACTCCGGTGAAGCCCTCGGCCATTGATGACTTCAAATCCAAGCTTTCCTGCAGAGTTGGTGAAGTAGATAACATAGAGAACGGAATTAAAGGCGTTCGAGGCGACAGATCGTTGGTACCGGAAGCCTCCTTGGACTGAGCCCGGAAGCGGATTGACAACTCGCTACTCCGGCCACGACCCGCAGTGGATCTTCATTCTCTTTTGGTTTACTCCTCTTCCCCTTCCTTTGTGTTATGAATGTTTTGAGCAGTGTAACGAACATTTCCATCCCTGAACATCAAGTTTACTTTCTAGTTAATGGAATGTTAGTCTCTTCTTATGCTTGTGAGTTCTATCTGTGAATGCGCCTCGCTCACCCCACATCCACTTCATTCCTGTGCCTTGTCTGATTGCAATCCACACAAGAATGCTGCAATCCATTAGCTTCACTTCCACTCGCCCAACTGAAGTTCGGCATCGCGGCCGACAAACCCACTTCACCTTGTGAAGCGGTGTCGTCGACCCGCATAGCTTTTACTAGTTCAGTAGATCAAACATCCACAATCTCCCTAGTCTGCTATTTCCTTTTTGTTCTATTTTTAACTCTCATAACTATATTCTCGGTGCTGTTGCCGTTCTACGCTAATTGCATTCCTCAAGAGACCGACACTTGGGGATTTATTCCCAAAAACTTTATTACTTGTGCGACCGGTGCGCTTGCCGATTTACACGCATCAAGTTTTTTGGCGCTGTTGTAGGGGAATGCAACTGTAGAGCGACTTCGGATGACTTCCAATATTGTTATAAGAGTTAGTATTGTTTTGTTTTGACTGCTGTTTCCTTCTAGTGTGTAGTGTTTGCCACAGTGAATGCAAGGCCGAGCTACAAGAGATTTTGTCACCTACGACCCAGAGATCGAACGTACTCTCTTAGCACGAAGACGCGCCGCAGCCATCATTTTTTGCCCCAATGGGAGACCAGCTGAATATTGATGCAGGCAACCGAGTTGGAGGGATACCTCATGTCGATAGAAAGGACGACGAAAATGAAGTGAATCCTCCCCAGGTCCGCACCATGAGGGATTATACTACACCCACTGTCGGGAGTATATACCCCGTTTTTGGATCTGCTATCACCAATCCTCAGTTCGAGATTAAACCAGCTATTCTGAATATTATTCGGAACAACGCTCAGTTCTCCGGAATGGCCACTGAAGATGCCCATCTTCACCTTACAGAATTCTCCGAAATCTGCGCCACGTTCCGCTACGCTGGAATCCCAGATGAAACAGTCAAGCTCCGCCTCTTCCCTTTTTCATTAAGGGACAAAGCCAAGACATGGCTTCACTCCCTTCCACCTGGAACAGCGCCCACCTGGGAGGCTTTGACTACCAAATTTCTAGCTAAGTTCCATCCGGTGGATCGGATCGTGAGCATGAGGCGCGCAATAGCCAACTTCCGGCAAGCCGATCAAGAAAGTTTAGCCGAAGTTTGGGAGCGTTTTAATGAGCTGCTGAGGAAGTGCCCTAATCATGGATTCCAAATGTGGAATCTCGTCGAAAGTTTCTACTTTGCTATTGATCCCCACCACTGAGCCATGATCGATGCTGCCTCCGGAGGAACCATCATGAACCTTGCTCCAGATGATGCTCTGAAAGTCTTACAAGACACCGCAACCCACAGTGCGTACTGGACCGCTGGAAGAAACATCCCACGAAGTACCAGTGGAGTGTTTGCCTTGGATATCCCCAAGCCTGCTCCTGCCGCCCCAGTGATGGCAATCTCATGTCAAGGGTGCGGAAGCACTGGTCATCACAGCTTCGAATGCTCAGGAGTTGAGGTACAAGACGAATCTCTGTTTTTGAATGAATCCGTTAATTTTGTTGCCAATCAAAATAGGGGAGTGCCTTACGGGAATACTTACAACCCGGGGGTGAGAAATCACCCCAACTTTTCTTGGAATCCTAACACTTCTGGCCAAAGATGGCAACCGGGGCAGCATCAAAACGATGCGTATGCTTCCGGTAGCCAACCGCGGCCGCCTCAACCGAATTATTCCCAAGGGCCCCCCATCGTTAAGAAAAATTCTTTGGAAGAGATGTTCGAGAAGTTTGTTGAGATTTCCCAGACCAACATGACAAATCAGGCCGCCTCGATGCGCAAATTGGAGGCACAATTGGGCCAATTGGCTCAAGTGGTTTCCGAGCGCACCCAAGGCACCTTACCGAGCAACACTGAAAAGAACCCCCATGAACAGGGAAAGCGCCTTGGGGAGGACACTTCGGGAAACCGCAACGAACTTGTCATTAATTGTAAAATCAATAACATCGACACCCTAGCATTATGCGATTCCGGGGCGTCCAGCAACATTCTCACTTTGCAAGATGCTGCAAAGATGCCGTTACAAGTTGACATTGAAAATCAGAAATCGCTTATCTTAGCTAATGACAATCTGGTTAACACGGAGGGCGGTGTGCGGGACGTTGAAATCGAGGTTAACAGCACCAGTATCACCACTGACTTTCAAGTTTTGGGACCACAGGACAATAACTCCATTCCTATATTAGGAGTCCCATTCCTAACAGCCAGTGGCGCATCCCTCGACTTTTCCAAAGGCCGTGTCACTTGGCCAAACGAAGAGTCCACCCTCGATAAAACATCCATACATTTTTCTTCCATCCCAAATAACATTTCTCTGAGTGTCACAGATGTCAAGCTGGATTCAGGTCTCCCAGCATTGGAAGCTCATCTGGAGGAGACGCCAAAGAACGGACTTCCTCCGAAGTCGATGTGAAGCAGGAGCTACTGGTCCACGAAGGGATCAATTTCACCAAATCCACGACTGCCTTTCTACTGCCAGCCAACTCTGTTGTTGAGCATGGCGAACTAAGTTTTATTCGGGAGAAATCCCTGGACAATAATTTGTATAATTCTGTTAAACGATCTGTAACTTGGGCAGATCCGGTTACCGTCACGGTGCCGGATAGGCCGCCACCAACCACGACACAAGGAAACCCCAAAGCCTACCTTCATTGGAAGTCTCCCACGGTGGAGAAACTGAAAGAGGCCAAGCGTTTACGCGAAGAGCGCTACGCTGCCTTCCGGCACGTGAAAGAGTGCACTCGCAGTAATTGGACAATGCCTACCCCGAATGCAAATAGACACTCTGCTGTTCTCTCGCATCCCACCGAAAGAGACTTACCATAAATCTACGTATAGCTGATTGTGCCATCCTCTATCCTCTTTCTTGCTACTTGTTGAATGCTGGTTGCTCTATTTTTAATTTTGTTTCCTTTTGCTACTGCCAAGAACTCTCTATTTGAACTGCTAATACAGGTATTTGGTCCAGCTTAAGGACAGTAAACAAAAGGGCTTTCGGGAGACAACCCAAGTTGGACCGTTCGGTCCTATGCTGTATTTTGAGTTCTGTTTAATTCTTCATATATATATATGTGTCCAGATTTTGTTTGGCTTGCATCCTTTAATCGCAGGTGCAGGAATATTTGAGGCGCGGCAACTTGGCCGCACTTGGACATCTCATTGCCTGACTGGTATGCTCAATTTTGAGCATAGGTACTTCCTACCCTAGCTATTTTTCCTATTTGGAATGCTTATTTTTACTCGTTGTCAACTTTAAGTCTGGGGGGGAGTATGCCTGTTGTCACTACACCGCACTTTCTGTTGCATTCCAGTTTCTTATTTACTTATTTCTTGCTTTTTGGTTGCACACACTGAATCACCCACACGAGTGCGCTCTTACCCACGCGCACAACCCGAGTTAAATTCATTGCTTTTGTGTAAACTTTAAAATAGTGTTACTGGCTTAGGATTTCAGGATTGAGTAGTTCGAAACTCATGCAGTGCTCCTAATCGAATACTCATGGTTTGTGTAGAGTTAGGATACAACTAATTTTTCTTTATGCTCGTAGATTTATTCTTTTCTGCTCACGTAAATATTGTTTGTACTGCTCAAAATCTGAATCTGGGATAATCGAACGATAGTGTAGGAATGTGTGTAGCCGCCACTAGACTCGTATTACTCGAGTCGGGGGGAAGGATCATCTTTCTCGGTGGCTAAGAACTTGCCCTAAGCTACTCTCGAAGCATTGGTGCACGGTTAGTTAAGCGTGAGCATGACGTAGGCCTTCTTTTTGGCTATTTTGAGCCTTGTTTAGCCATTCCTACCTGTTAACCATTGCATGCCAAATTTGTTCCTACCCTTCCTTTGATCCAGCTCCACTGACTTTCACCAAGGCCTGATGCTAAACCCACCTTCGCAATCAAATGCTTGAGCTGATTTGTATTTACTGTTTTGCCGAGGTTGTGATTAGTGGACATTGTTTTGGGGGGTGCTGATTTTATTCCCGTTTGGATTGCTTCGTTTGGGGATTGCTAGCGCAGAAAAGAAAACAACAGTTTACGAAAATAAAAAGCTGATTCGCGCAATAGAAAAAACAAATATATATATGAAAGAATTGCTTTGAGATTTCGATCCCCATCCTCTTTATTGAATTTGGACGGGTTCAGCCGTGTTCACACCCGGATTTCAAGCTAAGTCTGGGGGCGTGTGCCCCATTCTTTTCTAAGTGGCTGTTTTGGTTTGGGTTGTCTTCACTCTCTTTGGTTGCATATAGCCTTCATGTTTATCTTTGACCACCAAGTCGTCGCCTAAGCCCCATTTCCTCCAACAAGTCCTACTGATTCACGCTTGAGTCTAACCCGCGCCGTGGAGAGAGTGTGAACGTGCAAGCATATGGTCCCCGACATTGGTGGATTCCTTTGGAGGTGATCCTGAGTCCCGAACTTTGGCAATGCTCACCTTAGTGGCCTGCCTACTTTCTTCCTGCACATGATCGCACGATTCTCCAGAATTCTAATTTTGAGCAATTACAATATTTATTTACGTATGTCGAATAGTTTAAACTACGTTGTATAATTAAAAAGTTTTTCTATTATATCTTCTATACTCATGATATATTTGATTTCTCGTCTTACTTCTTTTTGAAATTTCTGAGCCAGTTAGCTATCTTCGAGTCCATGGAGTAATGATTTGCTCGAGACATGCAAATGGTTAAGTCTGGGGGTGTGATGAGTCCACATTTTACACTGATTTTTGGACTCATCTGGGCTAGTTTTATCGTCTTAGCACTACACTTGAGAGCCTTTATTGCTAATTTGTGCTTATGTACCTTTTTCATGATTAAGTGCACTATAGGCCCGCTTCTGTGTACTTTATGTGTTTCCATTTTGTTGTTATTCCTTAACCCTATCTCGGGGATGTGGTGTGCACGTTCTGGTGGCCTTTCTGCCCCTTCTGCTAGTACAGTGGTCGTGTGCGTGCTTCGGAACTGCTCGGGAGACTCCGACGATGCAGGAATACTGCGCACGACCACTGGACTTACTGCGCACAACCACTGGTCGTGCGCCACTATTCGTGCGCATTACACACCCTTTTTCATAACCCTGTCTTGGTAATCGCACGAGCACTGGCCATAGTGCGCACGACCACTGGTCGTGCGCCACTGCTCGTGTGCTTATTTGCTAATGCTTGTTGTCCAGGTTGTAGGTTTATTTGGTAAAGCCGCATGATCATCAACCTACAGTACGCACGACCACTGGTCGTGCGCCACTGATCGTGCGCACTGCTTCTGCTGCCTCCGTATATAAGGCCCTGCTCCGCGTTTTAGGTCAACGCCTGTCATTTGCTGCGATCGGAGAGTGCGCGGGAATCGCCTTTTCACTTCTCCAGCTGCTCCATCACTTCCACCTTCGTCGGGAAGCCATTTCCAACTACTCCGAAGCTTTTCAACACTCCGGCGAAGCCCTCGGCCATTGATGACTTCTACTCCATGCTTTCCTGCAGAGTTGGTGAAGTAGATAACCTAGAGAACAGACTTAAAGGCCTTCGAGGTGACAGATCGTTGGTAACGGAAGCCTCCTTGGACTGAGCCCGGAAGCGGATTGACAACTCGCTACTCTGGCCACGACCCGCGGTGGATCTTCATTCTCTTTTGGTTTACTCCTCTTCCCCTTCCTTTGTGTTATGAATGTTTTGAGCAGTGTAACGAACATTTCCATCCCTGAACATCAAGTTTACTTTCTAGTTAATGGAATGTTAGTCTCTTCTTATGCTTGTGAGTTCTGTCTGTGAATGCGCCTCGCTCACCTCACATCCACTTCATTCCTGTGCCTTGTCCGATTGCAATCCACACAAGAACGCTGCAATCCATTAGCTTCACTTCCACTCGCCCAACTGAAGTTCGGCATCGCGGCCGACAAACCCACTTCACCTTGCGAAGCGGTGCCGTCGACTCCATAGCTTTTACTAGTTCAGTAGATCAAACATCCACAATCTCCCTAGTCCGCTATTTCCTTTTTGTTCTATTTTTAACTCTCATAACGATATTCTCGGTACTGTTGTCGTTCTACGCTAATTGCATTTCTCAAGAGACCGACACTTGGGGATTTATTCCCAAAAACGTTATTACTTGTGCGACCGGTGCGCTTGCCGATTTACACGCATCACCTCCTGAAGGGCAAGGTTGTATACTCTGGGCTGAGCTGGAGCATAGTGGGATGCGGTTGACTCCACCTCCTTCCCCTTTTCCTCGTAAGTTGCTCCAGGATTCCTCTCGGAATTTGGACGTCCGCTCCAACAATCGCGGGCAATGTGCCTCGTCTTCCTACATTTATAGCATGTGCACGGGCTTCGGGCTGTAGTTGCCCTAGATGCACCAGAAGAAGGGGCTGGACCTGAAGTCCTAGCCTTCTTATTCCACCTACGGAAACCAGACTTTGAGGAGGTGAGTACCTTGAACTCCGACTTCTTCGCACTAGAGTCCTTCTTCTCTTGGACTCTCTTCAGATTCTTCCCGGTGGATTTCATCATTCTGGACATTGAAGTGGATGTCATGGTTCCCCTGATCCTTAGCCGCCCATTCCTTGCCACCTCCCATGATATCATATATATAAGCAACATAAGCTATTTCTGCGAGTCAGGGACGACGAGGTTACTTTCTCCATTACCCCGTCTATGAAAAATGCATTAGAAAATGATGACTCTTGTTTCTTCCGTGATGATTTAAGTGATGACTCTTCCTACTGCATTTCTGAAAATGAATTTTCTTCTTTTTGTTCTTCTTCGACTAACCTGCCCCAGTGTCTGCAAGAAACGACAATGGCGGCTGATTTGCCACCTTCAAATTTTCCTTATAAGTCAAAATTATATGAAGAAATGATTTTTGAAAAAAGAAAAATCCTCCAAATCATCTTACGAAAAACCCCTACCCTAGAATAAAATAACTTACCTGAACATCTAAAATACGCCTTCCTAAAAAAACTCCAAACTGCACATAATAGTATTGACCTATGTAACTAAATTAGAAAATGATAAACTTCTTCGAGTTTTAAAAAAACATCATCGAGCTATCGCTTGGTAGATTTCTGATATCAAGAGCATAAGCTCATCTTTCTGCACTCATAAAATTCTAATGGAAGATAATTAGCATAGCTCAGTCCAACATCTGCACCGATTGAACCCAAATATGAAAGAAGTAGTAAGAAGCGAGGTAATGAAACTTTTAGATGCAGGAACTATCTACCCCATATCAGAGAGTAAGTGGGTTAGCACTGTTCAGGTACTACCAAAGAAGGGAGGGATCACGGTAGTCTTAAATGAGAATAACGATTTAATTCCGAAACGGACGGTGACGGGGTGGCACATGTGTATAGATTATCATAAATTAAACGACGCCACCCACAAGGACCACTTTCCCTTGTCATTCATCGATCAAATCTTAGAACGTTTATCTGGCCATAGCTTTTACTATTTTCTCGACGGTCTCTCGGGCTATTTTCAAAATTCCATTTCGCCCGAGGATCAAGAGAAAACAATGTTTACTTCTTCCTTCGACACCTTCACCTACCGAAGAATGTTGTTTGGATGATGTAATTTGCCAGCAACATTCCAACGAAGTATGCTAGCCATATTTAAGAAGTACGTTGAAAGTATTATGGAGGTTTTTATAGACGACTTCTTCGTGTTCAGTGACTCCTTCGATGTCTGCTTTTGAAATTTAGAAAAAGTTTTAGAATGATGTGAAGAGACTAATCTCGCCCTGAATTGGGAAAAATGTCATTTTATGGTGTGGGAGGGATTAGTCTTAGGACATAAGATTTCTTTGCAAGGAATTGAGGTTGATATAGCTAAAATTGAAGTAATTGAAAAACTACCACCACCAACAAATTACGTAAAAGCCATACGGAGTTTCTTAGGTCATGTTGGTTTCTACCGTAGGTTCATAAAAGATTTTTCCAAAATCACACAACCTCTTACTCATCTGCTAGAGAAACATGCCTGATTTATCTTCGATGATGCCTGTTTAATTTCTTTTGAATTAATTAAGAATAAATTAATTAACGTGCCTATTATGATAGCTCTGGTCTGATACCTTCCCTTCGAGATCATGTGCGATGCGAGTAGCTTTACGGTGGGAGCCGTGTTAGGACAACGCATATCAAAGGACTCCCACCCCATTTACTACGTGAGTAAAACGCTCACATCCGCACAAGAAAATTACACCACGACGAAGAAAGAACTTTTAGCTGTTATTTTTGCCTTCGATTAATTCTGCCCGTATATAACTCTTTCGAAAATTATAGTTTTCACAAACCACTCGGCCCTCAAGTATTTGCTTTCTAAACCGAATGCCAAGCCGCGGTTAATTCGCTGTATCTTACTCCTCCAGGAGTTCGACTTGGAAATTCGAGATAAGAAGGGGGGCCGAGAATTTGGCCGTAGACCATCTCTCGTGCTTAGATAACCCGTATATTGAAAATTTAGTTTAAAAAACTTTTAATGATTATTTTCCCAATGAGAAGCTGTTTTTAATTAACACATCCCAAACTCCTTAGTTTGTAAACTTCGCCAACATTTAGTGGCTCGTGTCCTCCAAAAAGATCTTTCCTCTCAGCAAAAGAAGAAATTCTTTTCTTATCTGAATAACTATGTTTTGGGAGGACCCGCATCTCTTTTGAGTCTGTGCAGACCAAGTAGTAAGGATATGTGTCTCTTTCGAAGAGGGACAAAGTTTTTTGAAAGACTTACACGAAGGATCGACCAACGGTCACTATCAAGCCAATCGGACCGCTCACAAAGTTCTTAGTGTGGGCTTTTATTGGTCTAGCCTTTTTAAAGATGAGCAATCCTTTGTGAGCATGTGCGATAACTGCCAACGGTCGGGCAATATCTCTAATAAAAATTAAATGCCACAAAATTACTTCCTCCAGTGTGAAGTCTTCGACCTTTGGGGAATTGATTTTGTATGCCATGTTCCTTCTAATTTTGGGAACAAATATATTTTAGTTGCAGTAGATTACATTTCTTGTTGGGCAGAGGCCCAAGCTCTTCCTACCAATGACTCTTGAGTTGTTATCACTTTCTTAAAAAAAATTTTCTCGATTTGGTACTCCTAGGGCCATAATTAGTGATTGGGTTATGCATTTTTTTAACGCTTAGCTTGCTAAAACTCTTTTAAAATATGGCGTTACGCATAAGCTTTAAACCGCTTACCACCTCCAAACTAACGACCAAGTGGAAGTAGTAAATAGGGAACTTAAACGCATTTTAGAAAAGATAGTCTCCACTTCACATAATGATTGGTTAGTTAAACTAGATGACGCTATATGGGCTTACCGAACAATATACAAAGCCGCCATTGGTTGGACGCCGTATCGGTTGGTCTATGGAAAGTCGTGCCATTTACCCGTCGAACTTGAACATCGAACTTTTTGGGCCTTAAAATTTTTATGTTTCGATCCCCACTCCGTCGCGGATCTTCGAAAATTCCAACTTAACGAACTCAATGAGTGGCGCTCCTATACGTACGAAAATAACAAATTATATAAGGATGGTACGAAGTGTTTTCATGATAAAAATTTAAGGCACCCAAAAACATTCGCCCCGGGCGACCAAGTTTTGCTTTATAATTCGCGTCTATATTTATTCCCGCGGAAACTCAAATCTCGATGGCCTGGTTCTTTTTCTGTAAAAGAAGTTTTTTCTTATGACACCATTTTAATCTCTTACCCAGATAAGGGTGACTTCAAAGTAAATGGGCAGCGTCTGAAACTTTATTTATCTGGTGATGATGTCAGTCTGGATAATATTAATTTTCTTCTGCATGAACTGTAATAACATAAGACTATATTTTTTGTGAACTATTACTATTTTTGGACAATGTTTTTTTGGTCGAGCTCAAACGACCTTTAAACAAATGGCTCTCTTGGGAGGCAACCTAAGGTTTTTTTCAGTTTTCTTTATTTTTCACTTTTTGCCCCTGGCGGCTCCGATATGCCGAGGTTTTGTGATCACCGGCTCCAACGTTGCTAATTCTACCAGAAGTTTAGGATGATATTTCAAGAAGTTCCAAAGCGCAAGCATGGGGGAGTGGCATCACCCAGCCATTTGCGACTCGTAAATCCAGGGAAGTACATGTTTTAATTTATTTAATTTTAGTTTTCTTCATTAGCTTCTCACTCTCCTTCTCCTCCTTCTCCAATGAGGACAATGTTTCACTTTAAGTATGGAGGAGTGTTTCCTTAGTTAGTTTACTAAAAATAATAATATATATATATATATATATATATATATATATATATATATATATATATAATTCAAAAAATCCCAAATTAAATTGAGTTAATTTTTGCCAAATCAATTAGTACCTCGCCACTTTGCATTTTATTATTTTTAAGCTCATGTATTCTTGCTTAGTTAGAATAAATTAGATTAATTTTTTGTTTAAATATGTTTAACGAGCAGTATGTTGACTCATGCAGTGTTCCTATTTAAGGTTGTATGTTGTTTTTGAAAATTTATTTTGAATCTTTTTCACTTTTTCCTAGCCCTTTTTATTTCTTTTACTTTATAGAACCTATCATCCATTATTTTTCCTTATTAAAATCTTTTTAAACGTTAATCAGTATTAAATGTAGTAGGCACAAACCGGTCTAGATGCTTATTATCATTGTTTTCATGAAAGCAAAATCTCTATTTTATTTTTTAATGCTTATCTTTTTTTTGAAATTTCAAAGCTTTACTTTGAGTAGATTTACGAAGCATGAAAATGACCTAGGCATTTCTTTTGGAAACATTTGAGCCATTGCACCCTGCCTAACAATAATCATTACAAGCCATTTTGTGTCATTTCCTTTCCTTTTTGTAACCACACACTTTATTTTCACCACGGCCAAAAAGCCTACTTATATGCACACTTTAAATTTATTTTTGAGCTTTAATTGCTAATGTGCATCTTTTTGAAAAAAAACATTGTGGAAAATCCTTGTATTATCTTTTGCTACAAAAGTAGAAAGGTTTAAGTATGAAAAAAATTTTTTGATAAAAAAAGTAAAAGAAAAGAAAAAAATGTGAGAAATAATTATTTTGGCTAGCATTATTTTGGCAAAGCTCACTTCTTTTTGTTTTAAGTGTGCAAATACCGCTCGTTTTGACCTTTTGAATATCGCACCCTTAAAAACGTAAGCCTAACTGTACGCCTAATTAAAGCCATATTGATTCATACTTCCTACATTTACTTTATTATGTTTTGATAGAAATATTGAGTAAGTATTTGTTTTGATAGAAATATTGATCTTTGTTCTGATTGACAATGTTTTTAATTTGTCTCTCAGACTTTAGTAGTGACTTAATGTTTGTTTTACTCGTTACTTTATTATGTTTCAATTATATAAAAATTTTGGATGTTTTTTTTATATTTAGTAAAATTTATAAAATTTTGTGCTAAGTTAAAGTAGGAATTTTCAGTTCTTTTTCAAAAACTCCTCTACCTCTAAATTCCCGTTTTACTCGTTTATGACATTCTTAAACTTTTCAATTAATCCTCTCTTTTTTCGCTAACTCGTAGTATTTTCTTGAGGATAGGAAAGATAATAAGTATGATGGAATTTGATGAATCATAATTTAGCTTAGTTTATTAGTGCAAAAATATGTATATTCTCGTTTAAATCTTGTCTTTTGTATTTTTAGGTTCTTTTTAGTTTCTTTTCTAAATTATTGTTCTAACTTAGTTTATTTTCTATTTTTCAATTTTCTCCTATTACACACCCCTGGTCACGCCCTACCAGGGCGTGTACTTAGGGCATGTAACCCACATGGAATGAAGCCATCAGTCCGAAGTTAGATTCTAGGAAAATTCTGCTTACACGCCCTCAGTCACACCCATGTACCACCACCGGCGTGTCTCTGGGGCGTGTCCCGCCAAGTCCCGTAAAATCACTACAGCATGACTTTCCACGCTCCACCGTCATGCCGAATCTGAGATGTGCCTCCTAAACGAGTGTGTCATCAGGGCGTGCAACCCAACCGACGTGCCAGTCACTTCCAGAATTTAATTTCAGCCAGCCAAAGTCAACAAGTATTACATGCCCCACGCCCGACCCAGGGGTGTACTGCGGGCGTGTACTTGTCGAAAAGTTTCTATAAATAGCCACAAGATCCAAGAGTTCTGAGAGCAGATTGAAGCTTTGTAGATAGCTATTGAGAGTTTAATTTCAGAATATTTTAGCTTAATGTTTTCATTTCTTAGCATTCCTATAATCTTGTTTATCATATTTGTAATCTCTTTGGAAACTCTCTTTGTAATGTCCTTTAGTCCTTTCATTAGTTTCTTTCCAATAAGAAATAAAATACTTTGTTATTCATTTTCTCTCTCTCTTTCTTATTATGTATATTCTTAACATGATTTTTATTCACTACTTCCTCACGTGTAACTAAATCCTCATAGTACTCGATCTTGATGACCCGAGGTTGAGTTGATTAAGTTATGATGCTTTAGTATACTTTCTCTTTTTAAGGTTTAGTCCTTCGATTTACTCTTGAAATATCATGTTTGGAATTATATCATCGATATATAACCTCCATCTAGGTTTTCATTCTTAGCTAGCCGAGAGGCTCATAGTTTGAAGCGAACACTCAAGAGTAAAGAGAGTTGCTTGCACCACCCGAGAGAGGATGACGTAAATCTCCAAGATTGGAGTGAAATATAATTGTGGGGTTCACTACTTAAAGCGAGCTTTAGGTATTCAAATAAGAACAAGAGTCCGGTTTGATTTTTCTAACCTCAGGTGGGCACGTCTTCGAGAGAAGCGTGTTCAAGCTTTGGGAACCCCAACGGTCAAGGACCTTTAAATTATTATGTTTTATTTTGTTATTGTATCTTTGATTAATTTAAGTCGAGGTGATTCATGATCAAGTACTATCCCTCAACCATCATTCAACCCTCTTTTTAAACATTAGTAGTAGTCTTTCTTAATAGTTGCATGTAATTTCCTTTTTTCTAATTTAGTAATCAAACCTCAAATCCTTCGATAAGATAATAGTAGTTTGTGTGAGTACAATTATTTGACGGTTTCCGGATTTCAATACGACACTTGAAAGTCCACCTAGTGTCAACTATCTTCACCTATGGGGGGGGGGGGAATAGGTGACGTGCAGTGTTTTTGCGGAATTTAAAATTGTACCTGCACAATGAAAATAAACAGCACAGCACACAGAATACACAAGCTATTTATAGTGGTTCCCCGATTTGGGTACATCCACTTTCCCCCTTCGACCTATCTCCTAACAAGGGACGACTCGGTCTCTTCACCAACAGGATTGAAATCCAATCCTTGCACTATCGGAAGGAACCCTTCCACACGTAGGAGTCAACACTCCCACAACACGGGTTGCACCCAACCCTTACAACTAGGAACCTACGTTCCTTTACTACAAAAGTAAAACTAGAATGTACAAGAGATACAAACTACGTTTGGAGACTAAGATGTCCCTCTTCGTTGACGAAGTGTTCTTGAAGTCCACAAGGAGTCCACAACCCTAGATCTCTCTTGGAGAGGATCTCCCCGGAACCGGCGGCGGCAAGATGGGCGGCGGCTAGGTTCACGGGATCGGCGGCGACAACGATGTGCGGCTGCTGTACTCTAGAGATCCAAACTTCGTAGCGAAGCAAGCTAGGTCTACCAACGGTCACTCTAGGATCAGTCGTCTCGATCGATTCGGACGGGGAGGTTTTTCCCGATCAACAAATCGAGAGACAAGGGATCTCTGGATAGACGCGTGAGACTCTAAGCTTGGCTAAGCTTCTGTCACCGGAAGATCAGGAAGAAATCTCGATCAAAAGCGGCGACCAAATTGCTCGAGCGACGACGGCGGCGGCAGAGCGGAACTCGCGATTTTAGGTCAAGATCGGCTCGGCTTCTTTCTGTGTGTTTTATTCCGTGGTCTTACTGTTAAAAAATAAGCCTGTATTTATACTGTAGACAACTTCAATATGACCGTTGTGGGTCCCACAAGTAGAAACCCGAAATCCGGTTCAAAATAGTGCCAGCGGCAGAATCCGGTTCAGGGGGTTCCAGAAAAACGTCTAAGGCAAAATCGGCGAGAATCGAAGAAGATTCCCGCCGAATCGGCGAGAATCAGCCAGTGATTCTCGACGATTCGACGAGAATCACTAGTGATTCTCTCCGAATCACTTGATGATTCTCGACGAATATTACTTGGCCATGATCTGCTCAACGATGGGTTCGGCGAGAATCACTAGTGATTCTCGCCGAATCTTACTTGGCACCGCTTTGAGGTAGCTGGATAGAGTCGGCGAGAATCACTAATGATTCTCGACGATTCGGCGAGAATCACTAGTGATTCTCGCCGAATCGGCGAGAATCACATGGTGATTCTCGTCGATTTATACTTGGACGATTTTTCGTCTTACGCCTCTGAGCTGCTCTTTGACTCATCCTTGCTCCTTGTCTGCTCTTGCATAAACACAGCCCTGTACTTGAAAGTAAGTGCACTCCAATAGAGAGAGTACACGTAGGCCAACACACTGATCTGCTCAATGAGGGATTACGTCGTGTAGACCCGTGTATATTGACCTACTGCACCCTGACATTGTTGTGCACTTAGCGTGGAATAACTGCAAGCACAACTTGAAATATTTTGTCAAAAACATTGCCTATTTACCTTAGCTTGTTCAGGGGCTTCTTCAAATCAGGTACGTTGTGGATACAATACCCAACAATCTCCCCCTATTTGAAGAAGCCTAAACCCTACAAGCTAAGGTGAATAAAGCGTATGGGAATGAAAATCATAACCTTGAAATTTAGCTGAGAGAGATATTCATTACCAATACCAATTTCTTGAGAGCAAACTTGGAGCCACCTTAGCCTTAGCCGAGAGGGTAATCTCCCCCTTTTCAGCTTCTACAAATCTGGGTCTGTAGCATTTGACCCCTTGCTCCCCCTCAGTTCTTGCACCTGTGCTCACAAAGGAGTTCCAGGCAGAGGCTCCCCCTAGATGCATGATCCTGGAGCTTCTGTAGTCTTCATTCCTCATAATTTAGCATCCCCAATTCAGTTTTGAAAAGACTGAACTTGGCCTCGTCTAAGGGCTTTGTGAAAATGTCTGCAATCTGCTTGTCCGTGGGGACATAACAGAGAGAGATGTCCTTGTTCTCCACGTGCTCCCGAATGAAGTGGTATCGCACTTCAATATGCTTCGTTCTGTTGTGCGATACCGGATTGTTGGCAATTGCAATTGCACTGGAGGAGTTGCAGTACATTGGAACTTCCTTGAACTGAAGGTCGTAGTCGGCTAACTGGTTTCTGATCCATAGGAGTTGTGCGCAACAGCTGCCTGCCGAGATGTACTCAGACTCTGCTGTGGAGGTTGCAACACAATTCTGTTTCTTGCTATTCCAGTAAATAAGCCTTCGTCCGAGGAATTGACACGTCCCGGAGGTGTTTTTTCTGTCATCCCTACTCCCTGCAAAATCAGCATCTGAAAAACCTATTAGCTCGACATCATTGTTTCTCGTGTACCACAAGCCAAGATTGGGAGTACCTTTAAGGTATCTTAGAATTCGCTTTGCAGCGATATAGTGAGATTCCTTAGTGTTCACCTGATATCTGGCACAGACACATGTAGAGAACATGATATCCGGTCTACTGGCAGTAAGGTAGAGAAGGGATCCAATGATGCTTCTGTATTTGGTTTCATGGAAAGGTTTACCTTTCTCATCCTTATCCAGAGACATAGTGGATCCCATTGGAGTCCTCATAGAGGTTGCACTCTCCATGCCGAATTTCTTGAGGATTTCATTTGTGAACTTCGTCTGAGAGATGAAGATTCCATCCTCAGACTGTTTCACTTGAAGTCCCAAGAAATACTTGAGATCTCCCATACTGCTCATTTCAAACTTTCCTTGCATAAGTTTAGAAAACTTTTTGCAAAGATTGTTGTCCGTTGAGCCGAATATAATGTCATCGACATAGATTTGCACCAGCAAAATCTTGCCTTTGACTTCCCTGAGAAATAATGTTTTATCTATTTTACCTCTAGAAAACTTGTTCTCAAGAAGAAAACTAGATAAAGTCTCATACCAAGCTCGTGGAGCTTGTTTTAAACCATATTGAGCTTTATTGAGAAAATACACATGATTGGGATAAGTAGGATTGACAAAACCTGGGGGTTGATCGACGTATACTTCCTCTTTTAGGTCTCCGTTCAGGAATGCTGATTTCACATCCATTTGATAGACTGTGAATCCTTTGTGCGAAGCATACACCAGGAATAATCTGATTGCCTCGAGCCTTGCTACTGGTGCGAAGGTCTGGTTGAAGTCAATCCCCTCCTCCTGTCTGTAACCTTGAGCCACCAGCCTTGCCTTGTTCTTTAAGATGACACCATGTTCATCCAGCTTGTTTCTGAAGATCCACTTGGTGCCAATCACATTCTGCTTATATGGTCTGGGAACTAGCGTCCAAACGTTGCAACGTTCGAATTGATGTAGTTCATCTTGCATGGCCAGAATCCATGCCGCATCTTTGTTCGCCTCGTCGAACTTCTTTGGCTCAACCTGTGACAGGAAGCTAAGATGTAAAATTTCGTTAATAGTACCTCTTCGTGTTCTGACACTGACATGAGGATCTCCGATGATCTGATCTCTAGGATGATCCCTCACGTGCCGGAGCTCTAGAAGTCTGGCATCTGGAGCTTCGACTACTTCTTGGGCTTCTCCTTCTTCTAAGAGATTTGTTCCATTTTGATCTTCAACGTTCCCAGATGACGTGGAGGTGGAAACTTTGACGTACTTAGGAGTTTCATCTTTAGCGGTCTCATCGAGATCCAGCTGTTCAAGTCGTGCACCTGCATCTTCAAGAATACCACTAGAAGAATTGCTGTTAAGCAAACTTCCTTCATCAAATACAACATTAATTGATTCTTTTACCACTAGGGTTTTCTTATTGAAGACCCTATATGCCCGACTGTGGGAACTATAACCCATGAATATGCCTTCGAAGCATTTTTCACCAAATTTAGTATGCGGGTACTTCCCATTATTCAGTACATAGCATCTGCAACCAAAGATCCTCAAGTAGGACATGGTTGGTTTCCTGCCTTTCAGTAGCTCGTAAGGCGTCTTACGATGATGCTTGTTGAGCAATGCTCGGTTTTGTACATGACAAGCTGTATTGACGGCCTCTGCCCAGAAGTATTCTGGGAGAGAAGCGTCTTTCAACATTGTCGTGCAGGCTTCAATGAGAGTTCTATTTCTCCTCTCCGCAACTCCATTTTGCTGAGGAGTGCGTGGGGAGGAAAACTCATGAAAGATACCTTGTTCTTCACAAAACTCTGTCATAGCACCATATTCGAATTCTGTTCCATGGTCACTTCTGATTTTGACCACTGAGCAGTTAAATTCGTTCTGAACCTGCTTGACAAAGCTAGTGAAGATGTCAAACGTATCTGACTTTCATTTTAAGAAGAACACCCATGTAAACCGAGAATGATCATCAACTATCACTAGTGTATAGGACTTGCCTCCCAAGCTATGAACTTGCATTGGAACAAACAAGTCCATATGAAGAAGATAAAGACACCGGGAAGAGTCTTTGTCTGCAATGCTCTTAAAGGTAGCCCGAGTCTGTTTGCCCATCTGGCATGCAGGACAGGGGCTATCTTTGATGCACTTGATACTGGGAGCATCCCTTACTCAGTTCTTAGAAAACAGCATACTAATTGTCTTGAAATTAATATGTGCCAATCTCTTGTGCCATTGATCACAAAGAGATGCACTGCCAGCTGCCACTAGGCATACGGGGGTAGATGAATCTAAACTGAGAAAATCTAAGCAGAAGATATTTCTGCTCCTAATGCCTGATAATACCGTCTCAGAAGAGGTACGTGAAATTATCAGACATTTATCCTTGCAGAACTTAACGTCATAACCTTTGTCACATAACTGACTTACACTGATCAGGTTATGGTTTAACCCTTCAATATAAGCCACGTCGGTGATAGAGATTATACCGTTGGAAATCATACCGTAATCTCTGGCGACTCCTCGATCTGACCCTCCAAAGATGACTTTGGGTCCATTCTCGACTGGAGTGTAATCACGCAGCAGGCTTCTTGTCCCAGTCATATGCCGGGAGCATCCACTGTCCAAGTACCAGATCGACGTTTTGGTGGCCTTTGGACATTCCTGCAAAACAAAATTAATTTCCCTTAGGAACCCAATCGAACTTGGGTCCTAGATTCCTGGTTAGCATACTCCCCCTCGGTTGGTTAACCCTACGAGTGGTCGGCCTCGCATTGCTAACATAGGGAGTCTCGTAATACCTTGGATTAAACCAACAATCCACGGCAAAGTGACCGACTTTTCCACAGCACCAACAGTCGAATCTGTTATACCTCTTCCTAGGCTCCTGCCTTACCCTGGGAATGGTGGGTACAGTCGGGGCTTTGGATCTGTAGGTGGGGGCCTCATAGTGATTGCAGTCACAAGACTTCTTCACCTTCTGTATAACAGGCTTGGCTTTTGGTGCCTGCTTTCCATTATGGCCGCTAGAGAATTGACCATAATTTCCCATGTGGATTTCCTCATAAGGTGCCTTGAAGGCACTCTCACCGAAGTTCCGGGGAAAGGTCCAACCGTCATATCGGCTCTTTGGCTTTGCAACCGAGGGCCGGAAATGATGACCAAAGGTTGATTCAAAGTCATGTTGGTTGCATGGAAAGCCAGGCTTTCTGAACGCAACAGGACTGAGCGGAGCCTTTCCCTTTTCAGCAGCAGAGGCCTTCTTGGCGGCCTTATTCTTCCTCTGGTTCCTGTTTCTCCTGGATGAGGAACCAGATACCCCTACATGCCCCAAGCCAGCTCCTTTGGCCTGAGCAGAGAAGGTATCAACAACTGGAAGAACTGTTTTTGGCATAGAGAAGCTCTTGATGATCTTCCTTTCTGCCGCAAGTTGTTCTTCCAACTTGTCGACTTCCTCCTGCTTAAGATCAAGGAGCTTGAGAGACTCTGAATGCTTTGAAGTCAGGTCAAGATGCTCCTGTCGGAGAGAAATCAAACTGGTGATTTCTTCCCTTAGGGAGACACTCTCACCCTTAAGGAATTTCACTTCCTTTTTCTCAGCCTTCAGTCTCTTACGGCACTCCTCGAAAGTGTTGAGCAGAAGCTCATACTTCTCGAGGAGCTCCGCTTCACGGGCCGAAAGGCTATCTTCAGGTTCATCATCCTGAGACTCAGGATCAGATTCAGAGTCGGAGAGAGGGGTGTGAGCTTTTACCTTCCCAGTAAATGGGGGGCATTCTCCTTCTGAGTCGGAGCGACCCACCAGCCCGAAGTAGGCTTCCTCATCATCACTGGAGTCTGAGGAATCAGACTCACTCA
This sequence comes from Platanthera guangdongensis, assembly GCA_039583875.1. Taxonomy (NCBI): domain Eukaryota; kingdom Viridiplantae; phylum Streptophyta; class Magnoliopsida; order Asparagales; family Orchidaceae; genus Platanthera; species Platanthera guangdongensis. The sequence continues at coordinate 90,523,315 of CM077153.1, read as the reverse complement.
GTGTCTTTGGCCTTTTGGCGATGTAGCTCCGCTCTTTCTTCTTATCTCTCGAAGATTTGTGCTCCTCTTCTTTCCCTTTTTCTCTCTTGCCTTGATAGCAGTCGGCCACGACGTGTCCTGACTTATTGCATCCAAAGCAAATAATGTCAGAAGAATGATGTTTGTTCGGTTTAGAAGCAAACCTGTCAGAAGAATAGTTTTTCTTCTGATGCCTGGAGGAGGAGACGTCTCTCTTTCTTTGATTCCTCATCTTCAGGAACTTCTTGAACTCTCGGGTGATGAGGGAGAAATCTTCCTCTGACAGCTCTGAGCTGGAGGAGCATGGCTCGGAGTCCTCCTCCTCATCCTTCTTCATGGCACGGTATGAAACCGCACCCTTGCCTTTTCTGGAGTGACTGGCTTTTAGAGCCACAGTCTTTTCTTTGGCTGCAGCCTTCTCTGCTTCTTCTTCTGCTTTCCTGGTGTTCAGCTGAAGCTCATAGGACATCAGCTTCCCAAACATAATTTGCGGGTCTGTTTCAGCTAGTCTGCCAAACTCTCGGATGGCACAGATCTTTGTGTCCCATTCCTTAGTAAGGGACCTAAGGAATTTATCATTGAGTTCACCATTAGTGAACACTCTTCCGTATCCTTTGAGGGCGTTGACAATCTTGAGGAAGTTCTCGTAGGTGACTCCAATCTCTTCCTTAGGCCCTTGTCTGAAGGCCTCATATTTCTGGTTCAGGAGGGATCTCCGATCATCCCTCACTTCATCAGTGCCCTCCATTAGGATGATCAGGCAATGCCAGATCTCCTGTGTTGTCCTGCAGTTGCAGAAGTTCTGCATCATTGAGTCATCAACCGCGCTGACCAGAATGTTTTGCGCCTTCTTGTCAAGTCCTACTAGCAGCATCCCGTCCTTGTCCATTTCAGAAAGTTTCTTTGGCACTTTCTGGGTAGGATCAATGGTGGAGGCCTTAATGGGGACATAAGGTCCCTCCTCCACGATCATGAAGAGTCGAGGATCAACTGCTTCCATGTAGAACCTGATCCTTTCCTTGCAGATAGGAAAGTTGAGCCTGGTGCACACTGGGATCTTGCCTGTGAACTTGAGCCCGTCCATTGTAGATGTTTGCCTCCTTCTTGACACTAGCGGCAGGATTCAACTCAAGGTGTTAACCTTTTTGATGAGTAACCTGCCTCTGATACCACTTGAAAGTCCACCTAGTGTCAACTATCTTCACCTAGGGGGGGGGGGAATAGGTGACGTGCAGCGTTTTTGCGGAATTTAAAATTGTACCTGCACAATGAAGATAAACAGCACATCACACAGAATACACAAGCTATTTATAGTGGTTCCCCGATTTGGGTACATCCACTTTCCCCCTTCGACCTATCTCCCAACAAGGGACGACTCGGTCTCTTCACCAACAGGATTGAAATCCAATCCTTGCACTATCGGAAGGAACCCTTCCACACGTAGGAGTCAACACTCCCACAACACGGGTTGCACCAAACCCTTACAAATAGGAACCTACGTTCCTTTACTACAAAAGTAAAACTAGAATGTACAAGAGATACAAACTACGTTTGGAGACTAAGGTGTCCCTCTTCGTTGACGACGTGTTCTTGAAGTCCACAAGGAGTCCACAACCCTAGATCTCTCTTGGAGAGGATCTCCCCGGAACCGGCGGCGGCAAGATGGGCGGCGGCTAGGTTCACGGGATCGGCGGCGACAACGATGTGCGGCTGCTGTATTCTGGAGATCCAAACTTCGTAGCGAAGCAAGCTAGGTCTACCAACGGTCACTCTAGGATCAGTCGTCTCGATCGATTCGGACGGGGAGGTTTTTCCCGATCAACAAATCGAGAGACAAGGGATCTCTGGATAGACGCGTGAGACTCTAAGCTTGGCTAAGCTTCTGTCGCCGGAAGATCAGGAAGAAATCTCGATCAAAAGCGGCGACCAACTTGCTCGAGCGACGATGGTGGCGGCGGAGCGGAACTCGCGATTTTAGGTCAAGATCGGCTCGGCTTCTTTCTGTGTGTTTTATTCCGTGGTCTTACTGTTCAAAAATAAGCCTGTATTTATACTGTAGACAACTTCAATATGACCGTTGTGGGTCCCACAAGTAGAAACCCGAAATCCGGTCCAAAATAGTGCCAGCGGCAGAATCCGGTTCAGAGGGTTCCAGAAAAACGTCTAAGGCAAAATCGGCGATAATCGAAGAAGATTCCCGCCGAATCGGCGAGAATCAGCCAGTGATTCTCGACGATTCGGCGAGAATCACTAGTGATTCTCGCCGAATCACTTGATGATTCTCGACGAATATTACTTGGCCATGATCTGCTCAACGATGGGTTCGGCGAGAATCACTAGTGATTCTCGCCGAATCTTACTTGGCACTGCTTTGAGGTAGCCGGATAGAGTCGGTGAGAATCACTAATGATTCTCGACGATTCGGCGAGAATCACTGGTGATTCGACGATTCGGCGAATCACTAGTGATTCTCGCCGAATCGGCGAGAATCACTTTGTGATTCTCGTCGATTTATACTTGGACGATTTTTCGTCTTACGCCTCTGAGCTGCTCTTTGACTCATCCTTGCTCCTTGTCTGCTCTTGCATAAACACAGCCCTGTACTTGAAAGTAAGTGCACTCCAATAGAGAGAGTACACGTAGGCCAACACACTGATCTGCTCAACGAGGGATTACGTCATGCAGACCCGTGTATATTGACCTACTGCACCCTGACATTGGTGTGCACTTAGCATGGAATAACTGCAAGCACAACTTGAAATATTTTGTCAAAAACATTGCCTATTTACCTTAGCTTGTTCAGGGGCTTCTTCAAATCAGGTACGTTGTGGATACAATACCCAACAACACTTGTGTCCCCTTGCTACAATTCTATAGGTATACTTTCCTTCATTGGATTGCTAGTTCGAAATTATTTTCAAAATGATTTGTACACATCAAACACCCGATTTTGAGTCTCCAAAATATGAACAGGCTCCTCGACATAGGAAATATTAGGATGCAACTAGGGCACCGAGTCAAGGACATGTCAATCACTAAGCATACACTTTCACTATTGGATCACATGAAACACAACGTGAACACCAGGGAAGGTAGCAGGTAAATCCAACCTATAAGCTGATACTCTGATGTGCTCAATAATCCGGAAAGGTCCCATATACCTGAACCTAACTTGTGGTTCCTTCCAAACCTCTTAACATCTGGCATCGTAGAAACCTTCAAAAAAACCATGCCCCCATCTGCGAACTATAGATCAACCCTGCGTCAATTTGTATACTTCTCATAATGCTCCTGAGCTACAAGAAGCTTTTCATGAATATGCATTATAGAAATACTCATTTCTTCCAAGGCTTCTGGACCTAATAGCGGTCCCTCACCAACCTCAGCCCAAAATAAGGGAGTTTGACAATGCCTCCCGTACAAAGCCTCAAGGGGCAATCTGCAAACTCTCTTCATAACTATTATTATAAGCTAATTCCATCAGTCTAAGACACTGGTCCCATGCTCCGTCATGGTCCAAAATATAACATCTGATCATAGCTTCCAAAATTTGATTAACTCTTTCGTTTGACCATTGGTCTGTGGGTGGTAAGCGGTTGAATACCTGAGGTCAATGCCCAACCCTTCCTGCAAACTTTTCCAGAAATGCGACCTAAATCCGAAGTCTCGATCTGACACAATACTTACCGACACTCTATGTAGTCTGATAACCTCATCCAAATACAATTTGCTATCTTTTTCATGGAATAGTCAATCTTGGAAGGCACAAAGTGAGTGCATTTCGTCAATCTATCAAATATTTCCCACATAAAATCATGTTATCGAGGAGAGCTCAGCAATCTGGTAATAAAATCCATAGAAATGCTCTCCCACTTCCACCTTGGAATATCCAAAGGCGTCAGCTTGCCATCAGGCCTTCCATGATCCACCTTAACACGCTTGAAGGTGAAGCACTCAGACATGAACTTAGCTATGTTGTTCTTCATCTCATACCACCAAACGATTTGTTTCAAATCTCTATACATCTTTGTAGAGCCAGTGTGATATGCGATACTAGACCCATGAGATTCACTTCAAATCCTTGCTCGAATATCACCAACAGCTGGAATACAATATCTGTCGCGGTACTTCAAAGTACCCACTTTATCAATCAAAAAGTCTGATAATTCCCCTTTTTAGTCCTACTACGGATATGTTCCAAATTGGGATCATCCTTCTAATATAGCCTTGTAAGCGTAATCCATGAAGGATCTGCCACTTTCAAGCTACTCGGCGAGTCGCTACTCGCAACAATTATATTCATTAAAAAAAACTCCTCCACAAAGGATTGCATAAAAAGGGTAAAGATTTGCGTGGTCTTCCTACTAAAGGCGTCAGCTAGCATGTTAGCTTTGTCCGGATGATATAGTGAAGTTATTAGTTGTCTGACCTAAATCACCAAGATGGTGGTGAATAGGTGAGTTTCACATCTTTTTGCGGAATACAAATTAGTGATCTAAGCACAAAAAATAATCAAGCAATCACAGAGGACACAGAGATTTATAGTGGTTCCCCAACCTTGGGTACATCCACTTTCCACTCACCGATCTAGCAACGCACTAGACTCGGCTACTCCACTATTTCGGATGGAAACCAATCCTACACCTCAGAACAATGTTCGTACAACTCGATCAACAAAACGGATCTACACTCAGAAGATGAAAACTTCCTACAACTTGGAGAACAAAGCTCCTACACTCGGAGAATAATCTACTACAGGAATAAATTGAAATGAGAAATACAAACAGTTTCTTTTTCTCAGATCTGGAAATTCTCTGCATATGTCTTCCTTCTTGAACTTTGCAGCACAGTTAGAAAACTTTGAAGAAGAACACGGCAAGATCCGATTTGAAAATTCTTGACTCACAAGATCAGAGAGAAGATGAAGAGGTTGAAAAACAATCTCGATCTGCAACTCGACTGATCTGAATCTGCTTGAACGAAAGACCTTGTCGATTTGCATGATGAGCGGCGGCGGCGGCTTTTGTTTAGGAAAGAGAAGAATTGATTCAGAATTCTTAGAATATTTCTTTCACGCGCTTGTTAGGGTTAGTCGAAATGACAAGACCTTATATAACGGTCTTAATTATCATTAATGACGTCCACATGGACCAATCACGTCAAGTCATTTGAAAATTCCTTCTATTAGGACTTAGTGAAATTTTCTGGAAAAATAACTGAATTAGTCCAGTGAAATAGGAACTACTCGAGTACTAAACAGAGTTTTCGAGAGGACAATATCAGACAACTCGAGAACAAGCTCTTCTGGAAAATTCAGAATTGAATCATAATCTCTCGAGTGGACTGAGGGTTTCTCGAGTGCTAGAAGTATTACTAGAGAGGTGAAAGTGAACTTCTTGAGGAAAAGACTTAGAGAAAATTCTGGGAAATCAAACTGATTACTCGAGTACTGGAACTAGACTTCTCTATAAGTAGATAGACTACTCGAGTACAGGAGCTACACTACTCGAGTGGGGTAGATACTTCACGGGAACTTTCCTTCTATCACTCGAGTTAAAGAGCTCATCTTCTAGAGTGGTGAACTTGACTACTCGAGTATAATACTTAGAAATTTTTTGAGAGGGAAAATCTGTCAACTCGAGAAAGAGAAGAACTCTACTCGAGTAATGGACTTGGCCACTCGAGAACAGATTCAAGTTTCTCGAGAACCATTTCCTTTACTCGAAATCCAGACTAGACTTACTCGAGTTCAACTAAAGGTTCTACTCGAGTACTATAATTCTACTCGAGTGAAACACTTAAAAAAATTTGGTTATGAGGATTTTCCTTTCTTCAATGGAATCAGCAACATGTCTTTCTCCAACAAATCAAGTGCTTGAAAAATGAAGTGTATCCCAATAGAGAGGCTACACATGAGTCAACACTGTGGATCACACAATGAGGGATTACATTATATGGTCCTATGTTTGGTGACCCATTATAGACTGACATTGGTCTACACTTGGCAATTTAGTCTTGCAAACACAACTCAAACAATACATCAAAAACAACTTAATTCATCTTAGTTCAAGGGTGAATTTATACAAAATTGGGTTACTGTGCATACAATACACAACAATCTCCCCCTATTTGTAGAAGTCAGAACCTTCTACACAAAGGTGAATTACATAGACAAATAAAGAACTAGATATAAAAGAGAGAAAATAGAGTAACATGCACAATTATTGAAAACAAAGAGTAGATCATCAAAATTAAGGATTTATATAAATAGAATTATCCAAAATTCATTTATACACAATTCTCGTCCACACTCTTATAACTTTCTTCATACTTAGGCTTGATGTTGCTGTTGTTGTTGTTGTTTGTCCTTCTTTTCTTATTGCCTTCTATGATAGTTGTATGACTTGGATAGTATTTGGGAGGTTTTGGAGGGGCAGCAGGATTGTTCCTTCCATGTTCTCGATCATAGAGTCTTCTTTTGGTCATAGATTTCTCATACAAGTCCCACTCTTGGGAGCTGTAATGATCATGTCTATTCTCATTAAAGTCCAAGACTAATTTGAGAGTATCAAGGATTAGTGACTTTGAAGTAAGACTCCAAATCTCTGCAAATTCAGGAGCTTTCCTTTTCTCTGCCTCTGGAACTGGAATGGATTTGCTGGCAGAAGCTCCATCACCATACTTTCTTTTCTTTGGAATACTAATCTTAGGAGGAGCTTGAAGAAATATATCTGTTGGATATGATTCCCAAACCTGAGTATAAGTTTCTGGAGGAGGGGCTTCAGAGCCTTCAGGTCTTTGAGAGAATATAGGCTGAGGAACTGGAATTGGAACTAAAGGAGCTAGGGGATTCAGATGATGGGGAATAATATTTGGATCTGCTTGGAAGTCAGGGAAGATCAGGTTGTGTATCCACACAACTATATCATAGGTGTGAAATTTTACTCTGTGGATCTGATTCTGCACATCATCAAGAATTTCCTTTAGCTTTTCTTCCCAGAGAGTTTGCTTGGCAGCATCTGAAGTTTCTAGATATTCTTTGGCTAATGTCCCCCCCTTTCTGACTTCTACAGTGAGTTCATTTATGGCAGCTTCTTTGAAAGTACCCACTTCATCACAGATTTTGAAAGTGTGCCCTTCAGCTAGCTTTTCTAACTGTATCTGATTTTGAGCAAGAGTAATATATTATTCCATCACTTTGCCAACACTGGTAATTGTGTGGTCCGATGCTTTTTCACCTATTCTGAATAACTGTCCGAGCTCATCTATATTTTGCTGAATTTCAGCAAAGCCTCTGCTCATTTATTTTCCAAGGGCAGAAACTTTCTCTTGCACAACCTTCAAGGAGTCATCAAAATATTTTCTCTGTTCTAGCAGCATCTGTTCTATCTAACCTAGAATATCATTGGCGGCAGGAGTTGGAGTTGCAGCATGAGGAACTAGAAGAGGAGGAGCAGACCATGGAGGAATCTCTTCAATGACCACTGAGCTCTTAGCTCTGGTAGTGTGAATCAAAACATCTCCTTCTTCATTAATGAAGGTGGGAAGAGGGAAGTCAAAGCTTTTCAGAGGAGCTTCAGCTGGTTCTGGGGACTGCTCTTTCTCATCAGAAATCAGTATTATCTCATCTTGCTCTTTGTCAGCAGTAGGAGATTGGTGAACAGGGGATTCTGGAGATGGAATAGGAGAGGGTGATGGTACTGGAGTTGGTACCTTGGATGGTTCTATAGATTGTTCTATTTGTAGGGGAGGAAGAGGCACTTCACAGCAGAGTTCTTCAATCATCTAGTTAATGTCTTCAGCAGTAGAGAGGATGGTTTCTTGAACTTGAGCATTTAATGGAGTTTCTTCTGGAGTGGTTGGAGGGAGAGAAGCATCAGCAGGTGGAGTAGGTATTCTTTCTTCTTGAACAGAAGGAGCTGCTCCCCCTCAGCAGTTGCATTAGATGTGCTGACAATATGAGGTTGAGAGGGAGATGGAGTCCTGTCCTTTGCAGCTGGATGGTCATAAGCTATAACAGCCTGGGCAGGATTCAACAACTTTAGTTCCCATCTTTGAATGGAAGAGATAGATACCTTCTTCATATGATGAAGAGTTATTCCTTTGGAGAAATCAAAAACTTCAGGATTTATCCTGTGTTGGAACACCCTATTACTAATTTGGGTCAGGATCACTATGTCTTTAGGAAACCTGTTTTGACCTCATTGTATAGATCTAAAGGTCAGTTAGAATTGATTCTAAGGGTTAGTGTTTAGGTTTGGAAGCTGCCCTCAAGACCAGGTTTTTCAGTTTTGGAAACTAAGTCAATTCGTCGAGCTCAGTACGACGAATCATCGAACTCCATTCGACGATCGTTGAGCTCACTTCGACGGATCGTCGAACTCCATTCGACGATTGCTAAGCTCAACTTCAACAAGTTGTCGAACTCCATTCGATGATCTTCGACCTCAGATTGACGATCTTGACTCCAATTTGATTCTCAATCTCTGAGCTTAGTTCGACGATAGTTGAGCTCAGATCGACGATCTCTGTTTCTATCTAAGTCCAAATCTCTGAGCTCAGTTCGACAATAGTGGAGCTCAGTTCGACGTTTCTCTGAAGAATTCAACGATGTTCAAGATTCAAATTCAGACAGTTGAGGAATTATTGTCAGCATTTAATTCAGAGATCTTGTAGCCGTTTTAATTAATCTGGAGCAAGTTTCAAGGAATTTTCAAGGAATGTTTTATTGGACTTTCCTCCAGAAGACAAATTGCAATTAAGGAAGTCATTTATGACAGGCTAACGACTATCTTGGACAGTGGATCATTTCTATTCAGACAGAAGTAATAAAAGATACTTTTTTAACTTTAAAAATATCAAGGACTCTGAGAAAAAGAAGATTGAACATATAACAATTCTCTGCAACAACAAGAACACAACTCTCACAACAATAATTACATAAGAGAAAGAAAGAGAGTTGGAGACATTCTCAGTCTCAAGATTCATACAAGAACACATCCAAAGGAGATCAACTAATTGAAATCTTCAGATCTCTTTTGATTCAAGTGTTCAAAGGCCATCATCACTCAAGACTCCAGACACCACACATTTCAGTTGCTGCTGAAATTATCTATTGCTGGAGATCAAATCATTTAAAGGTCTATCACCCTACTGCAAAGCTTCACTTCCTGAATAACTCAAGATCTCAGGGGGAGCTTTGACAACATCCACGATCTTCTCTCTGATTGTTGACAGAGAAGATCTTCTTATCTCTTTCTCCCTCTCTCTGCTGTAAAGGGTCTTTCAAACTCCCTTCAAAAGTTTGTGCTTGGTTTCTGAGACCTTATCAACACTCAGTGGTGGCAAGACACCTGATCAAAAAATCTGGTTTGGTTTTGAGCACCTTATCAAAAGCTCATTGGTGCCCAGGACACCTGATCAACTCATCCTGCAGTGGATTCCTACCTAGGGTGGTAGAAGAGTGGATGTACCCAGGTTTATTGGGGAACCACTATAGCTCATTGTGTCTTCTAGTTGCTTGTCTTTATTTTTATTTCTGGCTGTGGTTTGTGTCTGTGATTAGATAGTTGCTGTATTTAGATTTACTATTTATTATTAGCTTCCCTGTTCTCTTTGGAATACAACGACTATTGTAAAACGTTTTTAGCAAGCACCATACTTTATTCACCCCCCTCTAGAGTATATCAGATCTAACTTGCACTTTCAATTGGTATCAGAGGCAGGTTGGTTAAAAATACCACACCTTGGTGGTTGCACAGGCTAACACCTGAACCCAAAGATTCCTATAGTTAGATCTGCTAGTTTTGATTTTGTTATTAGAATTATTTCTTCACAAAACATGGCCCAAAATAAAGATTATGCTAGCACCAGACCTCCAGTGTGCAATCTATCCAAATTTGCACTTTGTAAGGCAAGGATTAGACTCTACATGAATTCTATTGATGAGGACATCTTCAATTCTGTTTTGACAGTGTGTCCAAGACCTCCAGAGAATACAAGCACAAGTGTTGTTCCACCTCCATCAGGAACAGATGCTGACATCAAGAAATGGAAAGTTGTAGATGCAAAGGCTATGAACATTCTAGCCCAGACTATATCTGATGACATATTCCAAAAGGTAGCTGAATGCAACTCAGCAAAGGAGATCTGGGACAAGCTATCTGAAATAGTCTCAGGATCTGCTGATGAAAGAAAGGACAGAAGATCTCACCTGATAACCCAATATGAGAATTTCAAGAAAGGAGAAGCTGAGTCAGTAGGAGATATGTACAATAGACTCAGTCTCATAGTCAATGAGCTGAAAACTTTGGACAAAGAGATCTCACTGACTGAGCTAAATGATAAAATCCTAATGCGCTTCTCAAGCACTTGGGACTCAAGGATCTGGCCAATCAAGGATACCAGAAGTCTGAATGAGAATACAACAGAAGCTCTCTTGGACAAGCTCAAGTCTTATGAGCTGCTCATTAAGAACAGAGAAAAAGAGCAGAAGGCTGCCTCACCAGCCACAAGAAAGGAAAAGTCAATAGCTTTCAAAGCCACTGAAGATCAGCCTGAAGACAACGTCACAGGAAATGATGAGCTGCTTGGTCTACTAGCCAAAAGATTTTACAAAATGGACAAAAAGGACTTCAGGAAGAGATCATACAAAGAGCATGACAAGCCAAGGTATGATAAATCAAATAATAAAGAAATTATTTGCTTTGGTTGCAGGAAACCAGACCACATTGTGTCTGACTGTCCAGAGAACAAAAACAAGGACAGAAAGGTCAAGAAAGAAAGAAGGAAAGACAAGGACTTCAAGAAGAATAGCAATGGCAAACCCTCCTCAAGCAAGAACAAACACACAAGGAAGGGATTTGTTGCAGAATCTTGGAGTGAGACAGAAGAGGAATCTGAAGCTTCATCCAGCTCAAGTGATGATGAGGATGATGCTAAAGAAAAGGAATTCTGCATGATGGCTATCAATGCCTCACAACACAATTCTAATGCAGAAGTGTCAGAATCTGAATCAGAGACTCAACCTGAAGAGGACCAGGTAATAGACTCTTTTGATTTCAATTCTGAGGACTTTAAGTATGAATTTAAAGCACTATGTTTAGACTTATTAAAATCTGAGAAGGAAATCGTTTCTCTCAAAAATCAATTATCTGAACACAGTTCCTTAAAATCAGAAAACCTCAAACTCTCTGAGGAGTTGGAGTGCTGTAGGGAGCAGATAGCTTTACTGAAAAGTGAGCTGTTAGAGGCCAAGAAGCTTGAAGTATCCCTCAATGGGAGAAGTATCAAGCTAATGGACATCACAAGCACAGTGAACTCAAGATTCAATAGTACACTGGGCTTGGGTGCTTCATCTAGCCAACCTATAGTACTAACAACCCCAATTAAGTTTATCTCTGATAAAGGGAATGAAGTTGTAGAGGTAGCTAGGAAGAATTCTGACTTACCCAAGAAATCAAGTGTTCAACAGAAATCGTCGAATGGAGCTAGACGATCGTCGAATGCAGATCGACGATCTCAGGCAAAATCGTCGAACTCAGGTCGACGATCTCTAAACCCTGAACTCTGCCACAGTCGATCGTCGAACGGAGCTCGACGATCTGACCCAAGATCGTCGAACGCAGCTCAACGATCATCGAGCAGAGATCAGAGATTTGAAAACTTCTTCAAGGGTAAATCGAATTCCAATCCTAGGGGTCCTTCATCCCAAAGCTTTAACCCTTATACTGAATGGATAATACCTCCAAGGAGATATCATCCTGAAGGTTATAAGAGTCAACCAGGGATGTCATTTATTTCTGAATTTAAAGGTTATCAACCTAGGCCCAAGGTAAACTGGGTCAAAAACAAGTAAATTACTTTATGTGCAGGTGGAGACCTATCCAACACCAAACCAGCATTGGTATCTGGATAGTGGGTGCTCCAAGCACATGACAGGGAGCAGGGACAACCTCACATCCTTCAAATCCAAGATTGGACCCAAAGTCATATTTGGTGATTCAAACTGTGGACTAACAAAAGGATATGATGCAGTCCAGATTGGCACAGTCACATTCAAGAAAGTAGCCTATGTGGAAGGACTGAAGCACAACTTGATCAGCATCAGTCAACTATGTGATGAAGGCTACCAGGTGACTTTCAGCAAATCCTTATGCAAGATCAAATCAGAGGACAACACAACTGTGTTGACAGGTAAAAGGAAAGGTAACATCTATTTAGTAGACTTTCTTTCAACAGAAATAGATATTTGCATGTTTAATTCTATTTGTAGAACTAATGTATTATAGCATAAGAGACTAGGGCATATAAACCTTAGAACCATTGCTAGGCTATCCAAGGACAACCTTGTTAGTGGACTACCTTCTAGCCCCTACAAGAAGGAAGGACTCTGCAAGGCTTGTCAATTAGGCAAGCAAACTAAAAATAGTTTCAAGTCACTTAATAAGAGTGATTCACCTATGATTTTGTATCTGTTACACATGGATCTTTTTGGACCCATTACAGTACAAAGCTTAGGAGGGAAATCTTACACTTTAGTAGTTGTAGATGACTTCTCTAGATTCACTTGGATGTTCTTTCTGAGGAAGAAGTCTGATAACTTTATGTGTTTGATAGAGTTTCTCAAATGCACACAGACTGAGTTCAATACTCACATTGCCCTGATCAGAAGTGATCACGGGACAGACTTTGATTCTCTTCTTATGCAAGAGTTCTGTCAAAGTGAAGGGATCAGGCACACTTTCTCAGCTCCTAGAACTCCTCAACAAAATGGGGTAGCTGAAAGGAAAAATAGAACCCTTATTGAATCTGCCACTACATTATTGTTAGGTGCTCACCTTCCTCTATCCTTTTGGGCAGAGGCAGTGAACACCTCCAACTATATGTTGAATAGAAGTTTAATACAAAAACTGAAGGGCAAGACTCCCCATGAATTACTCAAAGGGAAGAAACCTAAAGTACACTATTTTAGAATTTTTTGTTGAATCTGTTATATTCATAATAATGACAAGAAATATATTTAGCAAAATTTCAAGCTAAAGCTGATGAAGGAGTGTTTCTGGGATACTCCATGATCAGTAAGGCTTATAGGGTATATAATAAATCAACTCATAAAATTGAAGAATCGTTCATATATCTTTTGATGAAACTAACATGTCTTTCAAGGAGAAGAATACTTCTACCATAGAAACTTTGCAGGTACACTCTCTTGCAGAAGACTTGAACAGGTTACAAATCATTCAAAAAGAGGAAAGCAGTGAAGATGAAGAAGACATTCAACATCATGAAGAGAAACTTCTTGAAGAGCCAGTTGTTGTACCACTAGAGGAAACAACAACACAAGTTGGTGAACAATCAACACCCCCTGTTGATTTAGTAACATCAAGAGACCATCCAATTTCCCAAGTGATTGGAGACATCTCAGCTGGTGTGCAAACCAGAAATCAGGTCAACCAAAACCTGATGCACACTTGCTTTCTTTCTCAAATTGAACCTCAATCCATTCAAGATGCTGAGCAAGATCCACACTGGATCATTGCAATGCAAGAAGAGTTGCATCAATTTGAAAGGAACAAAGTTTGGGAACTAGTACCAAGGCCTAAGGATCACTCCATTGTTGGAACAAAGTGGGTGTTCAGAAACAAATTGGATGATCAAGGAGTAATTTTAAGGAATAAGGCAAGGCTAGTTGCTCAAGGGTACTCTCAAGAAGAAGGGATAGATTATGATCAGACTTTTGCACCAGTTGCAAGGTTGGAGGCTATAAGAATCTTCTTAGCATATGCAGCACACAAAGGTTTCAAAGTATACCAGATGGATATAAAGAGTGCTTTTCTCAATGGAGATATCAAAGAAGAAGTGTATGTCAGACAACCTCCAGGTTCTATCTCTTCAACTCATCCAGATTATGTTTTTAAATTGCATAAAGCATTATATGGTCTAAAGCAAGCTCCTAGAGCATGGTATGAGACCCAAGCATGCTTCCTTCTGAAAAATGAATTTATAAGGGGTAGATTAGACCAAACTCTTTTCATTAGAACCCATAAGTCTCATACCCTACTAGTACAAATCTATGTAGATGATATTATTTTTGGTTCTACTGATCCAAATTTGTGCATAAGGTTTTCCAACCTAATGCATTCTAAATTTGAAATGAGTAGCATGGGTGAGCTATCCTTCTTTCTAGGATTGCAAGTCAAACAACATGTTGAAGGCATATTTATTTCTCAAATCAAGTATGCAAAGGTATTGGTTAAGAAATTTGGTATGTCTGAAGCATCATGTATGAAAACACCTATGCCTACTAATGATGTATTAGATGCTGATGAACATGGGAAACCTGTTGATCAGACAATATATAGAGCAATGATTGGCTCCTTATTGTATCTTACAGCTAGTAGACCTGACATAATGTTTGCTACATACATATGTGCTAGATTCTAAGTGAGCCCTAGAGAGTCACACCTAACATTAGTAAAAAGGATTCTCATGTATGTAAAAAGTTGTCCAAATCTAGGTCTTTGGTATCCAAAAGATTCAGCATTTGACTTAACTAGATTTTCTGATGCTGATTATGCTGGATGCAGAATTGACAGGAAAAGCACCAGTGGAACTTATCAGTTTCTTGGTGACAGACTTGTCTCTTGGTTTTGCAAGAAACAAACATTTGTGTCAACATCAACTGCTGAAGCTGAATATATGGCTGCAGGAAGTTATTGTTCACAAATCTTGTGGATTCAAAACCAACTCCTAGAATATGGCTACAGCTTAGAGAAGTCAAAAATATTTTGTGATAATACCAGTGCTATTTCTATAGCTCAAAATCCAGTCCTCCATAGTAGGACAAAACACATAGAAATTAGGCATCACTTTCTAAGGGATAATGTTGAGAAAAATAAAGTTGAACTTCAATATATCCCAACTGATTTGCAAATGGGAGATATTTTCACCAAACCTTTGGATGAAAAGAAGCATACATTCATCCTTAATCAGTTAGGAATGTTAGATGGAGGAAGTTTAAAATAAGTTCCAAGATTTTAAAACTATAAAAATGACCAAGACTAGGCAAACATCTTGATTTTTCTAGCGTCTAGAGTGTTTCTGATCTTTGAACTGCGCTTGACGATTTCCCCCCCGATCGTCGAACAGAGATCGACGCTTTCCAAAATCGTCGACCAGAGTTCAGCGCTTCTCAGATAGTGCTTAACTATCTCTCCAGGTCAGCGATCGTCGAACGGCACTCGACGATTTTATTTTCTGAACTATCATCGGACGGAGGTCGACGCTCTCCAATATCATCGAACGGAGATCGATGATGTTGATGACCTTTCAGTTTCCTTTAGAAGCCCCGACCGTCGAACTGAGTTCAACGATCTTTCCTTTTCTGCGTCGAACCCTAATATAAAATTCATTTTTCAGCCATCGTTCTCCTTTTGCGCTTTCATTCTCTCTACAAATTTTCTATTTCCCTCCAAACTTCTCTACACTTGGTCGTTTGTTTGTTGATTTTTGCAGGAATCAATGGCCGTCTCAGTTGCAGTCCTGGCCGCCATGATATTTGATGCAGGATTTGATATAGATATGGACTCTTTTAACAACAGCGATCAGATTTTCAAAGATATTCTAGAACTTTGCAAGGAACAGCAGCTTGTTACTATCATGACCACCAGAATCTAGTTAGCTGCTGATGAAATAAAGTAGTGGGTCTATACTACCCACAACCAGGATCAGAATACAGTGATTGGCACAGTATCAGGAACTCAGGTACCTCTTACACCTGCTACCCTGATAGAAATTTTTGGATTAAATTCTGGAGAGGATTCTGTTGAACTGTCTAGAGAAGAATTTTCTGCTATGCTTGAAAGAATGGGACACTCTGAAGCAAACCCTAGTAAACTCCTGAAGAAAAATCAATCTGTGGAGTACAGATTTTTGGCTGATGTTGTAGGAAAAGTACTGCTGGCCAAGCACTCAGCCCATGATGCCATCTCCAGGTATCAGCTATGTTTGATGGGTGCTCTTGTGGATAGGAAACAACTGAATTGGGGATAAGTCTTCTTTGACTTGATTAAGAAGAAGATCAACAAGAATTTTGTTAACTTTGGGAGAATATTAGGGCTATTTCTTCAGAATAGATGCCCTGCTCTGCTAGTTTCCAATGGGGTGCATATTAATGGCTCCAAGAGGCTCTCCTGTGCCCTGTTTGGAAAGTGGGACAGACAAATAGTGAAGCCCAGCAGGCCCTCTGCATCTACCACTTCAGGCACAAGGACTGCTACAGTCACTTCCCCTCAAGTCTCTGCCCCTGCAGAAGACTTGTCTGCTTCTCCTCCTCCACCTCCTGTTTCATCTCCACCAGTCACATCCACCATTACAGTTTCATCCACCATCATAATTTCCAGCCCATCTCCAACATCAATTCCTTCTCCACCTCCACCACTCACAGAAGAAAACTTCCATCCTTTACATCACTACCCAAAACAAGACATTGATTCATCCTCTCATATTCCATCCTTCATTCTGATAGATGATTCCTTTATGGATGATTCCCCTTCATCCCCTCCTGAACTACCCTCTTCATCCACATCCTATCAACAATTGCTTCAAGATATCATTGCACAACCCTCCTTCACACCCTCTGTTTCAATCCCATTATCTTCAATTTCCACAATCCCCATATCTCAACCTTCATTTCCACCATCCACCAGCTCTTTATCCACATGTCCAGCTGCTCCACCTTCAGTCCCTACCTCTGCTCAAGTCCCTCTTGAGCATGTAGATCTTCCAGCTTTAGCAGACATACTCTATGAGCTGATAGCTCCCAGGCTATCACTCTTGTTGGAGACCTCCTTGGCTCCACTTCTCAAGTCAGTTGCAGACCTGTCTACCAGGCTCTCCTCTCTCATTTCTCCTCAGGCAATCCCTTCATCTGGGTGCCTTGATCTAGTCCTAACTGAATCTAGGCAGGGGGAGATGCCTCACGAAGGTGATAGATTACCTGCTGCTGCTGTATTTCCTGCTGCTGCTGCTGCTGTTACTTCAACTCAAGCTCAATCCTCAACATCTCAAGTTGCAGTTTTCTCAATGGACCTCAGGTCACTATTATCAGATTTTGATTCTTTTTATTTCAGCTACCTTCCAGAGCACACTATAGTCCAGCAATCTGAAGATCTCTCTAAGGTCATTGTGCCTATTTCAAGATGTGACTCCGGCTTAATTCATTCTTTTGTAAAGTCCCTTTATGCTGCTGCTACTTCAGTTTTTGTTGAAAGAACTGATATTGTTGATATTGATGTTAGTTCTGTTACTACTGTTTTAATATCTGAGGATATACATATGACAGAGGCACTTATTCTTGAGCCTGCTGTTATTGCTGATGTTGCCCCCTCTAGTGATGATTTTCTAGCTTCAACTGATACTACTGCTGATGTTATTTCTGTTACTAAAACTGTTATATCTGAATCTGCTGCCCCAGCTACTATTGTATCTACTGCTGCTACAACTTCTTCTGCCAGTGTTATTTCTACTTCTCTTCCTGCTGTTGCTGTTGCTACTGATGCTGTCTCTGCTGTTACGTCTGCTCCATCTCAACAACAAAAAGACTACCTTAAAAGGATTGATGCACTATATGATGATCAAAGCTCAGAAAGTGATCAATTCAGAACTGATTCAGATGATTCTTCTGCTACTATAACAAGGAAAAGAAAAGCCAGAAGCAATGCTATGAAAAGGGTTCCTCCAGCTAAAGTCAAAGATACCAATGATATTCCTTACTACATTCTGCATAACTGCCCTATCACAGAACACTGGATGCAATATTCCAAAAACCAACTGAAGACTATGAAGAAAAAGAGAAAGTATGAGAAAGGATCAACCCAGTTCAATCATCCTCCTCCTCCTCCTCCTTCACCAAGTGCAGGTGCAAGTGGAAGCTCTGCATCTCAACCCTCTGCCAGAAGCCAATCCTCCTATCAACCTCAAGATAGATCTCAATACAGGGGAAGCCAATCTAGAGGTTATCAGTCAAGAAGAGGAAACTATAGAGGAAACTAAAGAGAACTTCAAGTTTATTCCAAAGGTTATTCCAGGCAGCATCCATACTCAAGGGAAGGACAAGGTCCATTTGATACTACTTCAGGTCCCTTTCCCTACAAGCTTAAAGAGTTAGTCTCCTCTAGAGCTCCTCCAGACAATCCCTCAAACAGATATGAGCCTCCAGTTCCTTTTGAGGATCCAGAGAATAATCCTACTTCATGACCAGCTAGGATGAAAGAGTTAGCTGCTTTGGATCAGATTAAGAAAGCCAGAGAACAAGGCAAAGACACCTCCAGTATTACTACATTATCAGATCAAAGGAAAAAGGAACTTGAAAGATATTCATCCAGCAAGTTCTTTGATTCTGAAAGCTACATGAAGCTGCACCCTGAAGCTGTAGTGCCCAGGCCTAAGCAATAAACTTCTTTAGGTGCAGCTGATGACAGAAGATCTAAGAAGGAAGCTCTTAATCCAAATAGAGAAATAGTCCTTATAAAGAGCAAGGAAAAAGAGTAATTCTGTAAGGTGACTATATGTTATGATTTCTGATCTATCTGAGATAATGTCTGTGATTCTGCTATGTTTTGTTTTGTTGCAATTCTGCTTTGTATGCTTTTATTTTTCCAATGTATGTAAATAGTAATCCTAACCTAAATAGGGGGAGATTGTTGGAACACCGTATTACTAATTTGGGTCAGGATCACTATGTCTTTAGGAAACCTGTTTTGACCTCATTGTATAGAGCTAAAGGTCAGTTAGAATTGAGTCTAAGGGTTAGTGTTTAGGTTTTGAAGCTTCCCTCAAGACCAGGTTTTTCAATTTTGGAAACTAAGTCAATTCGTCGAGCTCAGTACGATGAATCGTCGAACTCCATTCGACGACTGTTGAGCTCACTTCGACGGATCGTCGAACTCCATTCGACAATCGCTGAGCTCAACTTCAACAAGTCGTCGAACTCCATTCAATGATCTTCGAGCTCAGATCGACGATCTTGACTCCAGTTTGATTCTCAATCTCTGAGCTCAGTTCGACGATATTTGAGCACAGATCGACGATCTCTATTTCTATCTAAGTCCAAATCTCTGAGCTCATTTCGACGATAGTGGAGCTCAGTTCGACATTTCTCTGAAGAATTCAATGATGTTTAAGATTCAAATTCAGACAGTTGAGGAATTATTGCCAGCATTTAATTCAGAGATCTTGTAGCCGTTTTTAATTAATCTGGAGCTAGTTTCAAGGAATTTTCAAGGAATGTTTTATTGGACTTTCCTCCAGAAGACAAATTGCAATTAAGGAAGTCATTTATGACAGGCTAACGGCTATCTTGGACAGTGGATCATTTCTATTCAGACAGAAGGAATAAAAGATACTTTTTTAACTTCAAAATTATCAAGGACTCTGAGAAAAAGAAGATAGAACATAGAACAATTCTCTGCAACAACAAGAACACAGCTCTCACAACAACAATTACACAAGAGAAAGAAAGAGAGTTGCAGACATTCTCAGTCTCAAGATTCATACAAGAACACATCCAAAGGAGATCAACTAACTGAAATCTTCAGATCTCTTTTGATTCAAGTGTTCAAAGGCCATCATCACTCAAGACTCCAGACACCACACATTTCAGTTGCTGCTGAAATTATCTATTGCTGGAGATAAAATCATTTGAAGGCCTATCACCCTACTGCAAAGCTTCACTTCCTGAACAACTCAAGATCTCAGGGGGAGCTTTGACAACATCCACTATCTTCTCTCTGATTGTTGACAGAGAAGATCTTCTTATCTCTTTCTCCCTCTCTCTGCTGTAAAGGGTTTTTCAAACTCCCTTCAAAAGTTTGTGCTTGGTTTCTGAGACCTTATCAACACTCAGTGGTGGCAAGACAGCTGATCAAAAAATCTGGTTTGGTTTTTGAGCACCTTATCAAAAGATCATTGGTGCCCAGGACACCTGATCAACTCATCCTGCAGTGGATTCCTACCTAGGGTTGTAGAAGAGTGGATGTACCCAGGTTGATTGGGGAACCACTATAGCTCCTTGTGTCTTCTGGTTGCTTGTCTTTATTTTTGTTTCTGGCTGTGGTTTGTGTCTGTGATTAGATAGTTGTTGTATTTAGATTTATTATTTATTATTAGCTTCCCTGTTCACTTAGGAATACAACGACTATTGTAAAAAGTTTTTAGCAAGCACCATAATTCATTCACTCCACCTCTAGAGTATATCAGATCTAACTTGCACTTTCATCCTGGACTATCTAGGAGCCTTAATTCTCTCCCTTATCTTATCAAGAATTAGCATACCAAACTGAAATCTTTTTCTGCAGATAATAGCAGTCATGATATCAAACAGATCAAAAGAAATATCCCTGATGGAACTTGTCTTATACAGGAGAACCTTGCCAATAATGTCCACAAGGAGTTTCCTTTCAGGATTGAGGTCTGTCGACGAATGGAAAGAACTTATGGTGAAAGTCCACAGAACATGCAAGCTCTGTCAGAATCTTCATGATTTAGAGCATTTACTTCCTCAACTGCAGGTAGTCGAAGAAGTGTGGAGACATAGGTCTTGGTAAGCTTGATCTTAATACCCTTGACCTTGGACTTAAGGACCTTACCATTTCTTCTCACTTTGATGTTCTGAAATAATTCTTCAACTTCAGGGAAGAGTATTTTGCAGGGGTGCTGGAGAACAAATGTCAAGCCTGCGGTGTCGAGATAAGTGAGGAGATTTCGGAAATAGTCTAAGAGCTCGGCAATACCTTTGATGACTAGTTCACTACCAATACCAATCTTGGAAGACGGTGCCATTGTCCTGAGAGATGTGAGAAATTGGCTGCGGGGAAGAAGATGACGGCGTGCTCTACGATAGTGGCGAAAGACGAAGAGACTTGCTTCTTTCTCGAGTGAGAGCATTTTGAATCGTGTAGAAAATGAAATCTGGTTTTTCTATTTATATAACCCTAATTATCGATGATTAAGTAAGAAATTAATCGAACATACCTTAGAAAATGGCGGTATAAGCTTCGGGGTGCGAATTTGAGAAATTGTTTTCCCGTTACTCGAGTGGACCGGCAGTACTCGAGTGAGATAGTGATGGCACTCGAGTGATATCTTCATACTTCTCGAGAGGAAGCTCATTGCTCGAGTGGTATTACTCGAGTGACTTGCTGAGTTCTCGAGTAGTTTAATGAAGTACTAGAGTGGTCCTCTTCTTACTCGAGATAATAAGTCTGAACATGAGAAATTTAGACTTTTGACGTATCCCTTGATCTCTGAGCTATGTTGTGAGTCCACCTTCTCTAATCTTCTTTGTTGAGCATTCCAAGTTCTGTTTTGAAGAACGAGAACTTGGTCTCGTCCAGCGGCTTCGTGAATATGTCTGTAATCTGCCTGTCAGTTGGGACATATTGTAGATCTATGTCCCCATGCTCCACATGCTCCCGGATGAAGTGGTATCACAGCTCTATGTACTTTGTTCGGCTATCAGAGACTGGGTTGTTTGCTATTGTAATCGCACTGGAGGAGTCACAAAATAAAGGAATGTTTTGAAACATCATATTGTAGTCTTCAAACTAGTTCTTTAAACATAGCAACTGTGCACAACAACTGCCTGCAGAGATATACTCTGACTCGGCTGTTGAGATTGCAACAATGTTCTGCTTCTTACTACTCCAGGAAATGGGCCTTCTTCTAAGGAATTGGCAAGTCCCGGAAGTGCTATTCCTGTAATCTTTTTTACCTGCAAAATCTGTATCTAAAAAACCAATTAGTTCGCTATCAATACTTCTTGGGTACCATAAGCCATGATTTGGTGTACATTTAAGGTATCTTAAAATCCTCTTTGCAGCAGCATAGTGAGATTCCTTAGAGTTCACTTGAAATCTAGCACATACACATGTTGAGAACATTATGTTTGGTCTACTGGCAGTAAGATAGAGCAAGGATCCAGTTATACTTCTGTACTTGGTTTCATCAAAAGGTTTCCCTTTCTCATCCTTGTCTAGTGATACAGCTGAACCCATTGGAGTCCTCATAGAGGTTGCGTTCTTCATTCTGAAATTCTTAATTAGCTCCTTGGTGAACTTTGTCTGCGAGATGAAAATTCCATCTTCAGATGGTTTCACCTGAAGCCCTAAGAAATACTTCAGCTCTCCCATACTGCTCATTTCAAACTTCCCTTGCATAAGTTTAGAAAACTTCTTGCAGAGGTTGTCATCAGTAGAGCCAAAAATAATGTCCTCGACATAGATTTGCACTAGCAAAATCTGGTCTTTTATTTCCCTAAGAAATAATGTATTATCTATCTTTCCCCTTCTGAACTTGTTCTCAAGAAGAAAGCTAGAGAGCATCTCATACCAAGCTCGAGGAGCTTGTTTCAAACCATATAATGCTTTAGATAACAGATAAACATAATCAGGAAAGTTAGAGTCAATGAAACCTGGAGGTTGTTCCACATACACCTCTTCCTTTATGTCACCATTAAGGAAGATAGACTTCACGTCTATCTGATAGACAATGAAGCCCTTAAGAGCAGCATATGCTAGGAACAACCTAATTGCCCCCAGCCTTGCCACTAGAGTATACGTCTGGTCAAAGTCGATTCCTTCTTCTTGGAAATATCCTTTGGCGACGAGTCTGGCCTTATTCTTTATGATCGTTCCATCCTCATCCATATTATTCCGGTAGACCCACTTTGTCCCAATGACATTCTTACCTTTGGGTCTTGGAACAAGTTTCCAGCTTCACATCATTTGAACTGATTTAGTTCTTCTTCCATTGCCATTATCCATAACGCATCTGAGTTTGCTTCCTCAAACTTCTTTGGTTCAACCTGTGAGAGAAAACTCAAATATAGATTCTCGTTAGTTGTACATCTACGAGTTCTAACACCATCCCGGGGATCTCCTATGATTTGGTCCATTGGGTGATCCTTCAGATGTCTGAGCTCTAGAGTCCTTGCATCTGGAGCGTCTTGAATCACCAGAGTGACTTCATCAACTTGGACGATTTCTTCATCTTGATCATCAACCTCTCCAATTGGGGTTTGAGTGGTGATCTTGATGAACTTTTCATCTTTTTCTTCAGTCAGCTCACCCAAGTTAAGTTCTTCCATCTTTGAACCTGCATCTTCAATGAACACACTAGAAGAGTTACATTACAGCAAGCTCGTCTCATCAAATAAAACATGAATTGATTCTTCTACAACCAGAGTTTTTCTATTAAATATCCTAAATGCCTTACTATGGCTATTATACCCTACAAAAATACCTTCAAAACTCTTTTCGCTAAATTTGGTCGTGTGATGCTTGTCATTGTTAAGGACGAAGCACTTACAGTCAAAGATTCTAAAATATGCAATAGTCGATTTCCTGCTCTTTAGAAGTTCATAAGGTGTCTTATTATGGTTCTTGTTTATGAGTGCTCGATTTTGCACATGGCACACAGTGTTGACGGCTTCAACACAAAAGTATTCCGGTAGTGAAGCATCACTCAATATGGTCCTGCAGGCCTCTGTGAGTGTTCTATTCCTTCTCGCAGCTACTCCGTTCTATTGAGGAGTATGAGGAGAGGAAAACTCATGAAAGATACCTAAGCTTTCACAAAATTCTGTCATGGCCCCAGACTTGAACTCTGTTCCATTGTCACTTCTGATTTTGACTACGGAATAGTTGTATTCATTCTGTACTTGCCTGACAAAATTAGTAAAGATGTCAAAGGTATCTGACTTGTGTTTCTGAAAGAACACCCACGCAAAGCATGACTAATCATCAACAATAACCAATATATAATCCTTACCTCCCAAACTTCTAACTTGCAGTGGGCCGAACAAGTCCACATGAAGTAGATGTAAACATCTATTAGAATTTTTGCCAATAATGCTTTTAAAAGTAGCGCTTGTTTGCTTGCCTTTTATACATGCGTGACAAGGTCTATCCTTAGCGTACTTTATATTTGGGGCATCACGTACTAAATTCAGAGAAAATAATTAATTAATATTTTTGAAATTAATATGTGCTAGTATCTTGTGACATTGGTCACCAAGAGACGCACTATCTTTGGCTAAAAAGCACACTGATGTAGAAGAGTCTATACAAATAAAATTCAAACAAAATATATTTCTGCTTTGAGTGCCTGATAGAATTGTTTCCATATTGTTAACCGATTTTATCAAGCACTTATCAGCATGAAATTCAACAACGTATCCTTTATCACAGAGCTGACTTATGCTTATGAGATTCTGTTCCAATCCTTCAATATAAGCCACATCTAAAAAAGATACACTACCGTTAGTGATCATACCACAGCCTTTTGTAATTCCTCGGTCTGAGCCTCCAAAGATGACCTTTGGCCCGTTCAAGACTGGAGAATAGTTCTGAAGAAGGCTTCTTGTCCCGGTCATATGCCGAGAACATCCACTGTCCAAATACAAGATAGGAGTTTTGGTGGCTTTTAGACATACCTGCAATCACAAATCAATTTGCCTTAGGAACCAAAACACATTTGGGTCCTTGGTCTCTTGTTAGAACACTCCCCCTACGAGTATTGGCATTATGAGTGGTCTTTCTCATATTGCTAACTTGAGGAGTTACATAGTTCCTGGGATTAAACCAGCAATCAATGGCAAAGTTACCAATTTTGCCACAACACCAACAGTCAAACCTGTTGTATCTTTGCCTCAAAATCTCCCGCTTGACTTTTTGAGATGGTGGTCTAGTTTGGGCAGCATTCTTAGAGGAAGAAGCTTCTTGGTGATGGCAATCACATGTCTTCTTCTCCTTAACAGGCTTCTCTACAATAGGCTTTACCTTTGGCGCTTTCTTGATGTTATGACCATGATTATAAGGGTCATAGCTCTGAAGAGTAATTTCTTCATAGGGTGCCTTAAAGACACTTTCACCAAAGTTACGGGGATGAGTCCATCCCTGGTAACGAGACTTGGGATCTACATAAGTAGGCTTAGCAAGTGACCTTAGGACGAGTCAAGATCAAACTCGTTTGATGGAAATATGACCTCCTTAAAATAAGTCTTATCTTGAGGAGCTTTCCCCTTCTCTTTGGCCAAAGCCTTCTTGGCCGCCTTATTCTTTCTCTGAGCCTTATTCCTCCTAAAAGATTTACTAGGAGCTTCAACATGGCCTAGCGCAGGACCTTTGGCCTTAGCTGAGAATTCAGCAATGAAAGGAAGTACAGTCTTGGGCTTTGAGAAACTTTCAACAAGTTTCTTTTTTGCTTCAAGTTGTGCTTCCAGTTCTTTTAAGATCTTCTCCTTTAGGTCTAGGTGCTCGAGAGCCTTATTGTATTCTTCAATGGCAGCATTGAAGTTCTCCCTGAGTGAGTCCGTCTTTGCGACTTCTTCTCTCAAAGTGCTCTCTTCAACCTTGAGAAACATTATCTCTTTGGCTTGAGTTTTCATGACTTTTCGACATTTGTCATAAGACTTGATCAAATCCTTGTATTGGGCCATGAGTTCAGACTCATCGTCAGAATGTTGTCCTCTTGATCATGTTCAGAAACATCAGATTCAGAAAGAGGAGTGTGATAGTTTACCTTCCCTTTGAACTGGGGTTCTTGTTTATCATCAGTCTGAGCTATTAGCCTAAAGTAGGCTTCCTATTCTTCACTCGACTCAGATGAGTCAGAGTCTCTAAGATTCTTGCCCTTCTTGGCAACAAGGCTTCTCTCTGTTCTCTTCTTATTATAAGAAGATTTCTTCTCGTCTCTTTTTCCACCCTCCTTCTTGTGGGGGCAGTCAACAATTAAGTGACCCGGCTAATTGCAGCAATAACAAATGATGTCAGCAGAAATATGTTTGTTATGTTTAGATTTATACCTATCTAAGCTACTAGAGCCTTTCTTGTGTCGATCACCATCATGACGTAATCTTCTGTATGAGGCATTCTTGCATTTCCATTGCTTCTTCTTGTTCAAGAATTTCTTTAACTGTCTTGAGAGTAGAGAGAACTCTCCTTCAGATAGTTATGAGCCTGAGGTACTTGGCTTCGAGGTTTCTTCTTCACTTTCTTCCTGTGCTGGGGCAGGAGAGGCAACCTTAGACTTCCTTGAGGTATCTTCCTTGAGAGCTACAGACTACTCCTTGGATGAAGACATGTTCTTCTCTTCTTCGGCTTTTCTTGAATTAAGTTGCAGCTCATATGACATAAGCTTTCCGAAGAGATTTTGCGGGTCAGTCTAAGCTAACTTTCCAAATTCCCGAATAGCAAAGACCTTGTTATACCATTCCTTAGTCAGGGATCTCAAGAACTTATCATTCAGTTCTCCATTGGTGAAGACTCGGCCGTAGACTCTTAGGCCGTTAACTATCTTGAAGAAGTTTTCAAAAGTGTCTGCAATGGTATCCTTGGGTCCTTGTCGGAAGGCTTCATATTTTAGATTAAGAAGGGATCTTCTATCACCCCTAACTTCTTCTGTGCCTTCCATCAAGGTGACGAGGGACTGCCATATTTCCTTAGCAGATTTGCAGTGGATCAGGTTCTACAGCATCGAGTCATCAACTGCACTTGCAATAATATTTTTGGCCTTCTTGTCTAAAGAGACAAGTGCAATCTCATCTTTGTCCAGTTCCATCAACTTCTTAGGAACTTTCTTTGTAAGATATATAGTGGAGACGGTCATATGGACATAAGGACCTTCTTCAACATTCATGAAGATCCTTGGATCCACAGCTTCCATGAAAAATTTGATCCTCTCTTCCCACATGGGAAAGTTGTTCTTTGTACATAAGGGAAGCTTAGTAAAATCCTTGGCCTTGTCCATGCTTGGATAACTCAAAAGACAACTTGGGGCAGATCAGATCAAGGTGTTAACCTTTTAATGATCAACCTAACTCTGATACCAATTGAATTTATTAGTTGTCTTACCTAAATCACCTAGATGGTGGTGAATAGGTGAGTTTCGCGTCTTTTTGCGGAATAAAAATTAGTGATCTAAGCACAAAAAATAATCAAGCAATCACAGAGGACACAGAGATTTATAATTGTTCCCTAACCTTGGGTACATCCACTTTCCACTCACCGATCTAGCAAAGCACTAGACTCGACTACTCCACTATCTCGAATTGAAACCAATCCTACACCTCAGAACAACGTTCCTACAACTCGATCCACAAAACGGATCAAAACTCGGAAGATGAAAACTTACTACAACTCAGAGAACAAAGCTCCTACACTCGGAGAATAATGTCCTACAATAATATATTGAAGTGAGAAATACAAACAGTTTCTTTTTCTCAGATCTGAAAATTCTATTCCTAGGTCTTCCTTCTTGAACTTTGCGGCATAGTTAGAAAACTTTGAAGAAGAACACGGCAATATCCGATCTGAAAATTCTTGACTCACAAGATCAGATAGAAGATGAAGAGGTTGAAGAACAATCTCGATCTGCAAGTCGACTGATCTGAATCTACTTGAACAAAAGCCCTTAACGATTTGCACGATGAGAGGCGGCGGATTCCGTTTAGGAAAGAGAAGAATTGATTCAGAATTCTTAGAATATTTATTTTACATGCTTGTTAGGATTAGTCAAAATGATAAGAACTTATATAAGATGTCCCTAACGGTCATAATTATCATTAATGACGTCCATGTGGACCAATCTCGTCAAGTCATTTGAAAATCCCGTCTGTTAGGACTTAGCAAAATTTTCTGGAAAAATGACTGAATTACTCGAGTGAAATAGGAACTACTCAAGTACTAAACTGAGTTTTTGAGAGGACAATATCAGACAACTCGAGAACAAGCTCTTCAGGAAAATTCAGAACTGAATCATAATCACTGGAGTGGACTGAGGGTTACTCGAGTGCTAGAAGTATTACTCGAGAGGAGAAAGTGAACTTCTCGAGAAAAAGACTTAGAGAAAATTCTAGGAAATCAAACTGATTACTCGAGTACTAGAACTAGATTTCTCGAGAAGTAGACAGACTACTATAGTACAGGAGCTACACTACTCGAGTGGGGTAAATACTTCACGAGAACTTTCCTTCTGTCACTCGAGTTAAAGAGCTCATCTACTCGAGTGGTGAACTTGACTACTCGAGTATAATACTTAGAAAATTTGTGAGAGGGAAAATCTGTCAACTTAAGAAAGAGAAGAAGTATACTCGAGTAATGGACTTGGCCACTCGAGAACATATTCAAGTTACTCGAGAACCATTTCCTTTACTCGAAATCCAGACTAGACTTACTCGAGTTCAACTAAAGGTTCTACTCGAGTGAAACACTTAAAAAAATTTGGTTATGAGGATTTTCCTTCATTCCATGGAATCAGCCACATGTCTTTCTCCAACAAACCAAGTGCTTGAAAAATGAAGTGTATCCCATTAGATAGGCGTCACATGAGTCAAAATTGTGGATCACACAATGAGGGATTACATTGTATTATCATGTGTTTGGTGACCCATTGTAGATAACATTGGTATACACTTGGAAATTTAGTCCTGTAAACACATAACTCAAACAATGCATCGAATACAACTTAATTAATCTTAGTTCAAGGGTGTCTTCAAAAAAATCTAGGTTACTGTGGAAACACTACCCAACATAAAGGATATTGACCTCATAATCTGCAACATACTCCAACCATCTACATTGGCGCAAATTTAGCTCCTTTTAAGTGAAAACACACTTCAAGCTCTTATGGTATGTATAAATCTTGCACAACGCGCCATACAACAAATGTCTCCAAAGCTTCAGGGCATAAATCACTGCCGCAAACTCCAAATAATGCATAGGGTAATTCTTTTCATCAACCTTCAATTGCCTAGACCCATACGCAATCACCTTTTCTTCTTTAATCAAGACACATCCAAGTCCGACGTGTGGTGCATCTACATAGACAGTATACTTCACTCCTTTCGTAGGTAAAGTCAACACTGGAGTAGTGCACAATCTCTTTTTCAATTCCTAAAATGCTCCTTCACACTCATCACTCCACCCAAACGCAACATTCTTCTGCGTAAGCTTAGTCAAAGGTACCGACAATAATGAGAATCCCTCCACAAACCTTCTATAATAGCCTGCCAACCCTAAGAAGATTCTTATCTCTTTAGGATAGTTCTTTCAATCCATAACGAAAATTATCTTCTCTGGGTCAATAGAAATTTCATCCTTTTTCACAACATGACCCAAAAAGGACACCTAAGGAAGCCAAAACTCACACTTACTCAGTTTTGCAAACAACTCATGCTCTCTTAAAGTAGACAGAACTTGGCGCAAATGCTGAGCATGCTCCTCAGCACTCAGGGAATATACCAGAACATCATCAATTAAAATGACCACAAAATGATATAAGAAATCCATAAACACACTATTCATCATATCCATAAAAGTAGAAGGGGCATTTATCAGCCCAAAGGACATCACCAAGAACTCAAAATGTCCATGTCGAGAACAAAATGCAGTCCGTGGAATATCCGACTCTCGAATCCTCAACTGATGGTAGCCTGAACGAAGATCAATCTTCAAAAACACCATACTACCAGGCAACTGATCGAACAAATCATCTATTCACGGCAGAGGATATTTGTTCTTGTTGGTTACCTTATTTAACTCCCTATAATCAATGCACAACCTCATAGAACCATCCTTCTTTTTCACAAAGAAGACAAGAGCACTCCAAGGCGAAGAACTTGGGCTAATAAATCCACACTGCAGCAATTCATCTAGCTAGGTATGCAACTCTTCCATCTCACGAGGGGCCATACGGTATGGTGTCTTAGCAATAGGGAGAGTACCCAGCTCAAGATCAATAACCAACTCCACATCTCTCTCAAGCGAAGACTAGTAAGACTAACTGGGAAAACAACGGGGAACTCTCGCACCACCGAAATATCCTCGATGCACGACAAACTACTAACAGTTTCCAAAATAGAAACCAGATAAGCAAAACGACCGAAATCTAAGAGTTTCCGAGCACATATCGTAGAGATAATTGAGGAATCCTAGCGTAGAAAGTGATACATACTCATGAGGTGGCCGTTGTCCATCTTGAAGTCCAAACACTTAACATTGCATTTGATAACAACGTCATATATGGACAACCAGTCCATTCCCAAAATCACATCGAAGTGCTCCGGGTCTAACACCTTCAAATTGGAAAAGGCGAGGAAGTCACCTAAAAGGATAGGACAACTGTAGATACCATGGTCCGACACCATAGAGTCACTAGAGGGAAACTTAACACAAAAAGGGTAGCCAACTTGATCAAGAGTCAGACAATGACGATCTACGAAAGGCCTAGCCACGAATAAGTGGGTAGCACCAGAATAAAAAAGAACACGTGCCCAACGATTCTTTTCCTTAAACTACCCTATAAAGTCGCACATGTAACTAGCCGAACAATATCGAAATTAAAGCTGAAAGTTAAGAACTAGATTAGAATCTAACCTGAGATCACTAGGGTAGAAGTCTATGCTTCTTCCTTGGTCACCACATTCCACTTGCCCTTCCCTTTATCCAAATGTTGCGGCGACGGCGGTAAGGCCTGAAGTGGAACTGGCTACAGCGGGGGCTGAGATCGCGAGCACTTATACTTCAAATACACTTTCTGCCCACACTAGAAACAGACCTTATCCTTTGACCAACAATGGGTAACGTCATGCCCCTTCTGCTCGAAGCGCAGACGAGATCTCCTATGGACGTATTCTGAATCGCAAGAACCTGCTGCTACTTCTGAGCTCCTAATCTCTTGAAACACTTCTCGAAGGGATGGCCTGGCCGGCCATAGAAACAACACGCTTCCTTACTTTCTTTCTTAAAAGCTGGGCCAGATGCCCGAGAGCTTCCACTATTATTAGACTTTCTCTTATCCTTGCTCATTTGAGCATCAATTCTTGGCATTGTTGATAGCCTCAACTCTCAGAGCAACTTCTACTGCCTTAGCATACGTCTCTGATCCATACGCGCAAGCCAAATCATGGACATCGCTACGAAGTCCTCCCAGGAATTGCTTCACCCTACCTACATCAGAGGCTGCTAAATCTGGAGCAAACCTCCTCAACTTACTGAATTCTATCTCAAACTCACTAACTGTGAGCTGTCTCTATTTCAAGTGCAAAAAATTATTCATCAGACGGTCTTGCTCGACCGATGATAGAAATTTCTTTAGCAACATCCCCTTGAAAGATTCTCATGAACATCCCTCCGAGAGGCTCTCTTTCTCTCGGATCCACCAGCTCTTTGCAAGGTGTTTAGCTGGTAAGTGGAGACCATTACCTTCTAGTCCGCAGAAATTCCCGAATACAAAAACATCTCTTCAATGACAATAATCCAATCAACCAAGGCCATGAAATCGGCTCTCCCGTCATAGGTAGGAGGTCCTAAATACTGAAAGTGCGAAATGTAATTCATCTCTGGTGGCAGCAAAACTGGAGGAACCAGAGGGGTACGTGTAACAGGTATATTTTGACCCACCGTAGGGTCCTACACCCTAGATTGCTGCCCAAAGGAGGAAGTCAACAATGCCTGAATCTACGATTGCATCACAACCATCTACCTTGATAGAGCCTCATTGCTCTAACGCAGCCCTTCAATCACGACCTCACTTTGTACACCTGACGACTCACCCTTAGACTGTGGAATCGACCTCATTGCAACATGCTTCGGTGTCATTCCTAATAATACAACGAACATCTCATCAAACCTAGCTTAATGCTAGAACAACTCAATTTAGTTCAAACCATACATGTATAGATACATGCTCTTGTTGCTACCTTGCTCTGGGATTTTCAAAAGTAATGTTATGCTTTAACTTAGGATGATATATCGTCATCCTATTGACTCGTGTGCATATACTATAAATGCATGAATTATTATTCCTTTGTTTTAAAACTGTGTGTGTACATATGTCATCATGTAGATCTTAACATGACACGCATGTTAATGCTATGTTATGTCATGCATGTTGTGCTATGCATTCTAGTGAAGGCCTTAATGGATGTTATGAATGACGTACACATGAAATATTATGCATCACATACTACATAATATCACATGTAACATAAAAAAATCTAATGGGCATCCATGTGATGATTTTTATGCATCCCTTACCCCATAACAATCACATGTTGCTTCCTATGAGGATCCATATACAAACACATATTATGTATCTCATACTACATAATATGCCTCGTATACTTCATGTCTTGCTTATGAGTGTAGTGTTCATGCTTTCACCAAGACATACTGATGATACATCAGTGTGTGTTTGCAATGAGACAAGACAACTAAAACTTTACCAGAGATAACCGTTCGACCAACTTGTCAAACAAACATGGCTCTGATACCAACTATCACAACCCGCATTTTCACAACATTTAACAATGTATCAAAGTAAGAGAAAACACGTGTCATGATGTCATGTCGTACAGGGGACACCTACAAATGCTCGGGCAAGCACCTACTCCTAACACTTTTCATGAAATTCTCAAGTTTGTTATGATGAAGATATAGTTTGAGTTTTAATGGTCGTGTCCCTCGACTCAATGGGTCAACTAGTTCACGGGTGAAAATATACACATATACGCAGCGGAAAATACTTGGTTTAATTCATTTATTATCCTATGTGTGTATGAATATCCATTAGGACTATTCATGATATGCATAACTCTAGATTTAGTATAAGTGCAAAAAGAGCTTTTACGTTCGTTAAAAGAGTGTTGTTTGATTTAAAGAGATGCTATGAGTATGAGGTAAAAATATCAATCTTTTTATACTTTGAAAGTAACTAACATGAAATCCTAATATAAAACCATCCCAAAGAGCAAGTAGGTATAACAATTAGCAAGAAATGAGCATAGCAATTAGAAAATAGTTTAACATATGCAATAATTCACTGTGTGTGTCAACAACCTGACACGAACCCACAACACAAAATGTATGTTTGAACTAAAAACCAGAACAAAACTACCTCACGAAGGTGAGGGAAGGAAACCACAACTACAAGTCCACGCCAAGAACCACCAGCTCTAGCTGCCCCGACCGCAACTGCTCCGAGCCTGAGGCATTCAAAAGAAAGAATGCCTCAGCAAGAATTAATAAGTTGTAATACAGATCAAAAGCAAATAAACAAGAGAAGTCAAAGGGTTACCAACCCAAGGCAGAATAGTTGTCAAACCACATCATAATTCCTAAAATAAAAAGAAATGAGGAATTTACAGAGGTTTAAGTATGTGAAGGTGCACCAAGTGCGATATAAAGTCATGCTTCACTAACATCTGCAATAGTATGCATATGAATATATATATATACATACATACATATATATATATATATATATATATATATATATATATATATATATATATATATATATATATATATATATATATATATATATAAGAAGAGACTGACTAGCTCAAACAGGTGAATCATTAACATTGGTAAAAGCAGTACTGAGTCTGTGGCCGCATTGTCCAACACAAACCATCAGACCAAACATCTCGAAAAGGCACTGTAGTGGTGGCCACATTGTCTAACACAACCGGAAAGTCTATAAGAAGCGAAGAAAAACCCACCAAGCGTAATGATTCACAAACCACCACTGGGGTGGTGGTCTTTATCAACTACCACCCAAAGGCCATAATTAAAACACTTAAAAACACCGATAAAACACAAAACTTAGCATCAGGCTTCCTCAATCGACAAAGAAGAAGAAAAAACCCAAAATTTCTCTAAGGCATACTCGACAAATAGGAAGGTCATTCGTCGAAAAACTTCTAAGTACACACATATTTGTTGATAATATTTGACGAATTGGAAGGTTACTCGATGAATAGCTCCTAAGTCCACACAGATTCGTCGATAATACTCAACGAATCGACTCAAAAATCAAGGTCAGTCTCGATGAATTCCATCTTCACTCGACGCTTTTCAATTTCACTCAACAAATATCAGCTTCACTTGACAAATTCCAAAACCACTCAACGCACTCGACAAATTCATCGAGAATACTCGACGAATTACACTTTTCGAAATCAATACACTCAACACCAAATACGGTAGTCACTCGATGAATTCGTCAAAAATATTCGAAGAGTTATACTCGACAAAAAGGACTCGGTCTCACAGGATGACTCGACAACTTCACTCAATGAATTCGTCGAGAATACTTGACGAACTTCACTCAACGAAAATGACTTGGCCTCAGACCAAATCCTGCTCTACTCGATGAATTATACTCGACGAAAATGCCTTGGCCGAAAATCCTACACTACTCCTTCATTTTAGTAAGAAAATAAAAAGGGGGAAATAAGAATAAAGGAACTAGGAAGAGGGGAGGAATCACCACTTGCCTCAAGATCTCCTAAAAACCAGCCTCTCAAGCCCTCCATTTAAAGGATCGACTACAAGAACTCCTCGTATACAATATCTATAACTTTTTGGGGTAAAGAGATGGTTAAGATAAAATACCCTAATGTCAAAAATCCACGACACGAGAAAATCTTACCGTGCACGCGAAGATCTTGGCGAGAGCTTTTTGGATCTATGCTCCGTCGAGGGTTTCGCTCATCAGGGCTTTGATAGTGGGCGGTCAAACGACTTCGCATTGGCCGAGTCGTCATTTCTTCTTCCGTTCTTTGGGCCGACGGTTTGGGGATGACGATGATTAGGGTTTTCGGTTTAGAAGTATATATACATATATGATATTATATTATTAATATGATTTACATGAAAAACTCAAACGACGAGAATTACTAAAACACCTCGGTTTTCGATGAAATTTACACCAAAACTAAATGTCAGTGCAACGAATCCAACAGTGAAGTCGAAATCAGGATCCGACAAACTAAACTCGGGTTAAAAGTTCTCGAAGCTAAAACAAAAATATTCCCTATAAAATTCACCGAGATCCTAAATAAGCCCGGAACGCCACCAAACTTCACAAACACGCTTAAAATTAACTACTTAATTTTCCATAGTCAAAAAATCTAATTCTGATGAACAAATTTCACACTAACAATGACGCCCCGCTAACTACGTGTCAATGTAACGCCCATACATCACTAGTACGCCTCAAAAGAGATTAAAACAATTATTGAAAATTCATGGGTGTTACACACTTCTTCTCCCTCCTCCAAACTCTCTCTCAAAACATTAGAAGATGAGAAAAAATGGGTAAGATGAAACCCTCAGCCCTATTTAAGGCTCAAGAACAGAGGATCCTAGGCCATAGGATTGAATCCTGAGAAGATCAGACGTCCAAAAATAAGCAATTATGGAACTGCTTCTACCTGCTGTCGTCGAGCGGTAGCTATCTACCGTGCCGCGGTAGCTCAGAGATAGGATAGCCACTTCAGAACTCCCCACTACCACCAATAGTAGAAATATCGCAGCGTGGTAGCCTCTCAACTCCTTTGACTCGATGATCCGTCTCGATGCTTCCTCTCAACGAAAAGGGTCTACCGTAGGGAGGTAGCTACCTACCGTTGCGCGGTAGCTCCCAGAGCCTCAATAGGGGAAAAACAGGGGTATTACACCTCTATCCTAGGGACTCTCTGAGGGGCCCACTCAGCGAACCTGTGGTTGTACACAATTTTCGCTCTGTTCGAGATTAGCACAATCTCAAAAAGAAACATCCAACCCCAGGTGCTCTATGAGTGCTTCTGACCTGGAGGGAATATTTTGGTGGGTCCCCCACTTGGCTATATATACATCCAACCCCAGGTAGATGATACTCTTCTCCTGCTTCTTGGCTCTCTCTTTCTCTCATCTTTAGCTCAATGCCGCTCTCAAAGGAAGTTCAGGACCGTCTTGCCACTTCAAGAGTGGAGTTCCACTCGTCTATCGCTATGTTTTCTCCTTGGCTTGTGCGGAAGGCTTTGAACTCATCCCTAAAGATGAAAAAGTCCAAGATGGTCAGGCGCGACCTGTCGGTGGGCTAATCCATCCCGCTAACTCCATCACGCCCTGTGACTCCACGGGTATCCACACTCGCCCCTCCACTCGCCAGTTTCCTCAAATATAACAAATGACACCACTACTACTTGCAGGAGAATCCTTCAAAGGAGATAACAACCAGGGAGGAATCAGCGGGTGCCGTGCTGCATTCGCTCGAAGTTTAGTGCGATAAGCCGGCCCTGGAGATCAATTCCCAAACCACCTTATATGACCTCCCGCAAACTGCCGATAAGTCATTCTTTGCCCACTATTTTGTACCCCTTCGCTTACTTGTAACTCTCATAGCTCCTACCTTTGGGACCACGGGTAAAGGTGCTTCACCGCCTAAGTCCCCAACCCTTCCGAGTCTCCCAGATCTCGCCTCAGGCTCATTGCCCCCAATGGATGAGGTTCTCAACTTCTCGCCTCCAACGGATAACCCGACCATCGATCATACACCTCTTTGCCAAGGAATTGAAAAAGCACACATCACCTTCGACACACCATTTGAGGGGCGGCCCAGTACCTCTCACAGGCACCTGAATATGGATGCCAATACCATGCTAGGTAAATAACTGCATTAGCCTCATTCTCACTAAAGTATGGCCACTCTTAGCTGAACCTATCCTCTACAGGCTATCGCTAGATCTCATCGATTGATGTTTACATTGATGAGGAGGAGTTCTCATCGCCTCCTTCTCCCGACTCAATTGCTACTTTCTTGGGCGACCCGAAGGACACTATTGTACTGATGCGGCGAATGACTAAGCTGTTATAAAAGAACACCCTTATGTTACGCAAGATCTACAACCGTGTCCAGAAGAACCAAGTTGTCGATGAGGATCAACTCCTTTTCCTCGTGAACAACTGCAAACTGCTATTAGCCGAGTTAGGGGAGAAGCTTGCAGCAAGATGAACTTCCTGGGGATCCACACCGCGCGAGCCAAAGATCAACTACGTTTGGCGCAATAGGAGATGTAGGTCATTCGCACGAGTCATTACTCTGGCATGCTGCCTAGGGCTGGGAGGAGAGGCTAGGGATGGTGGTAACGACCCCAGATGGGTCTGCCGGCACTCACCTTCCTACACAATATTTTTCAATTATATTTATAATAATAAACAGTGTTGGCTTTGATGTACAATGAATGCCAAAGTATATTAAATGTTTTCTTATGATCTCGCCTCTTGGTTTCTTTTCCATTATTGATCTTTCTTGAACATAGTATTAGCTCGGACTCAGCGGCGAGTAGGGGGTGCGGGATCAAACCAGGGTCCAAGGCGGGATGCGCCGAGTTGGCTATCCGCGCATCCCCTGTCCTGGATCCTCCCTGCCCAAAATTCTCTATAAATGGCCCCCACACATACCGTATTAACTACTGCTTCGAAATCTTCTAGCCTTCCTTTCTCCAACTTTCTCTTCTTGCACTTGCGCTTTTATGCTCTCCTTCCTCCACTCATAAAAAGACAGGTGACACAGATGGCTGGACCAAGTGCACTGCAGCCTTTGCTGTGTTCCCCTTCATGAATTGTAATCTGATAGAGGAGGAGTTCTACGTACTATTCGGGATCTACGTCTCGGTGTACTTCACTGCGTGCCTCTCGGGGAAGGAGGAATCGCTAAAAAACTTCTTGTCGACCGAGATCGTGATTCCTGTCGAGTACTTTGAGGTAGGGCTTCGCCTCCTACTGTGGTTAGAGGTGCGCCAGGCCCTGTGGTACTTTGGGGTTGTTCCCACACAACTCAACCCCAACTCTATCGCCTTGTTGGTGGCATTCGCCTACTACCTGCGAGAGGAGCGGATTGAGTTCAGACTCACAGTTTTTCGCAATCTCTTCAACTTTAGAGCCAAGGGAGATGGGATTGCCTTCTTCTCCGTTAACAATCTCATGACCATGGGTCTTGCAAACAAAAATAACCACTGGATTCGCAAGTTCATCTTTGTATCTAGTGCTTTTGGCAACCTCCCTCTCTCGCTTGTCCAACAGGAAGAATCGACCTACCTCCCTCCCAGCCTCGGTGGTCACAAGTCCAAACTCCACCAATTCCTCTTCCAGAAGGATTTCGTTGTCCCCTTCTTGAGGATAAACGT
Source organism: Platanthera guangdongensis (assembly GCA_039583875.1). Taxonomy (NCBI): domain Eukaryota; kingdom Viridiplantae; phylum Streptophyta; class Magnoliopsida; order Asparagales; family Orchidaceae; genus Platanthera; species Platanthera guangdongensis. The sequence goes on along the minus strand of CM077153.1, from coordinate 90,485,283 downwards.
CGACTCACTCCTTCCCATACTCTCCGGCAAAGGTACCCTTCACCCTTCCATCAATACTTGGCTATTTCAGAATTTCTACTAACTGCCACTCACATAGGGGAGAGAGACCTACCCCTTCACATGCCTTACGTGAGTGGTAAATATCCTGCCGTCGAGAAGGCATACACAGAGACTGTTTTTGTGGCCTGCAGGAGCGAAACAGGACCACTGCTGAAATCTAGCGGCCAGAAGCGAAAACCTGACGCGCCTCCTGCCCAGTCACTCCCCAAGAAGCTTAAGGCTACAACTCTCACCAAGGGCAAGGAGGTCAGCACGGCTCCTCTCGAGAGAAATCTCGTCACCGGTGAGACTTCTAGTAAGATCACCAGCAAGAACGGCGAACTTGGCGGGACCCGAAGGTAAAGTGGTGCTGAGAGGCCACCGATACTTTGGTCTGGGTGCGAATTTGTTAGACGATGTTGGCGAACCCCTGCTGCTTTGGGATAGAGAAGCTAACAGGTCCTCCATCTCCACTATCTTCCCCTCCTAGTAAGAGGGTGAGACCTCCTCCGGCCAAGCTTACGCCTTCTCCTTCGGGCTTTATGGCAGGGACAGCGCCGCCTACTATGATGACACAACTATGCAGTCCCTTGCATATGAGAGGGTCTGAGCCTAGCTCAGCACCATCAAGATCACTCGCATGTCATCACGTCATGGAATCCGCTTATCACGGAACCTGGCTGATGTCAGCGACTCATGAAATCTGCTATCTGGGGAAGCTACGATGTTGAAGAAAAAGCTGGCAGCTGCTGAGAAAGCTCTAACTAGGCACGATGGTGGAGTGGTATGTCCTCACCCACCCTTCACATTCATCACTTTGCATTCTCGCTCTAACCCCCTTTTTCTTTTTCAAACTTTTTGAAGGATGTCGCGACTGTTGCTCAATTACGTGCACGTATTACCGGCTTGAGGAGGAGAACAAGGGGTTGAAGGCCCAGAACATGCAGTTGGTTGACTTGCTCGTGCCCCTCCTCTGTGGCTAGAGGAAAAAAACTATGCCTATATTCTCAGCTCGAGATTGAGTTGATGATGCAGGATAACACCATCAGTGCGATGAAGCACGCAATCCATGTGATATAGAGATCCGACCTTCTAAGAGGTGAAGGCGCGAGAGTCACCACTACAGACCTAATCCCTGAGCAAGTCCTTCCAATCAATGAGTTAGTTAACGACGTCGGCGCTACCTCCCATGAGAGCGAGCAATTGGCATCTCCGTCCTGAAGCTCTTGCTTTATCCAGTTTTCCTTTACTTTCATGTATTTTTCCGTTCTTTTGGGCATAACCCTTTTTTGGGAGATGTAATACTTGTAAATGAAATAGAAATTAAGGTTTTGCTGTGATATTTCTTTTTGTTCTTTTTCTTGTAGCTCTGATAGCTCTATCACGTGAAACTGCACTCGGCCCGCACTTTAACTTTAACCCTAGTAATTTTAACTTATGTAATTCTTGGGAAGGATATTTTGCAAGACCTTAGCCCAGCATCTCGCCACGTTGGGTCCATTGATCACAATATCCCAGATTTGAAGGACCACAAGTCAATGATATAAACATGAATGTATTTAATATATGTTCAAGTTCATTATATGCAGGTTGTACTCAGAATTGTGGTTTTTGCCAGTGCTAATGATTCACTTGTTTAGAGCTGTTTAGTCTATTTTCTTCCTATTGTTTAGTCATATGTTGGATTCTTACTCTTGTAGATCTTATCGAAGCATGACTTCACTCCGCACTTGGTTCAATTTCTCTTAATCTACTATTGAAATTCCTGCTTTACTTATTATGACTTGACTTTTTAGCTGAGGTTTATCAGTCAATCTTATAGTTAGGGTTGGAAACCCTTCTTGTTTTCCTTTGATTATTATCTACTGATGATTTCATTTACCACTTGTATTTTCTTGCTGATGTGTTCTTTCTTTGAATGCCTCAGGCTCAGAGGAGTAACCTGTTGAGCTGCTAGGGTTTGGTTGTGGCTTGCATTTTGCAGCGGTTGCGGTTGCCTTTACCTCTTCGATTGTGAGGTAGTAGTTATTATTTTCTTTTAGTTCAGACATACATACTTTTAGTGGGTTCGTGTCAGGTTGTTGACACCCACTGGTGGTTTTCTTGTAAAATGTTAAGTACTTGCTAGCTGCTAAATCTGTTTCTTTGTGAATGGTTGTTTTTACTTGCTCTTTGGGAAGGTTTAATGCTATGATTGCATGTTAGTTACCCTTAAAGATATAAAATGTCATTTGCCTATTTCATTCATATCATATTTCAAAACTAAAGTCATTATATTTTAAGGAACGTAAAAGCGATTTCTATACTTAGACTAAATTTAGAGTCATGCATATCATGAGTTGTCCTAGTTGGATGTTTATGCACATGTAGGATGTTAATCAAATATAAACAAAGTATTCGCCGCAGTGTATATTCAGATTTTAACTCGTGAACTAGTTGGTCCACTGAGCCGAGGGATACGACCACCCAAAACTTAACCTAAATTGAACTTTTCTTCATATTAAACTTATGAATTTCATATGAAATGTAGAGTTGGGGTCTTGCTTGAGCATTTGCAGTTATCCACTGCACAGTGTGGCATCACTGCACATTTTTTCTCTTACTCTGATATATTGTTTAATTGCAAAGAAAATGCGGGTTGTGATATTTGGTATCAGAGGGAGGTTGTTTGACAATTGGTCGAACAACTATCTCTGGTTAGTTTTAGATTATCTTGTTCCATTTCATACACACACTGATGTGTCATCAGTACGTCTTAGCTGAAGCATGAATACTATACTCATAAGTAATGATAATAAGTATACAGGGCATATTATGTAGTATGGGATGCATAATATGTGTTTGTATATGGATCCTCATAGGAGGCAACATGTGACGATTATGTAATATGAGATGCATAACAATCATCACATGAACGCACATTATATTTTTCCTTTCATTATATGTGATATTATGTAGTATGAGATGCATAATATTTCATGTGTATGCCGCTCATAACATGTATTAAGGACTTTATTTGATTGCATAGCAAAACATGCATGAAATAACATAGCATTAGCACATGTGCCAAGCCAAAGATCTACATGATGACATACATACACACATGGATTTAAAATAAAAATAATGGTAATTCATGCATTCATGATTTATGCACATGAGTCAGTAGGATGACGGTATATCATCCTAAGTTTAAGCATGAGATCATTATGAAAATCCCAGAGCAAGTTAGCAGTATGAGCAAGTGTCTTTGCATGTATGGTCTGGAATAAGTTGTGTGGTTCTAGCGGTTAATCTTGGTTTTGATTGGTTTTTCGTTATATTCCTAGGATGTCGCCTAAGCGCGTTGCGATGAGAGAGGCTCCCTAGTCTGAGGGCGAGTCGTCTGGTGTGCAGAGTGAGGCAGTGATTGAATGACTATGGCAGAGTAATGAGGCTCTGTCTAGGTAGATAGTGGAGATGCAGTCGCAGATCCAGGTGCTATTGATTGTCATTTCTAGAGAGTAACCGAGGGTGCAGGAGCCTACTGTGGGTCAAGCTATTCCCGTTCCTCCTGCTCCTTTGGTGCCTCCAGTCCTACTGCTGCTAAAGATGAAATTTATCTCACATTTCCAGCGACTTGGACCTCCTACCTATGATGGTAGAGTCGATTTCATGGTGTCGGACGATTGGATTTTCACAATCGAGGAGATGTTTTTGTACTCAGGGATTTCTGCAAACTAGCGAGTTATGGTCGCCGCTTATCAGCTTAAGGGCCTTGCAAAAAGCTAGTGGCTGAGAGAGAAGGAGAACCTCAAAGATGGATGCACATCGGAATCCTTCAAGGAGCTATTGTTCAAAACGTTTTGTCATCGATCAAGCGAGACCGCTTAATGAACAACTTCCTGCTTCTGAAGCAGAGGCAACTCACGGTCAGTGAGTATGAGATTGAATTCAGCAAGTTGAGCCAATTTACCCAGGATATTGTTCCTTCTGAAGCTAGCAGAGTTAGGCAATTTTTGGGTGGTGTTAGGAGTGACATCCAACAGATAGCTAGCACTTTTGGATCTGATACCTATGCTGAGGCAGTGGAAGCTACACTTATGGTTGAAGCTATTGATAATGCCAAGAATAGAGGCATGCAACTGAGGAAGGACAAGAGGAAGTCCGATGATGGTAAGAACTCTCGAGTGCCAGGATCCGCTTCGAAGAATATAAGTAAGGAGGTATGCAGTTTCTATGGCAGGCCAGGCCATCCATTTGAATAGTGTGTTAAGAGGTTGGGAGCTCAAAAGCAGCAGCAAGTGCATGCAATTCAGAGTGCTTCCAAAGGAGATTTGGTTTGTGTCGTTTGTAAGAAGAAGGGGAATGATGCCACTCATTGTTGGAGTAAGGATAGGGCCTATTTCCAGTGCAGTTAGAAGGGACATTTCAAGTCAAGTTGCTCGTAGAGTCAGCCCCCACTGTAGCCAGTTCCACATCAAGCACTACCGCTACCGCAACATTTGGATAAAGGAAAGTGAAAGTTAAATATGATCACTATGGAGGAAGCACAGACGTCCAACCAAGTGATCTCAGGTTAGATTCTAATCTAGATCTAGTTTTTAACTCTTGACATTAGTTCGATGTTTGTTTGTCTTGTTGTGTATGCAACTTTATAGGGAAATTTAAGGTAAAGAACTGTTGGACATGTGTTCTTTTCGATTCTAGTGCTACCCATTCGTTCGTTCCTAGGACTTTTGTAGAGCGTCATCGTCTGACTCACGATCTAGTTGGCGATTCGTTGCGCGTTAAGTTTCCTTCCGATGATTCTGTGGTATTGGACCAAGGTATTGAGAATTGTCCGATCCTCTTAGGAGATTTCGTAGCTTTTGTTTATTTGAAGGTGTTAGACATGGAGGACTTTGATGTGATCTTGGGCATGGATTGGTTGTCCATATATGATGCAGTTATCCAATGCAAGGTTAAGCGTTTGAACTTCAAGATGGACAATGGCCAACCCAGGAGTATTTACGGTTTTTTGCGCCAGGATTCCCTGATTATTTCTGAGGTACGTGCTCAGAAACGTTTGAATTCCAGTTGTTTTCTTGTTTGGTTTTTGTTTTGGAAACTATTGGTAGTTTGCCTCGTGTTGAGGATGTTCCTGTAGTGCATGATTTTCCTGATGTCTTCCCAGATAGCCTTTCTGGTCTTCTACCTAAGAGAGATATGGAGTTTGATATAGATTTAGAGTCGGGTACTCAGCCCATAGCTAAGGCACCGTACCAAATGGCCCCGCGTGAGCTAGAAGATTTGAGTACCTAGTTGGATGAGTTATTACAGTGTGGATTCATTAGGGCAAGTTTTTCGCCTTGGGGTGCTCTCGTGTTGTTTGTGAAGAAGAATGAAGGATCTATGAGGCTGTGCAACGATTATAGAGAATTTAATAAGGTAACTATCAAGAATAGGTATCCCTTACCGGGAATAGATGATTTGTTTGATCAGTTGCATGGTAGTGTACTGTTTTCGAAGATTGACCTTCGTTTAGGCTACCATCATTTGAGAATCTGTGAGTCGGATGTTCCACAGACCGCTTTTGGTTCTTGGCATGAACAATTTGAGTTCTTGGTGATGTCATTTGGACTGACGAATGCACTCTCTTCTTATATGAACATGATGAATAGAGTGTTGAAGGATTTTTTGGACCATTTTATGGTGGTATTTATTGATGATGTTCTGGTTTATTCCCGGAGTGCTGAGGAGCATGTCCAGCACTTGCAGTTAGTTCTATCTCCCATGAGGGAGCATAAGTTGTATACCAAGCTGAGTAAGTGCAAATTTTGGTTACCTTAAGTTTCCTTTTTGGGTTATATGGTGAATAAGGACAGAATTTTTGTTGACCCAGAAAATATAGCTATCGTAATGGATTGGAAAAGACCTACCACACACAAAGAGATAAAAAGCTTCCTAGGGTTGGCAGGCTATTATAAAAGGTTTGTGGAAGGATTTTCTAAATTGTCTGTGCCGCTGACTAGGCTTATGCAGAAGAATGCAGCGTTCGTGTGGAGTGATAAGTGCGAGGAAGCTTTTCAGGAATTGAAAAAGAGTTTGTGCACTGCCCCAATATTGACTTTGCCTACCGAAAGATTGGAATATGTAGTTATGTGGATGCATCACATGTCGGGCTTGGATGCGTTTTGATGCAAGAAGGAAGGTAATTGTGTATGGGTCAAGGCAACTAAAGATATATGAAAAGAACTGCCCTACTCATGACTTATAGTTTGCGGCAGTAATTTATGCCTTGAAGTTGTGGAGACATCTTTTGCATGGTGAACTGTGGAAGATTTGCACGGACCATAAGAGTTTGAAGTACGTCTTCACTCAGGAGGAATTAAATTTATGCCTGTGTAGATGGTTAGAATATGTCATGGATTACGATGTCGAGATCTAATATCATCCGAGCAAAGCTAATGTGGTAGCTGATGCCTTGAGTAGAAAGACCACACATATCTCTGGACTTTCGATGGAATCCTTGGTGGAGGAGTTTTTATTGATGGGTATCTCGGTCGGAAGTAGCGACTCAGCAAGTAGCTTGGAAGTAGCAGAGCCTTCATGAATTACGCTTACAAGGCTACATCAAAAGGATGATCCTGATTTGCAGCACCTTCATAGGAGAACTGAGAAAGGAGATTTACGAGACTTTTCAGTTGATGATGCAGGTACTTTGAAGTATTGTGGTAGATATTGTATCCATGCAGTTGAGGATATTCGAGCTAAGTTGTGCAGTGAGGCGCATGGTTCTAGTGCTGCCTACCACCCTGGCTCTACTAAGATGTATATAGATTTTAAACAGATCATTTGGTGGTATGTAATGAAGAATGATATAGCCAAGTTTGTTTCTAAATGCTTCACCTGCAAGCATGTTAAGGCAGATCATGGATGGCCTGGTGGCAAGCTGACATCTTTGGAGATTCCAAGTTGGAAGTGGGAAAGTATTTTTGATGGATTTTATTACCGATTTGCCAAGATCTTCCCAAGGACATGATTCAGTGTGTTTCATAGTTGACAGACTAACGAAGTGTTCTCACTTCGTGTCATTCAAGATTGATTACTCCATGAAGAAAATGCCTGTTAGTATTGTGTCAGATCGAGATTCCAGGTTTACATCTCATTTTTGTAAACGTTTACAGGAAGGGTTTGGTACCTACCTCAGATATTCAACTACTTATCATCTGCAGACCAATGGTCAAATAGAGAGAGTAAATCAAATTGTGGAAGATATAGTAAGATGTTACAACTTGGACCATAGAGGAGTGTGGGAAGAGTGGCTGAGATTGATGGAATTCGCTTACAATAACAGTTATTAGGAGAGCCTACAGATGGCCCCGTTTGACGTTTTGTATGCGAGACATTATAAGATTCAGTTGTTTTTGGCCAAGGTTGGTGAAGGATTGTTGTTGGGTCTAGAAGCTTTTGAAGAGATGAATACTTTTGTGACACATATTTGAGAGAAGCTTCAAATAGCTCAGGAGCATTATGAGAAGAACGCTAATCGGAGAAGAATTGACCTGGAATTTGCAGTTGGAGACATGGTGTTACTCAAGATTTCTCCGATGTCTGGGGTTAAGAGATTTGGAAAGAACCACAAGTTGGATCCCAGCTATGTGGGACCTTTACAAGTTGTTGAACGCATCAGAGTGTAACCTTATAGGTTGGATTTGCCCGCAAATTTTCCTAGTGTGCACGATGTGTTTCATGTGAGCCAGTTACGAAAATGTGTGTTGAGCGACCGACATTTTCTTGATTCGGTGCCCCTGTTGCATCGTAACCTTTATTATGTTGAGGTGTATGTTCGCATTTTGGATACTCAAGATTGGGTGCTGCGAAGGAATACAATACCCATCGTCAAAGTGTTGTGGCGAAACAAAGACGTGGAGAGTGCGACTTGGGAGTTGGAGTCAGCTATGAGGGCGGCTCATCCTCATCTGTTTTCCTAGTTTGTTTTGGTAAGTTTTTTTATTTCGATAACCCTTGGTTATTTTCATTTCGTAGTAGGATCTTTTGTGCATAAAGTTTCGAGACGAAACTTTCTTTTAGGGGGAGTCACTGTAATGCCCACGATTTTTCGATGTTTTTTTTAATTCTTTTAATGGCGTATTTATGATGTCAGGGCATTACGTTGACGCGTAGTTGGAAGGTACCGTTGTTGGATCATGGTTTTCTGCTCATAGGTATCTGAGGTTTTGATTTGGGGTTTCTAGTTTGGCCATTTTCTTGTGATTTTCTAGAATTTCCCTTCCGAGCAGGGTTTGTTTTGGAACTCGTTGAAGTGTTTTTGGGATATTTGGTGTTTTGACTTCGGGGGGGGGGGGGGCTTACTCGAGTTTGGATTGTCAGATTTCGATTTCGACTTTGCTGTTGGATTTACAGCATCGATATTTAGCTATGGTGCAAATTTCGTAGGATTTCGAGTTGGTTTGGGTTTCGGGTTGTTTTGACGTTTATTTAGTAATTAATTATAATATTATATTGTATATAGATATATATATATATATATATATATATATATATATATATTTGTCTTTGAGTCAAATCAAAACCCTATTCATCGTCACTTTCTCGAGCCATCGTCTGTTTCGCGATAGAGGAGAGGTCGTCGTTGTCGCGCGCTTTCGGTCGTCGAACATGTGCGTTTGGGTGGTTGGTTTCGCCAGAGGAGTAGAGATTCGGAAAGCTCTCGCCGAGATCTACGTGTCTGGTAAGTATTTCCCATTTCATGGATTTTTGAACTTTAGGGTTTGCGGTTTTGACCCCCTTTTACCTCGTAAAGTTTCAGGAATCGTTGCCTAGTAGTTCTTGCGGCCGATCCTTATCGCGGAGCGCTCGGAGTGTCGGTTTTTCGGAAGCGTTGAGGCAAATGGTGATTTTTCCCTTGATATTTTTTTTATCTCCCCTTCTTTCCCTCCTTAGAATGTAGGAGTTGTGTAGGGAGTAACCTTGGAGAATCCAATAGGATAGTGTAAATTTCGGCCAGGAAATTCGTAGTATATGATAGCATAGTCTAAGGAAAATTCGTCGAATATAGGTATTATAGCCTAAGGAAAATTCATTGAATATGATTCGACAAATGGTTGGCATCGACTTCTATGAGTATCGTTGGTCACGGCGTTGAGAGAAGGCAAATTCTTTGAGTATTCTTGACGAATTCATCGTGTATGGCTTAGGCTTAGGAAGCGCTAAGTGATCGGGCCACTAAGTCCTCTTCATAGAGTATATATGCCGAATCGAGACCTGTTCGTCAAGAAGCGTCGGGTGTAGCCTTTTAAGTCTATTTCATCGAGTATTTGATGTAGGCCACTCCCTAACAGTAACTAAGACATGAAAAAGAAAAAGGACTCCTAAGGGGAATTTTAGCGAACACGTGGCGTGCGAGCAAAAAATCAAAATTTCGGTAGAGTTTCGTTTAAAATATCGCGATCTCACAAGGGGAAAACTCCCATCCAAACCTGCACGAACACAGACATACACTAACATCATAACCTAACCATACATCTAGCATTGCATCACAACAATTTCCATCCACATGGAGAGTGATCCGGACTAAAGCTTGGATTCGGAAAATAGTCCAAATACAACCCTCAAAACAAAACCGAACTAGGATATACCAAATCCTGTTGATCCATTCGAAACCAAAGGCTACACAAACCCCGGTTTGCAAATGTCCAAAGGGACCTACCCTTGCAAAATCTTCGCGGAAAATTCGGAAATAAAGCAATGTAAATTCAGATTTTTGTAATGCAAATGAGAATCAAACTTTAGGATAGAATATGATATCAAGTTTCCACAACTCTCACAATCTAAGATGAATCATTACCCAAGTTTGAGAAGAGGAAATCATTACCCAAATCTGAAAATGAAGAGGAGGAAGAAGGATAACTATGGAAGAGTCGCACTTCCACGGGTCCACCGGAGTCACACCGGATGGAGAGAACCAAGCCGCCTTCTTCGGAGTCACACCGGAGGAGGAAGGAGGTCGCCGGAGCAGCGGGAAATGCCACCAGGAGCGGGCGGATGCAGCAGCTGGTCGCGGCTTGTCCAGGGCGCGGGATCGGGTCGGCTGGCCGAGCGGGCTGCTTCACGCCAAAGTAGTTTAGGGTTTCCTTATTTTTCTTTCAACATAACATCTCCAACTCATCAAACACATATATATGTTATCACACACCTCTCCATCCACCCTTCATCAAAGCATAACCAATCCTAACCACTAGTGTTTAATATGAAATAAAACACACACTTGTAAAATAACATAATTATAAATTTTATAATTTAGAAATTTATAAAACTTAGGACTTTTAAATTCATAAAGCATTAGGAATATAATATTATTTCAAAATTGAAATAACATTATATTCATAATGATGGCGTCGGCGGCGGCGGCAACGGCGTCGGCAGTGACGACAGGTTCGGCAACGGCCATCAATGTCCACGAACATGTAGTGGCGGCGATAAATGAGATCCATGTCAGATAGAGCAAATGGTGGGGCATCCTCGCCATCAATCCTCCCCCGCTCAAAATCACTCATCCCCGATGAGTGGCCAGGGAGAGAATAGCTGGAGACAGCAGCATCCACAGGTAGCATAGCAAGAGCGGACATCCACGGGGCAGGACAAGCAGTGCAGGCAGGCGCAATAGAACAGGACCTGTCATGAGCAAGAACAGCAGGAAACCTCGTAGATGTGTCAGCATAAAGAAAATCAGTGCATATCTTACCATCCAATGCGAGAACCAGGAAACCAAAATGGAAGAGCGACATGAAAAGAATCTCACCTCTCAACCCAAGAGAATCTGAAGTGGAAGAGAGAAACGTCGGAGAAAACCACTCAGGTGGAAACTAGATATGCAAAATTAAATCCGAAAGATTGAAACACAGCGAAACACCGATTGCATCATAAAAGTCCAAAAAAATTGCGTTAAATCCAAAATTGTTGAAGATCATGAAAGGATTGGCGCTCCAACGTAATAATTTTGTTACGGAACCCGAAGGTATCCACTCGTGGGCTAACCAGACTAAATTTGAATCAATAATTCTACAGTCAGAAGATCTCGGAGGTGAACAGACGTGAAAGTGACGCAACCCACAGACACTGGCATAAGGTGATGACATGTGTACGTGCAGATCGTACCAGGATGGATGAAAAATATGTGCAATTTGATTTGATGGGTAATAATGTCGTGAGGACACCAAATCAAAAGACACAGTCGCCTGAAATCATACGCAGTCGCAAATGAAAACATGCCCACCGGCGGATACTCACTAATACATAGCCCACTAGTCATATCAAACGGAGGTGCTGATAATGACGGTTTAACCAAGTGGATCGGACTAGGTAAAATCAATTCGTGTCCTAACACGTCCGCTAATCGATCCAAAAGTACGGCTCCCTCGCAAGGTAAATCTTCCAACTCAGTAGGTACGTCAGCTAACTCTGGGCCATCGTACGGTTCCTTAACTATCATAGGAGACGGGCCTGAAATATGGTCGAGGGGAGGTGGGTTAATCCCAGGGAGGGATACCTCAAAGGAGACATCATCATCCAGGTCACTAGGATATCCAATCTCCTCGTCATCACTACAGTCGTCAGAACAATCGGCACCGCCCTCAGTGGCAGGCCCAGACGTCAAATCTAAAAGAGCCAAAGCCCTTGGCTTTGTGGGGCACTCCACAACATAGTGGCCAATCACTCCACAAGCATAACATGTAGCGTTCTCCTTGCAACTCTTAACTATTTGCCTAGGCTTAACACATGGTTTTATAACATCCCTAGTAGTGACAACGACAGGTGGCGGGACAGAGGACCTAACCTTTTCCTTCTCACTAACGGTAGGCGTACAAGTGCTCGAAATAGTCAGATCTTGGCGGAGCAAGGATCTAGCATGAGGCTTATAGCCACTCCTATGGTCAGAAATGGGTCTAGTGCCCTGGCAGGGAGGAATAAGATCATGAGACGTCCTAGTACGGGAGTACGGGGGGACGTACTGGTTCGATGTAAGCAAAACCTTAGGCGACGATTCACTCAGATAATCGGAAGACTGAGAGAGGCAGTAAGGAGGGTAATACTCATCTATTAAATAATTCTTCATAATCTGCCAACCTATACGTAAGTCGTCGAGGGGCGCCCCAACGCATCTCTCCACATTGAGCCAGAAAGTATGAGCTCGACCAAATAATTGAAGTCTCAAAACAGGAATCCTGTGGGGGTCCACAAGACGATATTGCTCAAAATATCGCTCCATATCCTTCACCCAACATAAAAACACTCACGGTTCACCTAACCCATCATAGGTCGGAGCAGGAATTCTAACAGGCCTAGAGGTGCACGGTGGTGGTGTCGTAATCGCTTGACTAACCTTCGAACTAGGAATAAGGGTCCTAAGCTGTTGCCTGGGGGGCTCAAGATGAGGCGTCAGTAGCTGACCTCTAAGTTGCGCTATCAAACCATTTATGTCTTCACATTGGTGGTTCAACTCCTTGCGAAGTGCACCAACCGAGGAAAGTGAGGTAAGGGGACTCCGAATGTGCGTCATAACGGACCCACGGAAAACTCAAACTAAGTAGAAACATAAAACATTTTTTTATATATAACTAAAAATAAAAATTTAAAACCAATGAAACGTGCCTAAGTGCAAGTGAGGGGTAGCGTGGAAAGAGCGGATCGTTGCCAAGTTGAGAAATTGACAAACCTCGCTTTGATACCAAATTGATGCAGGCCACTCCCTAACAGTAACTAAGACACGAAAAAGAAAAAGGACTCCTAAGAGGAATTTTAGCGAACACGTGTCGTGCGAGCAAAACTCAAAATTTCGGCAGAGTTCCGTTTAAAATATCGCGATCTCACAAGGGGAAAACTCCCATCCAAACCTGCACGAACACAGACATACACTAACATCATAACCTAACCATAGATCTAGCATCGCATCACAACAATTTCCATCCACATGGAGAGTGATCCGGACTAAAGCTTCGATTCGGAAAATAGTCCAAATACAACCCTCAAAACAAAACCAAACTAGGATATACCAAATCCTCTTGATCCATTCGAAACCAAAGGCTACACAAACCCCGGTTTGCAAAAGTGCAAAGGGACCTACCCTTGCAAAATCTTCGCGGAAAATTTGGAAATAAAGCAATGTAAATTCAGATTTTAGTAATGCAAATGAGAATCAAACTTTAGGATATAATATGATATCAAGTTTCCACAACTCTCACAATCTAAGATGAATCATTACCCAAGTTTGAGAAGAGGAAATCGTTACCCAAATCTGAAAATGAAGAGGAGGAAAAAGGATAACTATGGAAGAGTAGCACTACCACGGGTCCACCGGAGTCACACCGGATGGAGAGAACCAAGCCGCCTTCTTCGGAGTAACACCGGAGGAGGAAGGAGGTCGCTAGAGCAGCGGGAAATGCCACCAGGAGGGGGCGGATGCAACAGCTGCTCACGGCTTGTCCAGGGCACGGGATCGGGTCAGCTGGCCGAGCGGGCTGCTTCACGCCAAAGTAGTTTAGGGTTTCCTTTTTTTATTTCAACATAACATCTCCAACTCCTCAAACACATATATATGTTATCAGACACCTCTCCATCCACCCTTCATCAAAGCATAACCAATCCTAACCACTAGTGTTTGATATGAAATAAAACACACACTTGTAAAATAACATAATTATAAATTTTATAATTTAGAAATTTATAAATCTTAGGACTTATAAATTAATAAAGCATTAGGAATATAATATTATTTCAAAATTGAAATAACATTATATTCATAATGGCGGCGGCGGCGACGACGACAGTTGCGGCAACGGCCATCAATGTCCACGAACATGTAGCGTCGGCGATCAATGAGATCCATGTCGGAAAGAGCAAATGGCGGGGCATCCTCGCCATCAATCTGAAAATGAAGAGGAGGAAGAAGGATAACTATGGAAGAGTCACACTTCCCCGGGTCCACCGGAGTCACACCGGATGGAGAGAACCAAGCCGCCTTCTTCGGAGTCACACCGGAGGAGAAAGGAGGTCTCCGGAGCAGCGGGAAATGGCACCAGGAGGGGGCAGATGCAGCAGCTGGTCGCGGCTTGTCCAGGGCGCGGGATCGGGTCGGCTGGCCGAGCGGGCTGCTTCACGCCAAAGTAGTTTAGGGTTTCCTTTTTTTTCTTTCAACATAACATCTCCAACTCCTCAAACACACATATATGTTATCACACACCTCTCCATCCACCCTTCATCAAAGCATAACCAATCCTAACCACTAGTGTTTAATATGAAATAAAACACACACTTGTAAAATAACATAATTATAAATTTTATAATTTAGAAATTTATAAATCTTAGGACTTATAAATTCATAAAGCATTAGGAATATAATATTATTTCAAAATTGAAATAACATTATATTCATAATGGCGGCGGCGGCGGCGGCGGCGGTGGCGACGACAGTTGCGGCAACGGCCATCAATGTCCACGAACATGTAGCGGTGGAGATTAATGAGATCCATGTCGAAAAGAGCAAATGGCGGGGCATCCTCGCCATCAGTATTCCTTGGTTTCGTCGGGTATATTCGATGAAATTAGCTAAACTTAGAATATTTTTGTTGTTTTTTAAATCCACCGAGTATGAGTCTTAGTGTAATGTTTTTGGGTTTTTCCCTCCTCTTTATCGTGGGAGTATTTTGGTAATTTGTTTGGGGTTTTATTGGAGTTTTGGAAGTGTTTTTATGATAGGTTGGCAGTGGATAAAGGACCACCAACATGACGTCGTTTCGTGAATCATTGCACTTGGTGGGTTTTTGTCTCTTCTTATGGACAGTTGGGTTGTGTTGGATAATGTGGCCACCACCGTAGTGTCTTTTTGAGAAGTTTTTGGGTCTGTTAGTTCGTGTTGGACAATGTGGCCACCGACTCAGAATCGTGGTTTTGGCCAGTTCTAATGATTCACGTGTTTAGAGCTGTTTAGTCTCTTTTCTTCCTATTGTTTGGTCATATGTTGGATGCTTACTCTTGCAGATCTTATCGAAGCATGACTTCACTTCGCACTTGGTGCAATTTCTCTTACTCTACTATTGAAATTCAAGCTTTACTTGTTATAACTTGACTTTTTAGCTGAGGTTTATCTGTCATTCTTATAATTGGGGTTGGTAACCCTTCTTGTTTTCCTTTGATTATTATCTACTGATGATATCGTTTATTACTTGTATTTTTTGACTGAGGTGTTCTTTCTTTGAATGCCTCAGGCTCGGTGCAGTAGCCAGTTGAGCGACTAGGGTTTGGTTGTGGCTTACGTTCTGCAGTGGTTGCGGTTGCCTTTACCTCATCGATTGTGAGGAAGTAGTTGTTGTTTTGTTTTAGTTCAGACATACATACTTTTAGTGGGTTCGTGTTAGGTTGTTGACGCTCACTGGTTGCTTTCTTGTAGAATGTTAAGTACTTGCTAGCTGCTAAATCTATTTCTTTGTGAATGGTTGGCTTTACTTGCTCTCCGGAAGGTTTTATGATAGGATTGCATGTTAGTTATCCTTAAAGATATAAAATGTCATTTTCCTATTTCATTCATAGCATTTTTCAAAACTAAAGTCATTATATTTTAAGGAACGTAAAAGCAATTTCTATACTAAGACTAAATCTAGAGTCATGCATACAATGAGTTGTCCTAATTGCATGTTTATGCTCATGTAGGAAGTTAATCAAATATAAACAAAGTATTTTTCATTGCGTATATTCAAATTTTTACTTATGTACTAGTTGATCCACTGAGCCGAGGGATACAACCACCCAAAACTTAACCTAAATTACAGTTTTGTTCATATTAAACTTATGGACTTCATATAAAATGTAGAGTTGGAGTCGTGCCTAAGCGTTTGCAGTTATCCCCTACACGGCGTGGCATCACTACGCGTGTTTTCTATTACTCTGATATGTCGTTTAATTGCAGAGAAAATGCGGGTTGTGACATTGAGTGAAGACGGGCCACTCAACACCTCATCAAGAAGTCAGGCTAAGTCAGAAAGCGTTGAGTATGGAATCTTTGCTCAACGCCTTCATGCACAAAAAATTCTACCAAGTATAGAAGCATTGAGTGATGAAGGGTCACTGAACGCCTTAACAGTTAGACTATAGAAGTCAAAAATGTTGAGTGATCAAGGGTTACTCAATCCCTGAAGATGCAGAATTCTGCTAAGTACTTTTACATTGAGTGACAAGGCTTCACACAACGCCTATATAGATTGTCTTGAAATTACTAAGTCTAGAAGCGCTGAGTCATGCTGATGTTAGCAACAATTCAAATGTCGCGAGTTTTGCACGATATATGACAAAAAACCGTCGTTTGTCTTTAGTACTGCATTTATTGTAAAAGAAGTGATGTAGTTACCAATTCTGGTAGTCCACAATACACAAATAGACATTGATCGGCGGGTTACAAAAGCAGAGTTCTACGATAGAATAAATAACGGAAAAGAGGAGAGAGAAAAAGAACACAGAGCTTTTTCAAGACAGACCATTTTCTGGTCATCATCTTCCTCTCAAGGAAGGAGAAGTTTTTGAAAACGTACTCTACAGTTAGTCTGTGAATCACAGACAGAGTTATCTGTTGACGATACAAAGAAATAAAGAATCATTTCTCAACAACAAGATAAGAAAGCTCCTTTTCTGAGTTAGAAGGAGAAGTACAACAAGCCTAAGTTGATGTTCATCTTCAAGGCCACTGCACTCTAAACTCTACTGTATTCAAGGCTTGAAGAAGCAGTTCTCTGCAAGTATGTTCCCTGCACAAGCAGAACCATCCTGAAGATCTTCTTCCTTGGTGCTGTAAAGAAGTTAGGGCTGAGCTATCTCAGTATAGAAAGGCAGACTCAGAGAATCATTTCCATGGAGTCATATTATAGTAAACTTTCTCACTATGTAAGATCTTAATTGATCTAAGATGTAAGCCTAAACTATAAAGGCTGAGAGGTAGGGCTTGTGTGATGGAGGTACGATCCTATTGTGGATCTGAGTTATTGTGCATGTGTGCCTGAGGTTGGATTCTGCTGAGAATCTGAGGTAGGGCTTTTGGCATGAGGTAGGATTTGAATCAGTTTTGAGTTGTATGAGAGTTTTACTCTCTGATTGTAGGGATATACTCCTAGCTTGAGGTGTGAGACTTTTGATTAAGTCTGAGGTAGGTGATATGTGGATCACTGAGCTGTAGGAGTAATATTTACTCTGAGTTGTGGGGCTTTGGCCTGAGGTAGGATTTAGAGGAAGTCTGAGAGATCTTGAGGGATATGTGTTGTAACTCATTGAGGTGAGATTGGAGAATATTGCCTTATCTAACACACTGTTAGAAAGGTGTGAGGGACAGTGGATGCACTCATACCTTGGGGAACCACTGTAAATACTAGTGTGATGTGTCTCTTTCTTAAAAGCTAGCTAAAATAACTGAACACTCAACACACCAAAAAATAAAGATAGTCTTAAAGACTAAGAAACCTATTCACGCCCCCTTTACGTGTATATCTACTCTTGAAACAAAGATTTTCAAGGGGTATCAAAGGCAAGGTTATTCAAAAAAGACTTAACAGTCTGAATAGATCTTAAAGAGTAGCTAAAGATTATCACCATGGGTTTAGGTGAGAACCACAAGGAGTTGAGCTCAATGAAGCTGCATATTTGCAGGAAGGATAACTTTGGGATTTGTAAAGAGAGGGTCAGGCTATTCATTGAAGCCTCAAATCCTAGGATCTTCATTACAATCCAAGAAGGACCTTTCATCGCCATGAAGGTCTCTGTCTTAGATGCCAATGTCCAAACTCCAAAGAAGTATACTAAAATGACTAGGGAAGAAGTCATCTTGGCAACCATGGATAAGAGTGCACAAAACATCATTTTCAGTGTCATAGATGATTCCACCTTCCAGAACCATGTACACTATAAGACAACCAATGAAATGTGGGACTCCCTCATTGTATACATGGAAGGGATAGAGGATGTGAGGGATGACAGGAAATCCCTCCCGAATTAATAATATGAATCCTTCAAACAAGGCGGGAAATATTCCATAGCTGAATGTTTGAGAAGTTCTTCTTGATAGTGAACAGTCTGATCACCTATGGCAGACAGTTCACAAACTATGAACTTAGTGACAAGTTCTTGATATCCCTAAATAAGGAATGGGATATTAAGATTTGTGCTATCAGAGAAGTTGGCAACTTGGCTAACACATTGACCCAAAATCTATTTGGGAAGTTGTTATCCCACGAGATGCAGCAGAACTCCAGGAAAGATGAAGATGATGTTGCTGATCTCTTGACAAAGAGAAGAATGCGGCGCTCAGAGCTGAAGCCATAAGAAGAAGTTGGGAAAGGACTCCTCCACTAAGGAGAGTTATAGAGTCAAAAAGCTCAGATCCCAGCTCCTCTAGAAATGAGCTATCAGATGGAGAACTGACACTGTTCTCCAAGCAGTTCAAGAAGTTGCTGAGTAGAAGTAAATAATGGAAGAATAATGGCTCTTTTAGCTACACCTTAAAGAAGCCTTACTCCAACAAGGAGAAATCCACAAATGACTCCTTTGGGGAAAGGTATGACTCCAAACAGAACAAACATGTTAATACTAATGTTGTTTGCTATTATTGTAATAGGAGTGGACATGTCATTGGTGACTGCCCTATTAAGAGGAAGGAGTATATGAAGTCTGAAGGCAAAAAGCAACACAGGGATAAGAAGACAGAAAAGAGATTCTTGGCCAAGAAGAAATTAAGTCTTTCAGATATTGATTTTGAGTCTTTTGAATCAGATGAAGAAGAGGCCTACATTGGTCTCATGTCCATTGAAGAAGAGGATGCTCATCCAGCTGCCCCCATCAAGAAAAAGGGCTCTGTTATCCTCTGTTGATAATGACTTTGAAGTGGATGAGGAGTTCAGTCTCATGGCTCTATCAGAAGACAATTAGGTTAATGCTCTCCCTAATGAGGTACACTCTATCTCTAGCTCTTCATCTACCTATGAGTCTGGCTCAGACTCTGATGCATCCACTTCCTCTAGTGAGGATGAGCGATTAGATTCTGAAGAAGATGCCAAAAACTTAATTGACAGTTTTGGTGCAATTCCGGATGCCCTGAAGAAGGGCAAATAACTTGTCAAGAGACAAGCTGAGGAGATTGTCTCACTACAACAAGCTGCTTCCCTGCAGTCTGAGTCAGCATCCTAGCTAACTCAGATGAGGAGGGAAGTTAGCCAACTAAATATAATCTCAATTATCCAAATTGGGACCAATAGCCAGAAGAATAAGGTCATCTTGGATCTTGAACAGAAGCTCCTTAAGGAGAAAAAGATTATGACTGAATTCTCTAAGCCCAAAACAGTGTTGCCACAAATTTACTCCTTTACCTCTCAATAGGATAAGAGAGGTTTGGGGTTTAAGTGGAATTCTAGAGCTAACCATTCCAAATGAAAAGGCAAATCTCGTGTAGAGCCTCACACCACCTTTCACAAGATAATCGTCCCTTCCAATAGGTATGACCAGGACAACATGTATGGTCACTGGAAGAATGAGAATTCTTCTTGTAAGAATACAAGGGTATCTTATAATAGAAGGAGAGAGGGCATGGGGTTGATTGCACTGAAGGCTCCCCATGAGGAAATCCAAATGTCCCATCATGGACCATTTGTATCTGGTGCTCCACCTCTCAAACTCAAGGATAAGGTTGTGGCATATTCTCAGGTTCTTCAAGCAAAAACCCTGAAA
This sequence comes from Platanthera guangdongensis, assembly GCA_039583875.1. NCBI lineage: Eukaryota > Viridiplantae > Streptophyta > Magnoliopsida > Asparagales > Orchidaceae > Platanthera > Platanthera guangdongensis. The sequence continues at coordinate 90,465,507 of CM077153.1, read as the reverse complement.
GGGTAAGTTAGTTAGAAAGCCTCACTTGGCTATCTCTGAGGCCATTAACAGCATGTCAACTACAAAGAAGATGACTATTGATGAAACTCAAAGTAAGCCAAGTACATCTACTGGCATACTCTCCTTCAGTCAAATTCTTGCTGAAAGAAATAAGAAGAAGAACACTACTCTCCCCTCTAAACAGACAACTTCTTTCAAGATTATTCAAAAGAGGAGATATAACATTCATGAACGTTGGTGTTGTGGTAAAGTGGGTCACTTTGACAGAGATGTTTGGCACAACCCTAGTTTGCTAAGGGCAAGGGTGAGTATTCCTGACATGACTGCTGCAGGTAGACATGTGAATTTTCAAGCTAATAAGAACCTACGACACAATCCCTTTTCGGTTCCTAAAGTAAACTAATATGTGTTTGTAGGGTAGTCCAAGTACCAATACAATGCCAATATGGTATTTGGGCAGTGGATGTTCCAGACATATGGCTGGAACAAGGAACCATCTTAAGGATTACACTCCTGTGAAAAATGGACCTAAGGTAATCTTTGCAGGTTTAGACAGAGGAGTCATCAAGGGTTATGGTATAATCACCAATGACACAGTCTCCATCACAAAATTAGCTTATGTGGAAGAATTACAACACAATCAGATTAGCATAAGCCAACTATGTGTATCACCCCAAAGTTCGGTATGCAGGAAAAAGGGGTTACCACATCGCGATAGGTTGTTAGCGCGCGACGTTAGCCATTTGTTTGGCCGAAGCTATCGCTTGGCGGTAGAATTACCGTAGGCGGTAGTTTGGTAATTTATTTGTCAAAGCGCTCGAGTTACTACTGTGCGGCAGTAGTAGCTATTACGTGGCGGTAGCAGGGGTGGTCGTGGCTTAACGGTCGCTAGCTACTGTCAGGCGCTAGTGCTCTAACGCTCGGCGTTAGCGAAACTATAATGTAGTGTCCACATGTCGGCCTGTGATTGGAGGGCCTGGGTGGTTACACAAAAAACAAGGAGATACCGCGCGACGGTAGCTAGTTACCGTGTTGTAGTAGCTTTATATATGTGCCTGGTTCGGCTGTTTCCTCTTCATTATTCTGGAGTTGAAGAGTTTGGCCTGGTTTTCTGGAGTAGTAGCAGCACCATAAGATGGGATATCTTGCCATTGTTTGCGTTTAAGGTCTCAGATTCACAAGGCGAGTTCGGATTTGCAGAGGCAAAGTCGGAGCGGTCGTTTTCAACAATCTGGATTTCCCCCATGGTGCCAAAGTGTACATCAAGGGTAAAGATCCACTTCCTTAGACATGTGAATTCCTTTCTTTTGGCATTAGAGGGTAGACACTCTACGAACACGTGGATGTGGTTCTCCCGACGGGTAGATCCATGTATCCCCATTAGTTTGCATTTAGATCCGGAATCAAAGTACAGAATTGGCATGTTGTGTGAAGCCCATCCAGACAGGTTGGTCTGGATTAGTGATGTTTTGGATGCCAGAGAAGACTCTGTGGTTATTGTGTAGATTTCGGAGTCATGGGGTGTGCAAATGGCTGCGTTGATAGTACTGGGTTTGGACTCCAAGAAAACACCCGTTTTGGGGGAAGAACCGATAGTATGTCCCCCTACCGCACGGCGGTAGCTCCCAGTGAGCATTTTGTTGTACTATTGAGAAGCCTGTCTCATGGAGACCTACGGGCTAATATTATGAGGCTTGTCTCTATCAGAGACCTAGGGGCCAATATTGTGGGTGTGAGCTTAAATTTCTTAGCTTTGGTAGCCATGAGTGCTAGCCTAGGATCCTTACAGAGTTATGGATCATACAAAAAAGGGAAAGGGGATGCTAACCTGTGTCAGGCCTGCGAGCCGGATGATTTGAGCACAAGATATGGCTGAACTGTACCCTCCCCTATGCGGTCGACTTGGAGTGGTCATAGTGTAAAGCACATGACTTGTTGAAGTATTGGGGCATTGTCTCTGGACCTGGCCCATGTGAGACTAAAAGCTTAAGCGTTGTTTACTATCATAGAGAATGGTGGTGCGACCCTTGAGGTCCTGTGCACTAAGAAGGTGGCCTGAGAATACGGGGTGTTGGGCGTTTGTGCCAAGGTCTGTGGCGAATGGTGCTTAAGTTGCACGTTCTTATTGCCATGTTGTGTTTATACTAATACCTGTAGGGAAGGAGCACTGCAACCCCAAGTGAGGGGTGGGGTCATTATAAATTGGTCAGCTAATGTTGACCGTTGCTATTATTTTTCACTGTGTGGTGGAATGTTGCTTGCATGAGCAGTGGAGCAAAGCGGAAAATAGCGGGTTGAAGCCTAGGATAGCTAAGCTGGCCCTTGAAGGCCAAAGCGAAGTGTCTGTTGTTTTTTATTTTCATGCGTGCCCGGCCTGCATCCCGATGTTTGCAAGATACTCTAATTTGAGATGAACAATGTAAGGCCTTAAGGACAAAACCATCTTTGTGTATTTGTCTTTCACTCCTTTGTGGTAGTGGACATTCATGATGTTGGGTTCTATATTTAACATTTAAATTACTTCCGCTCGAATGCACTCTGTGTTAGGATGCAAAATATTGGATTATGGTTTCAATTTAGTAACTCCTTGGTCTGTCTATAGTATATGGTGTCGGGCCGCGGCCGGACCTTCTGTTATATGCTATGTGACGGATGGGGGTGTTACACTATGTGACATTAGCTATGTCAATGTCTTCCACAAGGATGAGTGTCTGATCAAAAGGTCAAGTGACCAAGAGGTCATGTTGACAGGCACTAAGAGTGGAAATTTATATCGTTTAAACTTCTTATGTTTAAGTACAGACTCACCAGTATGTCTAGTAGTAAATAAGAAAGTCTCGTATTATGTGCAATGGCATAAGAGGCTTGCTCACTTGAACTACAAGATAATTAGCAAGCTCTTCAGTGAAGGGCTAGTTAGAAATGGACCCAATATAAGATGCACCAAGGAGGGCATTTTCTCTGCATGTCAAAAAGGCAAGCAGACCAAAACATCCTTTAAAAGTATTGGGGCCAAGGATTCTGAGAGGTATTTGTACCTCCTATATATGGACTTGTTTGGTCCTATGTCAGTTCATAGTATAGGTAGAAAAGTCTACACACTTGTTATAGTTGATGACTTTTCCAGGTTTGCTTGGGAGTTCTTTCTAAAGAAAAGTTTGAAACCCCTGGCACTTTTATGACCTTTGTTAGGCAAATTCAGAATGAAAAGGACAGTTCTGTGGTCAAAATAGAATTGACCATGAAACTGAATTTCAATATGAAACCCTTAGCACTTAGCCTGACTTCTTGATAAGGCGCTGAGTAGCCCGTCTTCACTCAATGCTTTTGTAATTAGACAGAAATCCTGTTTAATAGGCGTTGAGTGTACCGTCTTCACTCAACGCTTCTGTCCTTTTGAAATATTTCTTGATGAGGCGTTGAGTGGCCCGTCTTCACTCAACGCTTCAGTACTTGGTCAGAATTCTTGATGAGTAGGTGTTGAGTAAACTATCTTCACTCAACACTTCTATCCTTAGACAGATTTCTTGTCAGCAACACTGCAACTTTGACTGTATGTAGTTCTGTAAATGCATATATGCTTCTGGCATTGAGTGAACTGTCTTCACTCAATGCTTCTATCCTTAGATAGATTTCTTATCAGCAATACTGAGTCTTTGACTACAATGTGTTCTGTCGATGCTTTGCTCTTCTGGCATTGAGTGAAGGTAGTTCACTCGATACTTTTGGACTTATTTGATTTTCTATCTATCCAGTAACCTATCTTAAGTACAACTATCATTGTGACTCTAACTTACTGTCTAATCAATGTAGCAGAGTACAACCTGCATACAATGAACTTGAACATATAAGAAATACATTCATGTGTATACCATTGACTTATGGGCCTTCTTCAAATCTAGCACATTATGATCAATGCACCCAATAATCTCTCCTTACTTTAAGAATTCAGAACCCTAGTCAATGATATATACAAGCATATATAGAAGATAAACATTCACAGTATATAGCAGCAAAAATTGATACACACACACAAATTTGTTTATCAAAATACATAGTGCGCATATCACAAAATGTTCACACTCTTAAATCCCTTAAGGAAAACAAGAAACATGTCATGTTTCAGGCTCCTTGAAAACTATCCCCCTGATTGGTTTCTTTGCAGCCTTCTACATGCTTGGCTCAACAACATCTAGTGGCGCAACACCTGACTTTTTGTCTCTTCGGTACTTCTTCTTCTTGCTGAGCCAGATCTCTTCCTCTTCTTCAGCAATAGACTTGTCTTTGGCTCTAGCTATTTGATCAGCAGCAGAAGAGGGTTCAGCTCACTGAGCACCATCTTGGTCATCACATGGATCTGCCCTCTGATCACTATATTGTTCATCATACAGTCCTTATTGAATGGTTGGAATGTTGTCATATGTGTACTGTTCAAGCCCTAATGAACCTCTGATTACATTGGAAACTGAAACACCCTTGATCATTGCCTTCTCCCTTGATCATTACCTTATCCCCCTGTATAGTCCTTCTCCACCTTTATGACTTCTTCAGTAAGGGAGTGTCTTTAGATATAGTTGTAGTGAGGGAGGTTTTGGCCTGATCTATATTTTCTTCCACATAGTCGACCATCCTCTAAAATTTCAATGACACTCTCATTTTCTTGAGTAGGGAGTTCTGTTGTAATATCCCCCTTAATCTTTGCATTCCCCATAGAAATTTGCTGACTTGTATTAACTATAGCTGGAGCATCTTCAGTCATTTTATCAGGGACTTGCTACCCATCAACTTGAGGACAGAAAAGAGTCACTTCAAGACCAGTCATGTTCTGCAGATTTTCACTGAAGCAATCGAGCTGTTCTTGAACTGATTGCACTAACTATCCTACAGCAGGTCCAACCATCTGTCTAGTCTCCCCCTCAATCTCAGCAATGTACATAACTGGAGATTCTCTAGGTAAGAGTCAACCTTATCCAGCATACCATACTAAACTTGCTCCCCCTCAACAGGAGCATCTAGCTTGTCAGTCTCCCCCTCAATATTTGCACACATCCTGTCCACGATACTTTCAGTTACCATATCAGCTACCTTTGCTTTAATGTTATCCGATTAGGAGCCACTGACTGGGACATTCTTTGCTGAAGGTTCAGAAGATATTGAAACCTACGCACTCCTATATCTTCTTGCTTCCTCAGAAGAATTTGATAGTTGTGGATCATGTGCCTCTTCCTTACTGCTCGCAGTAGAGCAGCTTTCTATGCTTTCCTTAGCTATGAGTATAGTCCTCTTATTCTTCTTCTCACTAGTCTGCTGATGTGGCAGCAAAACTCTGTCCCACAAGTCAAACATCTTTAAGACCATTCTCCTCAAGAGATGGATCAACAGAGTGTAGGGTTAGGAATAGTATTTTTTCTTCTAAGTACACAGACTTTTATTTATACTAACATCTTATTTGAGAATGTGGAGAGGTGCATACCTGACTTGATAATCACGAGAAAATCAACTACTGTGATTAATCCCGATGGATATCCGCAAATTGAAGTCCCTAGGAGAATTCATCGACTTGTCTTGACGCACTCAACGGTCACAATGCATGAGGTTATTGTTGGGTACATTGGAAACAATATACTTGATTTGAAGAAGCTCTTTCAACTCAATAATATACACAAGTATGTATTTGATGTATGTTTTAGTTCATGTATGTAGGTTAGTCTATGTCATATTAATTGGATAGGTGGTCCAAGTGACATTGATAGATGGTCTCAAAGAAGCTGATTGGAAAGGAAGAAAATTACATAAATCCACAGGCATTGTGTGAAGCAAGCTCACTCAATGCCAAATATCAAGGCTGTGACTGAAGAAAATTGACTTAAGTCCATAGGCATTGAGTGAAGCCAGTTCACTAAACGCCATACGGCTAAAAGTGTTGAGTGAAGTCAGGACAGTCAAAGCCAAATATCAAGTAGCAGCGCAGAAAAATGACTAAGTACAAAAGTGTCGACACACTTCATAATAATATCGACACCTTTGTAGGAGAATTGTCGACCGATCAAGATAGTTGTGTCGAGACAATTTAGTTATCTCAACACCTTGAAGATCAAGACATTAGTGTCGAGATAAGTCAGATATCTCGACACTTTAAAGCTCAAGAGAGTTGTGTCGAGATAATATAACTATCTCGACACAATGAAGAACTGAAGTGCAGACTTAAAGATGTCGACACTCAGCAGACAATAGTGTCGAGACAATTCAACTATCTCGACATATTGAAGATTTAAAGCAGATATCGACACCTTGTAGTATTATTGTGTCGAGACTGCTAAGATGTCTCGATACCTTGCAGTATTATTGTGTCAAGACACTTAGGACTTCTCAACACCTATAATTCTGAAGTTGTATAGAGTCAACACAGGAGTGTCAAGTCAAGTCATAAGTCTCATGTCAGCTACAGAGACTTGATATCACATCAAAAACTATTTGAAGGAAGACTTGAAGTATGATGGTGTATTGATGATGTAATCAATCAGAAGCAAACAACCAGTAAAGGCTATAAATAGAGGGGTCATCTACACAGAAATAAAAGAATCACACAATCAATCATTTCTCTCATTCTAATTTCTCCTAAGTCAGAGGAGGCCGACAACTCCAAGAAGAAGAAGGAAGATGCGGGTCTTCAAGAAAGTGTTATGATCCTTTCAACAAGTTGATCAGAGGATTAATGTGGACTGTTCTACAAGTTCTTCGAGGAAATCAAGTCGATCATCATCAAGAACATTACAGATCCAGAGAAGAATTATTTCAGTCAGTCTGCTTATCAAGAACCAATCCTGTACTACTGAATTGAAGAATCTGAATTCTTAGATAATTCAGATTACAAAATTGCTATTTTCTGAGATTACTTTCTTTCTTATTTACCTCTTAAATTTTGTAAGATCTCTTTGAGATCTGAGTGGGTAGGAGATAAATTCTATGAGTTGTAAGCTTGAATTATAAAGGCTGAGGTAGGTTTTTTGAGGGACCTGAGGTAGGTGATTTGTGTGGGATCACTGAGGTGTAAGCATGTGTTATAAAGGCTGAGGTAGGGTTCTTGAGGGACCTGAGGTAGGAGATTGGGTGGATCTCTGAGGTAGTACCTATTGGTCTGAGTTTCAGGTTTCTTAATATAAAATGAGCATGTAAGATCTGTTGATCTGAGTTGAAGAGGAGGAGAAATAACCTTATCTAGCACATTGCTAGTGAAGAAGAAGGGTGAAAGTGGATGTACCATAGATAGGTGAATCACTATAAATTCTCTGTGTTCTGTGGATTGCTTGTGCTATGTTCTTGTTAATGTTTACTTTTCAAGTATCTGCTGAACAATTAATCTAAGTGACAAAGAAATTTAAAAGACACCAATTCACCCCCCCTAGGTGATTAACTACCCATAGATTTATCTTTCAAGTGGTATCAGAGGGATGTTCTTCAAAGAAAGACATAACTGTTAGAAAAAGATCCTAAGGGTAGTTGATATATATCAGATCTCATGGCTTCAGAATCTCACAGAGAACTCAGTTCTATGAAGCTTCATATATGTACAAAGCATAATTTTTCTATTTGGATGATGAGGGTGAGATTGTTCATGGAGGCATCAGATCCAAGAATTTTTGTCATTGTACAAGAAGGATGATATATTCCCATGAAATTACTTGTCTTAGATGCAAATGTGCAAACCCCTAAGAGTCTGTCTAAGATGACAAAGGATGAGGTGGTTCTTGCCACCATGGATAAAAGAGAACAAAATATAATTGTCAGTGCAATAGATAATTCAACCTTTCAGAACTTAGAACACTGTAAAACATCCAAGGAGATGTGGGACACTCTAATAGTCTATATCGAAGGCATAGAAGAAGTCAGATATGACATAAAGTCTCTACTCAACAGGCTGTATGAGGCATTCAGGCAAGGGAAGACTGATGCTACAGAACTTTGTTATAAAAAGTTCTTTAGAATAGTCAATGACTTAAAGAATTATGGCAGAGAATTCTCAAACTATGAGCTTAATGACAAGTTTATGAGATCACTAAATAAAGAATGTGACATAAAGATTTGTGTTGTAAGAGAAATGGGCAATCTGAGGAAAAGGTTACCCCAGGATTTATATGGGAAGCTGTTATCACATGAGCTTCAATTAAATTCTAGAAAGGCTGAAGATGAATCTTCCTGAAGTTCAAATCAGACTAGATCTGGGTTTCAAAGCTGACACATCAAAGAATGCTAGAAGAGAAATTCCATCATCACCAAGAAGGGATGAAGACATAGTTAGCACTGGGGCTAGTTCTTCATCGGACAAATTGTCAGATGATGAATTGGCATTGTTCACCAGGAAATTCAAGAAGATGATGAGAAGAAGGAATCAATGGAACAAGAAGAAATCATCTGGATCAAGTTCCAGCAAAAATACAGACAAACATAGAAACAACTTTGTGGTCAGGTATGATTCAAATCAGAATAAACAAGTTACGACTGATATTATTTGTTATTGCTGTAATAGGCTGGGACATGTCATTGCTGACTATCCAGTAAAGAGAAAGGAGAACAGGAAGTCCAAGTAAATGAAGTTCTACAAAGATAAGAAGTTGGAAAAATGTCTGATTTCAAAGAAGCCAAAGACTTTATCTGATAATGATTCAGATTCAACTGAATCAGATGTAGAATATGCTCACGTTAGATTATTCTCCTGTGAAGAGGAATTCATCAGAGAGGCCATATACAAGGGCAATAACTCCACAACTTCATCACTCCATGGTGACTCTAAATATGATATGGAGGTTAACTTGATGACACTGTCTGATAATCCAGAAATAGAAATTGTTGAATGTTAGGATACTCAGGTAATCTTTTATTATTCTATTTTTTCTACAACTTTTGTTCAAGAGACTGAGGATGAGTTAGACTCATGTAAATCAAATTTTGAATCACATAAGTCCAACTCTGAGACTAAACGGTAGTAGCTCATGGTTAAGTTTTGAAAACTGCTAGAGGCTCTTGTAAAGAGCAAGAAGCTTGTCAAAGAACGAGCCATAGATATTGCATCACTATGAGGTTTTGAGTACCATCATAAGATGGCTACTCAGAAGATTGGTCTTCAATGTTCAAAGTTGGCTAAGCTAATTAAGATCATTGATGATCAAATCATGTCGCTAAAATAAAAAGATGCAACCATTCAGGAGTTAGAATTCAAACTCCAGAATGAGAAAAGACTTGTTCAGTTGTTTTCTAAACCTAATACAGTGCTCCCCATTATAGATACCTTCTCAGGAACTCCTGGAAGTGGACTTGGTTATGTTAAACCTAAGAGAATGAGAGGCAAAAAGCTGACAGGACAAAAGGGTCCAGCCATTCCACAACCTGTGTTTCAGACTAAGGGAAAAGAATTCCAGAAGTCTGGACCAGTAGGACCAAACTTATATATGAATAGAAAATCTATTCATAATGTGCTTGCTCCAAGGAAGACTGTTGTGACTAAGAGGAAAAACAACCATTTTTGCTCCCAGTCAAAATGCAACTGTCAAGTTTGTTGATTCTGGTCCTAAGAAATGTCAGCATAAAGTTCCTTTTGTTCCTCCGAAGAGGAGATACAATAAATATGAGTGCTGGTGTTGTGGAAATTTAAGATTGGACACTTTGCCCTGGACTGCTGGTTCAATCACATTGTGTCTCATGGGCAGAAAGTGTACCCAGCTAAGAAATTTTCAGGTGGTCTCAATGGAACCCTAGCTAACAAGCACCTATGACCCAAGACAATTTGGGTTCCTAAGGATAAATAAATTTTTATTTTGCAGGCATGTCCAAGCACCAGAGATAGGCCCATCTGGTACTTGGATAGTGGATGTTCCAGACACATTACTGGAACAAAGAGCAATTTGAGAGAGTTTATTCCAGTGAAGAATGGACCAAAAGTGATCTTTGGTGGAGCTGACAAAGGGACTACTAGAGGTTATGGTAAGATCTCAAATAGCTTAGTCACTTTCACTAAAGTAGCTTATGTGGAAGGGTTGCAACAAAACCTTATAAGCATAAATCAACTTTGTGATCTTGGCTATGACATTTCATTCCACAAGGATGAGTGCCACATAAAGAAGTCAAGTGACTAAGAGGTCATCTTAATAGGCACTAGATATGGGAATGTGTACTGTTTAAATTTTCTTTGCCTAAATTTAGACTCTCCAATATGCCTAGTTGCAAATAAGAAAGTCTCACACTGTGTCAAACAACACAAGAGGCTAGATCCTTTGAACTATAAGACCATAGGTAAACTATTAATTAAAGAGCTAGTTAGGAATGGTCCTAACATTAAATGCACTAAGGCGAGCATTTACTCTGCCTGCCAAAAAGGAAAGTAGACCAAAACTTCCATCAAAAGCATTGAAACCAAAGACTCTATGAGGTGTTTATACCTCTTGCATATGGACTTGTTTGGTCCTATGCCAGTTCATAATGTAGGAAAGAAAGTCTACACCTTTATGATTGTTGATGACTATTCCAAATTTACTTGAGTATTTTTTAAGGAAAATGTCTGAAACTCTTGATGTCTTCAAGACATTTGTCAAACAAATACAAAATGAATTGAACATTTCTGTGGTCATAATCAGAAGTGATTATGATACTAAGTTTCAATCTTAATGCATGACAAAGTTTTGTGAAGAACTTGGGATTCAACAAGAGTTTTCCTCTCCAAGAATGCCCCAGCAAAATGGGATTGCTGAGAAAAAGAACAGGACACTCATTGAAGCTGGAAGAACCATGCTGAGTGATTCTTCTCTTCCAGAATATTTTTGGGCTAAAGCTGTTAACACAACATGTTAGGTTCTTAATAGAGATTCAATCAACAAAAGCCCAAATAAGATTCCTTGTGTGCTAATGAAGGGCAGAAAACTAAACTTGCCCTTTTTCAGAATCATTGGATGTAGATGTTTTGTCCTTAATAATGGGAAAACATACTTAACTAAGTTTGCTGAGAAGTCCTATGAAGGCATATTTGTTGGTTATGGTAACAACAATAAGGGATATTGGGTCTACAACTTGAGGGATCAAGTTGTAGTGGAATCTGTTCATCTTTTATTTGGTGAAAGTTCTATGTATTACAGTGATAAGCTAGGTACATCAAGCATAATAGGAGAAGACTTGATGCTAAAGGAGCTGCTAATAGAAGACTTGGTTCTAGCAAACCAAAGTATACAAGATGGAGTCAACATTGTTGAGGAAGAACTTGCATAGGAACAACTAAAAGAATAGACTCGGCAATAAGATGAAGCTATTCAAAGTGAAGAGGTCACATTACCAGTTGTTATTAGACATCTAAGAGATCATCCAAGAGAACTGATCATTGGAGATGCAGATCATGGTGTGAACACAAGAAGTAGACAACACAACACTGTAATGTACTCAAGTTTTCTATCTCAAACAGAACCAAAGAAGTTTGAAGAAGCCAATATTGACCCATTTTGGATAGAGGCTATGCAGGAAGAATTAGACTAGTTCAAGATATGTAATGTCTGGAAGCTGGTTCCCAGAATAGATGATTATAACATCATAGGAACCAAGTGGATCTACTGGAACAAACTGGATGAGCATGGTGTTATAGTCAGAAACAAGGCTAGACTGGTTGCAAAGTTATATAGACAAGAAGAAGGTATAAATTTTGATCAAACCTTTGCACCAGTGGCTAGATTAGAAGCTATTAGACTCTTCCTAGCAAATGCAGCCTACAAAGAATTCAAGGTTTACCAAATGGATGTGAAGTCAGCCTTCCTTAATGGCAACCTCAAAGAAAGAGTCTATGTTGAGCAACCCTCATGTTTTATTGACTCTACTCATCCTAATTATGTTTATCTTCTATTAAGAGCACTCTATGGATTAAAACAAGTCCCAAGGGCATGGTATGAGACTCTGTCTAAATTCTTTCTAGAGAATAAATTCTCAAAAGGGAAAATAGACAAAATACTATTCCTAAGAGAAGTCAAAGACAAGACCATCTTAGTACAAATATATGTAGGTGATATTATATTTGGTTCTACTGATAAGTCACTTTGCACTAAGTTTGCCAACCTTATGCAAGGTAAGTTTGAGATGAGTAGCATGGGTGAACTCAAGTTTTTCTTGGGTCTCCAAGTTAAGCAAAATGTTGATGGAGTTTCATTAGTCAGTCTAAGTTCACCAAGGAGTTAATCAAGAAGTATGACATAGAAACAACCACTTTCATGAGAACTCCTATGGGGTCCAGTATGTATTTAGACAAGGATGGTTCTGGAATGCTAGTTGATATCACCTTGTATATGGGCATAGTTGAATCACTACTCTATATAACTTCCAGTAGACCAGACATAGTGTAATCTAATTGTGTCTATGCTGGGTATCAAGCTTGCCCTAAGGAGTATCACTATACAACAGTCAAAAGAGTATTGAGATATCTAAAGGGCACACCTAATCTTGGCCTATGGAATCCCAGGAATAGTGATTTTGAACTAACTAGTATTTCAGATGCAGATTATGCAGGTTGTAAAGAAGACGGGAAAAGCACTTCAGGTTCATGTTAGTTTCTTGGAAGAAGGCTAGTATCATGGAGCAGCAAAAAGCAAACAAGTGAAGCAATATCCACTGTTGAATCTGTGTACATTTCAGTTGGGAGTTATTGTGCACAATTGCTTTGGATTCTGCATCAATTACAAGACTACAACATTCAGCCAAGTAAAATTCCATTATATTGTGATTCTACTAATGTTATTTCAATTGCAAACAATCATGTGTCACAAAGTAGAACTAAACATATTGAGATTAGATATCACTTTATTAGGGAGCATGTAGAAAATGGAGAAATTAATCTAGAATTTGTTCCTACAAATAAACAGAATGCTGATATTTTCACTAAGCCCCTAGATGAAGAGCAATTTAATTTCTTTAAGTTTGAACCTGACATATTAAATCTAGAATAATTAATTCATACAGACTGATGAAAATAAAAATATATATATTAGTCAGTAATTAAGTTTACTTACCTAAATATCAGGAATAGACTTCAAAGTGTCAAGTATCTATAGTTCTAAAAACAAAATATTGACTAAGTAAAAAGTTTTGTCGAGACACCAGAGAATGTGTCGAGACATCAAAGAAAGTGTCGAGACACCAAAGAATGTGTCGAGACATCAAAGAATGTGTCGTGACATCAACGAAAGTGTCGAGACATCAAAGAATGTGTTGATACACCAAAGTAAGTGTCGAGGCATCAAAGGGTGTCGAGACTCTAAGGTATATGTCGAGAGACATTATCCTTGTGGCGACTTGTGTTGACACATCTCGATATATAATGTTTCAAGTGTCGACACTAGGCCTTTTCCTAAAAATTAGGAATAGTTTAAATAGAGCACGTCATTTCATCTTCAAGAAAGATTAGACTATAAATAGTGTGTGAGAGAAGAATTCGACTACGGTTTCTTAATATTGTGAACAGTTGATTTCTGAGTGTCTAGCCCTAGAACCCAGATCAGTCAACATTCATCAACCATTTCTCTCCACTCTCATGGCACCCAAGAATGACGACAACATCTTCTAAGGTTATGAACTTGTTCAAAATGGATTCAACTCGGCGTCTGATGAAATTACAAATGTAATAACCCTAATCACTAAAGAAGGATTGGAATATCTGTTTTCAGAACCTTCAAATGTCTAGAAACGAGAAGTTTTAGAATTCTTTTCAAATGCTCATCTCGACTCAAACACTAACAAGATTAAGTCTAAAGTGAATGGAACAAAGGTCAAAATCGTAACCAGAAGATTGGCCAAGATATTTCAATTGCCAAGAATTGATCAAGAAGATGGCCTAGATTCTACCAAGAATGACGAAGCTTTGGAGTGGTGTGGATTGGCCCTAACCACAATGCTTGGAAGCATCCTGATCATGAAGGATATGAATACCCAGGGCAAATTCTATCAGAGATTATAGGAAAAGTACTTTTATGCACAACAGGAGCACATGACAGAATCTCTGCTCAAATGTTTGACTTGATGACATGGATAATCTTCAAAGTGAAGACAAAATAGAGCAAAATTGTCTTTGACCAAATAGCTAAAAACATCAAGAAGCCCAATGAAGGATGGTATGAAAGATACCACCTGAGGGGTTAGATCTGTTTAACTCTAGAGGGGAGTGAATAGAGTATTTTAAAATCTTATTAGATTTTTATTGCGGAATTAAAATAGTAATTCTTATATGTGTAATCAGTTGGTGCAGAAATAAATTAAACTATTCAGCAAGCAGCACACAATGAAGATAAAAGACCATCACAGACGACACAAGAATTTTATAGTGGTTCCCCTAAACTTGGGTACATCCACTCTTCTACCACCCTGATAGGAATCTACTCAAGTTTTTGATCAGGTGCCCTGACACCAATCAGGTTTTTGCTCAGGTTCCTTATCACCACAAGATCTCATTCAGGTAGATCAGGAAACCCTTCAGGCTTTTGATCAGGTGCCCAAAAACCAAATCAAGTCTTTTGATCAGGAGACATGCAACCAAGTGTTTAACTTTTAAAGGGGGTTGGAACCCTGTGTACAGTGGGGTGAAAGAAATAAAAACTATATGTTGTCTTCTCTTTTCTCAAAACAACTGAGAAGACTTGTGGATCCTTGATGGTATCAAAGCTCCCCCTGAGATGAAGTTCTGTTCTATAAGATTGAGAGCTTTTCAGGGTGTATAGGTCTTCTTGAAAAAGTTCTCCAGAAAGCTGTAAACATATGAAGTTGATTGTCTCTTGAAAGGTTGCTGGAAGAAGAACACTTGATGAAGACAGTGCGGAACTCTTTCTCTTGAATAATTTCTTGTGTGTTGTCTTCCTCAAAAAAAACTTAAATATATTATCTACAGCAAAGAGGTCTCGGAGTTTTAATTCGATTGCCTTGATTGAATGCTGAAATCTTGGAACTTGGACAACGGCTAGAAGAGCAATAATGTAATTCCTTAACTGTCCCAAGAATTAGCTGATAATGACTCTATGAAAACCAGTAATTAATGTTGTCATATGAACGGCTATATTCTGAGAATCTAATCATTAATTACTCAAAGAAATATAAGCAATAAAATAAGCCTAATCAATTTGAAATAACTGCAGAGAATAGAAATGTTGAACTGGAAATTTTCGTCGATCTGAGATCCTGGATCGTCGAACTCAACCTCTCTTTCGTCGAGCTGAGACCTGAGATCTTTAAACTGAAATACAGCTTTCCATACTGGGCTCCACGATAGTCGAACAGAGATAAATGATCGTCGAACTCAAAGCCTAATAGAAGATCAGAGTTCGTCGAACAAAGATAGAAGATCGTCGAACTCAAAGTCTGATAGAAGATCAGAGTTCATCGAACAGAGATAGAAGATCGTCGAACGACTTCTTCAACATGAAATTTTTGCCTTGTTCTGGTTTCTGTAAACTTCTAAGTCTTCTAAGGGCTTGGTCTGATCAATATGACTTGTTGCCCTACCCTATAATCTAATGAAGACCTATGACCCTAGACTATACAAGGAGGGTCAATCTATGCAACCCTAATAGTGAACCTTAGCCTAAATGCTAAACACAGGTGGGGTTCCAACAATCTCCCCCTATTTGGGTGAGGTCACTATATACAATGCATAAGAAGAAAAAAAAATACAATCATTCAACATGAAAGTAAATATCTGACAAAATGAAAAACAATTCAGCAGATAAATATACACAGATAATAAAATTGTTTTAGGGCCTGTCTGAAGGAGGAGCATAAGAAGAAGGTTTAGTAAATACAATCTCCCTAAGAGGATCTTCTGCTTCTCGCTTGGACATCTTCAGGTCTTGAACTCCCAGAATTTTTACAGTAGAAGCTCTTGGAACAACAACTTCTGGGTGTATTTGCATGTAAGCATTAGGATCAAAGAGATGTTTCTCTACCTCAAATTTGTCAAGTTCTTTTTGTCTGTAGGTAGACATTGTGGTGAATTGTGATGGATCAGATCCTTTTGCTTTAGCTTTGTTTATCTGAGATAAGCCAACCAATTCTTGGAACCTAGCCATTTTGAAGTTGAGATCTAACTCAGGTTCATAACCTGGAGATGGAGGTCTCCCTATATCAGTTGAAACATCCTGACCAGTCCTTTATGGCTTCCTGAAAATAACAGACTGTTGCTGAAAATTTGTTGAAGGATGATTCTCTTCAGATTTTCTAGCATAATAAAAACTTGGAGGTCTGCATTCATTGTGTTTTCCAGCAAATCTGTATTGGTGTTGTCTTCCTTTTCCACAAGAGTGGCCACCTCTGGAATAATATCTAGAAGATCTTCCTTGACTGTGAGGGGCATAAGTCTTGGTTGCTGGGAGGAGGTTGACTTGGACGCAATGTTTCCTGAGGCACCTGCAGCAGGATGAGGAGGAGGAGGTGGATCTTTCATGAATCTCTTCACAGGAGAAGATTCAGACCTCTTCTTCTTCTTCTGAGCTTTTGCATGTTTCCTTGACAACTTCATCCAATGAGGAGTTATTGGAGTCAAAGGAATGTTATATAAGATGTAATAATGAATATCATTGTTTGGATTGGGCTTGGGAGCAGCCTTTCCTGGAGCCTTCCTCTTCTTTGATTTAGATCTCTTGAAATTGTCAGAATCAGAATCATCATCAGAATCCTCATCATCATCATCACTGGAATCACTAGAAGGAACATTGTATAACTCATTAATCTGCTTTAATTGCTCTTCTGAAATAGATACTCCTTAAGCTGGAGCTGAAATTCTCTCTATAGATTGCTTTTCAACCTGAGGCTGTGCTGGAGGTTCTAGAACTACTGGAGCTACTGTCTCTGCAACATTTTCAGAATTTAACAATTTTTCTTCTTCTATATATGCCATAATGATCTCATCTAGATCAGGAAGAGGACTGCCATCCATCTTGTATGTTGGAGCTGAGATGGCCTCTGGAGAAAAGGAGAAGACAAAGGTTGGAAGAGAGAGAGCCTTGGGCTCAGAAGACTCATCCTCAGCAATTTTAATAGACTCAGCCTCTGGAGCTGGAACAAGCTCAGGCTCTGGAGCTGTAAAGCTGCTCTAAATAAGCTGTAAAATTTTTGTGCTCACTAGAGCAGTATAACAGACAATATCTGGGCAGAACTGATTGAAAACAAATGAAATAATGTTGTTGTGAGTCAAATCAAAGGAGTCTAGAATAGCAGTCAGTTCAACTGAAGGAGAGATGGTAACTTCTCCAATAGAGAGAACATCCAAAGAATAAACTGAATCATCTGTCTCTGAATCTATAGCCAAACTTTCTGCTAGCTCTATTTCTTGTGCATCTGGTATCTCAGTATCTGAAATAACTGTATCTACAAGAACTGCTGCTTCTACTACTGTTGCTGCTGCTGGATGAGGGGGAACTTCTTCGTAGAACATCTCCCCCTACCTGGTATTAGGAAGACCTGATGTCAGGCCCCTAAGTGAAGAAGGGCCAGAGAAAGAAGCAATCTGAGTAGATAAGGAATTGATGGAAAGAATTAGAGATGAAATGGCATCCTCTATGACAGATTTGATGGTTGGAGTGAGAAGAGAGATGATGGTAGATGGATCAGATGAAGAAGATGGGAGAGAAGAAGTGGTGATACCACAAGAAGTACATACATTTAACGAAGTGGATGGAGGAGAAGGTAGAATTGGAGGGATAATGGTGGATGTGGAGGGAATGACTGGAGGAGTGAGTGGAGGGATGTCAGATGTGATATCCATAGGAGTGTTATCAGCAAGTAGAGATTGTGGAGAAGTATGTATTGGTGATTGTATTGGTGATGGGGATGGTGTTGGTGTTGTGAGGAGATTGAAGATGGGAGACATTTATGTAGATACAGAAGTGGTGAATAGAATCTCCTGATGGTGGTGAGGTAGACGAGATTGAGGTAATGAGGTATGAGGTGGAGAAGGAGGAGGAGGATTCTCTGGTGCCTGTTCAGTAGGTTGAGGAGTGGCTACTATAGTCCTTGTATCCTCTGAAGTCCTTAAGGAAGAGGAGGCCCTGGAGGGCTTTGAGGTGGTCCTTTCCCATTTTCCAAAGAGAGCTGAGTTCAGTCTCCTGGAAGCATTGATGAAAACTGTTGGAGACACCAGCAGTTGAGAACATTTCTCCTCGAGAAAAATGCCCAAAATCCTCCCAAAGCAGACTTCTATTTTATTATTTTTTTTAATAAAATCAAATAGAATGTTACCCCAATTCACTGATTTCTTATTTACCAGGGCAGTCATCAGAAGGATTTGGTGCTTAGTAATATAGTCATGGGTGGTGTACTTCCCAAGCAGCACCTTACCTACTATGTCGGCCAGAAACTTGTACTCAACAGACAAGTTCTTCTTCAGTAACTTACTAGGGTTTCCCTCGATGTGACCCATCCGTGTAAGCATTTCACCAAACTCATCACTCTCTAGTTCTATATCGTCATTTTCATTAATAAAACCAAATATCTCAGAAAGAATATCATGAGTTAGAATCACCTCCTATCCAGTGAAGGTGCCGACTAGGGTTTGTCCGTCTAGAGAAGATGACGAGAAAACCCATTCTTTTATCTCTGCCACAGGAAGCTTCATACCAGTAGTCATCACCTTGAGAAGTTGTGGCTCATCGAACAATTTCAAAATTTCTTGGAAGATTTGGTCTGTATGCTTGAAGGAGTTCATGTCTATGTCTAACCCAGCGTCGAACTTCATCCTGGAGTGGTGCGCCGCCGAAATCACCATGAGAGATCCCGTAAGGAAAAAACAAGAGATCAAGTGCAAAGGAAATTGAAAGAGCGGGACGGATTTTGTCTATAACTTTGATTATAAGGTCTTTAGAAGATGAAAAGACGATCTCCGTCCAACGAAAAAGAAAAGATCTTCGATCTGAGTTCGACGAAGTATTTTAATAGAAAATGCGTTCGTCGAACTCTGTCTGAAGAAGACGAATAAATCGTCGATCTCTGTTCGACGATAAATTCACTGAAGCAGGGATCGTCGATCTCCGTACGACGAAAACTGTTTCACTAAGAAGTGATCGTCGAATTACGTTCGACGAACTCTTCACGAGGAGTTCACAGATCGTCGGCCTCCGTTCAACGAACTGTCAACAAATCATCGACCACGGACAAAATTTAAATTAACTCATCTCCATTGATCATTCCTAACTGATTTAAGAAAAATAGATGTTTCTTCTCATCCATTGGTTTGGTGAAGATGTCTGCTCTTTGTAAATCAGTGGAAATAAAGGCAAGATTAATTTTATTTTTGTCTACACAATTTCTAATGAAATGATGTCTTATTTCTATATGCTTGATCCAACTATGATGCACTGGATTTTGTGTTATAGATATAGCACTGGTACTATCACAATATATAGTTGAATTATTTATATTGTATCCATAATCCAGTAGTTGGTTTTGGATCCACAAAACCTGTGAGCAACAACTGCCAGCAGCTATGTATTCTGCTTCTGCAGTTGATGTGGACACAGAGGTTTGCTTTTTACAGAACCAGGACACTAGCCTATCACCAAGGAACTGGCATGTTCCTGTTGTGCTTTTTTTTCCACTCTACATCCAGCATAGTCAGCATCTGAAAATCCAGTTAAGTCAAATTCTGACTCTGATGGATATAAAAGTCCTAGATTTGGACAACCCTTTTATATATCTCAAAATCCTTTTTAGCAAAATATAGTGACATTCTTTAGGGTTCACTTGGAACCTAACACAAATGCATGTAGCAAACATGATGTCTGGCCTACTTGATGTGAGATATAATAGGGACCCAATAATGCCACTATATAACTTCTGATCAACAGATTTTCCATGCTCATCAGAATCTATCACAGCATTTGTAGCCATGGGTGTCTTCATTGCTGAGGCATCACATATCTCAAATCTTTTAATAAGCTCCTTAGCATATTTAGATTGTGAGATGAAGATACCATCAGATGATTGCTTCACTTGGAGACCGAGGAAATATGAAAGTTCACCCATGCCACTCATCTCAAACTTTGAATGCATGAGGTCCGAAAACCTTTTGCATAGTTTGGGATCAGCTGAGCCAAAGGTAATATCATCTACATAAATTTGTACTAATAAGATTTTATCTTTATGATGCTTAATAAAAAGAGTCCTATCTACAATGCCTCTAGAAAATTTATGCTCTAACAAGAAGCTAGCTAAGGTCTCATACCAAGCTCTTGGAGCTTACTTTAAACCATAGAGAGCTTTATGCAATCTAAATACATAAGATGGATATGTTGGAGAGATAAAACCTGGTGGTTGCTCCACATATACTTCTTCTTTGAGTTCTCCATTCAGAAATGCACTTTTGACATCCATTTGGTAAACTTTGAACTTTTTGAATGTAACATTTGCAAGGAAGATTCTTATAGCCTCAAGCCTTGCAATATGAGCAAATGACTGATCATAGTCAATGCCTTCCTCTTGCCTATAGCCTTGAGCTACTAGCCTTGGCTTATTCCTCATGATGTTTCCTTTTGCATCCAACTTATTTCTGAACACCCATTTGGTTCTAATGACTGGGTAGTCTTTGGGTCTAGGAACCAAATCCCAAACTCTACATCTCTCAAATTGATTGAGCTCCTCTTGCATTGTAATGATCCAGTGGGGATCTTGCTCAGCATCTTTAATGGATTTGGGGCTCAAGTTGAGAGAGGAAATAAGCAAACATCAAGTCAGGGTTGATTTGATGCCTTGTTTGCACACCAACTGAAATGTCTCCAATCACTTGAGATCTAGGATGATCTCTAAATGTGACAAAATCAGTGGGAGGAGCTGGTAGGGCAACAACTTGGGGAATAAATTAATCTTATGGAATTTCATTTGCTGTTGGATAGGGTTCAGCCACCTCTAAACTTTCTTCCTCACTTTCTTCCGCAACTTGTGGAGAGGGATGTAATGGAACCTCTTTGGTGAGTCTTAGATCATCCACTCTCTCACACAAGTGAGGTACCTACAATGTGCTGTTAGTAGAAATTTCTTTCTCCTTATAAGACATGTTAGCTTTATCAAAAGTTACATGAATAGATTCCTTAATTTTTAAAGTAAATTTATTAAACACCCTATAAGACTTGGGAATATCCTAGAAAAATTCCCTCTGCGGCCTTAGCTTCAAACTTTCTAATATATTTCTTGTCATTGTTATGAATATAACATATGAAACCAAATATTTTAAAATATGTGATTTTAGGTTTCTTCCCTTTAAGCAATTCATAGGGAGTCTTATTCTTAAGTTTATGTATTAAGCTTCTGTTCAGTACAGAGTTTGTTTTGCTCACAGCCTCTGCCCAAAAGGATAGGGGCATGTAAGCATCTGTAAGTAATGTTCCTGTAGCTTCAATTAGTGTTGTATTTTTCCTTTCAGCTACACTATTTTGTTGAGGAATTCTAGGAGCTGAGAAGTAATGCCTGATACCGTCCTTCTCACAGAACTCTTGCATAAGAAGAGACTCAAACTCAGTGCCATGATCACTTCTGATTAATGCATCTTGAGTAGAGTACTCAATCTGTATGGTCTTGATAAAATCTGTAAGAACCTTGAATGTATCTGACTTAGATCTCAGAAAGAATACCCAAGTGAATCTTGAGAAGTCATCTACAATAACTAGAGTATAAGATTTCACTCCTAGGCTTTGTACAGCAATAGGGCCAAAAATGTCAATGTGTAGCAAGTACAAGATCCTAGATGAATCACTCTTATTAACTGATTTAAAGCTAGATTTAGTTTGCTTGCCTAATTGACAAGCCCTACAGAGGCCTTCCTTCTTGTAGGGACTTGAAGGTAATCCTCTAACAAGGTTGTCTTTAAATAATCTAGCAATATTTTTCAAATTAACATGACCTAACATAAATCATTCTGGTTGCTAACAAGATTAAATAAACAAATATCTGATGTTACAGATTGAAAATTAACTACATATATGTTGCCTTGTCTATTTCCAATTAAAATAGTTTGGTTTTCTTTAGTTGAAATAATACAAGAACTTGAGTTAAAAGATACCTGATAACCTTCATCACATAGTTAATTTATGGAGATGTGGTTATGTTTCAGTTCACTTACATATGCAACCTTTTTTAAAGTAACCGCTCCAATCTTAACTTCTCCAAAGCCTACACTCTGGCCATAATTTGAGTCACCAAAGATCACCTTTTGTCCTAACTTGGACTTGTAATTATTTAGGTTGTCCTTGTTGCCAGTCATATGTTTGGAGCATCCACTGTCCAGATACCATTATTGATTAAAAACTGGACAGCTCTTTAAGTGCAAAGGAAAAAAATTAGTGGTTCTTGACCTAGATTACCTTGGGCCCTTTATTTTCCTGATATGAAAAACTTGATATAACAAAAAATTCAGGTTGAGATTTATATCCTAAGGTATGGTATCTCCTAGGTGGAATTACCCAATTAGCAAATGGATTAACAGGTTTTCTAGTTTGATTAAAATTTCTGTTAAAGTTATGATTTTTGTTAAGTCTGACTGGGTTCGACGAAGTGTTGTAAGTTCGTCGCTCGGAGTTTGACGAGATGGGATGAGATCGTCGATCTCTGCTCAGAGAATGAATACATTCATTTTCTGTGCCCCAAGTTCGTCGATCTCTGCTCGAAGAACCATACAAGGTTTTTCTATCGCAGTAAGACTAATTTTTATGGCTAATGTTGGCATTCATAGATCGTCGATCGGAGTTCGACGAACTATCCATATTTAGTCGATCTGAGTTTGACGAAATCTGTTGAACATTATTTTTATTTAGATTTTTCTTGTTTATATTCTTTTGATTTTTAGATTTAATTAAGCCTTCTGTGGGTTGCTTATTGTATATTACTTCTTTTCCTTTAGCTAAAACAAATTTTATGGGGGTTGATAATATATTTTTCTTAATTATGGGAGGTAAGCTTGATGAAGCACCTAAGCCCAGCTTGTCATTCAGTCTGGCATTGACTGAACTTGTGATGTCCATCAGCTTAAGGCTTCTCCCATTGAGAGATTCATCAAGTTGCCTGGCCTCACATAATTCTATTTTCCGAGAAATGATTTGTTCATTTGCTAAAACTAAATCATCCTTGAGCTTAGGGTTTTTAGAAAATAGATTATCAAATTCAGCTTGCCTATCTCTTAGCATTTTGATTTTTTTTCATATTTTATTAGATCATTACATAAGGCTTTGAATTTATTTTTAAAATCAATAGAATTGAAATCAAAAGAAGAGATTACCTGATCCTCTTCTATCTCTGATTCATCTTCTGATTCCTCAGACTGAGTTTCTGCTTGTTCTTCAGCATCAGGCCTGCTGCATGAGTCATTGATTACCATGAGGCAGACTTCTCTTGCCTTGGCTTCTTCTTCATCTTCATTAGAGCTGGAAGATGAGGTCTCTTCATCATTATCACTCCAAGTTTCAGCAATGAAGCCTTTCTCCTTTCTTTTATGTTTGCTAGAGGAGTGTTTGCTTGAGTGCCTGCTTAAGTTCTTTTTATTTTCTTTCTCTTTTATTCTGTCTCTTTTTTGAGCTTCAGGGCATTCAGGAAGAATGTGCCCAGGCCTTCTGCATCCAAAGCAGATAATCTCCTTGGTAGGAGTTCTGTCATACTTAGGTTTATCATCACTCTTGGATGGCCTTCTCCTGAAGTCTTTCTTGGCTAGTTTGTAGAACCTTTTGGCTAGCAAAATCATCAACTCTTCATTGTCAGGAAGGGTTTCTAATTATTCTGTTGCTTTGAAAGCAATATTCTGCTCCTTCCTTGAAGAGGTTGAGGCCTTTAGTTCAGCAGCCTCCCTGGTCTTGATTAACTACTCATAGGATTTTATCTTTCCAAGAAGAGATTCAGTGGATATCTCATTCAAACTTCTAGCTTCCTTCATTGGCCAGTTCCTGGAGTCCCAAGTGCTGAGGAAGCACATTAGGATCTTGTCATTAATCTCAGTTAAGGAGATATCTTTATCCAGGGTCTTTAGTTCATTGATGATAACATTAAGCATGTTATACATCTCAGCCACTATTTCAGATTCCTCCTTCTTGAAGTTCTCATATTGAGATATTAGGAGGGATCTTCTATCCTTTCTCTCATCTACTGAGCCTGCCACCATCTGGTTTAGAGTGTCCCAGATTTTATTGGCAGAAGTGCATTCAGCCACCTTTTGAAATATGTCATCTGACATAGTTTGGGCCAGTATATTCATAGCTTTTGCATCAACTATTTTGGCTTTCTTCTGGGCATCAGTCCACTCATGTGGTGGAACTGCATGAGTGCTTGAAGTTGATGTGGATGTAGTCACTGCTGTAGGTTGAGGGGGTCCTGTTAAAATTGAATTGAAAATATCCTCATAAATAGAATTCATGTAAAGCTTGATTCTTGCCTTCCAGAGTGCAAATTTGTTCAAGTTGCAGACTGGAGGTCTGGTGCTCGCATAATATTTATTATGTGCCATTGTTGTAATAACAGAAAAACTTAAGAAGAGAAAAACAATCTAACAAGGATCTTGGTTCAGATGTGAATCTGTGAAACCAAAGAAAACAAGGCTCTGATACCAATTGAAGGATGGTATGAAAAATACCACCTGAGGGGTTATATCTGTTTAACTCTAAAGGGTGGGGGGTGAATAGAGTATTTTAAAATCTTATTAATTTTTTATTACTGAATTAAAATAGTAATACTTATATGTGTAATCAGTTGGTGCAGAACTAAACTAAACTATTCAGCAAGCAGCACACAATGAAGATAAGAGAGCATCACAGACAACACAAGAATTTTATAGTGGTTCCCCTAAACTTGGGTACATCCACTCTTCTGCCACCCTAGTAGGAATCCACTCAGGTTTTTGATCAGTTGCCCTGCCACCAATTAGGTTTGAAAGTGCAAGCTAGATCTGATATACTCTAGAGGGGGGTGATTAGAGTATATGGTGCTTAAAAACTTTTTACAACAGTTGTTGTAATCTGAGTGAACAGGGAAGCAAATAGTAAATCTAAACACAGCAGCTCTCTAATCACAATCTACAAAAGAAGCTAATCACAGATCACAGCCAGGAACAAAAATAAAGACAAGCAACCAGAAGACACAAGGAGCTATAGTGGTTCCCCTAAACTTGGGTACATCGACTCTTCTACCACCCTAGGTAGGAATCAACTGCAGGACAAGTTGATCAGGTGTCCTGGGCACCAATGAGCTTTTGAAAAGGTGCTCAAAAACCAAACCAGATTTTTTGATCATGTGTCTTGCCACCAATGAGCTTTTGATAAGGTGCTCAAAAACCACACACAAACTTTTGAAGGGAGTTTGAAAAACCCTTTACAGAGGTGGGGATGAGAGAGTGATGGAAGTCTTCTCTTTCTCAAAGCAGCTGAGAAGACTATGTGGATATTGGTGTTGTCAAAGCTCCCCCTGAGTTCTTGAGATGTTCAGGAAATGAAGCTTTGCTGTAGGGTGATAGGCCTTCAGAAATTGATCTCCAACAATTGATGATTTCAGCAACAGCTGAAATGTGAGGTGTCTGGAGTCTTGAATGATGATGGCCTTGAACACTAGAATCAAAAGGGATCTGAAAATTTCAGATTTGTTGATCTCCTTTTGGTGATGGTGTTCTTGTGAGAATCTTGAGACAGAGAATGTCTACAGCTTTCTTTCTTTTTCTCTTGAATGATTGTTGTTGAGAAAGCTGTTGTTGCAGAGAAGAGTTGTAGCAGAGAATATTTTGTTGTTCTTCTTCTTGTGCACTCCCTTCTTCTTCTTTTTTCTTGTTCACTCTCTTGTCCTTGGTATGCTTGTCGTGAGAGATTTAAAAATCTTTTCTTTTATTCCTTTTGTTCTGAGTAGAGATGATCCACTGTCCAGATAGCCGTTGGCCTGTCATTAATTACATCCTTAATTGCAATTATCTTTTGGGGAAAGTCCAATGAAAATATTCCTTGATAATTCCTTGAAACTTGCTCCAGAATAAATGAAAACGGCTACAAAATCTTCTGAATTAATTGCTGACAATAACTCCTTAATTGTTCTGAATTTGAATCTTGAAAATCATTTAACTCTTCAAAAAAACGTCAAACTGAGCTCTACTATCGTCGAACTGAGCTCAGCGATTTGGACTTAGACAGCAACAGAGATCGTCGATTTGAGCTCAATGATCGTCGAACTGAGCTCAGAGATAGAAAATCAATACTGGAGTCAAGATAGTCGAACTGAGATCGAAGATCGTCGAATGGAGTTTGACGATTTGTTGAAGTTGAGCTCAGCGATCGTCGAATGGAGTTCGACGATCCGTCGAATTGAGCTCAACGATCGTCGATTGGAGTTCGATGATTTGTCGTACTGAGCTCGACGAAATGACTTAGTCTCCAAACTGAAAAACCTTGGTCTTGAGGGCAGCTTCCAAACCTAACTACTAACCCTTAGAATCAATTCTAATTGACCTTTAGATCTATACAATGAGGTCAAAAACAGGTTTCCTAAAGACATAGTGATCCTGACCCAAATTAGTAATAGGGTGTTCCAACAATCTCCCCTTATTTGGGTTAGGATTACTATTTACAGAAATTGGAGAAATTAAAAACAACATACAAAGCAACAATACAGAAATGCAATAATCAAAGCATTGCAGAAGCACAGATATATCTCAGATAGATTACAAAACAGAATAATTGTCACCTTACAGAATTATTCTTTCTCCTTGCTCTTTATAAGTTTAATTTCTCTATTTGGATTGAGAGCTTCCTTCTTTGATCTTCTGTCATCAGCTATACCTAAAGAAGTTTGTTGTTTAGGCCTTGGTACCACAGCTTCAGGGTGCAGCTCCATGTATCTTTCAGAATCAAAGAACTTGCTGGAGGCATATCTTTTAAGTTCCTTCTTTCTTTGTTCTGACAATGTAGTAATGCTTGAGGTGTCCTTGCCTTGCTCTCTTGCTTTCTTAATTTGATCTAAGACAGTTAATTCTTTCATTCTAGCAGTCCATGCAGTAGGATTATTCTCTGGATCCTCAAAGGGCACTGGAGGTTCATATCTGTTGGAAGCATTATCTGGAGGAGCTCTGGATGAGACTAATTCTTTCAACTTGTAGGGAAAAGGACCTGAAGTAGTGTCAGATGAAGCTTGTCCTTCCCTTGAGTAAGGATGTTGTCTAGAATAGCCCTTGGAGTAAACTTGGAATTCCCTTTGGCTTCCTCTATAATTTCCTCTCCTTGATTGAGAACCTCTAGATTGGCCTCCCCTATATTGAGATCTTGCATGAGGCTGATAGGGGGTTTGGCTTCTAGCAGAGGGATGAGCAGCAGAGCTACCACCTGCACCTGCATCAGCAGGAGGAGGTGGAGGAGGATGATGAAACTGAGAAGATCCTTTTTCATATTTCCTTTTCTTCTTCATAGCTTTTAGTTGATTCTTGGAATATTGCATCCAATGTTCAGTAATGGGGCAGTCATGAAGAATGTAATAAGAAATGTCATTAGTGTCTTTGACTTTAGCTGGTGGAACTCTTTTCATAGCCTTGCTTCTTACTTTTCTTTTCCTGGCTATAGTGGCTGAAGAATCATCAGAATCAGTCCTGTATTCATCACTCTCAGAGCTTTGCTCATCATATAAAGCATCAAACTTTTTCAGATAATCTTTCTGAAGTTAGGTTGGAGCAGACGAGGCAGTGGTGATAGCAGTTGTAGCAGTAGCAGTAGTAACAGCAGAAACAAAAGTTCCAGGGGCAATACTCTCAGAAGATATAGCAGCAGTAATGACAGCAGCAGCTGGGGTAGCAACAGATTCAGATAAAATAGTTTCAGACACAAAACTTTCAGATCCAATAGGTTCAGCATCAGCAATAACAGCAGTAATAGCAGTAGGCTCAAAATAAAATGGCTCTGTCTGCATATCCTCAAAAACTGAAACATCAGCAGCATCAGAACTAACAGCAACATTATTGATAGCAGGAGTAGCAGCAGCATCACTGGAAATAGAAGGCTCAGCAGTAGAGAGGGAATTTATATAAGAGCTAATTAAGCTGGTATCACAGCTTGAGAAGGGCACAATGGCCTTGGAGAGGTCTTCTGCTGGCTGGACTGTAATGCTTACTGGGAGACAGCTTAAGTAGACTGAATCAAAATCTAATAATAAGGACCTGAGGTCCACTGAGAAGACTGCAACTTGAGGTGGTGTTGAAACTGGAGCTTGAGTTGAAGAGACAGCAGCAGCAGCAGCAGGCAATCTAATATCTTCATGAGGCATCTCCCCCTGCCTAGATTAAGAGAGAGCTGGATCAAGGCACCCAGATGAAGGGATTGCCTGAGGAAAGAGAGAAGATAGCCTGGCAAAAAGGGATGCAACTGACTATATAAGTGGAGCCAAGGAGGTCTCCAACAGAAGTGAGAACCTGGGGGCTATCAGCTCATATAATCTGTCAGCTAAGGCTGGAATGTCTACATGCTCAGTAGGGACTGGAGTAGAGGTAGAGAAGGATGGTGGAGCAACTGGAGATGTTGGAGGGCTGGTGGATGGTAGAAGTGAAGGTTGAGGTGTGGGGATTGTGGAGATGGAAGAAAGTGGAATGAAGATAGAAGGTGTGAAGGAGGGTTGATCAAGGATATCTTGCAGAAGTTGTTGATATGATGTGGATGAGGAGGGAAGATCAGGAGGGGATGAAGGTGAATCATCCATGAAGGAATCATCTAGAAGTGTGAAAGATGGAATGTTGGATGATGTGTCAATGTCTGGTTGAGGGTAGTGATGTAATGGATGGAAGATTTCCTCTGTGAGAGTGGGGATTGGAGAAGGAATTGATGTAGGAGATGGGCTGGAAATAATGATGGTGGATGAAGTTAGAATGGTGGATGTGACTGGTGGAGATGAAATAAGAGTTGGAGGAGGAGAAGAAGCAGCAGGCAAGTCATCTGTAGGGGCAGAGACTTGAGGGGAAAAGATTGTTACAGTCCTTGTGCCTGAAGGTGTGCTTGCAGAGGGCCTGCTGGGCTTCACCATATTCCTGTCCCATTTGCCAAAGAGGGCACATGAGAGCCTCTTAGAGGCATTGATATGCATCCTAGAAGTGACAAGCAGGGCAGGGCATCTGTTTTGGAGAAACAGCCCTAGAATCCTTCCATAATTAACAAAATTCTTATTGATCTTCTTCTTAATCAGGTCAAAGAAGATCTCTCCCCAGTTTAATTGTTTCTTATCCATTAAGGCTCCCATCAGGCACAGCTGATACCTGGAGATGGTATCATGTGCGGAATGCTTGGCCAACAGAACCTTTCCCACTACATCAGCTAAGAACCTGTATTCAACTGCTAAGTTCTTTTTCAGCAGCTTTCTAGGGTTTGCATCAGAATGACCCATTCTAGCAAGTAAATCAGAAAATTCTTCTCCAGATAACTCAGCAGAATCTCTTCCAGAATTCAATTGAAAAACTTTTGTCAGAATGGTAGGAGTCAGAGGGACCTGGGTTCTAGAAATTGAACCAACCACTGTGTTTTGGTCCTAGTTGTGGGCAGTATAGACCCACTCTTTGATCTCATCAGCAGCCAATTTGATTCTTGTGGACATGATAGTAGCTAATTTTTGCTCCTTGAATAGTTCCAGAATGTTTTGGAAAACCTGATCACTAGTGCTGAAGGACTCCATGTCTATATCAAATCCGGCATCAAACTTCATTGCGGCTAGAACGGCAACTAAGACGGCCATTGTTACCTGCAAAAATCAACAAACAAACGACCAAGTGTAGAGATGTTTGGAGGGAAAGACAATTTTTGCAGAGAGAACGAAGGTGCAAAGAGAGAACGACGGCCGAAAAATAAATTTTATATTAGGGTTCGACGCAGAAAAGGAAAGATCGTTGAACTCAGTTCGACGATCGGGGCTTCTAAAAGAATCTGAAGGGTCTTCAACATCGTCGATCTCCGTTCGACGATATTAGGGAGCGTCGAGCTCCGTTCGACGATAGTTCAGAGAGCTAAATCGTCGAGCGCCGTTCGACGATCGTTGACCTGAAAGATAGTTGAGCACTTTGTTCCAACAATGGAGTGATCCTTAGGCCTTGGCACTAGTTCCCAAACTCTGTTCCTTTCAAATTGATGCAACTCTTCATGCATTGCAATGATCTAGTGTGGATCTTACTCTACATCTTGAATGGATTGAGGTTAAATTTGAGATAGGAAGCAAGTGTGCAACAGGTTTTGGTTGACCTGATTTCTGGTTTGCACACCAGCTGAGAGGTCTCCAATTACTTGGGAAATTGGATGGTCTCTTGATGTTACTAAATCAACAGGGGGTGTTGATTGTTCACCAACCTGTGTTGTTGTTTCCTCTTGTGGTACAACAACTGGCTCTTCAAGTTGTTTCTCTTCAATATGTTGAATGCTTTCTTCATCTTCACTGCTTTCCTCTTTTTGAGTAATCTGTAGCCTGTTCAAATCTTCATCAAGAGAATGTACCTGCAAAGGTTCTATGGTAGAAGTATTCTTCTCCTTGAAAGACATGTTAGATTCATCAAATGATATGTGAACAGATTCTTCAATTTTAAGAGATGATTTATTATATACCCTATAAGCCTTACTGATCATGGAGTATCCCAGAAACACTCCTTCATCAGCTTTAGCTTGAAATTTTACTAAATATCTCTTGTCATTATTATGAATATAATAAATACAACCAAAAATTCTAAAATAATCAACTTTAGGTTTCTTCCCTTTGAGTAATTCATAGGGAGTCTTGCCCTTTAGTTTATGTATTAAACTTCTGTTCAGCACATAGTTGGAGGTGTTCACTGCCTCTCCCCAAAAAGATAGAGGAAGGTGAGCATCTGACAACAATGTAGTGGCAGATTCAATAAGGGTTCTATTTTTCCTTTCAGCTACCCCATTTTGTTGAGGAGTTCTAGGAGCTGAGAAAGTATGCCTGATCCCTTCACTCTGACAGAACTCTTGCATAAGAAGAGAATCAAACTCTGTCCCATGATCACTTCTGATCAGAGCAATGTGAGTATTGAACTTAATCTATATACATTTGAGAAACTCTGTCAAACAATTAAAGTTATCAGACTTCTTCCTCAAAAAGAACACTCATGTGAATCTAGAGAAGTCATCTACAACTACTAAGGTGTAAGATTTCCCTCCTAAGCTTTGTAGTGTAATGGGTCCAAAAAGATCCATGTGTAACAGATACAAAATCATAGGTGAATCACTCTTATTAAGTGACTTGAAACTATTTTTAGTTTGCTTGCCTAATTGACAAGCCCTGCAGAGTCCTTCCTTCTTGTAGGGGCCAGAAGGTAGTCCTCTAACAAGATTGTCCTTGGATAGCCTAGCAATGTTTCTAAGGTTTAAATGTCCTAGTCTCTTATGCCATAAAACATTAGGTCTATAAACAGAATTAAACAGGCAAATGTCTACATCTGTTGAAAGAAAATCTACTAAGTAGATGTTACCTTTCCTTTTACCTGTCAACACAATTGTGTTGTCCTCTGACTTGATCTTGCATAAGGCTTTGCTGAAAGTCACCTGGTAGCCTTCATCACATAGTTGACTGATGCTTATCAAATTGTGCTTCAGTCCTTCCACATAAGCTACCTTATTAAATGTCACTGTCCCAATCTGGCCTGCACCATATCCTTTAGTTTGTCCAAAGTTTGAATCACCAAATATGACTTTGGGTCCAAGCTTGGCTTTAAAGGATGTGAGGTTGTCCCTATTTCCTGTCATATGCTTAGAGCACCCACTATCCAAGTACCATTGCTGGTTTGATATTGGATAGATCTTCACCTGCACATAAAATAATTCACTTGTTTTTGACCCAGTTTACCTTGGGCCTAGGTTGATAATCTTTAAACTCAGAAATAAAAGACATCGCAGGTTGACTCTTATAACCTTCAGGATGATATCTCCTTGGAGGTAATATCCATTCATTATAAGGGTTAAAGCTTTGAGATGTAGGACCCTTAGGATTGGATTTTGATTTGCCCTTGAAGGAATTTCCAAAGCTCTGATCTCTGTTCGACGATCGTGGAGCTGCGTTCGACGATCTTGGGTCAGATCGTCGAGCTCCATTCGACAGTCGACTGTGGCAGAGTTCAGGAATAAGAGATCGTCGACCTGAGTTTGACGATTTTGCCTGAGATCGTCGATCTGCGTTCGGCGATCGTCGAGCTTCGTTCGACGATTTCTGTTGGAACTTGGTTTTCTTAGGCAGATCAGAATTCTTCCTAGCTACCTCTATAACTCCCTTCCCTTTATCAGAAATAAACTTAATTGGGGTTGTTAGAACTATAGGTTGGCTGGATGAAGCACCCAAGCCCAGTGTACTATTAAATCTAGAGTTCATTGTGCTTGTGATGTCCATCAACTTGATACTTCTCCCATTAAGGGATTCCTCAAGCTTCTTGGCCTCTGATAGCTCACCTTTCAGTGAAGCTATCTGCTCCCTACAGCACTCCAACTCCTCAGAGAGTTTGAGGTTTTCTGACTTTAAGATACTATGTTAAGATAATTGATTTTTGAGAGAAATAATTTCCTTCTCAGATTTTAGTAAGTCTAAACATAATGCTTTAAACTCAGACTTAAAGTCCTCAGAATTGAAATCAAAAGAACTAATTACCTGGTCCTCTTCAAGTTGAGTCTCTAAGTCTGACTCTGACTCTTCTGCATCTGAATTATGTTGAGAGGCATGGATTGTCATCATGCAGAACTCCTTCTCTTCAGCATCATCTTCATCATCACTTGAGCTGGATGAAGCTTCTTATTCTTCTTCAGTCTCACTCCAAGGTTCAGCAACAAACCCCTTCCTTGTGTGTTTGCTCTTGCTTGAGGAGGGTTTTCCATTGCCATTCTTCTTGAAGTCTTTGTCCTTTCTTCTTTCTTTCTTGTCCCTTCTGTCCTTATTTTTGTTTTCTGAACAGTCAGGAACAATATGGCCTGGTTTCCTGCAACCAAAACAAACAATTTCTTTATTATTTGACCTATCATACCTTGGCTTATCATGCTCCTTGTATAATCTCTTTCTGAAGTCCTTTCTGGCCATCTTGTAAAATCTTTTAGCCAGTAGACTAAGTAGCTCATCATTGCCTGTGACTTTGTCTTCAGGCTGATCTTCAGTTGCTTTGAAGGCAATTATCTTTTCTTTTCTTGTGGCTGGTGAGGCAGCCTTCTGCTCTTCTTCTCTGTTCTTAATGAGCAGCTCATAAGACTTGAGCTTGCCCAAGAGAGCTTCTGTGGTGATCTCATTCAGACTTGTGGCATCCTTGATTGGCCAGATCCTTGAGTCCCAAGTGCTTGGGAAGCACATTAGGATTTTATCATTTAGTTCAGTCAGTGAGATCTCTTTATCCAAAGTCTTGAGTTCATTGACTATCAGACTGAGCCTGTTATACATTTCAGCTACTAGCTCAGCTTCTCCTTTCTTGAAATTTTCATATTGGGATATGAGATGGGATCTCCTGTCCTTTCTTTCATCTGCTGATCCTGAGACTATTTCAGACAGCTTATCCCAGATTTCCTTTGCTGAATTGCATTCAGCCACCTTTTGGAATATGTCGTCAGACATGGTCTGGTCTAAGATATTCATAGCCTTTGCATCTGCTACTTTCCACTTCTTGATATCAGCATCTATTCCTGATGGAGGTGGAACAACATTTGTGCTTGTGTTCTCTGGCGGTCTTGGACAAACTGTCAAAACAGAATTAAAAATGTCCTCGTCAATAGAATTCATGTATAATCTGATCCTTGCTTTCCAAAGTACAAACTTGGATAGATTGCACACTAGAGGTCTGGTGCTAGCATAATCTTTATTTTGGGCCATGATTTGTGAAGAAATAATCTAATAACAAAATCTACAAAAAGTAGATCTAACTAGGGATCTTTGGGTTCAGGTGTTAGCTTGTGCAACCACCAAGGTGTGGTATGTTTAACCAACCTCGCTTTGATACCAATTGAAAGTGCAAGCTAGATCTGATATACTCTAGAGGGCGGTGAATAGAGTATATGGTGCTTAAAAACTTTTTACAACAGTTATTGTAATCTGAGTGAACAGGGAAGCAAATAGTAAATCTAAACACAGCAGCTATCTAATCACAATCTACAAAAGAAACTAATCACAGATCACAGCCAGGAACAAAAATAAAGACAAGCAACCAGAAGACACAAGGAGCTATAGTGGTTCCCCTAAACTTGGGTACATCCACTCTTCTACCACCCTAGGTAGGAATCCACTACAGGATGAGTTGATCAGGTGTCTTGGGCACCAATGAGCTTTTGATAAGGTGCTCAAAAACCAAACCAGATTTTTTCATCAGGTGTCTTGCCACCAATGAGCTTTTGATAAGGTGCTCAAACACCACACACAAACTTTTGAAGGGAGTTTGAAAAACCCTTTACAGAGGTGGGGATGAGAGAGTGATGGAAGTCTTCTCTTTCTCAAAGCAGCTGAGAAGACTATGTGGATATTGGTGTTGTCAAAGCTCCCCCTGAGTTCTTGAGATGTTCAGGAAATGAAGCTTTGCTGTAGGGTGATAGGCCTTCAGAAATTGATCTCCAGCAATTGATGATTTCAGCAACAGCTGAAATGTGAGGTGTCTGGAGTCTTGAATGATGATGACCTTGAACACTAGAATCAAAAGGGATCTGAAGATTTCAGATTTGTTGATCTCCTTTTGGTGATGGTGTTCTTGTGAGAATCTTGAGACAGAGAATGTCTACAGCTTTCTTTCTTTTTTTTCTTGAATGATTGTTGTTGAGAAAGCTGTTGTTGCAGAGAAGAGTTGTAGCAGAGAATATTTTGTTGTTCTTCTTCTTGTGCACTCCCTTCTTCTTCTTTTTTCTTGTTCACTCTCTTGTCCTTGGTATGCTTGTCGTGAGAGATTTAAAAATCTTGTCTTTTATTCCTTTTGTTCTGAGTAAAAATGATCCTCTGTTCAGATAGTCGTTGGCCTGTCATTAATTACATCCTTAATTGCAATTGTCTTCTGGGGAAAGTCCAATGAAAACATTCCTTAATAATTCCTTGAAACTTGCTCCAGAATAAATGAAAACGGCTACAAGATCTTCTGAATTAATTGCTGACAATAACTCCTTAACTGTTCTGAATTTGAATCTTGAAAATCATTTAACTCTTCAGAAAAACGTCGAACTGAGCTCTACTATCGTCGAACTGAGCTCAGCGATTTGGACTTAGACAGCCACAGAGATCGTCGATCTGAGCTCGACTATTGTCGAACTTAGCTCAGAGATAGAGAATCAATACTGGAGTCAAGATCGTCGAACTGAGCTCGAAGATCGTCGAATGGAGTTCGGCGATTTGTTGAAGTTGAGCTCAGTGATCGTCGAATGGAGTTTGACGATCCGTCGAAGTGAGCTCAACGATCGTCGATTGAAGTTCGACGATTCGTCGTACTGAGCTCGACGAAATGACTTAGTCTCCAAACTAAAAAATCTTGGTCCTGAGGGCAGCTTCCAAACCTAACTACTAACCCTTAGACTCAATTCTAATTGACCTTTAGATCTATACAATGAGGTCAAAAACAGGTTTCCTAAGGACATAGTGATCCTGACCCAAATTAGTAATAGGGTGTTCCAACAATGTTTTTGCTCAGGTCCCTTGTCACCATAAGATATGATTCAGGTAGATCAGGAAACCCTTCAGGCTTTTGATCAGGTGCCCAAAAACCAAATCAACTCTTTTGATTAGGAGACTTGCAACCAAGTGTTTAACTTTTGAATGGAGTTAGAACCCTGTGTACAGTGGGGTGAAAGAAATAAAAACTATATGCTGTCTTCTCTTTTCTCAAAATAACTAAGAAGACTTGTGGATCCTTGATAGTGTCAAAGCTCCCCCTGAGATGAAGTTCTGTTTAGGAAGATTGAGAGCTTTGCAGGGTGTATAGGTCTTCTTGAAAAAGTTCTCCAGAAAGATGTAGACAGATGAAGTTGATTGTTTGTTGAAAGCTTGCTGGAAGAAGAACACTGGATGAAGATAGTGCAAAACTCTTTCTCTTGAATAATTTCTTATGTGTTGTCTTTCTCAAAAAAAAAATTAACTATATCTTCTGCAGCAAATAGGTCTTGGAGTTTTAATTTGATTGCCTTGATTGAATGCTGAAATCTTGGAACTTGGATAACGGCTAGAAGAACAATAATGTAATTCCTTAACTGTCCAAAGAATTAGCTGTATAATGACTCTGTGAAAACCAGTAATTAATGCTGCCATATGAACGGCTATATTCTGAGAATCTAAGCATTAATTACTCAGAGTAATATAAGCAATAAAATAAGCATAATCAATTTGAAATAACTGCAGAGAATAGAAATGTTGAACTAGAAATTTTCGTCGATCTGAGATCCTGGATCGTCGAACTCAACCTCTCTTTCGTCGAGCTGAGCCCTGAGATCTTTGAACTGAAATATAGCTTTCAATACAGGGCTCCACGATCGTCGAACAGAGATAGAAGATCGTCAAACTCAAAGTTTGATAGAAGATCATAGTTCGTCGAACAGAGATAGAAGACTGTCGAACTCAAAGTCTGACAGAAGATCAGAGTTCGTCAAACTGAGATAGAAGATCGTCGAACGACTTCTTAAACAAGAAATTTCTACCTTGTTCTGGTTTCTACAAACTTCTAAGTCTTCTGATGGCTAGGTCTGATCAATATGACTTGTTGGCCTACCCTATAATCTAATGAAGACCTATGACCCTAGACTATACAAGGAGGGTCAACCTATGCCCTAATACTGAACCTTAGCCCAAATCCTATACACAGGTTGGGTTCCAACACCCAATACGGTCAGGATAATCAGTATGTACTAGGTACAAGCTATTCCTAACAGTCTCAATCTCAAGATTGGATCTAAGATCAATCACATGAGGAAAATGACATGATAATCCTAACAAGATGGGATAAAGTACTATCCAAAGAAACACCTAAAGTAGAGAAGAAGAAGAAAGTGGTGGTTGTGCAAGAAGGATCATCTAGTGAATCTAAAGATCTGGAAAGCTCCAGCTCAGAGAAACATGATGATGCAGCACAAGAAAATTCTCCAGGGACCTCTCCTGGAACTGGTGATCAGATACAAGGGGTGACAATCCCAGTTAGGGATCCTAGTGAGGGGGAGAACCTCAATATTCTGCTAGAAATAGAACAAGGTACTGTAAACACCATAGTGATGGAAGTAGTACATGAGCTAGACATTATTCTGGAATAAGTAGAGGTTCCTGAACAGGAGTTGCCTAATAGGGAGAATAAGGATGTAGTCTCCAAGGAGACTGAGGAAGAAGTCTTTCTAAATAAAGATACTGATATCCAGGGGGAGATGACAGCTCTTCTAGAGGATCCTATTCCTGATGCCATAGCTCAATAGGATGAAGTTACCCAGGAGGAAATCAACCTTGATGAAGTTTATGCAAGGGTTGAGGGGGAGTTAGCAGATCTGGCCCCAAACACTGAATGAGCTAAAGAGCCTACATCAGTTGAAGTTGTTAGTTCTTCTAATTTTGAGGAGGAGGAAGCCTCTCAGATTAAGAAAAGGAAACTAGCTGAACTCAAGAATAGTAGGAGCTATAAAAGATAATTCATTCTGGAACAACACCTGATCCTCCTATGGATTTTAGTTCCCTTCTAGTTCAAATGCAAATAATGCTAGATCAACAAAGAATTCAACTGTAAAAATATGTATATGAAAGCAATAAGGAGTTGCAGTTCTAGTTGGCACAAGACATCAAATCCATTAGATTTGAAGTGAATCTGTTGAAGAAGGATATGACAGATTTCTTCCAAAGAGGGGTAAATGTTGTAGTGTACATTGCACAATAACAACAGGAGACAAAGAAAACTCAAGATGAGATAGCTGTTAAAAAAGGATATATCCTCGAAAACCAGACAAGGAATAATGAAAACATGATAGTAATGCAAGATACTACACTGTTAAGGATAACTGAGCAAGCTACAGCTCTAGAGACAAAGATAGCATCCACCTCAAAAGATATTGAATCTCAGATATCTACTCACTCAGCCTCCGTGGTCCAGTAAGTCAAGGCTTCTTGTAAAGAACTAGATGTCCACTTGCTCAAAGTGAAAAATCATTTGTTCTCAGGGATTAATCATCTAGAAGGCCAACTCAGATTTCATAAAAATGACTTAAGAGATCATATTGAAAGAGAAGTCATAAAGTGGGAGAGTGTAATGATAAATTCAAGCTCGGAGCATTCTATTTGGACCTCCAATAGCATCAGAGAGACTCTAGGCCTTCCTCCCATAAAGTATAATGAAGATCAAACATCTAAGTTTGGCTGCGAACCAGCTCAGTTTGAGGCTATTCAAACTACAGTATAGTCTATGTACAGTCCTCCACCATAGATTCAGAATGTAGTATGTGAGGAGGTGGAGATGGCTGCTTTTGCCTTGCTCAAAGAAAAATAAGCACAATTATTTAAGAAAATATTTAGGGAGCAGGCTGAAGCAAAGCCAGATTTTGAGTAGTGGATTCCAACTTCTAGATCTATTATACTCACAATATGGAAAGCATTAACACTAATATAGCTGACATGGGCAAATGGTACACAGAACAAGAATGGGTCAAGCATATAAAGCAGCAGGAGACCATTCATAAATTCAGGAAAGATTTGAAGGTAGGGAAGATCACAGTTGATTCTATAGAGCCCATCAAGTATTTCGCTAAGCTCTATCATTATTTTGAAAGGCAAAGGCTCAAGGAAGAAGAGATCTTGAAGGCCAAAGATGTCAATGGAAAGAATAAGGTGGCTGATGACAAGGTGCCTGAAGTAAAAGCCAAGATACAATCAGGAAAAGGCATTGTCATCAAAGAGCCAGAACAATCTTAGATTATCTCTCTTTTCTAGAAACTATGTAATTTTGTTTTAAGAACATTGTAAAAACTAAAAAGTGTAATCCTTGAACAAATTGAAATGAAAAATTTTGGTTGAACTTTGTTATATCTATTCTATTATTGTTGTTTCCTTTATAATTTTGTTCAGCACTTTTCATGTACATCAAAATTATCATATTTTGGTATTGTGGTGTATATCATTGAATTGGGATTATGATTTCTCCAAATAGGGGGAGATTGTTGGGTATATTAGAAACAATATACTTGATTTGAGGAAGCCCTTTCAATTTAATGATACACACAAGTATGTATTTTATGTATGTTTCAGTTCATGCATGCAAGTTAGTCTATGTCATATTGATTGGACAGGTGGTCCAAGTGACATTGACAGATGGACTCAAATAAGTTGACTGGAAAGGAAGAAAATTGCCTAAGTCCACCGGCATTGAGTGAAGCAAGCTCACTCAACGCCAAATATCAAGGCAATGACAGAAGAAAATTGACTAAGTCCACAGGCGTTGAGTGAAGCCAGTTCACTCAATACCATACAGCTAAAAGTGCTAAGTGAAGTCAGTACAGTCAAATCCAAATATCATGTAGCAGCGCAAAAGAAATTACTAAGTACAAAATTGTCGACACACTTCACAACTATATCAACACCTTTGTAGGAGAAGTTTCGACAGATCAAGACAGTTGTATCGACACAATTCAGTTATCTCGACATCTTGAAGATCAAGACAGCAATGTCGAGACAAGTCAGATATCTCGACACCTTAAAGCTCATGATAGTAGTGTCGAGACAATACAACTATCTCGACACAATGAAGAACTGTAGTGCAGACTTAAAGATGTCTACACTCAGTAGACACTAATGTTGAGACAATTCAACTGTCTCGACATAGTGAAGATTTAAAGCAGATGTCGACACCTCATAGTATTATTATGTCGAGACTGCTAAGATGTCTCGATACATTGTAGTGTTATTGTGTCGAGACACTTAGAACTTATCGACACTTATAATTCTGAAGTTATACAGAGTCAACATATAAGTGTCAAGTCTAGTCAGAAGTCTCATGTCAACTATAGTGACTTGATATCATGTCAGAAACTGTTTGAAAGAAGACTTGAAGTATGATGGCATATTGATGATGTCATCGATCAGAAGCCAACAACCAGTGATGGCAATAAATAGAGGGGTCGTCTACAGAGAAATAAAGGAATCACATAATCAATCATTTCTCTCATTTTGATTTCTCCTAAGTCAAAGGAGGGCGACAACTCCAAGAAGAAGCAGGAAGATGCAGGTCTTCAAGAAAGTCTTCTGATCCTTTAAATAAGTTGATCAGAGGATTAAGGGGGATCTATTCTATAAGTTTTTCAAGGACATCAAGCTGATCATCATCAATAACATTGCAGATCTAGAGAAGAATCATTTCAGTCAGTCTGCTTATCAAGAACCAATCTTGTACTGCTGAATTTAAGAGTCTGAATTCTCAGATAAGTCAGATTATAGAATTGTTATTTTTTGAGATTACTTTCTTTCTTATTTACCTCTTAAATTTTGTAAGATCTCTCTAAGATCTGAGTAGGTAGGAGATAAATTCTCTGAGTTGTAAGCCTAATTTATAAAGGTTGTGGTATGGTTATTGAGGGAACTGAGGTAGGTGATTTGTGTGGGATGTAATCCTGTGCTATAAAGGCTGATGTAGGGTTCTTGAAGGACCTGAGGTACGAGATTGGGTGGATCTCTGAGGTAGGACATGTTGGTCTGAGTTATAGGTTCCTTAACAGAAACTGAGCATGTAAGATCTATTGATCTGAGTTGAAGAGGAGGAGATATAACCTTATCTAGCACATTGCTAGTGAGGAAGAGGGGGGAATGTGTATGTACCTTAGATATGGGAACACTATAAATTCTTTATGTTATGTGGATTTCTTATACTGTGTTCTTGTTAATCTTTACTTTTCAAGAATCTGTTGAACATTTAATCTAAGTGACAAACAGATTTAAATGACACATTTTCACCCCCTAGGTGATTAACTACCCATAGATTTATGTTTCCGTTGTCTCAACGGTCTTGACTCCAAGACACTTGGACTCGGCGCACTCGATGTATGATGTTGTCTCAGCACACTCGATGTCGGAACCCTTAGACTCAGCGCATTCGACGCTTCGAAACATGGTCCATATCTTCTTTGTTATCCTATAGGGATTAATGCTACCTGCAATAAAAAATGCATGAAGTGACACTGAAGCTATATCAAGTTCATCATACCCAATTCAAATTTGAAGGTGTTGAAATTGGCTTCATCTAATGGCTTAGTGAAGATATCAGCCACTTGTTTGTCTGCAGGGACAAACTCAAGATGGATATCCTCACTTTCCACAGGTTCTCTAATAAAATTATACCTAATCTTTATGTGATTAGTCCTGCTATGAGATACAGGATTCCTAGCAATAGAGATTGCATTAGTAGAATCACAAAACATAGGAGTTCTCCTTAGCTTGA
The DNA here is from genome assembly GCA_039583875.1 of Platanthera guangdongensis. Lineage (NCBI taxonomy): Eukaryota > Viridiplantae > Streptophyta > Magnoliopsida > Asparagales > Orchidaceae > Platanthera > Platanthera guangdongensis. Next base: position 90,424,145 of record CM077153.1, on the reverse strand, counting down.
GATTGTAGTCCTAGAGCTGATGCTGGATCCACAGTATCTGTGCACAATAACTACAAACTGATATGTATTCTGATTCAGTAGTTGAGATTGCAACACTTGTTTGCTTCTTGGTACTCTACGATACAAACCTTCTTTCTAGAAATTTACAGGAGCTAGAGGTGCTTTTCCTGTCTAATCTGCAACCTGCAAAGTATGCATCTGAATACCCAATTAGTTCAAAGTCATTATTCGTAGGGTACCACAGGCCAAGATCAGGTATGCCCTTAAGATATCTCAGAATTCTTTTTCCTGCAGAATAATGAGACTCCTTAGGTCAAGCCTAGTATCTAGCACAAATTCATGTAGCATAAATAATGTCTGGCCTACTAGAAGTTAGGTAGAGGAGGGAGCCAATTATGCCTCTATATAAGGTTTCATCATTAGGTTTCCCAGTTTTATCCTTGTCTAATGACACATTTGACCCCATAGGAGTTTTCATTATGGAGGCGCTCTCCATTCCAAATTTTCTAATTAACTCCTTATTGAACTTAGACTGAGAGATGGATAATCTGTTCTGAGACTATCCTAATTGGAGGCCCAAGAAGTACTTGAGTTCACCCAAACTTTGCTTGCATAAGTTTTGCAAACGTTTTGCAGAGACCATCATCAGTAGACCCAAAAATTATGTCATCTACATAAATTTGGACAAGGATGATCTTACCCTTAACTTTCCTTAGAAATAATATCTTGTCTATCTTTCCCATTGAGAATTTGTTTTCAATGAGAAAGCAAGACATGGTTTTATACCATGCCCTAGGGGCTTGCTTCAACCCATATCAAGCCTTTCTAAGCTTAAATACATAATCAAGAGAGTTAGAGTTAACAAAACCTAAGGGTTGCTCAACATAGACCTCCTCTTTTAGGTCACTATTTAGGAATGTTGACTTTACATCTATGTGGTAGACCTTGAATCCTTTATGTACAACATATGCAAGGAACAGTCTTATAGCTTCCAATCTAGCTATTGCTGTAAAGGTTTGATCAAAGTCAATACCTTTCTCTTATTTGTATCTCTTGGCCACCATTCTAGTTTTATTCTTGATTATAACACCATTTTCATCAAATTTATTCCTAAAGTTCCACTTGGTTCCAATGATGTTATGTCCTTGTGGTTTGGGAACCAGCTTCTAAACTTTGCATCTATTAAACTGGTTCAGTTCTTCTTGCATTTCCACAATCCAAAATGGATCTATGTTTGCATCTTTAAACCTTTTAGGTTCAACATGTGACATAAATCTAGAGTACATAACATTGTTGAGATTTTTGCTCCTTGTTGTAACACCTTTGCTACCATCACCTATGATCTTATTTTTGGGATGATCCTTCAAATGCCTGATAGCTGCAGGCATTCTATCCTCAGCATCTTGAACTTCAATGGATGGATCCTTCTAGTCTTTACCCATATCCTGTGTGCATTATCCATCTTCGAGATTTCATACCCCATCCTCTTCCACTTTGGCAGAAGGAGGAGTATCGTTGATGGTTAGTTTATCCTTCTCTAAATCCACACCTGCAGATCTAGAGGAGCTAGGCAACTCACTTTTAATCATTGATGATTCATCAAACAATACATTTACAGACTCTTCTACAACTTGATTTTTCAAGTTGTAGACTCTATAGGTTTTGCTATGGTTATTGTACCCAAGAAAGATTCCTTCATAGGATTTGGCAGCAAACTTAGTGAGGTATGACTTCCCATTATTGAGTACAAAACACTTGCTTCCAAAGATCCTGAGATTGGCTATATTTGGTTTTCTACCTTTCATAATTTAATAATGAGTCTTCTTGTGATACTTGTTAATAGAAGCTCTATTCAGGAAATGACAAGTAGTGTTCACTGCCTCAGTCTAGAAGTATTCTGGGAGAGAGGTGACACTGAGTAGTATCCTAGCAGCTTCTATAAGAGTTCTATTTTTTCTCTCATCTATCCCATTTTGTTGGGGTGTTCTTGGAGAATAAAACTCCTGATGAATCCCTTATTCTTTATAGAACTTCGTCATGCCTTCAGACTGAAACTCAGTACCATGGTCACTTCTTATTTTGACCACAAAACAATCCTTTTCATTTTGAATTTGCCTAACAAAGGTCACAATGATGCCAAGGGTTTCATACTTTTTCTTTAGAAAGAAAACCCAAGCAAATATGGAATAGTCATCATTATCACAAGTGTATAGACTTTCCTACCTAGACTGTGAACTGGCATAGGACCAAACAATTCCATATACAAGAGGTACAAACACCTGTCAGAATTCTTGGTCCAAATTCTCTTAAAGGATGCATTAGTCTGCTTGACATTTTGACATTCATAGTATATGCCCTCCTACTTGGTGTCTTTCACTAAGGTAGGGTTCTTGAGGGACCTGAGGTAGGATATTGGGTGGATCTTTGTGGTAGGACCTGTTGGTTTGAGTGGTAGGTTTCTTAATAGAAACTGAGCATGCAAAATCTATTGATCTAAGTTGAAGAGGAGGAGATATAACCTTATCTAGCACATTGCTAGTGAGGAAAAAGGGGGAAAGTGGATGTACTCTACATAAGGGAACCATTATAAATTCTCTATGTTATGTGGATTTCTTATGTTGTGTTCTTGTTAATGTTTACTTTTCAAGTATCTGCTGAACATTTAATCTAAGTGACAAACAAATTTAAAAGACACATATTAACCCCCCCCCCCCCTAATTAACTACCCGTAGATTTATCTTTCAATTGTCACAACGCTCTTGACTCCTAGACACTTAGACTTGATGCCTGATGTTGTCTCAACACACTCAAAGCCTGAACCTTTAGACTCAGCGCATTCTACGCTTGGAAACTTGGTCCATATCTTCTTTGTTATCCTGCAAGGATTAATGCTACCTGCAACAAAAAATGCATGAAGAGACACTGAAGCTATATCACGTTCATCATACCCAATTCAAATTTGAAGGTGTTGAACTTGGCTTCATCTAGTGGCTTAGTGAAGATATCAGCCATTTGTCTGTCTATAGGGACAAACTCAAGAGAGATATCCTCACTTTTCACAGGCTCTCTAATAAAATAATACCTAATCTCTATGTGACTAGTCCTGCTATGAGATACAGGATTCCTAGTAATAGAGATTGCACTAGTAGAATCACAAAACATAGGAGTTATACTTAGCTTGAGATTATAGTCCTAGAACTGATGTTGGAACCACGGTATCTATGCGTAACAACTACCAGCTGATATGTATTTTGATTCAGCAGTTGAAATTACAACACTTGTTTGTATCTTGCTGCTCTAAGATACAAACCTTCTTCCTAGAAATTTATAGGAGCCAGAGGTGCTTTTCTTGTCTTCTCTGCAGCCCGCAAAGTATACATCTGAATGCCTAATTAGTTCAAAGTTATTATTCCTAGGGTAGCACAGTCCAAGAACAGGTGTGCCCTTAAGATATCCCAGAATTTTTTTTCCTGCAGAATAATGAGACTCCTTAGGTCAAGTCTGGTATCTAACATAAACACATGTAGCATAAATAATGTCTGGCCTACTAGCAGTTAGGTAGAGGAGAGAGCCAATTATGCCTATATATAAGGTTTCATCAATAGGTTTCCCAGTTTTATCCTTGTCTAATGACACATTTGACCCTATAGGAGCTTTCATTATGGAGGCGCTTTCCATTCCAAATTTTCTAATTAACTACTTAGTAAACTTAGATTGAGAGATGGATAATCCATTCTCAGACTGTCTTAATTGAAGGCCCAAGAAGTACTTGAGTTCACTCATACCGCTCGTCCCATATTGTGCTTGCATAAGTTTAGCAAACGTTTTGCAAACGCCATCATCAGTAGACCCAAAAATTATGTCATCTATATAAATTTGGACAAGGATGATCTTACCCTTAACTTCCCTTAAGAATAATGTCTTATTTATCTTTCCCCTTGAGAATGTGTTCTCAATGAGAAAGCTAGACAGGGTTTCATACCATGCCCTAGTGGCTTGCTTCAACCCATATAAAGCCTTTCCAAGCTTAAATACATAATCAGGAGAGTTAGAGTTAACAAAACCTGAGGATTGCTCAACATAGACCTCCTCTTTTAGGTCACTATTTAGGAATGATGACTTTACATCTATTTCGTAGACCTTGAATCCTTTATGTATAGCATATATAAGGAACAGTCTTATAGCTTCCAATCTAGTTACTGTTGTAAAGGTTTGATCAAAGTCAATACCTTTCTATTGTATGTATCTCTTGGCCACCAGTATAGCTTTTTTCCTGATTATAACACCATTTTCATCAAATTTATTCCTAAAATTGCACTTGGTTTCAATGATGTTATGTCCTTGTGGTCTGGGAACCCGCTTCCAAACTTTGCATCTATTGAACTGGTTCCGTTCTTCTTGCATTGCCACAATCCAAAATGGGTCTATGTTGGCATCTTTAAACCTTTTAGGTTCAACATGAGACATAAATGAAAGATATGGTACCTAAACACCTAGAGGGGGGGGGGGTGAATAGGTGACCTAATCCTTTTTAAACTTAAATGGCAGCAATCAGTTATATCACAGAATACTAATTACTTTATCACAGCAAACACACAGCATGCACAGCAACAATCACAGCACAGCACAGCATACACAGTGGTTTATAGTGGTTCCCCAAGATATGGGTACATCCACTTTCCCCCTTCGCCTATCTAGCAGTGTACTAGATTCGGCCAAACTCCTCCACTGTCTCAGAACCCAAATTGGTTCCTACACCTCAGGCCCAAAGCCTTACAACTCAGCTTTATCCCAAAGCCTACACTCAGCCAATCAAGGCCTACACTCAACCAACCAAGGCCTACACTCAGCCAACCAAGGCCTACACTCAGCCAAAAAGGCCTACACTCAGAGATCTCAATCTCCTACACTCAGGCTCTCAAGCCCTACCCTCAGCCTTTATAATTATAGGCTTACAATTCACTCAGATCCAAAGGATCCTACAAGATAAAAATGTATTACAAATATTAACTCAATAACTCATAAATAAAAGAGGGGAGTTGAGAGTTTCTTGATGAGTTCTTGGAAGAACTCAGCTGGATTCAATCTGACTTAGCTTTCTTCAAAGCTTCTTGAGTAGAACTGAATAAGACTGAATCCTCCTGTAGTAGTTCCTTGACCTCTGCCACTTAAGATCCAGAATGAATCTGAATCCTTCTTCTCAGCCTAGTTCTAGAGGCTGATTTCTTGGATGGAGCCCTCTCTCTCCAACTTCTTAGATCTGCACTTGGACTGCAAGATCTTCTTGTGTTGATACTCTGTGTACCACTTTAAAGACTTATTTTTCAACAAAACTGAACTTCTTGAACAACAGTTTCTGTAAACTGTAGGTGCCTATTTATAGGCCTTCTTCATGTTAACCGGCTGGTCCGGTCCATAACTGACTTTTGATATCTCTGACAGGTGCTGTAGACCGGCTGGAACGGCAGCTGTCAAGTCATCCAGTCATTTCTTGAAAATCTCTAACTGTCTGAAAGTGTCGAGACTTTCTGTCTTTAAGTGTCGACACTTATAGTCCAAGTGTCGGCACATGCTGTGTAAGTGTCGACACAAGTCTACAAGGTGTCGACACAACTCCTTGTATGTCTCGACACAGATTCTTCTTCAGGTGTCGACACTGAAATTGAGTGTCGACACAAGTACTTGATCTTCTATCTTTAACTGAATTCTTCTAAGTGTCGACACATCTCCTTTGTGTCGACACATCTTCTTGTGTTGAATCTGTTAAGTGTCGACACAGCTTCTTGGTGTCGACACATAGTCTTCTATGTTGATTCTAGCTGAGTGTCGACATAGCTCCTTGTGTCGACACACCTTCTTCTTGTTGAGACTTCAGCTGAGTGTCGACACATTCCCTTAGTGTCGACACTTGTACTTAGAATATTTTGGAGATAATTCTGTTCTTTGCTAAGTGTCGACACAGCTCCTTGTGTCGACACTTTCTTCAAGTGTTGAGTCTTCAGCTGTGTGTCGACACATTGTGCTGGGTGTCGACACATACTTCAAATGCTGACTCTTCTGTTGAGTGTCGACACTTTATTTTTGGTGTCGACACTTACTTCAAGTGCTGACTCTTTTGTTTAGTGTCGACACATTGTGTTGAGTGTCGACACTTGTACTTAGTCTCTACAGACTTTTGCTGAGTGTCGACACTGCTCCAAGTGTCGACACTTTCTGGTGTAGACTCAGCTTCACTGGGTGTCGACATTGCTCCTTGTGTCGACACTTTCTGTCTGCACTTTTCTTCACTGAGTGTTGACACAGCTCCTTGTGTCGACACTTTCTGTCTGGTGTCGACTCTGCATCCCAGGTGTCGACACAATGACTCCAAGTGTCGACACTTCTTGTCTGGGTGTCGACACCAGCTTTCTTGAGTGTCGACACTTTCCCTCTGGATGTCGACACATGTACTTAGAAACTTTTTTGCTTCAGTCCAGTGAATACTTAACCTGCACAAGTAAACTCAACATACATTAAATATATTATGATGTATATCATTGAGTTGGGTGAGGCTTCTTCAAATCAGGTACATTTAACCAATGTACCCAACAATAAAGCTAGAGTACATAACATTGTTGAGGATTCTGCTCCTTGGTGTAACCCCTTGGCTAGCATCACCTATGATCTTATTTTTGGGATGATCCCTCAAATGCCTGACAGTTGCAGGCATTCTATTATTAGCATCTTGAACTTCAATGGTTGGATCCTGCTGCTCTTTACCCATATCCTGTGTGCATTGTCCTTCGACATTGCATACCCCATACTCTTCCACTTGTGCAGAAGGAGCAGTATCCTTGATGGTCAGTTTATTCTTCTCTAACTCCATACCTGCAAATCTAGAGGAGCTAGGCAGCTCACTATTAATCATTGACGATTCATCAAACACAATATTTACAGACTCTTCTACAACTTAGTTTTTCAAGATGTAGACTCTATAGGCTTTGTTGTTGTTGTACCCAATAAAGATTCCTTCATAGAATTTGGCAGCAAACTTAGTCAGGTATGACTTCCCATTATTGAGCACAAAGAACTTGCTTCCAAAGATCCTAAGATAGGCTCGATTTGGTTTTTTGCCTTTCATAATTTAATAGTGAGTCTTCTTGTGATACTTGTTGAGGGAAGATCTATTCAGGAAATGACAAGCAGTGTTCACTGCCTCAGTCTAGAAGTATTCTAGGAGAGAGGTGACACTGAGTAGTATCCTAGCAGCTTCTATGAGAGTTCTATTTTTCCTTTTAGCTATCTCATTTTGTTGGGGTGTTCTTGGAGAATAAAACTCCTGATGAATCCCTTGTTCTTCATATAACTTTATCATGCCTTCAGACTAAAACTTAGTACCATGGTCCTTCTGATTTTGACCACAAAATAATCCTTTTCATTCTGAACTTGCCTAACAAAGGTCACAAAGATAACAAGGGTTTCAGACTTTTTCTTTAGAAAGAAAACCCAAGCAAATATGGAATAGTCATCAATTATCACAAGTGTATTGACTTTCCTACCTAGACTGTGAACTATCATAGGACCGAACAAGTCCATATGCAAGTGGTACAAATACCTCTCAGAATTCTTGGTCCCAATACTCTTAAAGGATGTTTTGGTCTGCTTGACCTTTTGACATGCAAAGTATATGCCATCCTTGGTGCATCTTATATTGGGTCCATTTCAAACTAACCCTTCACTAAAGAGCTTGATAATTTTCTCGTAGTTCAAGTGAGCAAGTCACTTATGCCATTATACATAATATGAGACTTTGCCATTTACCACCAGACAAACTTGTGAGCCTGTACTTAAGCATAAGAAGTTTAAATAATATATATATTTCCACTCCTAGTGCCTGTCAAAATGACCTCTTGGTCACATGACCTTTTGATCAGACATTCATCCTTGTGGAAGACAATGACATAGCCAATATCACATAGTTGGCTTATACTAATCAGATTATGTTACAATCCTTCCATATAAGCTACTTTTATGAGGGTGACTATGTCATTGGTGATCATAGCATAGCCCTTGGTGACTCCTTTGTTTGAACCTTCAAAGGTCACCTAAGGACCATTCTCCACAGGAGTGTAATTCTTAATATGGCTCCTTATTCCAGGCATATGTCTGGAACATCCACTGTCCAAGTACCATATTGGAATTACATGGGTACTTGGACTATCCTGTAAATATAGTTTAGTTTACCTTAGGACCTCAAAATATATTGAGTCCTTAGTTCTTATTAGCCTGAAAATGAACATATCTACCTACAGTACTTCTAGCAGGAAGACACACCCTTGCCCTTGACATATTAGGGTTGTGACAATAATCTATGGCAAAGTGACCCACTTTACTATAGAACCAACATTTATGAATGTTATATCTCCTCTTCTAAACAGCCTTTGAAGAGTGCAAGCTATTAATAACTGTCTGTTCAGAGGGGAGAGCAACATCCTTCTTCTTATTTCTTTCAGCAAGAATTTGACTGAAGTATAGTCTGTCTATAGAAGTACTTGGCTTAGTCTGAGTTTCATCAACAGTAGTCTTCTTTGCAGTTGATATGTTGTTAATAGCCTTAGAGATAGACAAGTTATTATTACTGGCTGACTTGCCATTGGTCTGGGTTTTTGTTGGAAGAGCCTGAGAATAGTCCACTGTCTTATCCTTGAGTGTGGGGGCCGGAGCACCAAATACAAATGGTCCATGATAGGCCATCTAGATTTCCTCATGGGAGCCTTCAATGCACTGACTCCCATATCCTTTCTGCTTTCATTATAAGATACCCTTGTATTCTTACAAGAAGAGTTCTCATTCTTCCAGTGACCATACATGATGTCCTGATCATACCGGTTGGAATGGAGGATTACCTTGTGAAAGGTGGTCTGAGGCTCTATAGGAGCTTTCCCTTTCCCTTTGTAATGGGCATCTCCAGAGTTCCACTTAAAACCCAAATCTCTCTTATCCATTTGAGAGGTAAAGGAGTAAATCATTGGCAACATAGTCTTGGGCTTAGAAAATTCAGCCATAATCTTTCTCTCATTATGGAGCTTTTCTTCAAGATTGAAGATGATCTTGTTCTTCTAGCTAATGGTCTCAATTTAGATAATTGAGATTTTCTTTAGTTGGCTAACTTCCCTCCTCATCTGAGCTAGTAAGGATGCTGACTCAGACTACATTAAAGCAACTTGTTGTAGGGAGACAATCTTCTCAGCTTATTTCTTGACAAGCCTTTTGCTCTTCTTCAGAGCATCCATAATTGCATCATAACAGTCAAATAATTTATTGAGGTCTTCTTTAGAATCTGATCCCTCATCCTCACTGGAGGAAGTGGATGCATTATAGTCTGAGTCAGACTCATATGTAGAAAAAGAGCTAGAGATAGAGTGTACCTCATCATGGATAACATTATCCTGATTGTCTTATGATAGAGCCATGGGATTGTACTACTCATCCTCTACACAGTCACTGTCAATAGAGGACAGTGGAGCCCTTATGCCTAATTGGGCAACTGGATGATCGGCCTCTTCTTTAATGGACATGAGAATAATGTAGGCCTCCTCTTCATCTGATTTTGAAGACTCAGAATCACTGTCTGATAGGCTTACTTTCTTCTTGGCCAAGAAGATCTTTTCAGTCTTCTTGTCCCTGTGATTCTTTTTACCTTCAGACTTCATGTTCTCCTTCTTCTTAACTAGACAGTCAACAATTACATGTCCAATCCTGTTTCAACAGTAGCAAACAATATTAGTCTTAACATATTTGTTCTGCTTGGAGTCATACCTTTACCTTGAGGAGTCATTTCTGGATTTGTCCTTGCTGGAGTAAGGATTCTTTGAGGTGGAGCTAGAAGAGCCATTGTTCTTCCATTGTCTCATCTTGCTCATTAACTTCTTGAAGTGCTTGGAGAATAGTATCAGTTCTCCATCTAACAGCTAATTTCTAGAGGAGCTGGGATCTGAGCTTTTTGACACTGCAACTCTCCTTGGTGGAGGAGTCTTTTCCCTGCTTCTTCTTGTGGTTTTAGCTCTGAAGGCCACAGTCTTCTCTTTGTTAAGAGATTTGGTAGCATCCACTTCAACCTTCCTGGTGTTCAGTTGTATCTCATGGTATAACAGCTTCCCAAACAAATTATGGGGCAATGTGTGCCCAAGTTGCCAACTTCTCTGATAGCACAAATCTTGATATCTCATTCCTTGTTTAGGGATCTCAAAAACTTGTCATTCAGCTCATAATTAGTGAACTGTCTTCCATAGGTGATCAAACTGTTTACTATTACGATGAACTTCTCATAGCATTCAGCTATGAAATCCTTCTTCCCTTGCTTTAATACTTCATATTGTTGATTCAGGAGGGTTTTCCTGTCATCCCTCACCTCATCTATCCCTTCCATATAAACAATAAGAGAATCCCACATCTCTTTAACTGTCTTGCAGTGGACTAAGATCTGGATGGTGGAGTCATATATGGCACTGATAATGATGTTTTGTGTCCACTTATCCATAGTTGCCAAGATGACTTTATCCCTAGTCATTTTAGTATACTTCTTTGGAGTCTGGATATTGGCATCTAAGATGGAGACCTTCATGGGAATCAAAGGTGGACTGTAATTGAGATCCTGGGATCTGAGGCTTCCATGAATAGCCTGACACTCTCTTTCCAAATCCCAAAGTTTTCCTTCCTGCAATATGGAAGCTTCATTGGACTCAACTCCTTGTGGTTCTCACCTGAACCCATGGAGATAATCTTCAGTGACTCTTGGAGATCTATTCAGACCATTAAGTCCATTTTGAACAACCTCCCTCTGATACTACTTTAAAGTCTTTATTTAAAGAGTTGTTATACACCTAGAGGGGGGAGGGTGAATAGGTGTCCTAGTCTTTATAACTACCTTTTAAATTTTGGTGTGTTGTGAGTTAGCTTTCAAGAATAAGAATCAGCACACTAATATTTATAGTGAGTCCCCAAGGTATGGGTACATCCACTTTCCCTCCCACTTTTCCAAAAGTGTGTTAGACAAGACAATCTTCTCCAAATCTTGGCTCAAAGAGCTTACAACACAGATCCCTCAAGATCTCTTAGAATTCCTTCAAGTCCTATCTCAAGCCAAAGCCCTACAACTCAAACATAATATCTCATACATCTCAGTGATCCTTCAGATCACCTACCTCAGACTTAATCAAAAGTCCTACAAATCAGGCTAGGAGGATAGCCCTACACTCAAAGAGAAAAACTCTGCTATAGTTCAGATCTGACTCAGATCCTACCTCAGGCCCAAGGCTCTACCTCAGATTCACAACTTAATCCTACCTCAGTCACAAAGGTCGTGCCTCAGGTCTACAGGCCCTACCTCAGGAACATAGGCCCTACCTCTCAGTCTTTATAATTTAGGCTTACATCTCAAATCAATTAAGATCCTACAAAATGAGAAAGTTTGATGTAATATGACTCTAAAGAAATCATTCTCTGAGTATGCCTTTCTGGACTGAGTAAACTCAGCCCTAATTTTGACTCCAGAGAAATGATTCTTTGAGTCTTCTTCCTCTTGAATTGAGAAAGCTCGGTCCTATCTTTTTCACAGCAACAAGATGGTTGATCTTTAAGTTTATTTTGCTTGTACCGAGAAGACAACTACATAGCATTGACTCCATAAAAATAATTCTCTGAGCCTTCTTTCTGAACAGATAAAACTCAGCCCTAATTTCTTCACAACGCCAAGGAAGTAGATCTACATGATGGTTTTGCTTGTGCTGGGAAGATACCTGCAGAGCACTGCTTCTTCAAGACTTAATTGTAGTAGAGTTTTGAGTAGAGGCCTTGAAGATGAGTAGAAACTTTAAGCTTGCTCTGCTTCTCCTTCTTACTTAGAAAATAATGTTTTTGAACTTGCCGTTGAAGACAGAATAAGATTTCAGTTCTTTATCTCTTTAACAGCCAACCTTGTCTGTTGTTCACAGACTTACTGTAAGAGCAAGTTCTTGGAAAACTTCAACTTCGTCGAGAGGAAGAAGATGACACAAAAGATCTGTCTCTAAAAAGCTCTTTTCTTTCTCAGAACTGTACTTTTGTATCCTACCGTCCAATGGCTATTTGTGCAGTATGGACCACCAGAGTTGGTAACTGCAACACTTCTTTTGAATTAAATAATGTAATAAAGGCAAGTGGCGCCTTTTGTCATCTAGCATGCAAAACCCGCGAAATTTGAATTCCTGATGATGTTAGTATGACTCAGCTCTTCTGAACTTAGTAATTTCCAGAAAATCTGCATAGGTGTTGAGTGAAGCCTTGTCACTCAATGCTAAAGTACATATCAAAATTTTGCATCTTCAGGCTTTGAGTGAGTCTTCATCACTAAACACTTTCTGAATTTTATAGTATAACTGTTAAGGCATTGAGTGACCCTTCATCACTCAACGCTTCTGGACTTGGTTGAAATTTCTCTGCATGAAGGTGTTGAGTGAATCTTCCACACTCAATGCTTTCTAGCTTAGCCTGACTTCTTGATGAGGCATTGAGTGGCGTGTCTTCACTCAATGCTTCTATACTTAGACTGAAATCCTGTTTAATAGGTGTTGAGTGTACTGTCTTCACTTAGCGCTTCTGTCCTTTAGACAGGTTTCTTAATAAGATGTTGAGTGGCCCGTCTTGTAAATTCCTGAATCACAATAGGCCCCTCGTACGTGTTTTTGAGTCAGGAGAGCTGACTTGGGTTCGGGTGAGTGCTGACAACTGGGCAGCACGAGTGAATAGATTTTGTATCACCCGAGTCATTGGTCAAACACTTTGGTGTCGAGGTGTTGACACACTGGAGTCAAGGTGTCGACACAGTGTGTCAACACTCTAATGTTGAGGTGTCGACACACTGGTGTCGACACCGTATGTCGACATACACTGTGTCGACACCCTGGGTCAAGGTGTCGACACAGTGTGTCGACACCTAGGTTGAGGTGTCGACATACTGGTGTCGACACCGTGTGTCGACACATGCTGTGTCGACACACTAGAACCAGGTGTCGACACAGTGTGTCGACACCCAGATGTTGAGGTGTCGACACTCTTGTGTCGACACCATGATTCAAGACACGGGCCTACCCATGTGTGTGTGTGAGAGAGACCAGTTTAACTCGACAGAACGTGTCAAGATCGATGAAATGTATGACACGGGTAGAGACACGGGCGTGTCCCTACCCGTGTGTCGTTGTGTCGAGTTGAACTCGACGAGGCATGTCGAGATCGAGGAGGTGTGTCGATATTGTATGACACGGGTAGCGACACGGGCGTGTCCTTACCCGTGTGTGTTGAGTTACACTCGACAGAACGTGTCGAGATCGACGAACTACGTGTCGAGATCAACGAATGGTATGACACGGGTAGAGACACGGGTGTGTCCCTACCCGTATCGTTGTGTCGAGTTGAGTTCGTCGAAATGCATCCAGAGAAGGACACGGTCAGTGAATATGGCTGTGTCATGTGGACACGGGTCGGGACACGGGCGTGTCCCTACCCGTGTCGAGTATTGAACCGACACGGAAACTGTCATTGTTGTTTCGCCCAAGCAGGACATGGGTAAGGGCACGGGCGTGTCCCTACCTGTGTCACTTTTCATATATAAGGGGAAGAAAAAACTCCTATTGAGAGAAGGAAGTTGTTGTATCTAGTTGTAGAGGAGAAGATCCGCCGTCACCGTGAAGGAGAAGATGCCGCCGAGAAGAGTTACACGATCCATGGCCGGAAATAGTGGAAATGCCGGAAATGAGGTGAGCTTCCTACCCTCTCCCTTGGTGCTAGATCATTAGTTATTTTCTTAGGAGAGATATCGACTCAAGAGTCTTGATGGAGAGAAGGAGTTTTCTAGGGATGGCCATGCTAAGACATGTGTTCTAGGTTTTAGATCTCTTCAACCTTCACTTTCTTCTATGTGATGATGGGTGGATGGCTTCGTGAAGAATCATGACCCCTTTGAGGGTGAATAAGGGAGGAGGAATTTTTTTAGTGATTTTGGAAGATCGACTTGAAGAGCAAGATGAATCGATGTCGTTCATTCCTCTTTAAGATACGTGCAGAATCTGTATTCTGCGCGCAGTGATTTTCTTGGCCATTTTCTGATGTGATATGGCCAGATCTGGCTGTCGACTAAACATGAACGTTGAAGCCCTTGAGAATACCTTTCCAACGAGTGGTTGCACGTCTTCATTCGAAGTCTGTAGCCATGGGAAAGTCTGAACGAAAATGATGTCCGATAAATCCTGCATGCAGAAATGTTGTTATGTGCGCAGCGGACTTTGAAGCCGATTTTAAATAGGATAGAGCCAAATCTGGGTTGTGGGCTGAATACGAAAGTTGTAACCCATGGAAAGACCTTTCCATCGAGGGGTTACACATCTTCGCCATATTCCTGTAGCTTCAGGAATCTGCGGTTGAAGTTGCTGTCCGGATTTATTCTGCACTTATATTCTGGGGTTGATATAATATGAATTTGAATTCGGTGGAATCAATGTTGCAAATTAACTCGAGATTTTGATGAACTATTTTATGCTAACCACCGTAGTGCTGTGAATGATGAATCTGGTTAATTAGATTTCATAAAACTGAACTATGAATCAAGCTTTATGGCATGATATGACTTGCTAAAAATTGATAGATTATTATATATGTGCATCATGTTTATAATATGATGAATGAAATGAGTAGATACAAATTGGTAGATTATTATTTATGCGCGTCATGTTTGTAATATGTTGAAATCTTTTGGAATGACAAATGGAAGGATAAATCATGGCCATGAGTATGTATGATGGTTAGAATGAAATGTAGTAGTCCAATACTTAGAGCGTAGTCTCCCTACGAGTAGTATTGTGGATGGATATAAGTGCGGTGTTGACTGTGACTAGTTGGGTTGGAGTTGAGATGAGGTATAGATGGATGGTTGGGTTGTGTCCTCGTGCTTACTTCCGAGGCCCCTTCCATACCACGGTAATGTGGAATTTGCATGTGGTGTGAGTCGACACGCGGTGTCGTAATCCTGGGTTAAGGATAGTGTGGCAGGTCTACGGGCTCGCCGATCGTCACACCGACGAGAGTTGACAGTTAGAATTTGGGCAGTTGGGCTGTGTCCTTTAGTGCCAAGTGGATGGTTGGGATGTGTCCTCGTGCCTTCTTCCGAGGCCCCTTCCGGGTCACACCAGGCCAGTTCGGGCTATGTTCTCGGTGCACATCTACCCGAGACCCCGCTGGGCCATAGTACGCATGGTTTCCACTATTGTGTTCATAGCGTTGAGGCATACGGAGGCCTAGGTGAAGTAGTGTGGATACCCGCCTAGTAGTAGAGATGCCCGCTCTACTGTCACCGTCTGGCCACGGCGGCTGATGCCTGAGAGGTTATCTACCTGCTCGAATAGTGGGAACTACTAGCCTATGTCGACATAGCAATTGCATGTGTGTGATCATGGGTGAGTCATTGCATAGCATACATACCATTACATAGCATTGCACAAACAAGACCCTCATTGTATAAGTTTGTATGGGCACTCTTATACGATGAGTTACTTTTATGTAACCTGATCCATAACTTATAAGCTTGTATGGACATCCTTATAAGTTAAGTTACTTTCCTGCTGTAGTTACTTGTACTTGTTGATTTACTAATTGCTCAAGTAGAACTACTAGTTTTATAATATTGTTATTCATGTAGAACTGCTAGTTTATAATATTGTTATTCATGTACTATTACCACCTGCTTGTACCTGCTTTACTACTTGTATTATACTTGTAACCTTGTTCCTTTCTCCTCCCGGTGTCGAGGAGTCGCCGGGGGAGCGGATGTGATGCCACGTAGTCTTGTCAACTAACGGTTGCTATGTCTTCCTTTTTAGGAGGTCACCCCGCAGGTAGAGCAGCCGCAGACGTTGCAGCAGGACAGCCAAGCCAGGATGACAGGGCCTGATGTGACGGTGCCCTCGCTACCGTGGGTTACGAATGTGAGTGTTGTGAGATCTTGTTGTAGCCGTTTGGGCAATTTTATAGCTGTACTCTGATATTGTAGAAGCATGTTTTAGCTTCTCTTAATTGATGCATTCAGACATATATACTTAGTGTGGATTTGACTTCTTCTTGCTTATATTTTGGTTGGGTTGGCATGTTTATATTGGTATTGGTTGTAGCTGGCGGAATAGGCGTCTTGTGGTACAGGTTAGCCCGTGTGCTAATGCTACCGCAAGGCGGCTGTTCCCGGCATAAGACCCCCTTTTGTTCCGTGTTTTGAGATCCGAGAGGGGGGTTTTATACCCGGAACAGCCGCCTTGCGGTAGTATTAGCACACAGGCTAACCTGTAACACAAGACGCTTATTCTGCCGGCTACAAAAAATATCAATATAAACATGCCAACACAACCAAAATATAAGCAAGAAGAAGTCAAATCCACACTAAGTATATATGTCCAAATGCATCAAATAAGAGAAGCTAAACATGCTTCTATAATATCAGAGTACAGCTATAAAATTGCCACGATCCTCAACTAAAGAAGTCATTTAACAATGGTACCACTCTCGTTCGATTAGTCAGTTTACGGACAAACTGACTTAGAGGAAGCAGTGGTGTGCCCATATGTAATTCACATTAAGTTTGTCCAACTTTGACCTTAAGATTGTCCAACCTGACCATACGTTTGTGTTTTATGTGTAAATTCCAGTACACGCTGAGCCGATGGGGGGCACTCCTGCCCCTTCCATACCCACTCAGTTTCAACAATCCGAGTTGGCGCATACGCTCACCGCCATCCAGGATGCCTTTAGGGCGCAGCAGCCTCCGGTTCAACAATAGGCTCCGGGCATTAACTGGCTGAGCACCTTTCGGGCTCTCTCCCCTCCCGCCAACCTCGGGACGGAGTCGGCCGTATGCACGGAGAAATGGCTTGACATGGTCCAAGAGCTATTGGCGGGGATCCGTTGCCCGGCCAACATGTCTGTATCGTTGGCGGTGTCCGTCTTGGATCTACATGCTAAGAGTTGGTGGAAGTCACTAATGGGCTCCACGTTCCAAGGACGAGTGTATACTGAGATAAGTTGGAGCGAGTTCCCGGGTGTCTTCTTGTAGCACTTCATTCCTACATCAGCTCGAGATGAGCTCGAGCAGAGGTTTCTACTACTGAAGCAGGGATCAAAATCGGTTACGGAATACCAGCGAGAGTTCCAGCATCTCGCAAGGTTCGCGGACTCATATGACCTGGATGATAGAGGATACGCCAAGCGTTTCTACAAAGGGCTGCGAGATCCCCTAAGGCAGGACCTTTTGTTTATAGCGTACGCTAGTTTGGCAGAGATTATCGACATGGCGAAGAGATTGGAGGCGGATCACTTGAGTAGTGGTAAGAGACCTGCGGAGGGCGTGATGGAAGCTGTCCCAAGCAATAGAAGAAGGCAGGACTTTAGGAGAGGAAGGGGTCATCAAAGAGGTGAAGGACGTTTCCACCGAGATTTTAGAGTGGAACATCCGGTTCCGCAGCCGCCTGCGTTGCCTCCACCGCCTCAGCCTCAACAAATTCAGCAACATGAAGGGTGGTATGCGCTGGTGTGTTTTAAATGCAACCAGCCGGGGCACATTCGACGTTTCTGCCCGCTGTTGTATGGGAATGTCCCTCCTGCTCTCCCTCCAGCAGCTCTGCGGGGGCGTGCTTATATGCATGGTCGAGGACGAGGACCGCGAGGAGGAAACCCCGGCCCTGCTCGGGATCAAGTGTACACGCTGTACATGCCGCAAGAACGGAATCCCCAAGATGTGATTGCAGGTATAATTTAATTGATTATCATGTTTTCATTGTCTAACTTAAAGTTGCTTGAGACATACTAGGAACCTAGCAATAAGTTTTGGTTATTGGTACTTAGGCACCGTGATAGTTGGCGGGAAGACGACCTATGCGATGTTCAATACCGGTGCCTCACACTCCTTTGTGTCTGAGGATTTCATTAAAGATATGGAGGGCGTACAATACTTTACTGGTATAGCCTGACGAGTGCATCTACCGGATGGCTCGGAGATGATTGCAACCTCTAAGTGCGAGTTCGAGATGTTTATTGAAGGAAAGGCCTTTGATACGCCTGCCACAGTCTTGAGAATGCCGGAGTTTGACATCATTTTGGGCATGGTGTGGTTGGACTGGCACTTTGCAAGGATTGATTGTGCAGAGAAACGAATCTACTTGAGACATGGAGACTCCGACATCATCTTCCAAGGTATTAGCTTCGCACCTCGCATGTTGTTATCTTCAGTTCAGATAGTAAAAACCCATATGAAGGGAGATGAAGTCTTCATGATCTAGTTCGAGTTGAAGGAGATAGCAGTGGATATAAAAGACATATGGGTAGTGCGAGATTTCCCGGAGGTATTTCCTGAGAAACTTCCAGGATTACCCCCGCATAGAGAGGTTGACTTCCAGATTAATCTACTATCGGGCGCCAAGACGGTATCCAAGGCCCCTTACTAAATGGCCCCGAAGGAATTCGCGGAGTTTAAAGTTCAACTGCAAGAACTGGTGGAGTCAGGGTTCGTTCGCCCCAGTTCGTCACCCCGGGGAGCCCCTGTATTGTTCGTGAAGAAGAAGGATGGGACCCTGCATTTGTGCTAGACTATCAGGAACTCAATCGGCTGACGGTGCGGAACACTTATCCGCTACCTTTGATCGATGAGTTGTTCGATCAACTAGTGGGAGCGTATTAGTTTTCTAAGCTGTACTTGCGCTCAGGGTATTATCAGTTGAGAATACAAGAAGGTGACATCAAAAAAACAGACTTTAGATCAAGATATGGACTATACGAGTTCACTGTAATGCCGTTTGGGCTCACAAATGACCCTTCAGCCTTCATGAGCTTGATGAACAAGGTGTTTGAACATTATTTGGATATCTTCGTCATTGTTTTCATCAACGACATCTTGGTCTACTCAAAGACGGAGGAGCATGTTGAGCATTTGACCTTGGTATTGAAGAAATTAAAAGAGCACGCCTTGTTCGCCAAGTTCAGCAAGTGCGAATTCTGGCTTAAAGAGGTTGCTTTCTTGGGGCATGTGATCAATGGAGCAGGACTAGCGGTGGATCCGACCAAGGTGCGTGCCGTGAAGGAGTGGTCGCCCTTGAAGTCGGTGGCCGATGTGAGGAGTTTACTTGGACTTGTCGGGTACTACCGCAAGTTCGTAAAATGATTTTCAAAGATTGCTCTTCCTCTTACTTCATTGACAAAAAAAGGTGTGCCATTTGAGTGGACACCCCAATGTGAAGTGACGGTCCAGGAGCTGAAGGATAGACTTACCTCTGCCCCCATCCTTGCACTTCCATCTAGAAAGGAAGGATTTCAAGTTTACAGGGACGCATCATATCAAGGGATGGGAGCGGTGTTGATGCAGCACAGACACGTGATTGCTTATGCTTCAAGACAACTGAAGAAACATGAAATCAATTACCCGGTTCACGATTTGGAGCTTGGTGCAGTGGTGTTCGCCTTGAAGTTCTGGAAGCATTATCTATACGGCGTCCACTGCAAGATCTTTTCAGATCACAAAAACTTGAAGTATGTTCATACTCAGAAGGAGTTGAACTTGAGACAACGGTGGTGGTTAGAATTTCTATGCGACTACGAGTTCATCATGAACTACCAGCCCAGAAAGGCGAACTTGGTGGCCGATGCATTGAGTAGAAAGGCACCAGGTTCTAGCCCGGAGGCTCGATTGATGAGTATGGAGTTGGCTTGGATGATTGAGGAGATGGATATTACTTTGGTGTTTAAGGCTCCTTCAGCAGAGTATACAAAGTACTTGGCAAGCATGAGCATAGTTTGTGATATCCGGGACCGAATTAGAGTGGAGCAAGGAGTGGATGCATCCCTGGACTCTGCAATCAAGTCGATCGAAGATGGGACTACGGATGAGTATACACTAAAAGACAGCCTCATTTATTTTCGAGGTCGGCTCTACATTCCCAAAGGAGGTAAAATCCGGGAGGATATCTTGAGGGAGGCTCATTGCTCTCAATATTCAGTGCACCCGGGCATTGCTAAGATGTACGCCGGCTTACGGAAGACCATGTGTTTGCCGGGAATGAAAAAGGATGTCCGATATTTTGTTGCACATTGTGAAGCTTGTCAAAGGGTGAAGGCGGAATGCAAGAGTCCCGATGGTTTGCTACAATCGTTGCCCATCCCCGAATGGAAGTTTGAGGATATCTCCATGGACTTTGTCCATGAGTTACCTCGCTCACGCTCAAGAAATGATTCGGTGTGGGTGATAGTTGATCGCCTAACGAAAGTAGCCCGGTTTATCCCAATGAAGAAAGAAGCTCACGTGGATGTCTTAGTACGCCTCTTTGTGGAGCAGTTCGTACGGTATCATGGCATGCCTAAGACAATTGTTTCGGACCGGGATGGTCGTTTTACCTTCAAGGAGTGGAAGGCGGTATAGGTGTATTTGGGCTCTCGTCTTACCTTCAGCACCGTGTTTCATCCTCAGACGGACGGGCAATCTGAAAGGACCATCCGGACATTGGAAGATTTGTTGAGATTATGTGTGTTGGATAGAGGAGAGCCGTGGGAAAGGCTCTTACCGTTTGTAGAATTCTTCTACAACAACACCCACCAGGCTAGTATCGGCATGGCTCCTGATGAAGCTCTTTATGGAAGGAGGTGTAGAACCCACTTGTCTTGGGTGCAAGATGAAGACCCGAAGGCTTTGGGTGTTGAATATACTGAGGATACTGATGCAGCGGTTAGACTGATTCGGGATCGCATGTTGGAAGCTCAAAGTTGGCAGGCGAAGTATTATAATGAAGGCATCGGATGGTGGACTTTCAAGTAGGTGATAAGGTGTTCCTGAAAATCCGACCGATGCATGGAGTGTCACATGTGCGTGGTGTGAAAAAGCTCAGCCCAAGGTATGTTGGGCCTTATACTATATTGGAAAGGATTGGCCTGTTGGCATATCGGTTGGAGTTACCACCCGAGCTAGAGAACCTCCACGATGTGTTCCATGTGTCATCGCTTCGGAAGGCATTGTTGCTGCCCGATCAATACATCCCCACAACTAATGGTACTGTGGCGTCTGATAGGTCTGTGCGACTAGAGCCCGTGCAGATCATAGATAACGAGACAAGAATGTTACTCCGCAAAAGTCTTCCCTTGGTGAAGGTGCTATGGTCTAATCACGGGAAGGAGGAATATACATGGGAGCCAATGGATTTGATGCAAAAATGCTATCCGGAGTTGTTTGCTCAATGTAATTTTATTTAAAAGCATATTGTATTTTCTGTTATGCTTTTCTCTCCATAGCCTAAGCCTGATATTTGGGACGAAATCTTTTATTTTGTTAATAGGATTGGTAACGTCCCAAATCGCACTAGGCCCCTCGTACGTGTTTTTGAGTCAGGAGAGCTGACTTGGGTTCGGGTGAGTGCTGACAACTGGGCAGCATGTGTCAATAGGATTTGTATCACCCGAGTCATTGGTCCCACACTTTGGTGTCGAGGTGTTGACACACTGGAGTCAAGGTGTCGACACAGTGTGTCTACACTCTGATGTTGAGGTGTCGACACACTGGTGTCGACACTGTGTGTCAACACACACTGTATCGACACACTGGGTCAAGGTGTCGACACATTGTGTCGACACCCAGGTTGAGATGTCGACACACTGGTGTCGACACCGTGTGTCAACACATGTTATGTCGACACACTGAACCAGGTGTCAACATAGTGTGTCGACACCCAGATGTTGAGGTGTCGACACTCTGGTGTCGACACCATGATGCAAGACACGTGCCTACCCGTGTGTGTGTGTGAGACCAGTTTAACTCGACAGAACGTATGGAGATCGATGAAATATATGACACGGGTAGAGACACGGGCGTGTCCCTACTAGTGTGTCGTTGTGTCGAGTTGAACTCGATGATACGTGTCGAGATCGATGAGGTGTGTCGACATTGTATGACACGAGTAGCGACACGGGCGTGTCCCTACCCGTGTGTGTCGAGTTACACTCAACAGAGCGTGTCGAGATCGACGAACTACGTGTCGAGATCGACGAATGGTATGACACAGGTAGAGACACGGGCGTGTCCCTACCCATGTGCCATTGTGTCGAGTTGAGTTCATCGAAATGCATCTAGAGAAGGACACGGCTAGGGAACACGGCCGTGTCATGTGGACACTGGTCGGGACACGGAAACTGTCGTTGCCGTTTCGCCCAAGCAGGACACGGGTAAGGGCACGGGCGTGTCCCTACCCATGTCACTTTTCATATATAAGGGGAAGAGAAAACCCTAGCCGTTTTCATGATCACTTTATCCCTATTTTCTGAGAGAAACTCATATTGAGAGAAGTAAGTTGCTGGATCTAGTTTTAGAGGAGAAGATCCGCCGTCGCCGTGAAGGAGAAGATGCCGCCGAGAAGAGTTACATGATCCATGGCCGGAAATAGTGGAAACGTCGGAAATGAGGTGAGCTTCCTACCCTCTCCCTTGGTGCTAGATCTTTTGTTATTTTCTTAGGAGAGATATCGACTCAAGAGAGTCTTGATGGAGAGAAGGTGTTTTCTATGGATGGCCTTGCTAGGACATGTGTTCTAGGTTTTAGATTTCTTCAACCTCCCCTTTCTTCTATGTGATGATGGGTGGATGGCTTCGTGAAGAATCATGGCCCCTTTGAGGGTGAATAAGGGAGGAGGAATTTCTGGAGTGATTTTGGAAGATCGACTTGAAGAGGAAGATGAACCGATGTCGTTCATTCCTCTTTAAGATACGTGCAAAATCTGTATTCTGCGCGCTGCGATCTTCTTGGCCATTTTGTGATGTGATATGTCCAGATCTGGGCTTTCGACTAAACATTAAAGTTTAAGTCCTTGAGAACACCTTTCCAACGAGTTGTTGTACGTATTTATACGAAGTCTGTAGCTACGGGAAAGTCTGAATGAAAATGACATCTGATAAATCCTGCATGCAGAAATGTTGTTTTGTGCGCAGCGGACTTTGAAGCTGATTTCAAATAGGATACAGCCAAATCTGGGTTGTGGGCTGAATATGAAAGTTGTAACCCATGGAAAGACCTTTCCATCGAGGGGTTAACATCTTTGCCGGATTCCTGTAGCTTCGGGAATCTCCGGTCAAAGTTGCTATCCTGATTTATTCTGCACTTAAATTCTGGGGTTGATATAATATGAATTTGAATTCGGTGAAATTGATATTGCAAATTAACTCGAGATTTTGATGAACTATTTTATGCTAACCACCATAGTGCTATGAATGATGAATCTTGTTAATTAGATTTCATAAAACTGAATTGTGAAGCAAGCTTTATGGCATTATATGACTTGTTAAAAATATATAGATTATTATATATGTGCATCATGCTTATAATGTGATGAATGAAATGACTAGATACAAATTGGTAGATTATTACTTATGTGCATCATGTTTGTAATATG
Source organism: Platanthera guangdongensis (assembly GCA_039583875.1). NCBI lineage: Eukaryota > Viridiplantae > Streptophyta > Magnoliopsida > Asparagales > Orchidaceae > Platanthera > Platanthera guangdongensis. The sequence continues at coordinate 90,400,677 of CM077153.1, read as the reverse complement.
TTGAAATCTTTTGGAATGACAAATGGAAGCTTAAACCATGGTCATGAGTATGTATGATGGTTAGAATGAAATGTACTAGTCCAATACTTAGAGCGTAGTCTCCCTACAGGTAGTATTATGGATGGATGTAAGTGCGGTGTTGACCGTCACTAGTTGGGTTCGAGTTGAGATGAGGTATAGAAGGATGGTTGGGCTGTGTCCTCGTTCTTACTTCCGAGGCCCCTTCCATACCACGGTGATGTGGAATTTGCATGTGGTATGAGTCGACATGCGGTGTCGTAATCCTGGGTTAAGGATAGTGTGGCAGGTCTACGGGCACGCCGATCATCACACCGACGGGAGTTGACAGTTAGAATTTGGGCGGTTGGGCTGCGTCCTCGGTGTTCACGTCCCGAGGCCCCTTCCGTGCCAAGTGAACGGTTGGGCTGTGTCCTCGTGCCTTCTTCCGAGGCCCCTTTCGGGTCACACCAGGCCAGTTCGGGCTGTGTTCTCGGTGCACAGCTACCCGAGACCCCACTGGGCCATAGTATGCATGGGCTCCACTGTTGTGTTCTTAGCATTGAGGCGTACAGAGACCTAGGTTAAGTAGTGTGGATACCCGCCTAGTAGTAGAGATTCCCGCTCTACTGTCACCGCCTGGCCACGACGGCTGATGCCTGAGAGGTTAGCTACTTGCTCGAATAGTGGGAACTTCTAGCCTATGTCCACATAGCAATTGCATGTGTGTGATCATGGGTGAGTCATTGCATAGAATACATACCATTACATAGCATTGCACAAACAAGACCCTCATCGTATAAGTTTGTATGGGCACTCTTATACGATGAGTTACTTTTATGTAACCCGATCCTTAACTTATAAACTTGTATGGGCAACCTTATAAGTTAAGTTACTTTCCTGCTATAGTTACTTGTACTTGTTGATTTACTAATTGCTCAAGTAGAACTGCTAGTTTTATAATATTGTTATTCAAGTAGAACTGCTAGTTTGTAATGTTGTTATTCATGTACTATTACCACCTGCTTGTACCTACTTTACTACTTGTATTATACTTGTACCCTTGTTCCTTTCTCCGCTCGGTGCCGAGGAGTCGCCGGGGGAGCGGATGTGATGCCACCTAGTCTTTTCGACTAACGATTGCTACGTCTTCCTTTTTAGGAGGTCACCCCGCAGGTAGAGCAGCCGCAGACTTTGCAGTAGGACAGCCGGGCCAGGACGATAGGGCCTGATGTGACGGTGTCGTCGCTACCGTCGGTTACGGATGTGAGTGTTGTGAGATTTTGTTGTAGCCGTTTGGGCAATTTTATAGCTGTACTCTGATATTGTAGAAGCATGTTTTAGCTTCTCTTATTTGATGCATTTGGACATATATACTTAGTGTGGATTTGACTTCTTCTTGCTTATATTTTGGTTGGGTTGGCATGTTTATATTGATATTGGTTGTAGCCGGGGGAATAGGCATCTTGTGGTATAGGTTAGCTCGTGTGCTAATGCTACCGCAAGGCGGCTGTTCCGGGCATAAGACCCCCCTTCGTGCAGTGTTTTGAGATCCGAGAGGGGGGGGGTCTTACACATCTTTACTCAACGGTTCAGTACTTGGTCAGATTTCTTGATGAGTAGGCATTGAGTGAGTTGTCTTCACTCAACGCATCTGTCCTTAGACAGATTTATTGTCAGAAACACTACGGCTTTGACTGCATGTAATTCTGTCAATGCTTTTAGGCTTCTGGCGTTGAGTGAACTCTCTTCACTCAACGCTTCTATCCTTAGAGAGATTTCTTATCAGCAACACTGAGGCTTTAACTGTAGTGTGTTTTGTCAATCCTTTTGCTCTTCTGGCATTGATTGAAGGGAGTTCACTCCACGCTTTTGAACTTAGTTGATTTTTTTACTGTCAAGTAACCTATCTTGAGTCCAACTATCTTTGTGACCCTGACTGGTTGTCAAATCAATGTAATAGAGTACAACCTGTATACAATGAACTTGAACATATATTAAATACATTCATGTGTATACCATTGAGTTATGGGCCTTCTTCAAATCTAGGAAATTATGATTAATGGATCCAACATCTTCAAAAAAGAGGCCAGTGAAGATCAAAACTGAGATCAAAGACATTATTCTTTCGTCGAGAGACTTGGACAAAATGAGGAAGAAGGCTCATCAAGACTAGGGCAGACAACTTAGCCGAATTGATCCTGAGTGATTAAGGTGCCTTACTTTTGATAACTGTCAGACCACTGCTATCATCAAACAAGAAAAAACTATGCAGCTTAGCGGTCTTGATCTTTTAAAGTTATGCTTGTTGCGATCTACATTGACAAGAAATTCTGAACGTTTTTCCTTATTTTAGCTACAAGTAAACCATATAACTCTATGGAGTTGGGCGAATTCTTGCCACAGCCTCTGCCACTGCCAATGCAGCCAGTTAGTAACATAAACAAAGCGAGCCAAGAGATGCTAGATGAGCTGAACATGCAATTAGGCCACATGAAGGTGTTTATAGAACAGGAGCGGCAGGTTGCGCTTGGTACGGAGGAGGTTCTTCGCCTCAATTTGGAGAGGGAAAAGGCTCAGCAGGACCAGGTCGCGACTATCTCTACTTCGCTCGAAAGGGAGAAGAGAGATAGGAGGTGGTTTGAAAGCGAAATTAAATACTACAAGGACAAATACTTGAACTTTGTGCGAGAAACCAAGAACCGGCAGTCTGGAACGGCGAGCACCGAAATACCATGACAGCCAGACTATGCGGCCACATGCGAAACATCCAACCCTTCAGTCAAGTAGCTGAGCAACCCGCGCCTACTGGAGAACTTAGGGTGCCCGTGGAACACATTATTCATTTGATCCATGTAGACCCCAAGGCATCTCGAATTTACAGATATTTTGTCTTGATGCACTACCATGTTCAACAGTTGTATGGAGTAATCCTGCAATCGAGTGATCAAGTAGCATATTTGTGTAAAGACCGCGTCGATCTCCCTGGCTGCTTTGGTCGCGTTGACCGTAGTTTACAAATCATTTGATTGGAATTATTTGGTTTTCTTTGCTTTCCTTTATCAGATGTGAGGATGAATAATTGTTTATACAAACTAGAAAATCATTTGCGCAAAATGAAGCATTGTCTGTTTTGAGGATAGTGCGATCTGATTTCTTTGGCTGCTATTACTTGTATTAATGTTGCAAATGCAAGATAGGAACCTTGCGAACTGCCGAACAAGGTTTGTGGTCTGCGTAGTTACACATAGGCCAACTTTTTATGAATAGCATATTCTTTCTTCATTTATGACAAGAATGTGTGTGAAATAGAAGTCCATGTGGTCTGTTAATATGGTGTCCACTCGAACTCAAGCCGCTGAAGCTTTTCGTGCCACAGAATATAAGAAGCGTAAACATATTGAAGATGACCTGTGCGATTTTGTTGCAAAACACATGCAGAATTCGCCGATTCATGTGCGGCTTCCGGAGAATCATGAAAGAATAAACACTTCTCTGGCAAATCAGAACGCCATTCTTGTTGCCCATTTTGAAAGAATCTTCATGTTCCCATAATTTGGTAGGTCGTAGAGATCTTCGAATATTATGGGGTTGTTCCTGCTCACCTCTCCCCGAATACGATTGTTGGAATCTTTAGCTACCTTGCCTACCTACGATCTGTGCGGGTAGCTTTTTTGATGATAATTTTCAGGAGGATCTTCTTCGTGCAGTCTATCTCTTCATCAAGATAAAACGTACAAAGGAATTTTGTATTTCTACTATTGAGTAATGAAGTTTGTGAACCTGGCGAACAAGGTTCACAACTGGTCAACCCACTATCTGATGTTTGAGGGCAATCTGGATTTGGCTCATACCTATCCGCAAGAACGGGAAGATAGTGATTTCAAGGCCGGCAAACTTTCAACCATTAAGAAGAAAATCATCGAGTTTGTGTAGGACTCGCGGCTTGACATTCAACATTATCTTGCCCTACTCTGGAGCTTAGATGGATTAGTTCGCCCAGATAGTAAGTCCATTCTTCTATCAAGAACTTCTATCTGCATTTTTAGTAGTCTAACTTTCTACACCAGACTTAGTGGATCCTGTCAATCTTCCTTAAACAACAGGTGATCTGACCCTTACTCAAAGGGAGAAGTGAGTGGAGCTCGAGAAGAAAAGGCGGGAAGAGGGTGATCCTACTCTGGGCTACTCATTTGAACAATCTTATCCGCTCCACGGGATAGATTAGAAGCTGAAAGATCTTTGGGGCAACATAACGATGTGGTGACACCAAAAAAGTAAACATGTCTGAGTGTCGACCGCTCTGCCGTCCTCGAGAAGCGGGAAGTTTTCTCATCATGCCTTTGTGGCTAGTACTGTCATGTATGGAAAGCACAACTACAAAGAGCTTTCAGAGATCACCCCGGATCACTTGCCATATTTCAATGCTCAATCTCAAGCAAATGACTTGGTTGCATGCCATTATATGGGTTGTGCTTTAAAATAAATTATGATCGAGAAATAAGATCTTGCTAAGAAGAATGTGTGGTTAGAAGTAGAGATCACACGACTGAAGGAGAAGAGGAGGTAAGATGATTCCTGATCGCAACGACCTGATTTCTAGACCGCATAATCCGAGTTCGCTTATTTGATTCCTTGCAGAATGTCTACGATTCAGAGAATCCTGCTTTCTAAGATGCGGCCATTCCTTTTGTTAAAAAAAGCATATATGATGTTGTTTGCTACTTCTGTAAGCTGGGCCATGTCAAGGAAGACTTTGAAAACACCTCTTTTGTTGAACTTTTTCTAGAATTGAAGAGGCGATTATCTGCAATGAATCAGGTGGCCAAAGGAAAGGCCAAGATTAGGTAAGAGCCTGAAGAAGAAGAAGAAGAAGAAGAAAGAGAAGAAGGTGTTGTGTTTATCTATACAACACATCATATGTGCGCAGCGGAATAAGGTTCAACAAAATCTTAAAGAGAAACTTGGATCTTGCGATGAAAATTGCTCAAGAAGTAATTGCAACATTAGATAGGAGTATACCTGAGCGGGATTGAGTCGACACTCAATCAAGATGCTCCAAAACAGTCTTAGGTCGGTGGGTGAGTTCACGCAAAATCGGATTTGAGGCTCTACAGAAATCCACTTGAACAGGGAGAATACCCGCACCTTGTCAAACGAGATCCAGGATGGAGAATGAAAAGCCCTCTGCATGTCCACAAACTGCTAGGTATGCACCAGGAGAGGTGGCGGCGATGGGCGCCATAATCGGGAATTGCACGAGCGACGGGATCGGTACTTTGGGAAACACTTTCCGTCAAGAACTTCCTGATCCATAAATATCGGGGCTCTCTCTCTTGAAAACCCCTAAGGAAACTATTATTTATACCCACGAGTATAAACAGGCTTGAACCATCGCTATCCGTAGACCTATAACAAATGGAATTAACTCGACGAATCATTAGCTGAGATGTCACAACAAATCATTGAGATGTCTCGGCGAATCACTGAGATGTCTCGACGAATCAACTGTATTGACTCGACGAATCATTAGCTGAGATGTCTCGATGAATCATTGATATGTCTCGACAAATCATTGAGATGTCTTGACAAATAAATGAGATGTCTCGACGAATCAGCTGTATTGACTCGACGGATCCTTAGCTAAGATGTCTCGACAAATCATTGAGATGTCTCGACGAATCAGCTGAGATGTCTCGACGAATCAGCTGAGATGTCTCGACGAATCACTGAGATGTGTCGACGAATCAGCTGAGATGTCTCGACGAATCACTGAGATGTCTCGACAAATCAGTTGTATTGACTCGACGAATCATTAGATGAGATTCTCGATGAATCATTGAGATGTCTCGATGAATTCTAATAAGTCAAGTGCTTGGTCCTTCACTCATATCACATAAGTAAGACCAACACAATTTATTCCTCCAACTTCTCCAAAAGCTCTTATGTAAGACCCTATAGACTCATATCGCTTTGGTAGTGAAACTACCTGTTTGACCACTGGTAAATCACCATGGTAACACCAACTGAATGCGTTGCGGAAGAAAAAGCAGATTGATACGAATTCGACACTAGCGGACAAGAAAGAGACGAGCGATCGGGAGAAAGAGACCCCTCAGTCTGCTTCTGAGGTGTCAGGATCTAGCGATGGGAGCCTTCCCACCAAATACAAGGAGAGCGAGAGTGGCGAAACAGCTTCCAGCCCGAGTTCGCCAAGCCATGATTATTCGATGTCAATTGATATTGATGGTTCTGTGGACTCGGAGGGATCTCTTGCAGCTAAGAAACTCCGATGGGGGGTTAAACGATGTAATTTTGTTTTTGGAAAGCTCGGCGATCTCTTTTTGTTAACCGCGCGAGTATACCTGTAATTTTTGAAGAATCAATGAAAAATATACTTACCTTCAACGTATTTTTTGAGATGATATTTTCCTTTTAATAATTTAATATTACCTATTTGTCTCCACTGTTCACTGTCTAATCCCATAGCTCAAGGCGAGTAGAATTCCTTAGAAAAATAAACGCGGTCTGCTACTTATTTTGCACGACCTTGTGAGATAAGCTTGACAGGATAGTTGAAGTAATCCAAACTCTAGATGAGTGGGCTACAATATTGTAAAGACAGTCCGCAAGAATTTTTCTAATTTCGAGCATAATTAAGTTTGATCATCTAGTCCGCTCGAAACTCATGAATTTATTATGCTGATATTAACTACCTTGCCAATTTTAACTACTTATTTAATGCTTGAGGCATGCTGAAATCCAGGGTGTAGATTCTCTTAGTGAAATTCAGAATGAAGAGGTTTTGAAATTGATTTACATCAGGAGATCAATTGTCAAGTTATTTCAGATCGCAATAATTGATTGGTTAGATAATTCAGGCCGCAATTTAATGAAAGAAATAGTCCAGGCCGCATTATCTAATAGAACTTGTTGAAATCTGTGAAGTGAAAGTGGGTGAATGGAAGGCTTGGGCAACTCATCCACGCGGACTATGCCGACAGGGTTGGCGGACTGCTAAGTCGGCAGAGATGTTGCAGGAGGTTTGCTCTGTGGCGGCCTGGGCGGTCTGTTCGCGCGGACTACGCGGACAGCAGCAGCGGACTGTCAGGTCAGCGTATACTCAGCAGGAGGTTGGATCCCAGGAAGTAACCAGACGGATAGAAACTCTATCCGCGGAGTACGGCATAAAGCGGACGGATGAACTGGAGCTCGGTAGACCGGTTTGTCAGTTGCCTTGGTTTTACTCTGGTGCAGCGGCAAGTGGAAGTCGCGGAGACCGCCTGTCAGTGCGGACTGATACTGGAGCTCGCCGGGACCGGCGGACTGGTTCCAGTGTCCGCCAGTAAGTGCGGACTGGCCCTTGTTGCCAGTGGACTGGACTTGGTGAGTTCTGAACCAAGTCCAGGATGGCTCAGTCCGGGGAGATCGCGCAGTGGAGCACGTCTGCTTCTCTCAGTCCGCCAAGCTCGGCAGGAGTGTTGTTGCCTTGGTCTTGCTCTGGTGCAGCGGCAAGTGGAAACCGCGGAGACCGCCGGTCAGTGCGGACAGAAGCTGGAGGTCGCCAGGTATGGCGGGCAAGATCCAGTGTCCTCCAGTAAGTGCGGACTGGCCTTTGTGGTCAGCGGACTGGACTTGGTGGGTTCTGAACCAAGTCCAGGTTGGCTCAGTCCGGGGAGATCGCGTGTAACACCCCCTATCCGTCGCATAGCATATAGCAGTAGGTCCGGCCGGGGCCCGACGTCATATACCACAGACACACCGGTTGGTTACTCAATGGAAACCATCCAACCAATCATAACGTCGTACACAGAGCATTCTAGCGGAAGCAGTTTATAAGTTGCAATTAAAGAACCCAACAACAAGCATGAATGTCCATTAATACACCAAAAGGAATGTAGTACATACACAAGTACAGGCCTTAAGGCCTTACAAAATGGTTTACTTAATATTACATGTTTTCCATACCACGTCACGCAGGCCGGTCATACATTAATAAAAGCAAGTAAACACTCCAATTAGGTCTTCAAGGGTCGGCTTCGTAATTTGGGCTTTAGCCTGCTATTGACCGCTTGGTGCAGCAGCACCTGCAAGCAACAAAACCACCGCACGGTGGCAAACAAAAGGAAACGGTCAGCAATGCTGACCAAATTATAACGATCCCGCTCCCAACTCGGGGCGGCGATGCTCCTTCCCTGCACTTATTAGCATAACCAAGCATTATATAAATATACATTGCATCACAGGCGTTGGCACGCACGGCCACACGCCCCGTGCTCTCAGGGCACATTCTCGGTGAACCGGTCGATGTCACGTCAATTTAAGCCATAGACATTCCGATCTCACCACCGCCACTTTGACGGCCAAACATATGAGCATTTTGTCTTCTTGGCATGGGTCACGTCAATTTAAGCCATAGACCGTCGAAGACCCTCATCTATGCCAACGGCTCTAACCGAACGACATAGAACGGGTACGGTTCCATCTAACCTGTGCTCACATCACAACGACAATTTAAGCCATATGCGCGGGTCAAACTTCTCCCGAGTCCCGTTTCCATCACACTTCACATAACCCGGTTATGTTTCAAGTTGGCTCCCAGGCCACCAAGTTGGCAGGATCACGCGTCCACCCAGTTTTCCGGGTGCACCTCAGGGTTAATCCCCAAAGCTCCCTGTTGCAATCTACCACGTAGAATACCCAAAAAACAAACAATCGCGCGGAGTCTTCTCCGGCATTTATGCAATGCAACATCACCTATCCAGACAAACATGTCTGGATAGGCTTCACACATCATGCTTATGTTCGTTCTCGAATACGCACTCTAAACAACGGGGACTTTACATATCTACCCGAAGGAACGACTCCAACTCACCGCAAACTCGCGATAGCGGGCTTCCTATGCAAAGAAGGAGAGCTTCACATGCTTAAGAAGAGAATCGTTACCCTAGCGTTCTTCCTCGGCGCAATGGAAATGTAAGCGGATGAAAAGCACCACACTCTCTTTGCCTCCGTAGATCCGAAGTCGGCTCGTGATTTGGAGCTTCGAAGCTCCTCCAATGGCCGGATCTAAGCTTCTTCTTCCTCCTTTGCTCTCCTCTCTCTCTTGACTTAGAAAGAGAACCACTCAAAAGAAATGAGGGTTTCAAAGGTCTAATCCTGAGTATATCCCATCAGGAATAACCCCCACCCGCTGGATCCCAAATTAAAGAAACGAACGACCTTGATTCTGGTCTGAAATATTAAAACTGGGCCGAACACGGCCTGCGACACGCCCGTGTCCAGGGCCGTGTCCCCCATTCGCCGTCAAAATCGACGCGCCTGGAACAACACACGGGCAACCAACACGCCCGTGTTCGACCTGACATGCCCGTGTTCCAACTGACACGGCCGTGTGGTTGGCCGTGTGCCTCCATCGACACAGCCCCGAAAATAACCCGAGACTCACACAGGTATTGGACACGCCCGTGTCCTAACCCGTGTCTAACTCGAACACGCCTGGGCTCCAGGCCGTGTTCACTGTCTCGACACATTGTCGAGCGAAGTTCGTCGACTGCCTGACACGGCCTTGGACACGCCCATGTCCTAGGCCGTGTGCCTTGTCTCGACACATCGTCGAGCGAAATTCGTCGACTCCCCGGGCCGATCGTCGACACGTGCTCGACACGCCCTAAGACACGCCCGTGTCTCAGGCCGTGTTCTCTGCTCGACGATCGTCGACTCCAAAATCGTCGACCACTTGAACAAATCGTCGACTCCAGCTTGACACACCCTGGGACACGCCCGTGTCCCAGGTCGTGTGCCCCCTGCCAGATTCCAACTTTGGCCCAAAATGCCTCCCGTCGCTCTTTTGAGTTTCGGGGCGTTACAACTCTCCCCCACTTAAAAGAATTTCGTCCTCGAAATTTCATAAAGGAAAGACATGTACAAAATTAAATTGTACCTGAGCGGAACAACTCCGGATACTCGTCAAGCATAGTCTGCTCTCGCTCCCAAGAGAGCTCATTCCGACCGCAATTGTCCCATCGGACCTTGACCATCCTGATCTCTTTATTGCGTAGCCGCTTGACTTCCGAGTCTACAATCCGCGTGGGCTTGACTTTTGTCGTCAACCCACTATCCACCAGCACTTGATCAACCACGATCACTTGCGAAGGCTCTTGCACCGCCTTCTGTAGCACTGAAATATGGAATACATCATGTAAACCACTAAGCTCCACCGAAAGCTTCAACCGATAGGCTGCTTCACCAACTCACTCCAGCACCTCAAATGGCCCAAGGTACCTCGGGCTTAGCTTTTTCAATCGCCGCACCCGCGAGACACCCTTGAACGGCTTGATCTTTAAGTACACTCAGTCGCCCACATCGAACTCCACGTTCCTGTGCTTGCCATTATATTACTTCGCTTGTCGGTCCTGAGCGATAAGCAACCTCTCCCGAATGGTACGAACCAAAGACGTAGCATCTTCCACCTCTTGGCGCTTGTACGACTTTGACTCACCCGTTTCTAACCAAGACAATGACGTGCGACATCTTCTACCATATAGGGCCTCGAAGGGCGTCATTAGAATACTCACCAGGTAGCTATTGTTGTACGCAAACTCCACCAAATAAAGATGGTCTTCCCATTGCTTTCCAAAATACAAGACACACATGCGGAGCATGTCTTCCATAGTTCTATTGACCCTCTCGGTCTGCCCATCCGTTTGCGGATGAAAGGCTGTGCTGAATTTTAACTTTGTTCCCAATATTTGGTGCACTAGCCTCCAATCATTAGACGTGAACCGCCCATCTCGGTCACTCACGATGCTGCGGGGCACACCGTGAAGCCGTACTATATTATTCACATAAAGTTTTGCAAACTTTTCCACCGGATCATCCTTCCTATACGGAATAAAATGCGACACCTTCGTTAGCCGATCTACGACCACCCAGATGACGTCGTTCCCCTTTTGCGACCTTGGCAAACCGTGCATAAAGTCCATAGAGATGTCATCGAATTTCCACTCCGGAATAGGCAAGTGAAAGAAAACTGATGTCGACCTAAATCACCTAGAGGGGGGTGAATAGGTGGTTTGTGCGTCTTTTGCGGAATGAAAAATTAATTAGAGCACTGCACAGAAATATCTACCAATATCACAGACGACACAAGATATATAGTGGTTCCCCAACCTTGGGTACATCCACTTTCCCTCACCGATCTAGCAATCAACTAGACTCGGCTACTCCACTATCTCGGATCAAAAATCGATCCTACCCTCGGAACAAAGTTCCTACAAACTCGATCCAAACAAAATGGATCTACACTCGGAAGATAGCACTTCCTACAAACTCGGAGTGAAAAACTCCTACACTCGGAGAAGATTTCTCCTACAAGATTAATAAAGAGTTTACAAGAACACAAACAGTAAATCACTCAGATCTGAAAGAAATGACCAGGATCTTCTTCTTTTCAACTTTGCAGCTTTTTCATAAATCGGTGAAGAAGGTCTCGGCCTCGATCTGGATCTACTTCCTTTTACAGAAATTGAGAGAAAAAAATGATCAGTGAAGTCGATCTCGATCTGTAACTTTTCTTCAAAGTAATCCTCTGACAGTGGAAGCTTTTGCCGGAGAAGAAGACAGCGGCGGCGGCTTCCGTTTCGCGAAGGTCGGAGAAAGGCGGCTGAAGAATATTTCTCGAAAAAGGGATTACAAGAAGGCTTTGAGAAAACTTAGGGTTTGTCATTTTCTGATAGGACCTTTTATAGGAGAGACTAACAGTCATAATCTGTAATAATGATGTACACGTGGACCAATCATGTCGCGTGATTTGAAAAATCCCGTCAGAAAAATGACTTAGAAAATTTTCGGAATTATTAGCCAACTACACGAGTAAGTCAATAACTACTCGAGTAGTTGAATCGCTACTCGAGTACATGATGGGAATCATACTCGGATAAGTATAAACAGACTACTCGAGTATATTGAGATCAACTACTCGAGTATAAAGACAGAACTACTCGAGTATACTAAGAGACCTACTCGAGTATATAGAGGATCTACTCGAGTACTGGAAGAGCTACTCAAGTATATTACATAACCTACTCGAGTACATAAAGTACTACTCGAGTGGAATACTTAGAAAAATTCTGAAGAGGTCTGCTGGCAACTACTCGAGTATTTTAATTAAACTACTCGAGAGGAAGTAACCTACTCGAGTAGGTGAAGGTTCTACTCGGGTAAAAGACTTAGAAAAAAAAAATTTTGGAGTAGGGAAATTGCAAGGTACACGGGTGACACGGGAACTACTCGAGTAGGTAAAATGAACTACTCGAGTATGTACCTATTTACTCGAGTATGTGAGTATACTTACTCGAGTATATGACTTAGAGAAATTTAGATGAGAAAACCCTTCTGGCACTCGGGTATAAAGAGTGATCTACTCGAGTATATAAGCATGCTACTCGAGTATATGACTTGGTCTACTCGAGTAGGTGACTTAGCTACTCGAGTATATGACTATGTCTACTCGAGTACAAGATTCCTTTACTCGAGTAACTTATACCCAGACTACTCGAGTAGGTGAAAGCACTACTCGAGTAAAACACTTAGAATTTTTCTGATGTGGGAAAAATTGATTCTTCTAGAGTAGCCAACTTCCATTGTCTTTCCCATAGTCCAATAGCTTGAGTATGAAGTGTATCCCAATAGAGAGACCACACATGAGTCAACACCTTGGAATATGCAATGAGGGATTACATTGCACAGTTCCTGTGTTTGGTGACCCACTGTGGGCTGACATTGGCCTACACTTCTCAGTGAAACTCCTACAAACATATAGCTCAAACCAAGCATCAAATACAACTTAATTCATCTTAGTTCCAGGGTGACTTCATCAAATCTGGTTCATGTGGATGAAATACCCAACAATCTCCCCCTATTTGTTGAAGTCAGAACCCTTTACACTAAGGTGAATTATGGACATAAAAGAAACTAAGTAGAAAAATATGAGCAGGTAAGCAAAGGATAATGAAAAAGATAATTAGACAGAATGAAGAATTGTATATATATATAAGTTTCCAAAAACATCAAGTCTACAATTGTCATTTCAATTTCTCATCATCTTTTAGGTTTGGGCTTGGTATTGCTGCTTATCCATCTTCTCTTGTTGTCTCCTTAGGTAGCTGAAAGGCTTAGGAAAGTACTTAGGATGCCTTGGAGGAGCAGCAGGGTTGTTTCTCCCAAACTCTCTGTCATGGATCCATCTTTTTAGCATGAATTTCTCATATAACTCCCATTCCTGGGAACTGTAGTGAAGGCTTATGTTCTTACTGTGATCCAAGACTAGCCTGAGTGTGTCCAAAATGAGAGACTTTGAAGTTGGAGACCAGGCTTCAGCATGTTCAGGGGCTTTAGGAGGAGCTGTCCTGCTGGCAGAGGGGCCTTCACCATATTTCCTTTTCTTCTTGGTTCTGATCTCTGGAGGAGCTTGAAGGAATATATCAGCAGGATCGTCTTCCCCGCCCGGAACATAAGTATCTGGTGGAGCAACTGAGTCTCCAGGCCTGGGAGAGAAGGTGGGTTGTTGATGAACAGCTGGAGTAGTAACATCTGTGGCCAGAGGGTTGAGATGATGGGGAATGATGTTTGGATCAACTGCAAGATCTGGCAAGATCTGGTTGTGCATCCAGACAGCGGTATCATAGGTGTGAAATTTAACACTCTGTATCTGGGCAAGCACATCATCATGAATGGTCTTTATATGAGCTTCCCATTCAACTGTCTTCTGAGCAGTAGATTTTTCTACCTGGGCTTTGAGTTCTTTTATCGAACCCTCCCCCTTTCTGATTTCAACAGATACTGTCTCTATGGTGTCATCTTTGAAGACTCCAACCTCTTCACACATTTTCATCTTGTTGGCTTCAGTCCTCTTATCTAGCTCAATCTGATTGTTTGCCAAGGTTACACCTTGTTCCATGACATTGCCAATACTAGTGATAGTATGGTCAAGAGCTTTACCACCAAGTTGGAACAGGTACTTTAGCTTGTCAGTGTTATGCTGAATTTCAGCAAAACCTCTGCTCATCTGAGTCTCAAGAGCAGTGACCTTATCAGTGACCACCTTGAGAGATGTGTCAAAATGATGTCTTTGTTCTTGAAGAAGAATGGCAATACTTTGCAGCAAATCTGAGGAGGAGGAAACTGTAGCAGCAGCAGTAGAGGGAGCAGCAGTAGGGATAGGAGGAGTTACCCAGGGAGCTATTTCTTCAATAATTACTGAGCTGAGAGCTCTGGTGGTAGGAATGACAGCATCCAATTCTTCTGTATCATGGGGAATGGAAAAATCAAGGTTTCTGAGAGGGGCCTCAGCTGGCTCAGGAGAAGGCTCATCAGAAATGAAAATGGTGTCTGGCTTATCTGCTGGAGGAGGAGGAGAAGGTGTTGGAGTTCTGGCTGGAGAATGGGCAGGAGACTGTGCTGGAGACAAGTCCTTGTGATGTTCAGTGGTTGGAGCTGGAGGAGATAGAGGAGGAGGGGGAAGCACATCTTCAGTGAGCTCTGCAATCATGGCATCGATGGCAGCAGCTGTGGACAAAAGAGTGTCTTGAGGGACTTGATCTGAGGAAGTGGCTGGACTCTTTGGAGTATGAGGTAGGGATGGAATCTCTGGCTGAGGAGAGGGTGGCCTGACTGGGCTAGAAGGAGCAGGCTCCCCCTCACTTGGTGCACCAGAGGAGCTGGCCACATGATGAGGAGAGGGAGATGGAATCCTGTCCTCTACAGCTGGAACTTCTGAAATTTCTGAAACCTTTGCAGCTTGGGCAGAGTTCTTGAGCTTGAGATCCCATCTATGAATTGAAGAGATGGAGACCTTCTTCATGTGGTGAAGTGGAGTCCCTTTTGAGAATTTGAATACTTCAGGATTGGTGGCATGAAGGAGCAGAGATATAATTCTTGCGTAGTTGGGGGATTTCATGCTATCCTTTATCTTGTCCAGAATTAACATGCCAAATTGGTACTTCTTGCGGCATACAATGGCTTGCATTATATCGAAGAAATATAGGGGAATTTCTCTGATGGAGTGAGTCTTGCACAGGAGTATCATGCCAATGATATCAACAAGGAATTTTCCTTCAGCATTCATGTCGGACCTCTTAATATACTGAGCGTCAGGAGGAATGCCACAGAAGAGTGCTGTTCGGTCAGAATCTTCATCATCCAGATCATCTTCTTCATCAACTATAGGTAAACGGAGAAGTTGAGAGACAGAGTTCTTGGTGAACTTGAGTTTCAACCCCTGTACTGTAGATTTGAGAACTTGGCCATTCCGTCGAACCTTGAGATTTGTGAAGAATTCTGCAACAGCAGGGAAGAGGACACGACAGGGTTCTTGGAGGATGAAGGAGAGGCCGGCAGTGTCGAGAAGAATGAGGAGGTTGTGGAAATCGTCGGAAAGCTATGCAATACCGTCGGTGACGAGTTCGGAGCCGACGCAGATCTTGTGAGAAGTTGCCATGGATGCGAATGTCTGGAGGAAATTGGAGAGAGAGAGCTCTGCAACTTCGGCGGAGGCGAGTCGGTAGGGTAGGCGAAGAGACAGGGTACTCGAGAGATAGAAATGATGTCGAGTAGGTTTGATGTTTTCAGAATTTCATATATATATATAACTCTTCAATTTCCGCTAATTAATTTAAATAATGAGGCGGCATATAGCCTTGGGTGGCGAATAGAACAAATTTTGAAAAACTGGAAATCAGGACACGAGAGAGAGGTAGGCTACTCGAGTAGATAAAGGAGCTACTCGAGTAGGTCGACTGGCGCTACTCGAGTATGTAAGAAAAGCTACTCGAGTAGATAAGGACTTACTCGAGTAGGTCAGAAACTCACTCGAGTAGATCTTTAGGTACTCGAGTAGGTCAGTACACATACTCGAGTAGGTTCTTTCATATACTCGAGTAGGTCTTTAGTTACTCGAGTATGTCTCATACTTCTCGAGTGGAATTTTGAAAAATTTGAGAAAGAATGGATTTTGTGACTAACCCTTTGCAATTACTTGCTTCTTAGTCATTCAGCCTTCTTTAGTCCTCCTTGTTGAGCATCCCAAGCTCTGTCTTGAAGAACGAGAACTTGGTCTCGTCCAGTGGCTTTGTGAAGATATCTGCAACTTGCCTATCTGTAGGCACATATTGGAGATCTATGTCTCCATGCTCCACATGTTCCTGGATGAAGTGGTACCTTAGCTCAATGTGCTTTGTCCGGCTGTGAGAGACTGGATTGTTGGCTATTGCGATTGCGCTCGAGGAGTCACAGTATAAGGGAATATCCTTGAACTGCATGTTGTAGTCCTCAAACTGATTCTTTATCCATAGCAACTGTGCGCAACAACTGCCTGCAGAGATATACTCTGACTCGGCCGTTGAGATTGCGACACAGTTCTGCTTCTTGCTACTCCAGGAAATTAGCCTTCTTCCGAAGAATTGGCAAGTCCCTGAGGTGCTTTTCCGGTCGTCTTTGCTACCTGCAAAATCTGCATCTGAAAATCCAATTAGTTCGCTGTCATTACTTCTTGGGTACCATAAGCCAAGATTAGGTGTGCCTTTAAGGTATCTCTGGATCCGCTTTGCAGCAGCGTAATGTGATTCCTTACAGTTCACCTGAAATCTAGCACAGACACATGTTGAGAACATTATGTCAGGCCTACTGGCAGTAAGGTAGAGCAAGGATCCAATTATGCTTCTGTACTTGGTTTCATCAAAAGGTTTCCCTTTTTCATCCTTGTCCAGAGACATAGTTGAGCCCATTGGAGTCCTCATAGAGGTTGCGTTCTCCATTCTGAATTTCTTAATTAGCTCTTTGGTGAATTTGGTCTGTGAGATGAAAATTCCATCTTCAGATTGTTTCACTTGAAGCCCTAAGAAATACTTCAGCTCGCCCATACTGCTCATTTCAAACTTCCCTTGCATAAGTTTTGAGAACTTTTTGCAGAGGTTGTTATCTGTAGAGCCAAAGATAATGTCATCGACATAGATTTGCACTAGCAAAATCTTGCCTTTTATTTCCCTAAGAAATAATGTCTTGTCTATCTTTCCCCTTGTGAACTTGTTCTCGAGTAGAAAGGTAGACATCGTTTCATACCAAGCTCGAGGGGCTTGTTTCAGACCATATAGGGCCTTGTGCAGGAAATAGACATGATCGGGAAGGTTAGGATCAACGAAACCTGGAGGTTGTTCCACATACACTTCCTCCTTTAAGTTACCATTTAGGAAGGCCGACTTCACGTCCCTCTGATAAACGGTGAAGCCTTTGAAGGCAGCATATGCTAGGAACAACCTTATTGCCTCCAGCCTGGCCACTGGAGCATATGTCTGGTGGAAGTCGATTACTTCTTCTTGACGATAGCCTTTAGCGACGAGTCTGGCCTTGTTCTTTATGATAGTCCCATCTTCATCCATCTTGTTCCTGAAGACCCATTTTGTTCCAATGATGTTCTTTCCCTTGGGTCTTGGAACCAGCATCCACACATTGCAGCGCTTGAACTGATTTAGTTCTTCTTCCATTGCCATTATCCACGATGCGTCTGAGTTTTCTTCCTCAAATTTCTTTGGTTCAACCTGTGAGAGAAAACTCAAATGAAGATTCTCATTAGTTGAACCTCTCCGAGTTCTGACACCATCCCGGGGATCTCCTATGATCTGGTCCATGGGGTGATCCTTCAGATGTCTGAGCTCTAGAGTCCTTGCATCTGGATTATCTTCAAGCGCCGGAGTGATTTCTTCATCCTGGATGACTTCTTCATTTTGATCATCAGCCTCTCCAATAGGAGTGGGAGTGGTGATCTTAATGAACTTCTCGCCTTCTTCTTCGGACGGATCATCCAAGCTAGTTTCTTTCAGGTTTTCACCTGCATCTTCAATGAGCACACTAGATGGATTGCTTTGCAGCAAGCTCGTCTCATCAAATACAACATGTATCGATTCTTCCACCACCAGGGTTTTTCTATTGAAAATCCTGTATGCCTTACTATGGCTACTATATCCTACAAAAACAGCTTCAAAGCTCTTTTCGCTAAACTTGGTGGTATGATACTTGCCATTGTTGAGTACGAAGCATTTGAAGCCAAAGATTCTAAAGTAAGAGACTGTTGGTTTTCTGCCTTTCAGAAGTTCGTAAGGAGTCTTACTGTGGTCTTTGTTTATGAGTGCTCGATTTTGCACGTGGCATGCAGTGTTGACGGCCTCGGCCCAGAAGTACTCTGGTAGTGAAGCATCACTCAACATGGTCCTGCAGGCCTCTATGAGTGTTCTGTTCCTTCTCTCAGCCACTTCATTTTGTTGTGGAGTACGAGGAGAGGAAAACTCATGAAAGATACCTAAGCTTTCACAGAATTCTGTCATGGCCCCAGATTTGAACTCTGTTCCGTTATCACTTCTGATTTTGACTATGGAGCAGTTGTGTTCATTCTGGACTTGCCTGACAAAATTGGTAAAGATATCGACGGTATCTGACTTGTGTTTAAGAAAGAACACCCACGCAAAGCGCGAGTAGTCATCAACAATTACCAATGTATATTCCTTGCCTCCCAAACTTCTAAACTGCAGTGGACCAAACAAGTCCATGTGCAATAGATGGAGACAACTGTTAGAGTCTTTACCAATAGTGCTTTTAAAGGTAGCCCTTGTTTGCTTGCCTTTTACGCATGCATGACAAGGTCTGTCTTTGACGCATTTGACATTTGGGGCATCACGTACCAAGTTCATTGAAAATAGTTTATTGATGGTTTTGAAATTGATATGTGCTAGTCTCTTGTGTCATTGGTCACCAAGAGACCCACTATCTTTTGCCAAAAGACACACTGGTGTGGAGGAATCTATACAGATGAAATTTAAACAGAAAATATTCCTGCTTCGAGTGCCGGATAGAATCGTTTTCATATTGTCAACGGATTTTATCAAGCACTTATTAGCATGGAACTCAACTATGTATCCTTTGTCGCAGAGTTGGCTTATGCTAATGAGATTGTGTTCCAATCCTTCAACATAGGCCACATCCGAGAAGGATACATTGCCGTTAGTAATCATACCATAGCCTCTAGTAATTCCACGGTCTGAACCTCCAAAGATGACCTTTGGTCCATTCACGACTGGAGTAAAGTTCTGAATGAGGCTTCTCGTCCCGGTCATATGCCGAGAGCATCCGCTGTCCAAATACCAGATAGGAATTTTGTTGGCCTTTGGACATCCCTGCAATCACAGTCAATTTGCCTTAGGAACCCAAACACGTTTGGGTCCTTGGTCTCGGGTTAGAGTGCTCCCCCTACGAGTGTTGGCATTATGAGTGGTCTTTCTCATATTGCTGACATGAGGGGTTGCAGCGTTTCTGGAGTTGAACCAGCAATCTATGGCGAAGTGACCAACCTTGCCACAGCACCAACAGTCAAATCTGTTGTACCTTTGCCTCAAAATCTCCTGCTTGACCCTTTGGAACTTTGGTCTAGCAGGGGTAGCATTCTTGGAGGAAGATGCCTCATGGTGATGGCAATCACATGGCTTCTTCTCCTTTATAAGCTTTTCTACAGCAGGCTTTGTCTTTGGTGCGTTCTTGAAGTTATGCCTATGATTGAAAGGGTCATAGCTCTGAAGAACAACTTCTTCATAAGGTGCCTTAAAGACACTTTCGCCAAAGTTTCGGGGTCGAGCCCATCCTTAATAGCGGGACTTTGGCTCTACATGAGTAGGCCTAGCAAAGTGCCCGTATGATGAGTCAAAATCAAACTCATTTGTTGGAAAGATGACCTTTCTGAATGTGGTTTGATTTTGAGGGGCTTTTCCCTTTTCTTCGGCTGAGGCCTTTTTGGCGGCCTTATTTTTCCGTTGATTCTTGTTTCTCCTAGAGGATTTACTAGGAGCTTCTTCATGGCCTAGTCCAGCTCCCTTGGCCTTTGCTGAGAATTCAGCAACGAATGGAAGAACCGTCTTGGGCTTAGAGAAACTCTCAACAAGTTTCCTTTCAGCCGCAAGTTTGGCTTCCAAACCTTTGATGATCTTCTCCTTCAGGTCAAGGTGCTCGAGAGCCTTGTTGTATTCTTCAATAGCTTTATTGAAGTTTTCTTCGAGGGAGTCAGTCTTTGCGACTTTCTCTCTCAAGTTGCTCTCTTCGGCCTTTAGAGATTTGATCTCTTTAGCCTGAGTCTTCACGACTCGACGACATTTGTCGTAAGCAATAATTAACTCCTTATACTGGGCCATCAATTCTGACTCATCGTCAGAGGAGCTACTCTCGCAATCATGTTCAGAGACTTCAGACTCTGAGAGAGGGGTGTGAGAGTTTACCTTCCTAGTGAACTGGGGCTCTTGTTCATCATCTGTTTGATCCATTAGCCCAAAGTAAGCTTCTTCTTCTTCGCTTGACTCTGAGGAGTCGGAGTCGCTAAGAGTCTTGCTCCTTTTGGCTATGAGGCTCTTCTCTTTCCTCTTTCTGTTGTGTGAGGATTTCTTATCTTCCCTTCTGCCACCCTCCTTCTTCTTGTGGGGGCAGTCAGCAATGACGTGACCTGGCTTATTGCAACAGTAGCAAATGATGTCAGTTGAAACGTATTTGTTCTGTTTAGTGTTATACCTGTCGTGGCTGCTTGAGCCTTTTCTTTGTCGATCGTCATCGCGCCACGATCTTCTGTGTGAGGCATCCTTGCCTTTCCATTGTTTCTTTTTATTAAGAAACTTCTTGAATTGCCTTGAGAGCAAGGAGAACTCTCCTTCAGATAGTTCAGAGCCTGAGGTGCAGGGCTCTGATGTTTCTTCTTCTTCATCAACTTCTGGAGCTGGAGCGGGGGAGGCAGCCTTAGTCTTTCTGGAGGTGTCTGCCTTCAGAGCGACAGATTTCTCCTTTACAGCAGACCTGCCCTTCTCTTCTTCAGCTTTTCTTGTATTGATTTGGAGTTCATAGGACATAAGCTTTCCAAAGAGATTTTGCGGGTCCGTTTCAGCTAGCTTCCCGAACTCCCTGATGGCACATACCTTGTTATCCCATTCCTTGGTTAGGGATCTCAAGAATTTGTTGTTCAGTTCTCCGTTTGTGAAGACACGACCATACACCCTTAGGCCATTTACAATCTTGAAGAAGTTCTCAAAGGTGTCGGTAATTGTTTCCTTGTTCCCTTGTCGGAACGCTTCATATTTTTGATTGAGGAGGGATCTCCGATCATCCCTTACTTCTTCAGTCCCTTCCATCAAAGTGACTAAGGAGTGCCACATCTCCTTAGCTGATTGATAGTGAATCAAATTCTGCAGCATCGAGTCATCGACTGCACTTGCTATTATGTTTTTAGCTTTCTTGTCGAGAGAGACAAGTGCAATCTCATCTTTGTCGAGATCCATTAGCTTCTTGGGATCACTCTTGGTAGGGTCGATAGTGGACATAGTCATGGGAACGTAAGGACCTTCTTCAATGATCATGAAGATCCTTGGATCCACAGCTTCCATGAAAAATTTTATCCTTTCTTTCCACATGGGGAAGTTGTTTTTGTTGCACAGAGAAAGCTTGGCGAAATCTTTGCCCTTGTTCATTTTATGGTAGAATCTTTCAGACAACAGATCTGGATCTGATCAAGGTGTTAACCTTTTAACGATTAACCTCGCTTTGATACCAATTGAAAGAAAACTAATGTCGACCTAAATCACCTAGAGGGGGGTGAATAGGTGGTTTGTGCGTCTTTTGCGGAATGAAAAATTAATTAGAGCACTGCACAGAAATATCTACAGAATATCACAGACGACACAAGATGTATAGTGGTTCCCCAACCTTGGGTACATCCACTTTCCCTCACCGATCTAGCAATCAACTAGACTCAGCTACTCCACTATCTCGGATCAAAAATCGATCCTACCCTCGGAACAAAGTTCCTACAAACTCGATCCAAACAAAATGGATCTACACCTCGGAAGATAGCACTTCCTACAAACTCGGAGTGAAAAACTCCTACACTCGGAGAAGATTTCTCCTACAAGATTAATAAAGAGTTTACAAGAACACAAACAGTAAATCACTCAGATCTGAAAGAAATGACCAGGATCTTCTTCTTTTCAACTTTGCAGCTTTTTCAGAAATCGGTGAAGAAGGTCTCGGTCTCGATCTGGATCTACTTCCTTTTACAGAAATCGAGAGAAAAAAAACGATCAGTGAAGTCGATCTCGATCTGTAACTTTTCTTCAAAGTAATCCTCTGACAGTGGAAGCTTTTGCCGGAGAAGAAGACAGCAGCGGCGGCTTCCGTTTCGCGAAGGTCGGAGAGAGGTGGCTGAAGAATATTTCTCGAAAAAGAGATTACAAGAAGGCTTTGAGAAAACTTAGGGTTTGTCATTTTCTGATAGGACCTTTTATAGGAGAGACTAACGGTCATAATCTGTCATAATGATGTACACGTGAACTAATCATGTCGCGTGATTTGAAAAATCCCGTCAGAAAAATGACTTAGAAAATTTTCGGAATTATTAGTCAACTACACGAGTAAGTCAATAACTACTCGAGTAGTTGAATAGCTACTCGAGTATATGATGGGAATCATACTCGGGTAAGTATAAACAGACTACTCGAGTATATTGAGGTCAACTACTCGAGTATAAAGACAGAACTACTCGAGTATACTAAGAGACCTACTCGAGTATATATAGGATCTACTCGAGTACTGGAAGAGCTACTCGAGTATATTACATAACCTACTCGAGTACATGAAGTACTACTCGAGTGGAATACTTAGAAAAATTCTGAAGAGGTCTACTGGCAACTACTCGAGTATTTTAATTAAACTACTCGAGAGGAAGTAACCTACTCGAGTAGGTGAAGGTTCTACTCGAGTAAAAGACTTAGAAAAAAAATTTGGAGTAGGGAAATTACAAGGTACACGGGTGACATAGGAACTACTCGAGTAGGTAAAATGAACTACTCAAGTATGTACCTATCTACTCGAGTATGTGAGTATACTTACTCGAGTATATGACTTAGAGAAATTTAGATGAGAAAACCCTTCTGGCACTCGGGTATAAAGAGTGATCTACTCGAGTATATAAGCATGCTACTCGAGTATATGACTTGGTCTACTCGAGTAGGTGACTTAGCTACTCGAGTATATGACTATGTCTACTCGAGTACAAGATTCCTTTACTCGAGTAACTTATACCCAGACTACTCGAGTAGGTGAAAGCACTACTCGAGTAAAACACTTAGAATTTTTCTGATGTGGGAAAAATTGATTCTTCTAGAGTAGACAACTTCCAATGTCTTTCCCATAGTCCAATAGCTTGAGTTTGAAGTGTATCCCAATAGAGAGACCACATATGAGTCAACACCTTGGAATATGCAATGAGGGATTACATTGCACAGTTCCTGTGTTTGGTGACCCACTGTGGGCTGACATTGGCCTACACTTCTCAGTGAAACTCCTGCAAACATATAGCTCAAATCAAGCATCAAATACAACTTAATTCATCTTAGTTCCAGGGTGACTTCATCAAATCTGGGTTCATGTGGATGAAATACCCAACAGCAAGGACTTCAGAAATCCTCCCGGCTTTTGGCATTCCGCCTTCACCAAGGCGCAAGTTTGGCACATCGCCACATAGAGCGCCACATCCTTCTTCAAACTCGGCCACCAAAACAGTTTCTTTATATCGTGGTACATCTTCGTGCTCCCCGGGTGAATTGAGTACTTGGTGTGATGTGCCTCGTACAAACATTCCACCCGCAAATTGCCCACACTTGGGACGCACAAACGACCGTCTTTCCAAAGTAATCCGCCCTCCACAACGAATTGGGAATTTGACCCATCCAGAGCCTCTTCCATTAACTGCTTCATATGGTCATCCAAATCCAAAGCCTGCCGAATTCGATCGGCCAGGCCATATTGGACTTCAGTCCAATTCAGTACTGCTTCAACACTTGATTGCTTATCTACACAAACAATCTCCAATGCCTCCAACTCCCGAACCAACCACTTATCATGCACCGATAGCCAATTGGCTTGAGCTGGGCTCGGCGACTCAACGCATCCGCAACTGCATTCCCTTTACCTGGCACGTAGTGGATCTTGAATGTATAGTCCCCCAGGAACTCCATCCATCTACGTTGCCGCATATTCAGATCTTTCTGATCAATCAAATACTTCAGGCTCTTGTGATTGGTATAGATATCAATCTTCACACCGTACAAATAGTGTCTCCACAGCTTCAAGGCAAAAATCACGGCCGCTAACTCCAAGTCATGGACCGGGTAATTCCTCTTGTGCACTTTTAGCTGTCTCGAGCCATAAGCTATTACACTTCCATGTTGCAGTAGCACGCAACCCAAACCGCTGCCCGAAGCATCACTATAAATCTCATAACCTTCGGTCCCACATGGCGAACTCAGCACAGGCGTCGTGGTCAACCGACATTTCAACTCCTCAAAAGCTCGCGCGCACTCCGACTTCCAAACAAACTTCTGCTCCTTCCTTGTCAAAGTAACGCACTCCGCCAAGGTAACGCTATCCGCGAGAAGTTCTCTACAAAGCGCCTATAATAGCCGGCTAGCCCCAGAAAGCTCCGGACTTCCGCTACCGTAGAAAGCTCAGGCCACTCCCGTATCGCAACAATCTTCGCCGGATCTTCTGCAATACCTTCTCCACTCACTATATGACCGAGGAACGCCACTGAGGATAACCAAAACTCGCACTTCGAGAACTTGGCATATAATTGATTCCTCCTTAGCATCTCCAAAACCAAATGAAGATGCTTGAAGTGATCTTCCTCACTCTACGAGTACACCAAAATATCGTCGATGAAGACGATCACAAAATAGTCCAAGTACTCCCTGAAGGTCCTGTTCATCAAATCCATGAACACTGACGGCGCATTAGTCAGCCCAAACAGCATGACCGTAAACTCGTAATGCCCGTATCTCGTACTGAACGCTATCTTCGGGATATCACTCTCCCTTATTCGCAGCTGATAGTACCCGGACTTGAGATCCAACTTCGAGTACACCGTCGACCCGAACAACTGATCAAAAGGTCATCGATCTGGGGGATCAGGTACTTGTTCTTCTCCGTCAACTTGTTGAGCTCCTGATAATCAATACATAGCCTTAAGCTTCCGTCCTTCTTCTTAACAAAGAGGACCGGCGCGCTCCAAGGCGAAGAACTTGGGCGCACATACCCTTGCTCCAACAACTCTTGCAGTTGAACATTCAGCTCCGCCATTTCCTTAGGCGCTAGCCGATACGGAGATCGTGACACAGGCTTTGCACCTGGCACTAGCTCAATCATAAAATCTATCTCTCGCTGAGGCGGGGCTCCAGGAAGATCTCTAGGGAATACATCAGGGTACTCTGATACCACTGAAATACTATCCAACGCAGGCTTTGGCTTTGCAACCTCCACTAGTGTAAAGAACTGTTCTGCACCGGCACGAACCGCCTTCACCACCTGAAGAGCAGACATCAACGTCTTGCTCGACCCCTTCAAGCCCGTAAAAGTCGTCTCACAACCTGCTCCCAGCTTGACTTCCTTGCTACCGTAATCGATATAGGCTTGCTGCTCCGAGAGCCAATCCATGCCAAAAATAACGTCGAACTCCACCAACAGTAGTAACGACGCTTGCAGATAGAACTCTTGATTCCCAATGTGAATGTTAACAATACAGATTCTATCTGCGCCCATCGAACACCCATTGGGCAACAACACATCCAACTTATCCTTCGCCATCGAAGAAGGGACTCCGATGCGTGATATAAATCCCTCGGACAAGAAGGAGTGTGAAGCTCCTATATCGAAGAGTGCTCTTGCCGGATTTTCACAAATCAAAACAAATCCTAAACAAGCAGTGGTAAGGTAACATGTGCATAACAAGTATTTAAAGAAATTAACTTGTTATAAATTAAACTGTACCTGTCACCACATCCGCCTGTTTGATGGCCTCCTGTTGGCCAAGATTGTATACCCTCGGTTGGGCCGGAGCATAATGGGACGCGGTTGACTCCACCTCCTTTCCCTTCTCTTCATAAGTTGCTCCAGGCTTTCTTTCGGACTTGGGACGTCCGCTACAACAATCGCGGGCAAAGTGCCCCGACTTTCCACAAGTAAAACATGCACCCGGGGTACGACCCGTAGTCACCCCAGATGCACCAGAAGAGGGAGCTGGACCCGAAGTCCTATGCTTCTTGTGGAATCTTCGATAGCCAGACTTTGAAGTAGTCGGCACTTTGAACTCAGATTTCTTATCACCCAAACTTTTCTTTGCCTGAACATTCTTCATGTCCTTCTCCAAGGACCGGGCCGTGTTGACCAAGGTCAAGAAAGCCTGCGTCATCGGCCCCGAGAGTAGTAACCTCAACTCATCTCTCAACCCTTCATGGAATCGATTCGTCTTGCGCTCCTCATCCGCAATGGTGGAGCTAGCATATCGACTCAAACGAATAAACTCGTGGAGATATTCATCCACGCTACTGTCCCCTTGTACCAACTTCAGGAACTCGTTTTCCAACGCTATCCTCTGCGCCGAAGGGAGGTATCTAGCCAAGAACAATCTCGAGAACTCCTCCATCGAGACATCAACAAGTTGCCTACCTCTCAATAGGTGCAGCTCCAATCCTTCCAACCACAATCTCGCTTCACCGTCCAAAAGGAATGTAGCAATGGTGGTCATTTGCCACTCCTCCGTCTCCGTTGCTGTCATGACTCTCTTCACCCTGGAGAGCCAGTCTTCAGCTTGAGATGGGGTTCCCAACCCCGAGAATACCGGAGGATTAAAGCTCATGACATGCTTGAGCTATCTCTCGGTTGCCCTCCTTGGCACCAACGGCTCCACTACTACCTACTCCACCGCAGGTGCGGGTTGCTGCATTTGCCTCGCAGGCTGCGCATTCATCATGGCCAACACAGCTTCGGCCACCAATCGTATGGTCTCAACCGATGGAGGTGTTGCAGGAGCAACATCTGGTGCACTGCTAGCCTCAGAAACTCGACGTTCTGACGGCCCAGCACCACTTCTGGTCACCTATATTGGGACAAAACATCGTTAAGCGACCAAATAAAATTGCAAACAGCAATTATAGGAACATACAGGTTCCTCAAACACGTGTATTTTCAATCCTAAGTGGACATTCATGGGTTCTTTTATTGTTATAACGATGACGCACACACATGTGCTCACCACCACTTAAAGAGAATTCGCCCACGAATTCATTTTAAGCCTGATTGAAACCAGTGCTCTGATACCAAATTGTAACACCCCCTATCCGTCGTATAACATATAGCAGTAGGTCCGGCCGGGGCCCGACGCCATATACCACAGACAGACCGGGTGGTTACTCAATGGAAACCATCCAACCAATCATAACATCCTACACAGAGCATTCTAGCGGAAGCAGTTTATAAGTTGCAATTAAAAACCCAGTAACAAGCATGAATGTCCACTAATACACCAAAAAGTAATGTAGTACATACACAAGTACAGGCCTTAAGGCCTTACAAAATGGTTTACTTAATATTACATGTTTTCCATACCACGGCACGCAGGCCTGTCATACATGAATAAGAGCAAGTAAACACTCCAATTAGGCCTTCAGGGGCCGGCTTCGCAATTTGGGCTTTAGCCCTCTATTGACCGCTTAGTCCAGCAGCACCTGCAAGCAACAAAACCACCGCACGGTGACAAACAAAAGGCAACGGTCAGCAATGCTGACCAAATTATAACGATCCCGCCCCCAACTCGGGGCGGCGATGTTCCTTCCCTGCACTTATTAGCATAACCAAGCAGTATATAAATATAAATTACATCACAGGCATTGGCACGCACGGCCATACGCCCCGTGCTCTCAGGGCACATTCTCGGTGAACCGGTCGATGTCACGTCAATTTAAGCCATAGACATTCCGATCTCACCACCGCCGCTTTGACGGCCAAACATATGAGCATTTTGTCTTCTTGGCATGGGTCACGTCAATTTAAGCCATAGACCGTCGAAGACCCTCATCTATGCCAACGGCTCTAACCGACTGACATAGAATGGGTACGGTTCCATCTAATCAGTGCTCACATCGCAACGATAATTTAAGCCATATGTGTGGGTCAAACTTCTCCCGAGTCCCGTTTCCATCACACTTCACATAACCCGGTTATGTTTCAAGTTGGCTCCCAGGCCACCAAGTTGGCAGGATCACGCATCCGCCCATTTTTCCGGGTGCACCTCAGGGTTAATCCCCAAAGCTACCTGTTGCAATCTACCACGTAGAATACCCGAAAAACAAACAATCCCGCGGAGTCTTCTCCGGCATTTATGCAATGCAACATCACCAATCCAGACCAACATCTCCGGATAGGCTTCACACATCATGCATATATCCGTTCTCGAATACGGACTCTAAACAACGGGGACTTTACATATCTACCCGAAGGAACGCCTCCAACTCACCGCAAACTCGTGAGAGCGGGCTTCCTATGCAAAGAAGGTGAGTTTCACATGCTCAAAAAGAGAATCGTTACCCTAGCGTTCTTCTTTGGCGCCATGAAAATGTAAGCGGATGAAAGGCACCGCACTCTCTTTGCCTCCGTAGATCCAAAGTCGGCTCGCGATTTGGAGCTTCGAAGCTCCTCCAATGGCCGGATCTAATCTTCTTATTCCTCCTTTGCTCTCCTCTCTCTCGTGACTTAGAAAGAGAACCACTCAAAATAAATGAGGGTTTCAAAAGTCCAATCCCGGGTATATCCCATCAGGAATAACCCCCAGCCGTTGGATCCCAAATTAAAGAAACGAACGGCCTTGATTCGGGTCTGAAATATTAAAACTGGGCCGAACACGGCCTGCGACACGCCCGTGTCTAGGGCCGTGTCCCACATTCGCCGTCAAAATCGACGCGCCTGGAACAACACACGGGCATCCAACACGCCCGTGTTCGACCTGACACGCACGTGTTCCAACTGACACGGCCGTCTGCTCGGCCGTGTTCCTCCATCGACATAGCCCCGAAAACAACCCGAGACTCACACGGGTATTGGACACGCTCGTGTACTAACCCGTGTCTAACTCGAACACGCCTGGTCTCCAGGCCGTGTTCACTATCTCTACACTTCGTCGAGCGAAGTTTGTCGACTGCCTGACACGACCTTGGACACGCCCGTGTCCTAGGCCATGTGCCTTATCTCGACACATCGTCGAGCGAAATTCGTCGACTCCCCCGGCCGATCGTCGACACGGGCTCGACACGCCCTGAGACACGCCCGTATCTCAGGTCGTGTTCTCTGCTCGACGATCGTCGACTCCAAAATCATCGACCACTCGACCAAATCGTCGACTCCAGCTTGACACGCCCTGGGACACGCCCGTGTCCCAGGCCGTGTGGACACTGCCAGATTCCAACTTTGGCCCAAAACGCCTCCCGTCGCTCTTTTGAGTTTCGGGGCTTTACATCGCGCAGTGGAGCATGTCTGCTTCTCTCAGTCTGCCAAGCTCGGCAGGAGTGATGTTGCCTTGATTGCTTGCTTGGGGATATGCGGACTGGAGATTGCGTGCGCAAGCGTGCGGACTGGAGCTAGTGTCCGCTGAGTCCGGTTGAGCCTTGTGATGAGCCTATGGACTCAGGGATGCGGACTGAGAAGTATGCAGGGATGTTGACTGATGAAGTCTGCAGGAGTTGCGAACTGGAGAAGTCTGCTGGAATTGTGGACTGGAGTAGTCTGCAGGAGATGCGGACTCATGTGTCTGCCGTGTTAGCAAACTGGAACTGTGTCCGCTGAGTCCAGCAATGCCTTGGTAATTAGGCAATGGACTCGGGGATGCAGATTTGTGCTGTCCGCAGAGGACGGAAGCCGGGTGTCCGCTGAGTCTGGCAATGCCTTGGTGATTAGACAATGGACTTTGGGATGCGGACTAGAGCTGTCCGCAGCGGACGGAAGCTGGGTGACTGCTGAGTCCGGAAGGTGCCAAGGTGGCGAGGCTGCGGGCTCGGATTAAGCGGGTCGGTGCTGTGCCCGCGGATTGGCAAACTATTATTGCGGAGTCCGGCTGTGATGGTCCTGTCTTGGCCTTTGGCGACAAGGCGAACTGGAGATTGGAGTCCGGCCTTGGAGAAGATGGGGCGGACTGGCTATCTGCACAGGAGCGGCGAACTGGAGTGTGTGTCCGCGGGTTGGAGGACACACTTGTTCTTGCTGCAGGATGTGGCGGTTATCCTATCAGCTAGGGCGATGACCATACTCATCATCGTGCCTATAAATAGGACTCATGTCACATCAGGAAAAAACAATAGAGAGAGAGAGAACCGAAGTAAGTGAACGGTAATTTTGAGCTCGCGTAAGTTGCTGTGGACTGGACTATGGTGTCCGCGTGGTTTGATACAGTTGACCGGGTTGTGCTGTGCAGGTTGTGCGGATAGCGCTGAAAAGCCAGGACTTGGCTCTGATTGGGGTAAGGGATAGTGCGGACTCTGCGGTTAAGCAACAGGCGGTAAACAGCAGGTCACAGACAGCGACGAGGCGATTTTATCTTTGGCAACTTTGTTCGGGGTTCAAGAAGTCTCCTGCTTCAGGCGCACTGTTCCATTCGTCATCGCAGCGTGTACGGTCTAGCGGCTAGGCGACCTCGCGGTCATGCGACTTGAAGATCGGCGGTGAAGAGCTAAGCATTGGAATAAGGGGCAGTCTACGCTGCTTGGTTGTGGCTTGCGACCTGGCGGATTGAGCGGACTCCACAGCAGTAGGCCGTGCGGCTTGACGTTTGAGTCCGCGCAGCTTGTGTTGTTTTTGTCTTTGTATCTGGCTCTGCTCTCCCTGTGTTGGTTTTGGCGAATCATGTCTCGCCATGTATGTCTCGCTTTGTAAAGAAGTTGGTTGTTGATCAATAAAGATATTTGCTTGCTGCATGTGTTTCTAGTTGTTACTGCTTTGTTGAGATAACCCCTGCTTTCTCCAAGATCCGGGAAAACGTTCAACATTATAAGTGGACGTGTCCTCCTCCGGTGTGTTGAGTTTTAACATGGTATCCGAGGAGGCGTCTGCGGGTTTGTTGGATTTTAACATGGTATCAGAGGTAGGTTGGAGTGGTCAAGTAGTGCTCAACGGAAGTAGTTGCACTTGTGAAGAGGAAACCAGTGATAGAACCATGGCAGCGGAAGATGCAAGTTGTCTTGGAAATGATCTTCTTACAGAGACGAACTTTGAAAGGTGGAAGTCTTTTATGAAGAGCTTTCTTCTTGGCGAGGACCTTTGGGAGGTTTTATGCGGAGTAGGAAGACAAGAGGCTACTGCTGGAAATGATGAAGAGATGAGAGCTTGGAAAAAGACAAATGCGAGAGCGGAGTCTATTCTTAGGCAGGTGATCTCATCAGAGCTCTTGGACCACATCAGTGGATGTGGGTCAGCTGCGGAGGTTTGGACTTCCCTTGATGGGTTGTTCAGGAAGAAGATGAAGGTTGCTGCAGAAGATGGTCCGTCTACTTCATATCAACAAGAGAGGAGTGGTTCTCCTAGGCGTGATGCGAAGAGGAAGGAGGGACCAAGGTGCAATAAATGCAAGCAACAAGGTCATCTCAGGAAGGAGTGCAAGGTTGTCTTGCTCTCAGCGAACGTTGCTCAAGTAGGGAGGAAGGAGAAGAACATTGTTGGGTTATCAACAAGTTCTGGATCTGATCGGATGAAGGTCAGTGATAGTGCAGATATCTGGCATGAAAGACTGGGGCATGTAGGGATGGACAAGTGATGCTAAAGATCACGGCAGTGAATCGGTCGCACAAGTAATATAAAATGGGGGTTTTCCCAAGTATCGATCTCACAAGGAACACAATAAGGTGGAGTTAATTTCGAGGAGGACTTGAGATTGAAGTCCTTAGGTCGGAGGTAACGATGGGGGCTTTGATATTTGCGGATAAAGAAAATAAAATACTAACAACTACTCCTATGCAACGCCGCTATGCGATGCTTCGCCAGACGGTATGGAAGACAAGTCGGGCCACTATGCATCGAATCGCTAGGCGGATGGGCGAGTAGGCTTGCGGATGAGGTGGTGAGAATGGCGGAATGAGGGTCGTAAGCACCTCTTCGCTACGCACGCTTTTAGCAATTGCTAGAACGGCAAGGGTGGATGGTGGTGGATGGAATATGGGCGCACCTCAAGTAAATATAATGAAAATATACAATCACATAGACATGATTACACATAAACATATATTACACTAAGCATAGTTTCATCAAATACAAAGAGTTCAACAAAACTATCAACAACAAGAGAAGAAAAGTGTGCGAAATCGACCGGATCCGAAGCCTTGCTGAGGATTCACGGTTGGAATCGTCGGGTTGTCAATCCACGTCCAAGCTCGGTCCACAACTGCGTCCGGGGTAGAGAAGGGCTGTCACCACCTTCCAATGGCCCGTCTTCTTCGTGTAACAATCTGGTGGAGGATGACACAACTTCCCCTAGCTTGATGGAGAAAGCTAGGTCAAGCTCTTCTTGCAACTCAAGGATGAAGGAGGAGGCCAAGAGGAAGCTCCGGCTTGGATTTGGCGGTGAAAGCTTGCCCGGAGCACCTCCCTAGGGTGGAGATTGAAGGAGGACGGCGGAATCCCTCCTCGGAGACGAAAACGGCAGAGGAAAAATCAGCGATCTCGAATTAGGGCGGAACCTGCGAATTTATAGATTGTAGAAATTATAATGCACACGACCAGTGGCGCACGACCAGTGGTCGTGCGCACTATGGCCAGTGGTAGTGCGTTTTCCCCAGCCAGAATTTGGAAGAAAATTGAATCAATGCACACGATCAGTGGCGCACGACCAGTGGTCGTGCACACTGTGTCCAGTGATAGTGCGCATACCCCAGGCAGATTCTGGAAATCAGGGAACATTGTGCACGAGCAGTGGCGCACGACCAGTGGTCGTGCGCACTATATCAGATGAGCGTGCGCAGTATTCCTGCTTCCAAATGTCCCCGGAACATGCACACAACCCCTAAACCCAGCACTGATATGTGCAGACATTCCAGGCAATCACAAAAAGAGAGTATAAATATTAAAAGTACAAAAAATACACAACCACGAGCCTAAGTGTGCACTTCCTATGGAAATAAAGGCAAGATGAGATATGAACTATATAGAACTAAACGTGAAGTGCAAACGCGTGGAAACTAGCCCAGATGAGTCTGAAAATAGGTATATAAAGTGGACTCATCAACAAGCTGAAAGTAATGGCGGAAAGAAGACTCGTAAGAAGCTTGCCTAGATTGTCATCCTATGACGATGGTCAGGGGTGTGCGGGATGTCGACAAAGTGAAGCTTATCGCTTCGTGGTTGATAAGGCACAATCAAGATGTAAAACACCTCTGGAGGTTGTCCATTGTGCTCTGGTTGGACCGACCGTCACCGCCAGTCTTGGAGGCAGCAGGTTCATGATGATATTGGTTGATGACTATTCAAGGTATACATGGGTATACTTCATGAAGGAGAAGTTCAACATGTTTCGCTTGTTTGTGGAGTTCAAGAATCTTGCGGAAGGCCAGCTTGGCCGGAGGATCAAGAAGTTGAGAACAAGCATCGGTGGTGAGTTTGGCTCAACCTAGTTCTCTAACTTTTGCAAGAAGCATGGGATCCGAAGGTTGCTTTCTTGTGGACATACTTCACAACAAGGTAGTGTTGTAGCTCAGATGATCTGTTGGTTAACGGAGACCTGCAAGTGTTTGCTTTAGAGTAAAGGCGTTCCGAAGGCTCTTTGGGCGGAGGGGAAAGCCTGTGCTACTGATGTCATCAACCGGATGCCTCTTAGTCCGATCATAGTGAAGACTCCTTATGAGCTGATGTTCGGGGTGAAGCCCAGTGTGAAAAACCTAAGGGTGTTTGGATCTACCTGCTACATACACTCTCCAGGTGCTCTCAAGACAAAGCTAGCCCTTGTTGGGTATAATGAGCAGAGGAGAAGATGGAGATGTATGGATCCTGCGACGAAGAGACTCATCGTGTCAAGAGACGTTGTCTTCGATGAGTTGACGTCGTATTGGGGTAGCTCTCATGTGGAGCTAGTGATGAGCAGGTCAGATGATGGGCTGAAGGAGGCTGCTGCTAAGGTTCATGTGGAGCTGCCTGAGTCACCAGGTGCTCCAGGTTGTTCTAGCTCCGGAGCAAAGGCGTCAGGGTCAGGAAGTAGGGGGAGCGATGCTCCAGGTACTTCTGACTCGAAGGCAGAGGCTTTTGGTTCAGGAAGCAGGGGGAGCGATGTTCGAAGAAGTTCTTGTTCAAGAGGGGAGTCTTCTAGTTCAAGTAGCAGGGGGAGCGTTACTCCAGGTGCTCCTGGTTCCAGTGAGGAGGCGTCTTGTTCAGGGAGCAAGGGGAGCATGGTTCCAGGTTTTCCTGGGAATGGAGCTGGTTCAAGAGCAACGGAGGTGGTTAGCCATGATCAGGTTCTTCAGAGATCGAAGAGGATCAGTAAGCCACCAGCTCGATATAGCGAAGGGAATACAGCGGACTTAGTCCCATGTTTCTTTGCTAGCCCTCAAGTCGAGCAAGGTTCTTCTGGCTGTGATGACCCCACTAGAATCCTGGAGGTGGTTGAAACCAAGGCTGAAGAGGTGACTTCTCTCAGAGCTAACGAGGCTTGGGCTTTTGTGCCCCAGGTAGTTGGTGATACTCCTATGATGCATGAGTGGAGGTTGAAGCTGAAGAAGGCAGAGGGAAGCATGGCTCCTTTTGGGAGATGCTGCAGGGCTCCCGCATTGTCCATGATATGCGGGGCGAGGACTATGTCTTGGACATCTCTTCGTAGATGTTATCGGAGGGACCAGGTGCAAGGTTACGGGAGCTGCTGGACTTATTCAACACTTTTCACATCAAGGTGGAGTGTTGAAATCTATGAAGTGAAAGGGTGTGAATGGAAGGCTTGGGCAACCCATCCGCGCGGACTATGCGGACAGGGTTGGCGGACTGCTAAGTCGGCAGGGATGTTGCAGGCGGTTTGCTCCTTGGCGGCCTGGGCGGTCTGTTCGCACAGACTATGCGGACAATAGCAGCGGTCTGTCAGGCCAGCGTATACTCAGCAGGCGGTTGGATCCAAGGAAGTAACCAGGCGGATAAAAACTCTATCCGCGGAGTCCGGCATAAAGCGGACGGATGAACTGGAGCTTGGCAGACCGGTTTGTCAGTTGCCTTGGTTTTGCTCTGGTGCAGCGGCAAGTGGAAGTCGCGGAGACCGCCTGTCAGTGCGGACTAATGCTGGAGCTCGCCGGGACAGGCAGACTGGTTCCAGTGTCCGCCAGTAAGTGCAGACTGGCCCTTGTGGCCAGTGGACTGGACATGGTGAGTTCTGAACCAAGTCCGGGGAGATCGCGCAGTGGAGCACGTCTGCTTCTCTCAGTCCGCCAAGCTCGACAGGAGTGCTGTTGCCTTGGTCTTGCTCTGGTGCAGCGGCAAGTGGAAGCCGCGGAGACCGCCGGTCAGTGCGGACAGAAGCTGGAGGTCTCCCGGTATGGCGGGGTAGATACAGTGTCAGCCAGTAAGTGCGGACTGGCCTTTGTGGTCAGCGGACTGGACTTGGTGGGTTATGAACCAAGTCCGGGTTGACTCAGTCCGGGGAGATCGCGTAGTGGAGCACGTCTGCTTCTCTCTGTCCGCCAAGCTCAGCAGGAGTGTTGTTGCCTTGATTACTTGCTTGGGGATATGCAGACTGGAGATTGCGTGCACAAGCGTGCGGACTAGAGCTAGTATCCGCTGAGTCCGGTTGAGCCTTGTGATGAGGCTATGGACTCAGGGATGCGGACTGAGAAGTCTGCAGGGATGCGGACTGATGAAGTCTGCAGGAGTTGCTGACTGGAGAAGTCTGCTGGAATTGTGGACTGGAGTAGTCTGCAGGAGATGCGTACTCATGTGTCTGCCGTGTTAGCAGACTGGAGCTGTGTCTGCTGAGTCCGGCAATGCCTTGTTAATTAGGCAATGGTCTCGGGTATGTGGACTTGTGCTGTCCATAGCGGACGAAAGCCAGGTGTCCGCTGAGTCCGGCAATGCCTTGGTGATTAGGCAATGGACTTGGGGATGCGGACTAGAGCTGTCCGCAGGGGACGAAAGCCGAGTGTACGCTGAGTCCGGCAAGTGCCAAGGTGGCGAGGGTGCGGGCTCGGGTTAAGCGGGCTGGTGTTGTGTCCGCAGATTGGAAGACTGTTGTTGCGGAGTCCGGCTGTGATGGTCCTGTCTTGGCCTTTGGCGACAAGGCGGACTGGAGATTAGAGTCCGGCCTTGGAGAAGCTGGGGCGGGCTGGCTATCTGCACAGGAGCGGCAAACTGGAGTGTGTGTCCGCAGGCTGGTGGAGACACTTGTTCTTGCTGCAGGATGTGGCGGTTATCCTATCAGCTAGGGCGGTGACCATACTCATCATCGTGCCTATAAATAAGACTCATGTCACATCAGGAAAAAATAATAGAGAGGGAGAGAACCGAAGTAAGTGAACAGTAATTTTGAGCTCACGTAAGTTGCTGCAGACTGGACTATGGTGTACGCGCGGTTTGATAGAGTTGACCGGGTTGTGCTGTGCAGGTTGTGCGGATAGCGCTGGAAAGCTAGGAATTGGCTCTGATTGTGGTCAGGGACAGTGCGGACTCTGCGGTTAAGCAACAGACGATAAACAGCAGGTCGCAGACAGCGACGAGGCGGTTTTCTCTTTGGCAACTTGGTTCGGGGTTCAAGAAGTCCCCTGCTTCAGGCGGACTGTTCCATTCGGCATCGCAGCATGTACGGTCTGGTGGCTAGGCGACCTCGCGGTCATGCGGCTTACAGATCGGCGGTGAAGAGCTAAGCATTGGAATAAGGGGTAGTCTGCACGACTTGGTTGTGGCTGGCGACCTGGCGGATTGAGCGAACTCCACAGCAGTAGGTCGTGCAGCTTGACGTTTGAGTCCGCGCGGCTTGTGTTGTTTTTGTCTTTGTATCTGTATCTTCTCTCCCTGTGTTGGTTTTGGTGAATCATGTCTCTCCATGTATGTCTCGCTTTGTAATGAAGTTGGTTGTTGATCAATGAAGATATTTGCTTGCCGCATGTGTTGCTGGTTGTTACTGCTTTGTTGAGATAACCCCTGCTTTCTACAAGATCTGGGAAAACGTTCAACATTATAAGTGGACGTGTCCTCCTCCGGTGTGTTGAGTTTCAACATGGTATCCGTGGAGGCGTCTGCGGGTTTGTTGGTTTTTAACATGGTATCAGAGGGAGGTTGGAGTGGTCAAGCAGTGCTCAACGAAAGTAGTTGCTCTTGTGAAGAGGAAACCAGTGATAGAACCATGGTAGCGGAAGATGCAAGTTGTCTTGGAATTGATCTTCTTACAGAGACGAACTTTGAAAGGTGGAAGTCTTGTATGAAGAGTTTTCTTCTTGGCGAGGACCTTTGGGAGGTTGTATGCGGAGCTGGAAGACAAGAGGCTACTGCTGGCAATGCTGAAGAGATGAGAGCTTGGAAAAATACAAATGCGAGAGCGGAGTCTATTCTCAGGCAGGTGATCTCATCAGAGCTCTTGGACCACATTAGTGGATGTGGGTCAGCTGCGGAGGTTTGGACTTCCCTTGATGGGTTGTTCAGGAAGAAGATGAAGGTTGCTGCGGAAGATGGTCCTTCTACTTCATATCAGTAAGAGAGGAGTGGTTCTCCTAGGCATGATGCGAAGAG
Organism: Platanthera guangdongensis; assembly: GCA_039583875.1. Taxonomy (NCBI): domain Eukaryota; kingdom Viridiplantae; phylum Streptophyta; class Magnoliopsida; order Asparagales; family Orchidaceae; genus Platanthera; species Platanthera guangdongensis. The sequence continues at coordinate 90,363,051 of CM077153.1, read as the reverse complement.
GAAGGAGGGACCAAGGTGCTATAAATGCAAGCATCAAGGTCATCTCAGGAAGGAGTGCAAGGTTATCTTGCTCTCAGCGAACGTTGCTCAAGTAGGTAGGAAGGAGAAGAACATTATTGGGTTATCAACAAGTTCTGGATCTGATCGGATGAAGGCCAGTGATAGTGCAGCTATCTAGCATGAAAGACTGGGGCATGTAGGGATGGACAAGCTGAAAGCAATGGCGGAAAGAAGACTCGTAAGAGGCTTGCCTAGATTCTCATCCTATGACGATGGTCAGGGGTATGCGGGATGTCAGCAAATTGAAGCTTATCGCTTCGTGGTTGATAAGGCACAATCCAGATGTAAAGCACCTTTGGTGGTTGTCCATTGTGCTCTGGTTGGACCGACCGTCACCGCCAGTCTTGGAGGCAGCAGGTTCATGCTGATATTGGTTGATGAATATTCAAGGTATATATGGGTATACTTCATGAAGGAGAAGTCCAACATGTTTGACTTGTTTGTGGAGTTCAAGAAGCTTGCGGAAGGCCAGCTTGGCCGGCGGATCAAGAAGTTGAGAACAAGCATCGGTGGTGAGTTTGGCTCAACCGAGTTCTCTAACTTTTGCAGGAAGCATGGGATCCAAAGGGATCTTTCTTGTGGACATACTTCACAACAAGGTAGTGTTGCAGCTCAGATGATCCATTGGTTAACGGAGACCTGCAAGCGTTGGCTTCAGAGTAAAGGCGTTCCGAAGGCTCTTTGGGCGGAGGGGATAGCCTGTGCTGCTCATGTCATCAACCGGATGCCACTTAGTCCAATCATAGTGAAGACTCCTTATAAGCTGATGTTCGGGGTGAAGCCCAGTGTGAAACACCTAAGGGTGTTTGGATCTACCTGCTACATACACTCTCCAGGTGCTCTCAAGACAAAGCTAGCCTTTGTTGGGTATGATGAGTAGAGGAGAAGATGGACATGTATGAATCCTGCGATGAAGAGAATCATCGTGTCAAGAGACGTTGTCTTCGATAAGTTGACGCTGTATTAGGGTAGCTCTCATGTGGAGCTAGAGGTGAGCAGGTCAGATGATGAGCTGAAGGAGGCTGCTGCTAAGGTTCATGTGGAACTGCCTGAGTCACCAGGTGCTCCAGGTTGTTCTAGCTCCGGGGCAAAGGTGTCAGGGTCAGGAAGTAGGGGGAGCGATGCTCCAGGTACTTCTGACTCGAAGGCAGAGGCTTCTGGTTCAGTAAGCAGGGGGAGCGATGTTCCATGCAGTTCTTGTTCAAGAGGGGAGTCTTCTAGTTCAGGTAGCAGGGGGAGCATTGCTCCAGGTGCTCCTGGTTCCAGTGAGGAGGCATCTTGTTCATGTAGCAAGGGGAGCATGTTTCCAGGTTTTCCTGGGAATGGAGCTGGTTTAAGAGCAGCGGAGGTGGTTAGCCATGATCAGGTTCTTCGGAGATCGAAGAGGATCAGTAAGCCACCAGCTCGATATAGAGAAGGGAACACAGCGGACTTGGTCCCATGTTTCTTTGCTAGCCCTCAGGTCGAGCAAGGTTCTTCCGGCTGTGATGACCCCACTAGAATCAAGGATGTGGTTGACACCAAGGATGAAGAGGTGACTTCTCTGAGAGGTAACGAGGCTTGGGCTTTTGTGCCCAAGGTAGTTGGTGATACTCCTGTGATGCATGAGTGGAGGTTGAAGATGAAGAAGGCAGAGGGAAGCATGGCTCCTTTTGGGAGATGATGGAGGGCTCCCTCATGGTCCATGATATGCGGGGCGAGGACTATGTCTTGGACATCTCTTCGTAGATGCTATCGGAGGGACCATGTGCAAGGTTACGGGAGCTGCTGGAGTTATTCACCACTTTTCAATTCAAGGGGGAGTGTTGAAATCTGTGAAGTGAAAGTGGGTGAATGGAAGGCTTGGGCAACCCATCTGCACGGACTATGCGGATAGGGTTGGCGGACTGCTAAGTCGGCAGGGATGTTGCAGGTGGTTTGCTCTATGGCGGCCTGGGCGGTCTGTTTGCGCGGACTACGCGGACAGCAGCAGCGGTCTGTCTGGCCAGCATATACTCAGCAGGCGGTTGGATCCCAGGAAGTAACCAGGCGGATAGAAACTCTATCCGCAGAGTCCGGCATAAAGCAGATGGATGAACTGGAGCTCGGCAGACCGGTTTGGCAGTTGCCTTGGTTTTGCTTTTGTGCAGCGACAAATGGAAGTCACGGAGACCGCTTGTCAGTGCGGACTGATACTGGAGCTCGTCGGGACAGGAGGACAGGTTCCAGTGTCCGCCAGTAAATGCGGACTGGCCCTTGTGGCCAGTGGATTGGACTTGGTGAGTTCTGAACCAAGTCCAGGATGGCTCAGTCCGGGGAGATCGCGTAGTGGAGCACGTCTGCTTCTCTCAGTCCGCCAAGCTCGGCAGGAGTGTTGTTGCCTTGGTCTTGCTCTGGTGCAGTGGCAAGTGGAAGCCGTGGAGACCGCCGGTCAGTGCGGACAGAAGCTAGAGGTCGCCCGGTATGGCGGGCTCGATCCAGTGTCTGCCAGTAAGTGCGAACTGGTCTTTGTGGTCAGCGGACTGGACTTGGTGGGTTCTAAACCAAGTCCAGGTTGGCTCAGTCCGGGGAGATCGCGTAGTAAAGCACATCTGCTTCTCTCAGTCTGCCAAGCTCGGCAGGAGTGATGTTGCCTTGATTGCTTGCTTGGGGATATGCGGACTGGAGATTGCGTGCGCAAGCGTGCGGACTGGAGCTAGTGTCCGCTAAATCCGGTTGAGCCTTGTGATGAGGCTATGGACTCAGGGATGCGGACTGAGAAGTCTGCAGGGATGCAGACTGATGAAGTCTGCAGGTGTTGCGGACTGGAGAAGTCTACTGGAATTGTGGACTGGAGTAGTCTGCAGGAGACGCGGACTCATGTGTCTGCCGTGTTAGCAGACTAGAGTTGTGTCCGCTGAGTCTGACAATGCCTTGGTAATTAGGCAATGGACTCGGGGATGCGGACTTGTGCTGTCCGCAGCGGACGGAAGTCGGGTGTCCGCTGAGTCCATCAATGCCTTGTTGATTAGGCAATGGACTTTTGGATGCAGACTAGAGCTGTCCGCAGCAGACGGAAGCCGGGTGTCCGCTGAGTCCGGCAGGTGCCATGGTGGCGAGGCTGCGGGCTCGGGTTAAGCAAGCTGGTGCTGTGTCCGCGGATTGGCAGACTATTATTGCGGAGTCCGGCTGTGATGGTCCTGTCTTGGCCTTTGGCGACAAGGCGTACTGGAGATTGGAGTCCGACCTTGGAGAAGCTGGGGCGAACTGGCTATCTGCACAGGAGCGGCGAACTGGAGTGTTTGTCTGCGGGCTGGCGGACACACTTGTTCTTGCTGCAGGATGTGGCGGTTATCCTATCAGCTAGGGCGGTGACCATACTCATCATCGCGCCTATAAATAGGACCCATGTCACATCAGGAAAAAACAATAGAGAGGGAGAGAACCGAAGTAAGTGAACAGTAATTTTGAGCTCTTGTAAGTTGCTGCGCACTAGACTATGGTGTCCACGCGATTTGATAGAGTTGATCGGGTTGTGCTGTGCAGGTTGTGCGGATAGCGCTGGAAAGCCAGGACTTGGCTCTGATTGCGGTCAGGGACAGTGCGGACTCTACGGTTAAGCAACAGGCGGTAAACAGCAGGTCGCGGACAGCGATGAGGCGGTTTTCTCTTTGGCAACTTGGTTCGGGGTTCAAGAAGTCTCCTGCTTCAGGCGGACTGTTCCATTCGGCATCGCAGCGTGTGCGGTCTAGCGGCTAGGCGACCTCGCGGTCATGTGGCTTGCAGATCGGCGGTGAAGAGCTAAGCATTGGAATAAGGGGTAGTTTGCGCGGCTTGGTTGTGGCTTGCGACCTGGCAGATTGAGCGGACTCCGCAGTAGTAGGCCGTGCGGCTGGACGTTTGAGTCCGCGCGGCTTGTGTAATTTTTGTCTTTTTATCTGTCTCTGCTCTCCCTGTGTTGGTTTTGGTGAATCATGTCTCGCCATGTATGTCTCGCTTTGTAAAGAAGTTGGTTGTTGATCAATAAAGATATTTGCTTGCTGCATGTGTTGCTGGTTGTTGCTGCTTTGTTGAGATAACCCCTGCTTTCTCCAAGATCCGAGAAAACGTTCAACATTATAAGTGGACGTGTCCTCCTCCGATGTGTTGAGTTTCAACATGATATCCGAGGAGGCGTCTGCGGGTTTGTTGGATTTTAACAGAACTAACCAATTGAAGCCGCAATTGAGAAGATAATCCAGATCACAAGCATAAGACTTTCCAGACCTCAATAATTAAGACACATTGCAGTTGAAGCCTGCAGACTTAATATATTATCATATGGAACTGTTGACCCTTCTTAGATGATGCATCTGGGCAAATAAAAACTTTGTCCTCCCATAAGGTCTTAAGCTTAAGATGATCAATTGGGTAGGTGCACGCAGAGCAGCATTGCTTTTCTCAAGAGATCATCAAATCTGTAGCCCTCAACCCTTGGGCGGCTACCACGATCTTCAAAATAATAATTGCAAACTGAAAAATAAAAGAAGAAAGAGCTACAGGATAAGATGAACAAGTGGGCAGGTGCACGCAGAGCAGCATTGCTTTCCTGAAGTGGACAAAAAAGTTGAATCCCATACCCTTAAACACACGACAGAACTGATCGTTTGCCTAGACTTGAACAGAATGCAGGGATGTGTCAGATGTTGTTTGGGACACAAAGATGTACAATCTGAGATGATCAAGTGGACAGGTGCGCGCAAGACAACATTGCTTTCCTCAAGTGATCATAAAAAAATTTTCATCTCAGCAAGCGAGATGGATCCACTACTATCATGCCTAGGTTACAAGCTAAGCTGATCAATTAGGAAGATGTGCACGAGGGTAGCATTACTTTCCTCAGAAAGATCGTCAAACTTGGGTTTCCCCTATAGGCACCTCTTGAGAGTACATATGAGTATTTGATGGTCACAGACAAAGATGATCAGTTAGGCAGGTGCGTGCAGGGCAGCATTCCTTTCCTCAGAAAGAGCATCAAAGCTATAATGATATCCCCATCAAAGCATGAAAATGCTAACAGTCACCTAGACCTCCCTTGAGGTAGAGGTGTGTTAGATACCGGCAGGGATCCGAAATAGCGAAGTCTGTTGCATAGGAATTGGAAAGCTTCCAATACATGTGTTTGAAATCTCCACGCTATATGTGGTCTTTGTGGTATTATGATAATTATTACCATCCATGGGGATTTAAGAAGGACCCGACGATATCTCCTTGGTCTAGTGATCCTTAAGCACAAGTTAATTGAAAATAAGATCAGTAGATAAGGAAAAGTGTTAGTATGAGGATCTCCATTGAAATAATCATAAATACAGATATATTGAACAAACTGAAGATATTATTAGGAATAAAACTGTTTCAAGTTGTTACCGCTCCAGGTGTGAGAGATGTCTTCTCCGTCATGGGTTTGACGACGATATGCCCCATTTTTCAGCACTTCTTTTATGATGTAAGGACCTGCCCAATTTGGGTTCAATTTTTCAGTTGTACCAGTTCTGGGTGCTGCATCCAACTTCTTTAGTACCAAATCTCCAACTAGGAATTACTTAATTCTAACATTCTTTTCAAAGTATCTTGCCATCCTTCTCTTAACTTCTTCTTGCCCGATAGTTGCCGTATCTCGGTGTTCTTCGATCAAATCTAAACTGCACTTATTTCTTCATCATTAATTTCATCCAATCTTCTCTTCCATGTTTTTTGAACATGGTTCTTGGACTTGGCACCTCAAACTCTATTGGGATAAAGTACCTCTGAACCATGATAGAGTTTGAATGGTGTTTCTCCTGTGGTTGAGGGAGGCGTAGTCTGGAGTGTCCAGAGAACATAAGGAAGTTTTTATGCCCAATTGCCTTTGTGATTCAAAAATTTCTTCTTCATGAGTTTTAGAATCTATTTGTTCGCAGCTTCGGCTTGACTATTGCACCTAGGGTGATGCACTGATTAGGATCGCCGCTCAGTTCCAATCTGACTACAGACGTTGATCATTTCTGTATTATTGAATTGAGGATCATTGTCGGTGACGATTATCCTAGTGTTCTAATGTTGACAAACGATCTCGCCCCAGATGAAGTTTCTGATGATCTGAGTGATGTTCTTGGCTAGCATCTTAGCCTTAATCCATTTACTGAAGGTATAATTAATGACAATGACGAAGCGACGTTGGCCACTTTCAATCGGGAAAGGACCAAGGACGTCCATTCCCAAACTAAGAATGGCCAAGGTATTAATATTGATTTGAGCAGCTGTGCTAGATGGAGTTGGAGAGGGGAGAATTTTTGGCATTGAACACACTTATTTGCATATGCTTTCGCATCTTTTCTCATTTAGGGCCAGAAGTATCCCTGCCCAAGGATTCTCTTCTCTAAAGTTCTTTCTCTTGAATGACTGTCGCACTCTCCAGAGTGAACTTCCTAAAGCACGATGTGAACTTCTTTTGAAACACAACGTGCCAAGGGGGAGAGAATAGTTTTCTTATAAAGAATTCCTGACACCAAATATTAGTGAGCAGACTTAATCCTGAATTTTTTTTATCTTTTATGGATGAATGAAATTTTCCTGTTGAGAGGTAGAGGATGAAGGGATCCATTCAAGATGGATGGTGATCGATTCGCATCAGCTCGCCTTCCTCCATGCTGGATGTAAGAGATCTAAAGTTGTTCCTCCTTATATAAGACCAAACTTTGCTAACTCAACTACCTCTGAGTTTTTTGATCTTGGGATGTACTGAATTGTAAGCTCTCAAACATCCCATCTCTATTTTCACCAATATTAGATACTTTTGCAAAATTGGATCTCTGGTCTCAAAATTGCCCAGAATTTGAGACGCCATTACAAATGAATCTGTTTTTACTTGAATGTCATCAATGCCAAGTTCTTTTGCAAACCTTATACCTTCCAGGAGTACCTCATATTTTGCCTAGTTATTATTAGTTGGGAAATAGAACTTCATTGTCTGCTCTATCTTTAATCCATTTGAGTTTTTGAGGACAACCTATGCAGTTGAAGAATTCTTTTCTAAAGCACCATCCACATACATAGTCCAAGCTAGAGGAGATTTTGCTTTTGCAATTAGATGGGCCTCCACTATATCAACCCAAAAATCTGCCAGAATCCGTGCTTTGATTGCCACCCTTGGGATATATGATATATCAAATTCACTGAGTTATATAGCCCATTTAGCTAGTCTGCCTGAATGCTTTGGCTTATCTAACACACTCCTCAAAGGATGGTAAGTTACCACCTAAATAAAATGAACTTGGAAGTATGGACTAATTATTTGAGTAGACATGACCAAAGCCAACTTCTCCATAATTGAAAATCTTGTTTTAACACTCTTGAGGATATGACTGACATAATAAACTAGGAACCACTTTTTCATTCCTCTTTGACAAGGACTGAACAAACTACCTCTAGACTAACCCCAAGATAGATAAACAACACTTCTCCTATATGAGGGCTTTAGAGCAAAGGAGTCGACGTCAATTACTTTTTAAGTTGTTCGAAAGCTTCATCATACTCCTTAGTCCATTTAAACTTAAAGGCCCCTCGAAGTGTTCTGAAGAAAGGAGTTCTCTTATATCCTGCCCTGGAGATAAACCTGCTTAGGAATGCCTTCCTCCCTCCTAACTATTGAACTTCTTTTGGCCGACGAGGGGGTGCCATATCAAAATTAGCTTTCACCTTGTCATGATTTGGAGCAAGGTCTTTGGGAGTAAGGTGATGGTCAAGGAAATTTCCTTTATTTGCCCCGAAGACACACTTTAAGGGATTTAACTTCATCTTGAACCTTCGTAGAGTAGCGAACGTCTATACAAGGTCTTCTAAATGCGATGAGAAGGACTTGCTCTTAATTTGTAGATCGTCAATGTACAATTCGAGGTTTCTGCCCTTTTGCTACTTAAACACAAAGTCCATTATTCTCTGATAGATGCACCTGTGTTCATAATCCAGAAAGGAATTACAAGATAGCAATTACAACCATCATTTGTAATGAAAGATGTATGAGGCACATCGGGCTTATGCATCCTTATCTAGTGATAATCAGAGAATGCATCTAAAAAACTCATTTAAGAATACCTTATTATAGAATCGACTAAAGAATCTATCTGAGGCAAGGGGTAACAATCTTTTGGGCATGCTTTATTAAGTCGGTAAAATAAACACACATACACCACTTTCTCGCGGATTTTTTCACCATTGCATCATTTGAAGCCCAAGCGGGGTACTGTATTTCACGAACAAATTTAGCTTTGAGTAGCTTGGCAACTTCCTCTATAATTGGCTCAGCAAGATTTGTTGCCACTGTTAAATCTTGAGGAGACCGGGTGGTTTAATATCTAGCCACATCGATCAACTTGTCTCCCCGATTTTGTGGTATGGCTCAGCGGTCTGCTAGTTAGTGACATCGATTATGTTTGGCAGCTTTCTTGGCAGGATTGTCAGTCTGGATATTTAGCAGTGTTGTGGTTTGGCAGTCGGCTTCCCGCAGAGCTTTTCAGTCATAGAGGTCTTCCCGCAGATGTGGTTTGGAGGCTAGCCACAGCTGCGGTGTGGAGTTTATCCATTACAGTAGTGTGCAGACTTTCCACAGCAGGAGCCTGATGGTTAGCCGCAGTAGTCTCCTAGAGACTAGCCGCAGTAGCAGCCTAGAGGCTAATCGCTGTAGTAGTGGTGGAAGTACACAACATGCGGTCTGGTGGAAGTCTGCAACTGCGGTCTGGTGGCAATCCGTAGTTGTGATCTATTATCTAGCAGCGGCGGTATAGCGGTCTTTAGTGGCGGTTTGGAGGCTTTCCTCTATTGTCGCTAGCGATCATAAACTTTGTATAGTGTTGCGGTTTGATAGTGTCAAACCGCATAAGCCGCGCAGATTGTATTTAGTCCCACATCTCTTGTTATATTCTCTCATCTCCCACATTTTCTATAAATAAGGGGGCAAACCTATGTATTGTTTATATTTTTGGAGCAATAAAATTTGTCTTTATTTAGCTCTTTTCATATGGCATCAGAGCAACTGATCCTTTGCTCCAATTAGATTACGATTTGTTTGCTAACCGCTTCTGATCTACATCTTTTGGTCCTCTTCCAGACTTTTTTTGGTTTTCTTCCAGCCCTACCCTCCCTTGCTTGTTGCTGTTCCTGCGACTTCTTCCTTTGTGACTCATTCTGTTAGCAAGGCCTTCCTTGCTATCCATTCTTCCTTCTCTTTCTTGCTTATGACTACTTGTTTGTGCAGCCTTTATGGGTTTCTTGTCGCGCGCCCTTCTTTGCTAGCTGCTCTTCTTTGCGAGTTGTTGTGTTTGTGCTGCTTCTCTGTTGTTCGCGCTTCCCTCTCTATCCCATGCTCCTGCAGGTTATTTCTTCCTGTAGATTGTTTCTTCTCGCGTGGGTTGTTTTCTCTACTTGCGCGGTCTCTTCCTCTCCTTTTTCTCTTCTCTTATCGTGCGAGTTATTTTCTCTACTCGCATAGTCTCTCCTCGTTGTGTGAGCTGTTCTTCTGACTTCTTACTCAACCGTGCAGTTTGAGTATCTGTTGGTCTTCTTTTCTTGGTCGTGGTGTTTTTGTGGCTTGTTTGCCAATCTGTTTGTTGGCTTGTTCTCTTTCGGCGTGCTCATTTTTTGTTCGTGTGATCTCTTCTTGATCTTTTACTTTCTTGTGTCTAACTGTGCAGTTAGTCTCTTTTCTTTTTGGTTTCTTTCTACATGAGGTCGGTTTCCCTTATATCCTCTACAGCTCGTGCTCTTTTGGCCTCTTCTGATATTGACTCTAGTGTCACTTGTCACATGACCGACAATTATCGTTTGTTATCCTACTTGAACAACCAAAAATGGGTATCTCCTGTCATTATTTCTGAAGGGACTTCTGCTCCTGTGCATGGTATAGGCACTGTGCACATCACTCAATCTTTGCAGCTTGAGGACACTCTCTATGTTCCCACTTTTTCGTGCAAATTATTGTCTATTCATGCTCTCTGCACATAGTTGCACTTCACGGTTACTTTTACTGCCACTATTTGTTCTTTCTGGGATTCTGCCTCTAAGGCTACTATTTTTACTGGGACTACCAGTGTTGGCCTCTTCTTTCTTTACAATGTCGTTGTTCTTTCTGCTTCTTCTTCTCTTTAGCAATGACATCGTCTTCTTGGGCACCGTCCTTCTCTCCTCATCCACCAACTTCTTCCAGATCTTCCTTAAGAAGATTCTCATTTGAATGGTGAAGCATGTCAGCTTGGTAAACATCATCGCTCTTCTTTCCCAGCACAAATGGGACGTAGTTCTTCACGTATTTTTGAACTAGTACCCTCTGACATCTGGGGTCCCGCTCCTACTGTCACTCTTGGCTGAGGTAGCTTGTACATTTTCACTTTCATTGATGATTTCTCCAGGTGTACTTGGTTGTATTTCTTGAAAGATCGTTGTGAAATTTACATTGTGTTTACCACCTTTTATAATGAGATCTTGACACAGTTTTATGTTCCTATTCAAGTTCTTCATACTGATAATGCCAAAGAATATGTCAGCCATCAATTTTCTGATTTTTGTGAGTCATGGTTTTATTCATCAAACTTCTTACCCTTATACCTTTTAACAGAAAAACGTTGTTCGACGCAAGAATCGTCATCTCTTGTATGTTACTTGTAGCCTTCTATTACAAAGAAATGTTTCTTGGTCTTATTAGGGTCATGCTATCCTTCTCTCCTACTATCTCATTAATCGAATTCCCTCATCTATTCTTCAAGGCAAGACTCTGTTTTCAATTTTGTATCCCGAGGCTGAGCCGTTTCCTTTACCTCTTCGGGTTTTTGGATGTACGACGTTTGTTCACATACCTTATCCTGGTCACGACAAAATTTCTACCTGTTCTATTAAATGAATTGTCCTTGTTTATTGTCCGACTAAGAAGGGATATCACTGTCTTGATCCTCTTCTTGGCAAACAGTACGCCTCTGCTGATGTCACCTTCTTTGAGGATACACCATATTTTTCTCCTACTTATTCTCTCTTGCCCTCCAATACTTCCTCTTCAATTCTTATTGTCTCGACCCCTATGCCAGACCCAGTTCCTTCCACCACTGTTCTTGTTATATCGTCTCCTTCTCTGCAGACTCAATCTTTGCCCTTGGAGCCTTCTGTTCCTATTCCCGTGCCTATTTCATCTTCTAACAATAGATCTGCTCCTACGGACCAGAGTGATCGTGATCTTCCCATTACCTTGCGGAAGGATGTCCGCCAATGCACTAAGCATCCAATTGAAGATGTTATCTCATATGCTCGTCTTTCTCTGGTTACCAAGTGTTTTGCTTTGCTATTTCTTCTATTGTCATCCTGGTTTCATATCAAGAGGCTCTTGCTATTCCGTAGTGGAAAGCTGCTATTGATGAAGAAACAAAAACCTTAACTGAGAGAGTTACTTGGAAACTTGTTCCCACACTTCTGTGCAAAGATGTGGGTGGTTGTCGATGGGTTTTTGTTGTCAAGTATCTTTTAGATGATTCTGTTGACTTCTATATGGCGAGGCTTGTTGCCAAAGGATTTAATTATATGTATGGTGTTGACTTCTTTAGTACCTTTTCTCATGTTGCTCGCATCAACACTATACGTGTTCTTTTCTCTATCACGGTTAATAGAGACTGGAAAATGTCTCAGTTAGATATGAAGAATGCTTTCCTCTATTGTGATTTCCAAGAGGTGGTTTACATGGAGCAACCTCCTGGGTATGTTGCTCAAGGGGAGTCTTAGGTATGCAAGCTTCAAAAGGCAATTTATTGTTTAAAGCATAGTCCACGAGCTTTGCTTTGACATGTTTAGTGGGGTTGTTTCTCTTATTGGGTTCAATCGGAGTTCTGCAGATCATTCTCTATTTATACGCATGACTACTAAAGTTTTTGTGGTTCTTGTTGTTTATGTTGATGATATCCTTACTGGTGATGATAAAGAAGGCATTGATTTGGTAAAATAACATCGTCGACAATATTTTGTTAGTAAGGACATGGGGACACCAAAGTATTTTTTGGGAATTGAGATTTCACGAAAGCAAAACTCTGTGGATGTTTAAAAGACTTTGATATCAAGGATAGCTAAATCACCTAGAGGGGGTGAATAGATTTCTTAGTCCTTAGTGACTTATCTTTTATTTTCCTTCCTTTAGGTGCTTTATTAGTTGGTTGGATTTTGCTTTCAAGATATGTAACCTGTAACACGACAATCACGCAAAGCACACATAAGATTTATAGTGGTTCCCCTAACAAGCATACATCCACTTTCCCTCCCACCTATCTAATTATCCTGTTCGACTAGGCACTTCTCCAAAACTCTGCTCCAAAGAACTTATACCTCAGATCCCTCAGGATGTCTCAGTCTCCTCCAAGACTTACAGCTCAGCCACAAAGGCCTATAACTCAGTGATCAGCAGATCACCTACCTCATGCCAAAGGCCCTACACTCAGGCTGGGAGGACAACCCTACCTCAGATCCACTAGGTATCCTACATCTCAGAGAGAATGACTCTCCTACAATATCATGCACACAAGCCATACCTCAGATCTGCAGCTAGATCCTACCTCAGGCACAAGTGCCCTACAGCTCAGTAAGAATGATTCACCTTCCTCAGACTTGAAACCATGTCCTACAGCTCAGATTCTCAACTAAATCCTACCTCAGAGAAAATCTGCTCCTACCACTCCGATCCAAGTGGATCCTACAAGATGGCAGTGGGTTGTGTGGTTGATCTTGACACAAGAGATGTTTCTCTATGGCAAAGTTCTGGATAGAGATAAATTCAGCCCTACTATGACTCCATGAAAATATTTCCTGAGTCTACTTTTACCTGAACTGAGATATACTCAGTCGTAACTTCTTCTTCTCAGTACCAGGGATTTTTTCAGCTGGAACTGAGAAGTGACTACAGCAAGACTTACTGTTACCCAAGCTGAGAGATTCTCAGCCCAACTCTCTTCACAACAAGGATGTAGATCTTCAAGATGCTTTGGCTTATGCTGGAAGTAACTGGCAGTGAACTGCTCTGCTTCTTCTTCCTTCCCAGGACAGAATTAGTAACTTTATTCTTCCTTTTTCTCAGCTTCAGAAGTAGATCTTTAGATTTGAGCGTGTTGAACTGAGGAGCAACTTGATCTGAATAAACTTGTTCTCTATTTCTACTTCTCCCTCTGATGGAAGACCTTTTAAACTTGCTTGTGTTGGTGAAAATGGCACCAGCTAACTGCTGTCTTTTCTAAAGAGGTTTTATCTGATCTTGCTGATGTCGATGGAGAAGATAATCAGCTAACTTACTAAGCCTTCATGTTTGCTATCTTTACCTTCCTGTTTTTCAGTCATAGCAATAATGACGATGAAGAAGAATAACCGTGATAGATCCTTTTTCCTGTAAACGACTTCTCTTTTTATTAATTGCAACCCAACGGCTCTTTTAGCAGTAGGTCACACACCATTAATGGCCAGCTTCAATCTTGCTTTAACGTCAACTGTCGTACAGTAACTCTGCAGCACCTTTTGGCTTCTACTTTAGCTTTGCCGCAATCAATTTGAATAATGTTGACTTGTTGACGTGCTGACGTCACCAGCTGTGGACTTAGCCAAAATCAAGCAACATTATCATAGGCGTTGAGTGAGTAAGCATCACTCAACGCTAAAACACATAGACAGAATTCTGTCTAACTAGGTGTTGACATTGTTGAGTGAGTAAGCCTCACACAACGCTTTTTTCCTTAGCTTATGTTTTAGCCTTTTCTGCATACTTGGTGTTGAGAGCATTGAGTGAGCATGTCTCACTCAACACCGTGTGCCTTAGCCATGCTATCTGTATTTTAGGCATTGAGAGTATTGAGTGAGCACTCCTCACTCAACACTTTCTGCCTTAACCAGTTTCCTGCTTCTTTAGAATCTTAAGCGTTGAGTGAGCATGCCTCACTCAACACTTTATGCTTTAGCCAGATTTTCCAAATTATGGCATTGAGAGCATTGAGTGAGCATGTCTCACTCAATGCTTTCTTCCTTAGCCAGATTTTTCTACTCCTTGGCATTGAGTGAGTAAGCTCCACTCAATGCCAAACTATTTAACAGATTTTACTGTTTATCTGGCGTTGAGTGAGTAAGATACACTCAATACATTTGGACTTAGCCAAAGATCATCACAGATTTTTTTTGGCTTTGACTTATAAGGCAATACTTAACGAATATAGAGTATGACGTTGAGTGAGTGATGCTCACTCAATTCCTTTGCACTTAGCCACTTTTCTATCCATTTCTTCTTAGGCTTATACTACATTAGCCTAACTCACAGCATTTTGTTGTATGGAGTTGCGTGAGGTAACTTTACTCAATGCCTGTAGAGTTATCCACATTCTCAGCTTGCCACTACTTTGGCATTGACTGTATAGGCTCCACTCGGTACTTTAAGTGTAACAACCCCCTCCGTTCATATAGCATATACTAAAAGGTCCGGCTGGGGCCCCACAGCATATACAACAAAACGATCGGTGTCGTCATGGAGTGATACCAGAGTATGCGCAACGCACCTAACACATTGCATTCTAGCGGAAGCCTATACACTTGAACTCCTCTCTTGAATGTCCAACATATAAAACTCCACATTTTATAGATTATAGGAATGTCTTACAACATGTAAACAGCGTTGGCCTTATGTCCTTACAGGGCTATCAAACAGTGGCCCAAACATTGGCACGTAGGCCGGCCACATCAAAGAAAACAGAACATGTACATTCACAATAGCCTTCGAGGGCTAGCAGCGGTAGTAGCAAAAGCAGTAAGGACTTCAACCCATATGAGTCCCGCTCGATTCTCCAGCACCTGCACAGGGACATTCCACCCAAGGGTGGCAAACAGAGGCAACGCTCAGCATTCAGCTGACCAAATTATAACGAACCTACCCCTTTTCTCGGGGCAGCGGTAATCTTCCCTGCAGGCATATCATATCACAAGCATGGCAATATATCTCATATAATGTGCTTTCATGCACACATGCCATCACAACCGTCAGCCACCCGGTCTAACAGTCCGTGCACTCAGGGCACATTCTTGGTGTACTAGCAAATCAGTTGCCCACAACCGTATCAGGGTCATAGCCCAATGGCAACTCACTTGAGCATTTACTCCATGGCGTGCAGCCGGAGTTTTATAGTCTTAGTGAACCGGGATTGGCCCGTAGCCCCCTATTGTCTCACGGCGCGTAGGCCTAAGACTCTTGCTATGCGCTCCAACAGACCGCACCTTCTGGTCTCACGTCAGACAGACATAACGCAGGTTGGATCCTCCACACCTCCCCCCCCCCCCCCCCCCCGTTGCTCAAATCGCCTTGCCATCACCGAGCAACGTCCACATAATTTTCTGTGGTTAGATCCTATCATTATCATATTATATGGACGTTGCCCTTACAATATTCTGTCTTTTTATTCCCAAAGTTTGGTTCAACAATGCATTCAATAATCCTTTCAAATAGGATTCTCCACCAATCAGACTTCTTTGATAAGATAATTCTTGTGATTACCTCGAACATCTTCTTTGATATTTTATCTTGGGAGCCGGTTTTGTAGAGCAAGGCTTTTCCGACGATATCACCTAAGAACTTGAAAATGTTTTAGTTGTCTTACCTAAATCACCTAGATGGTGTAAATAGGTGAGTTGTGTGTCTTTTTGCGGAATAAAAAAATTTAACGAACTATGCACAGAAAATTAACCAAGCAATCACAGAGGATACCAAGAATTATAGTGGTTCCCCAACCTTGGGTACATTCACTTTCCACTCACCGATCTAGCAAAGCACTAGACTCGGTTACTCCACTAATCTCGAATTGAAAATAATCCTACACCTCGGAACAACGTTCCTACAACTCGATCCCAAAAACTGGATCTACACTCGGAAGATAAAACTTCCGACAAGAACTTGGAGAATACAACTCCTACAACTCGGAGAATGATCTCCTATAAGAATAGAATGAAATAATAAGTACAAACAGTGATTTGATCTCAGATCTAAAATGCTTCTGCCTGTTCTTTTTTCTTTGAACATTATGGCCTTATCAGAAATGATTGAAGAAGAATCGGCAATATCTTTGGATCTGAAATTCTCTGGACTCACACAATCAAGTAGAAGATCTGTCGTTTGAAAAGAATCTTGATCTGTGCATCAACTTCTCTGAATCGATCTGGATCGAAAGCGCTTTAAGTCGTCTTAGTTCATTTCTGTTATTTTTAGTTAATTTTGTTCAATAAAATGCTAATATTTTGTAAATATTATTCTAAGTTAGAATCTATTTATTTTCTGAAATTTTTTAGAAAAAGTCAAAAATTATATAGTACACGCCCGTGTACTTCAGGTCACACCCATGACCTGGGCGTGTACCTTGAATTCCAATAAGCCGCCTTCAAAGAAATTACAGAACACGCCCCCCGACACGCCCGTGTCCAATGTGAAACGGCCGTGACCAAGCCCCATGTCACACCCGCTTGACGATTTGCGCTCGAAGTTCTTCGAACCTACCTGACACGCCCGTGTCAAGATGCGACACGGGCATGACTTTCCACCTGGCCCAACTAGACGTTGTCGATGACTTATTGACATGATGTCATCCTGAGTTCAACCTTCCCGACACGCTCATCCTACACGCCCATGTCAGCAGAGTCTTGCCCATGACCGCCACGTGTACAACTGCAAAGTCAAACCAGCCGTCAGTTCTCTGGATCACATCATGAACAATGCTTACATGCCGCCGCTACACGCCCGTGATCTAAGGCGTATAATTTGAAATTTTTGCCTATAAATTGGAAGTTGTTGTATGAGCTGTTGTTTCTCGTTTTGAACCATTTTGTCTAGAGTTGTGCTTCTTGATGTATTCCAAAGCCTTGTAAGGGAATTTTCTCCCCCTCTCCTTAGCTTTTGTTTTAGTGTCTTTGTAACTCGTTCTTTTACTTAATAAAATATGTTTTTTTCTTCTCTTTATATGGTTTTGGAATGCATCTGAGTGCCCTTCCTTATGCAATCTTATTTATTTTTGTTTTATCTTTATTTTTCTTGTCTTTAAAATGGGTGTGTGCGTGTATCAGTATAGATTTGTTTTTTTATGTTTTCGTTATCTTTACTTAGCTTCGTTTAGTGTTAGGATTTTTCTGCACTTTTATGTTCATCCTTATAGATTTTTAAAAATGGTTTGAAAGTGGATTTTTTTCATTTTTTACTTAGTCTTTTTTGGTTCGTAAATATTTTTGTTCTTTTAAACATTATTTCCACTTTTTTAGCATTTCTATAAAGCTATAAGAATGAATAAGCTGTTGTTTTAATTTTCCAAACACCTTAATTTTGCATTTATTTCAAAAACCATTTTGCTCCTTTAATTTTTCTGTCTTCTTTTTATGCATTTCTATCGCATTCTAGCGATATAAATGTAGTCGTTTTAATTTTTCGAACACTTTTATTTTGCTTTTTAAAAAAAAACTTTTGCCCCGTTTATTTTAATTTCTACTTTTTACGCATTTCTATCACATTCCATTGGTAAAAATATAGTTATTTTAATTTTTAGAAGACTTTATTTTTCTCATTTTTCTTATGTGTGCGTGCGTGTATGAGATAATTTTTATTTCTTTTATTCATTCCTGTAGAGTGTATGCGTGTAAGAGTTAAATTTTATAGCCTTCTTTCATTCCTGTAGAGTGCGTGTGTGCATTTTATTTTCTGTAGAGTGGGTGTGTTTTTATTTCAAGTAGAGTGTGTGTGTGCGTTTTTATTTTCAGTAGAGTGTGTGGGTGTGTCTTTATTTCAGTAGAGTGCGTGTGTGTGTCTTCATTTCTGTAGAGTGAAGTTTTTAATTTTTGTAGAGTGTGTGCATTTTTATTTCAGTAGAGTGTGTGTGTGTGTGTTTTAATTTATGAAGAGTGGGTGTGTTTTTAATTTCTATAGAGTGCGTGTGTTTTCATTTCTGTAAAGTGCGTACGTGTGTGCATTTATTTCCTCCTACTCGTTTGAGTAGGACTCATTTTCATTTCCCGCCTACTCGTTTGAGTAGGACTTGTCATTTACTGATCTCTTTACTGCTTTCATTTACCGCTTTCATTTATTGCTTTATTTTCTACTTTCATTTTATAACTTTCTTCCCTCAAGTCGTCCCCATTTCGATGAGTGGCTAACCGCTCTTAGACCTCAGTATAGAAGAGCATTGTGACAGATAAAATCACTTTAAATAATTAAAGGTCCTGTTTTTCTAATTAATTAAATTACTTAAGGTTTGTCTCGGGTTTACGACGCGTAGAACCACATATCGATGTGTGAGCTTTATTTCCGTAGTCCATACGCTAGCTAACTGAGAGGCCATGAGTATGGACCGATCACCCCATGGTAAATGGAGTTCCGCACTAACCCTCGAGAGAGGAGGCGCGGAATTCTACTTGATTGGGTACCCCAACCAATAACGGGGTTCTTAGCGTAATGCGGACATTAAGAGGAATCCTTCGTTGGACGAGAGCCCGGTCGAATAGTCTTAATGTTCAGGTGAGCGATAGTCCTAGAGATAGGTGAGCTTATGTTTGTGGAACATGCACGACCAAGTCTCCGCCTTAATTAATTTGAAATTTAGGAGCTCTTTTTATTAAAAGTTTATTTTAGTTCAAATTCTTTTAGATACAGTTGCGCTAAGTTATTCATCAGCTCCATCTTTAATGCTTTTATTTTCTGCTCTTATATATATAAATAATATCACGATAAGATAAATTTCGATAAAATAATAGTCCCCTCTAGGGAAGAGTAGAAATAATCAACCCGATCCCGAGAACAATACGACCCTGATATTTCTCACTGGAATATCCTGTACTACATGTGATAGGTGCATTTGTCTCCTTTCGTTAAAACTTGATTTCAACTATTTTATATCCAAATAATAAATCTGCGCACCTCGTCTTCCTAAATAAAACCAAATCTGCTTTTTCTAAATAAACCGCCAGGGGCGCCGCATGTACTAAATAATTTTTGGAGTTTTAACCCCCATCAAGTTTTTGGCGTCGTTGCCGGGTACTTGATGGAATCAAGCAGGGATCTCGCACAGCTTCAGACACTGTCCTTTAAAGTGCGAGACGCCGTCATGGTTGGCGTGGTAGATGAATAGCTTGCGGAAGACATTAAGGCTGAACTCAATTCGCTCGCGATGCATGTAGATGGCAAACACAACTAAAACGGAGATGCTGTTCAGGTTTAGTTAGGCAGGGATGGCTCCAAAATATTTCAAAAACTGTTTAACCTCTGGCCAGAGGGGAAGCATCGGCCCTAACTCGAAGTGCGAGACGTGGAAGGCGAGTTCGCTGGGGTAGAATGTGTTGATCGACTCGCTGACCTTCGAAGGCCGCGACTCGAACCCCTCCACAATGAAATCATGGTGAAGCGGTCATAGTACTCCTCAGAGATCCTGCCGGGAGGAAAGTCATGATCAGCAAATCTTCTGCCGCACTGGCTGCATCCCTCACCCTCCTCAGTCTTTTTCTTTCCCATGATAGGTGAGACAATAAGAGCGAGAGGAGGTGGAAAAGGAGTGGCGAGAGTAAGCCGCGAGAGAAACGAGGCGAGAAGTCTAGATCTAAGACGCAGCAGGAGGGGGCAGCACATGTGTAAGTCATTTCGGTCTACGGGGGAGGTATTTATAGTGGATAGTGAAAGTGGAGAAATGGGCGGAAAAATATGAATGAGGAAGTTAAAGAGATTGGCCGACGATTTGTTCTTTCTCCCTTAATCTCGAAGCACGATGCCCCGTGAGTATTTTTCCAACGAGCCAGAACAAAAGAAAAAAGAGAGACAAAAATTAACATAGCTATAATATGCAAACCCAGCATGAAAGAAGTGAGCAGGATAATATTATTAATAATTGTTTCATTTCGCATGAGGCAGACATCATGTACGCGAGGTTTAGATAACATGTTAAAATGGACGGCAAATTAATAAAAGTAGCAAAATTACAAGGTAAAATTAAACATGCTGGACGAGGTGGAGGGTCTTCAGTTCTTGTGCCATTTCCAATGCCCTCCACCGCGAGACCCCGCACATGGGGGCCGACCGGGGAGTTGAAAGGCACGAACGACTTCAAGACCGCGACGCAGGAGACGAAGGTGCTAGTCGACCTCGCGCATGATGACTTGGGGGCAGGTCTCATCTATCTCGACTCTAGCATCGACCTCGGAGGAGAGACGAGCGCATTTAATTTCTAGCCAGTTAATGTGCTTGTCGGTGGCCTGCTTATCCCTTTCCATCTCACGGATAATATGTGTGTACTTTCGAAACATCTCGGTCGTCCTGCACTTCATCTCCACCGGATCCATTGGATCGCCAAGATAGTCTTCTATCTCGTCTGGGTGAGGGGGAGGTGAGAAGTCGGGCAGCCCAGCGAAGTCCTCTGTTGCCGAGTCGACCTTGGTATCTACGCAGGAAAAAGCCAAGGATCAAGATGAGGGGTGTTCTCTTAAGAAGGTGTTGTCTAAAAATATTCGCAAGGATAAAATAACCAAACCAACAATCCAAGAAGGCAAGTATACCTATCGAAATGCAGCTAGGGGACACAAGTGTCGTATTAAAATCCGGGAACCGTTAATTAATCTTACTCACACGAAAACCATTATCTTATCGAAGAATGTTTTAGGGTTTAAGAGATTACTAAAATGCGATTGAGGAGAGAAGTATTATGCTAAGAAAGAAAAGCTTGCGGAAAAATAGAGAGCTATTATAACGATTACAGCGAGGGATTAAGACAATGAAAGAGAAGAGCACTCGATCGAGGATCACCTCGGCTAAAGTTGATTAAAAAATACGAAAATAAACTTTTACTTAATAATGTTAAAACCTTGATCGTGGAGGTTCCATAAGCGTAAACACGCTTCTCTCGAAGTCGTGCCTACCTGAGTTTAGGAATGCTCAACCGAACTCTCGTCCGATCGGAGATCTAAAGCTCGCTTTAAGCTTTGAACCCCTCTATTGGATTTCACTCCAATCCAGGAGATTTAACGTCTGCCTCTCTCGAGGGGTGCGTGCAACTATCTTTACTCTTGAGTGCTTACTTCAAACTATCAGCCTCTCAGCTAGCCAAGAATGAAAGCTAATGATGGAAAATATACATATTGATGATATATCTCCAAGTAGGGGTTTTAATCAAGAGTAATTCAAGGTATAACTTTAGAAAGAAAAAGTAGAGTTAAAGCATCATAACTTAATCAACTCGCACCTCAGATCATCAAGATCGAGTATAAGGAGGATTAGTTACTCATGGTGAAATGGAGAAAAGAAGATGCGTAGAAGAAAATAATGAAAACAAAGTAGAAACGAAGAAGAAAACAACACTTCTTTATTAATGGAAACAGGGATCTTACAACTTGAAAACCAGAGATTACAAGTGCATGGAAAGTAAACTACACTATCATTAAGATTATGCTACAGAAAGAAGCTAGGAGATAATATAGGGAAAGCATTAAGCTAGAGATAAGAAGAGCTAAAAATGAAAAGACATGCTTGAAAAAGTTCAAAAATACAAAGGACAGAACCTCCCCTCTCAATCCAAAAGGTGTCTCTGAACCCTTGGAGATGGGCT
This sequence comes from Platanthera guangdongensis, assembly GCA_039583875.1. Lineage (NCBI taxonomy): Eukaryota > Viridiplantae > Streptophyta > Magnoliopsida > Asparagales > Orchidaceae > Platanthera > Platanthera guangdongensis. Next base: position 90,341,410 of record CM077153.1, on the reverse strand, counting down.
CTATTTATAGATTTTTTCGGCTCGGGTCACGCCCCCCTGTCACGCCCGGGTAGGGCGTGACCCTGGGGCGTGACACATTCGGTGCGACTTTTTCGGGCTGGAATTTAATTCTGGCGAAGTAGCTGAAGTACACGCCCAAATGTCACGCCCTGGTAGGGCGTGTACATGGGGCGTGTTCTTTGCGGCGTGACTTTGTTGAGTTGGAATTGAATGCTGGAGGTGACGGGCGTGCTTGTTGAAGTACACGCCCATATGTCACGCCCGGGTCGGGCGTGACCCGGGGCGTGACACTTTCGGTGCGACGGTGGAGCGGGAAAAACGAGCGCGTTGCGGCAATTCCTCGGAACCTGGGGACACGTCTCTGGAACACGCCCGTGTCGGATGTGACACGGGCGTGATAGAGGGCATGTACACTAAGTTTCTACGGAATGCAGTTTCGGACCAATTGCTTCATTCCTCTGGGTTACACGCCCTAGGTACACGCCCGGGTAGGGCGTGACCTTGGGGCGTGTCACAGCAAAATTCGGTTGAAAGTCGTGAAAAGCTGCAAAAAGTAGAAAAAAACGCATTAGCGACAAAAATATATACAAAAGGGAATCAAAATAAGTACTTTACAAGACATGATTTGCTTTAAAACCCTGAAAATACCCTAATAAAATTGACTGCAAACCGTATTATCAGAAGGCTTGGAAGCCGCAAGCTATGCGGATAGAAGGTTTAGTCCAGTACTCTCGAATAGACCAGGTGGAGGAATGAAAGTCTATACGAAGCGAAAATACAAGATTAGTACATGATAATATGGTTTGCAGTCAATTTTATTAGGATATTTTCGGGGTTTTAAAGCCCTTCATGTCTTGTAAAGTACTTATTTTGATTCCCCTTTGTATATATTTTTGTCGCTAATGCATTTTTTCTGCTTTTTGTAGGTTTTCACGGCTTTCAGCCGAATTTTGCTGTGACACGCCCCAAGGTCACGCCCTACCAGGGCGTGTACCTCGGGCGTGTAACCCAGAGGAATGAAGCAATTGGTCCGAAACTGCATTCCGTGGAAACTTAGTGTACACGCCCTCTGTCACGCCCGTGTCACATCCGACACGGGCGTGTTCTAGAGGCGTGTCCCCAGGTTCCGAGGAATCGCCGCAGCGCGCTCGTTTTTCCCGCTCCACCGTCGCACCGAAAGTGTCACGCCCCAGGGTCACGCCTGACCCGGGCGTGACATATGGGCATGTACTTCAGCAATTCCGCCCGTCACCTCCAACATTCAATTTCAGCTCAACAAAGTCATGCCGTAAAGAACACGCCCCAGGTACACGCCCTACCAGGGCGTGACTTGTGGGTGTGTACCTCAACTACTTCGTCAGAATTCAATTCCTGCCCGAAAAAGTCGCGCTGAATGTGTCACGCCCCAGGGTCACGCCCGACCAGGGCGTGACAGGGGGGCGTGACCCGACCCAAAAAATTCTATAAATAGAGCCCAACTCTAAGGGTTCAGGGACACTTTTTGCTTTGAGAGGGGAGGTTCTGTCCTTTGTATTTTTGAACTTTTTAAGCATGTCTTTTCATTTTTAGTTCGTAGCTCTAGCTTTATGCTTTTCCTGTATTAGTTCCTAGCTTCGTTCTGTAGTATAATGTTAATGATAGTGTAGTTTACCTTTCCATGCACTTGTAATCTCTGGTTTTCAAGCTGTAAGATCTCTGTTTCCATTAATAAAAAGTGTTGTTTTCTTTTTCGTTTCTACTCTGTTTTCATTATTCTTCTTCAACTCATCCCCCCTCTTCCACCTCACCATGATTAACTAATCCTCCATGTACTCGATCTTAATGATCCGAGGTTCGAGTGATTAGGTTATGATGCTTTGAATCTTACCTTTTCTTTTTAGGGTTTAGCTTTGAATTACTCTTGATTTATCACGGGTTGGAGGTATATCATCGATATATACTCTCCACCTTTGCTTTCATTCTGGGCTAGCCGAGAGGCCGAAAGTTTGAAATGAGCACTCAAGAGTAAAGGGAGTTGTTCGCACCCCTCGAGAGAGGCAGACGTTCAAATCTCCCGGATTGGAGTAAAATCCAATAGCGGGGTTCACCGCGTAAAGCGAGTTTTAGGCCTCCGATTTAGGCGAGAGTCGGTCGGACCTTCCTAAACTCAGTTAGGCACGGCCTTCGAGAGAAGCGTGTCAATATTCATGGAACCTCCACGGTCAAGGAACTTTACCCTAATTAGCTTAGGTTTATTTATCGTATTTTTCTAACCACTCTTGCCGAGGTGATTTCTGATCGAGTGCATTTTCCCCTTCATCGTTACTAAGCTTAAGTTAATCTCTCTTTTAGCTCTCTTTAACTTTTCATGCAAGTAGCTCTCTTTCATTGCAAGTAGTTCTCTTCCTTTAGCACGTTTAGCTTTCTTCTAAAAAAACTTAATTTTTCCGTCGATAAAATAATAGATTTCGTGTGAGTAAGCTTACTCAACTGTTCCCGGATTTCAATACGACACTTGTGTCCCCTAGCTGCATTTCGATAGGTATACTTGCCTTAATGAATTGTTAGTTTGGTTATTTTCTCCTTGCAGATATCTAAGAGACAATCAAGTTTTTGGCGCCGTTGCCGGGGAAGCAACGCTCGTTGATAAATTGAAAACGCGAATATATTAATTTTATCACTTCTCTTTCTCACCCTCCTTCTTAAAATTTTTCCGCCCACTCACTTGAGTTAATTGGCTGGATTTTCTTTAAGCAAGTGTGCGTATTTTTAATTTTTCCGCCTACTCACTTGAGTTAATTGTCTGGATTTTCTTTAAGCAAGTGTGCGTATTTTTAATTTTTCCGCCTACTCACTTGAGTTAATTGGCAGGCTTTATTTCAGTAGAGTGTGTTTACTTTCTGTAGAGTGGGTGTGTTTTAATTTTCTGTCGAGTGCGTGAGTGTAGCTTTTACTTTCTTCCTACTCACTCGGAGTTAAATGGCTGGATTTTAATTACCGCCTACTTAATAGAAACCCACATCACAAATTTTTCTACACCACCTAAATCTCTCGAAAAGGGCAAAGTGGCTCTAAATGCCACTATCTTGTCTAGTACCTTGCGAACCCTTCACCGGGTAGCCCTTGGGAAGTTCGGGAGTTAAAACATAAAAAATTCTATTTCAAAAAAAAATTTCGAACTTCATTAGCTCTTTTATTTTCTAGTCTTTCTTCTCCTCTCTTCTTCTAGTGTATGACCCGCGAAAGTCCGTCGGTTACTTTGGACCTGGACCACGAAATTGAGCGTACTCTTCGGAGAAGATCACGATTTCAAGGCCCTACTACCCAAGTGCCGGTTGAGGATTCCGAGTCATTTTCTACCTTAAGAATGGCAGAACCCAACATGGAGGAAGCCGTGCAAAGGCCTATGTCCTATTATGCACGACCGAATCTCGAGGGTACAGAATCTAGTATAGTTCGCCCTGCAATAAATAATAATAATTTCGAACTGAAGTCTAGCATAATTCAAATGGTGCAGCAGTATGTGCAATTTGACGGGCTTCAAGATGAAGACCCGAACGCACACATAGCCAGCTTTCTTGAGATTTGTGACACCTTCAAGATAAATGGTGTCACAAATGATGCTATTAGGCTAAGATTATTTCCTTTCTCTCTTAGAATTAAGGCTAAGTAGTGGCTGAACACCCTTCCTAAAAATAGCATAACTACTTGGACGCAATTAACTGAAAAATTTTTGGCCAAGTATTTTCCACCTGCTAAAACTGCAAAACTTAGGAATGACATTTCTGCCTTTGGACAAATAGACTCTGAGACCCTTTACGAAACCTGGGAAAGATTTAAAGAATTATTAAGACGATGCCCACATCACGCTCTGCCTGTATGGTTGCAGGTGCAGACGTTCTATAATGGGCTAAATCAAAGCATGAAGCAAATGATAGACGCAGCTTCTGGCGGTACTTTAAACCATAAGACCCCGGAAGCAGCTCTTGAGCTGTTTGAAGACATGGCCATGAACACTTACCAGTGGAATGTGAAAAGGTCCCGCCCAAACAAACCTGCAGGTCTCTTTGAAGTGGACAACGTCTCACAACTCGCACTACAAGTTGAAATATTAAGCAAAAAAATTACGGAGATGACTGCTGCCTCCGCCCCTCAGGTATGGGAATCTGCAACTCCTCCCGCCGAACATTTGGATTATGTAAATAATATGCCTAGAACTGCTTTTAATAATTTTTCTGCTGCGAATTATCATCCTCCTGGTTTTAATTTTTCGAATAGTTATAATCCTGCGTTAAGAAATCATCCGAATTTTTCGTGGAGCAATTCATCGAATGCTGTGCGCCCGCCACCGCAAAGTGATTTTTCTGCTCCACCACCACCTCCTCAAAGTTTTCCAAAACCTCCAAATTTGGAGGAAGTGTTTTCAAAATACATGAATGCTAATGACGCTACGATTAGGACCTTAACCGGAAGTGTTAAAAATTTAGAAAATCAGGTAGGACAGCTCGCTAAAATGATTTCTAAGCGGCCCGTAGGGTCTCTTCCTTCCAATACCGAGCCCAACCCGAGAGAGCAAGCGAAAGCTATAACTCTTCGGAGTGGGAAGAAAGTTCCCGGTATGATAAGTGAAGAGCCCGAGGTAATCTCCGCTTCCGCTTTAAAAAATCAAAGCTCCGTTCCCGTTTTAAAAATTCCACCCTCTGCCGAAGAAATTATCACTCCTATTTTAGAAAAACAACTCACTCCACCACCCACCTTTAAAAATAATCCACCCCCGCCATACCCTTCCGAACTTAATAAACAACGACAGGATGATCAATACACCCGTTTTTTAGAAATGTTTAAACAAATCCACATAAATCTGCCTTTCTACGAAGCCATATCCCAGATGCCTAAGTACGCAAAATACCTTAAGGACCTCCTAACCAACAAGAAGAAGTTAGAGAACCTTTCTCATGTCACGTTAAATGCCGCGTGCTAGGCGGTTTTGACAAACGGATTACCGAAGAAAATCAGTGACCCAGGTAGTTTCTCTATCCCGTGTGTTTTTGGTGATCTCTTTGTCAAACACGCTTTAGCCGACTTAGGTGCGAGTATTAATCTTATGCCCCTCTCGTTGTTTAAAAAGTTAGGAATTGGTAGTCTCAACCCCACACGCATGAGTATCCAGCTCGCCGACAGATCAGTCAAATACCTGTTAGGAATAGTGGAGGACGTCCTAGTCAAAGTTGACAAGTTCATCTTCCCGGTGGACTTTGTCATTTTGGACATCGAAGAAGACGTCGAGGTTCCCCTGATCCTTGGCCGACCCTTCCTTGCCACCTCCCGAGCTATCATTGACGTAAGCAATGGTAAGCTCTTCCTTCGAGTGGGCGATGATGAGGTAACTTTCTCTATCACCCCCTCGATGAAAAACACACTAGCTAATGATGACTCCTGTTTTTTCATGGATACTGTAAGTGAAGAATCCTTCTCTCACACCTCTGATTTTGAAGAAGAATTTTCCAATTTTTGTTCCTCTCCTACTCCTCCAACTGAATCTCTACACCTAAGTGAAGAATCCTCCACTCGCCTTTCTGATTTTGAAAAAGAATTTTTTGATTTCTGTTCCTCTTCTACTTTTCCAACTGAATCGCTGCACGAAGCCGCCATGGCCGCTAGCAACACCCCTTTTAATTTTACATATAAAAAAGTGTACGAGGACATAGTTTTTGAAAAAGAACAAATTTCCAAAACCTCGTATGATGACCCCCCTACCTTGGAACTGAAAGAACTACCAGAGCACCTTCGATACGCTTTCTTAGAAAAGAACTCCAAGCTTCCTATCATAATTTCGGCCTACCTCACGGATGCACAAAAGGATAAACTTCTTTCAATTTTACAAAAGCATCGCCAAGCTATTGCTTGGCAGATATCTGATATCAAGGGCATAAGCCCATCTTTCTGCTCTCATAAAATCTTAATGGAAGATAATTCACGTAACTCTATACAACCTCAGCGCCGTATAAACCCAAACATGAAAGACGTAGTTAAGGGCGAGGTTATGAAATTGTTAGACGCAGGAATTATCTATCCTATATCCGACAGTAAGTGGGTTAGCCCAGTACAGGTAGTACCAAAGAAGGGAGGGATAACGGTCGTAAGTAATGAAAATAATGAATTAATCCCGACTCGGACGGTGACCGGATGGCGAATGCGTATAGATTACCATAAGTTGAATGACGCCACCCGCAAGGATCACTTCCCCTTGCCGTTCATTGATCAAATTTTAGAACGACTTTCCGGACATAGCTTTTATTGTTTTCTCGATGGCCTCTCGGGGTATCTTCAAATCCCCATCTCCCCCGAGGACAAGGAGAAAACTACGTTTACTTGTCCCTTCGGCACCTTCGCCTACCGAATAATGCCATTTGGATTGTGCAATGCGCCAGCTACATTCCAACGATGTATGCTCGCCATCTTTGACAAGTACGTAGAAAGCATTATGGAAGTTTTCATGGATGATTTCTCTGTCTTCGGGAATTCCTTCGATAGTTGCTTAGAGAACCTTGAAAAAGTCTTAGAGCGATGCGAAGAAACTAACCATGCCTTAAATTGGGAAAAATATCATTTTATGGTAAGGGAAGGGTTAGTTTTGGGACATAAAATTTCTGAAAGGGGTATTGAAGTAGACGTTGCGAAAATAGAAGTTATCGAGAAGCTGCCGCCACCTACGAACATAAAAGCTATAAGAAGTTTCCTGGGTCATGCGGGTTTCTACCGCCGCTTCATAAAGGACTTTTCCAAAATCACCAAGCCCCTTACCCATCTCTTAGAAAAAGACGCCCCATTCATCTTTGATGACCTCTGCCTAGCTGCCTTCAATTTAATAAAAGAAAAATTAGTTAATGCCCCAATTATGATAGCTCCGGTGTGGGATCTTCCATTTGAAATAATGTGTGATGCGAGTAGTTATGCGGTGGGAGCCGTACTAGGTCAACGTATTTCCAAAAACTTCCACCCCATTTATTACGCTAGTAAAACACTCACATCTGCACAGGAAAATTACACCACAACCGAGAAGGAGCTCTTAGCTGTAGTATTCGCTTTTGACAAATTTCGCCCTTATATTACTCTTTCGAAAATTATTGTTTTTACGGACCACTCGACCCTCAAATATCTTCTCTCTAAAACGGATGCCAAGCCTCGCTTGATTCGCTGGGTCTTACTCCTCCAGGAGTTTGACTTAGAGATCCGTGATAAGCGAGGTGCCGAGAACTTGGCCGCCGACCACCTTTCGCGCCTAGACAACCCGTTTATAGAACAATTAGACGAAAATTCTTTTCATTACTATTTCCCTGATGAGAAGCTGTTCATAATTAACACATCTACTTCTCCTTGGTTTGCCCGCATCGCCAACTATCTAGTGGCCCGTGTGCTCCCAAAAGAGTTTTCATCTCAGCAAAAGAAGAAATTCTTTTCTGAGCTGAAAAACTATTTTTGGGAGGACCCGCATCTTTTCAAAATTTGTGCCGACCAAGTGATCAGGAGGTGTGTTTCTTTTGATGAAGGATTAGATATTATTAAACATTTGCATGAAGGACCGACAGGTGGGCACTATCAAGCTGCTCGCACCGCTCACAAACTGTTAAGCGCGGGTTTTTACTGGCCCACCCTGTTTAAAGACGTGCATGCCTTTGTGAGTAGGTGTGATAGTTGCCAACGGTCGGGGAATATTTAGAATAAAAATGAAATGCCACAAAATTATTTCCTAGAGTGCGAAGTTTTCGACCTCTGGGGGATTGATTTTGTCGGCCCTTTTCCTTCTAGCTTCGGGAATAAGTACATTTTAGTTGCCGTTGATTATGTTTCGCGTTGGGCCGAAGCCCAAGCTCTTCCTACGAATGACGCCCGAGTCGTAGTTAATTTCCTCAAAAAATTATTTTCTCGATTCGGTACGCCGCGCGCTATCGTTAGTGATAGGGGTTCCCATTTCTGTAACGCGCAATTTTCAAAAATCCTAACTAAATATGGCGTTACTCATAAGCTTTCCACTGCCTACCACCCCCAAACTAACGGACAAGTCGAAGTAGTCAATAGAGAAATAAAAACAATTTTAGAAAAGACTGTTTCAACATCTAGAAAAGACTGGTCAGCCAAATTAGACGATGCTCTATGGGCCTACCGAACAGCGTACAAAACCGCCCTCGGATGTACGCCATATCGGTTGGTTTACGGAAAGTCGTGTCATTTACCCGTAGAGTTAGAGCACCGCGCCTTTTGGGCCTTACGATTTTTAAAATTCGATCCCCACTATGTCGGCGATTTTAGAAAATTTCAACTTAACGAACTCGACGAGTGGCGCTCTTACGCATATGAAAATAACAGACTTTATAAAGAGCGGACGAAGCGTTTACACGATCGACATCTTAGGCACCCAAAAATCTTTAAGCCGGGCGACCAAGTGCTTCTTTATAATTCTCGTTTACGTTTATTCCCGGGTAAATTAAAATCACGTTGGTCGGGGCCTTTTAATGTTTTAGAAGTCTTTTCTTATGGTACTGTTTTAATTTCCCACCCTGATAAGGGTACTTTCAAAGTGAATGGTCAGCGTCTTAAACTGTATTTCTGTGATGATGTCAGTCTCAACCCTGTTAACTCTATCTTTCCGGTCCTGACATTTGATTAATCTGCACTTTATTTTACTCACAAACTTTGACCTTTATTCGAACTTTATTTTTAAACAATATTTGGGACAATCTTATTTTGATGTGTCGAGCTCAAATGACGCTTTAAACAACGGGCGCTCTTGGGAGGCAACCCAAGTTATCTTTTTCTGTTTTCTTTATTTTACACTTTTTGCCCCGAATTGCTCCGGCAAGCTGAAACTTCTGCGATCGCCTACTCCAACGGTTCTGATTCCATGACAAAGTCCACCAGACGACGTTTGCTGAAGATCCACAGCACATGCATGGAGGAACGACATCACTCAGCTTTCCCTGCAACATAAAACCGGGGAAGTACCTGTTTTTCAATTCTGTCTTTCATTTCTGTCCTTTACTTTTCTCTCGTTCTCCGACCTCCTTCTCCATTGAGGACAATGTAGATCTTAAGCTTGGGGGATGAGTTCCTCCTTTTTGCTCCTCCTTTTTGCTTTTTGTAAATATCCAAAAAATCCAAAAAATTCAAAAAAAATATGTATATATATAGCTGCATTTTGGTATTTCAATAAGTACCCCATGTTTATGTTTTGTTTTTCTCAAACTTCTTTATAAACAACGTCATTAATTATAATTTTTCTAATCATTTTTTTAATCATATTTCACAAGTAAAATGTTGGTCATGCTGTGTTTCTAATTCACGGTAGCATGTTAAGGTAAAATATTTCTCTAAAACGTGCATTTCTATTATGGTTTTCCGTTCTTTATTTTCTTTACTTTCTCTAAAAATTTATCATCCATTATTTTCCTTTTCGTCTTTAGATAATTTTTGTAAGAACAAATTTTGAATAACGTAGTAGATATGAACGATCCAAGTCACATATTATTTTTATTTTCAAGATAATTTCATCAATCTTCTTTTATTATCTCGAACTTGTTTTTTGAAATTTATCGACTCTATGTTTTAAATAAATTTAAAAAAAAAGCGTGAAAATGATTTAGGCCATTTTTGTTTACGTTTGAGCTTTCCTGCCAACCTAAAATCTTTTACCACTAGTTAGCCGCTTTTGAGCCTTTTTTCCAAATTCATTTGATAACTCCACACAACATTTCATTTTCACCAAAGCCCAAATTCCTACCTATCTAATCACGCTAATTTTTTGATAGAAAATTTTGTGTTATCTTTGGAGAAATTGTTGAAAAAAGTGTACTCAAAAGCAATGTATTGAAAAAAAAAGAGAGAAAAAAATGAATGAAAATAATACCAAAAAAAGAGATAAATAATCATAAAGAAAAAAATAAATTTATTTATACATATTTTGTTTAAAATAAATTTATTTTTTTTTGAAACTCGTTGTTTTGGTTTAGAGTGATTTTTTAGCCTCCATGTTTATATTTGAATTCCACTCCTATTCATATTCCTAAACCAAACGTTTCGGTCATATTAAGTCCTTTTGATTCACGCCCTTTTTTAATTTTATTTAACAACTAAGAAAAGAAGAAAAGTAAATCAGTTTTTGTTTTGGATTTAAACTTAGATTTTTGTTATTTAATTGATATAATTATAATGCGTTGCTTGGATCTAGTAATAACTCAATACGTTCTTTTCATTTTCATTGTCTTGCTTAAATCTATTTAAAGAATTTCGTCAAAATTCTAGATGATTTATTTTTATTAATTAAAGTTTATAAAAGTTAAACCATACCAAAATAATTGTTTTAGATTTACATTTTACATTCTCCCTACCTAGAATTTCGCATAGTACTTGTGTAAGTATGATTAAAACTTTTTGAATTAGTCACTTTTATAATTAGCTAGTCTTTATATCTTTGCTTGGGGACAAGCAAAACTTAAGCTTGGGGGAATTTGATAATACGGTTTGCAGTCAATTTTATTAGGATATTTTCGGGGTTTTAAAGCAAATCATGTCTTGTAAAGTACTTATTTTGATTCCCCTTTGTATATATTTTTGTCGCTAATGCATTTTTTCTGCTTTTTGCAGGTTTTCACGGCTTTCAGCCGAATTTTGCTGTGACAAGCCCCAAGGTCACGCCCTACCAGGGCGTGTACCTAGGGCGTGTAACCCAGAGGAATGAAGCAATTGGTCCGAAACTGCATTCCGTGGAAACTTAGTGTACACGCCCTCTGTCACGCCCATGTCACATCCGACACGGGCGTGTTCTAGAGGCGTGTCCCCAGGTTCCGAGGAATCGCCGCAGCGCGCTCGTTTTTCCCGCTCCACCGTCGCACCGAAAGTGTCACGCCCCAGGGTCACGCCTGACCCGGGCGTGACATATGGGCATGTACTTCAGCAATTCCGCCCGTCACCTCCAGCATTCAATTTCAGCTCAACAAAGTCACGCCGCAAAGAACACGCCCCAGGTACACGCCCTACCAGGGCGTGACTTGTGGGCGTGTACCTCAACTACTTCGTCAGAATTCAATTCCTGCCCGAAAAAGTCGCGCCGAATGTGTCACGCCCGACCAGGGCGTGACAGGGGGGCGTGACCCGACCCGAAAAATTCTATAAATAGAGCCCAACTCTAAGGGTTCAGGGACACTTTTTGCTTTGAGAGGGGAGGTTATGTCCTTTGTATTTTTGAACTTCTTAAGCATGTCTTTTCATTTTTAGTTCGTAGCTCTAGCTTTATGCTTTTCCTGTATTAGTTCCTAGCTTCGTTCTGTAGTATAATGTTAATGATAGTGTAGTTTACCTTTCCATGCACTTGTAATCTCTGGTTTTCAAGCGGTAAGATCTCTGTTTCCATTAATAAAAAGTGTTGTTTTCTTTTTCGTTTCTGCTCTGTTTTCATTATTCTTCTTCTACTCATCCCCACTCTTCCACCTCACCATGATTAACTAATCCTCCATGTACTCGATCTTAATGATCCGAGGTTCGAGTGATTAGGTTATGATGCTTTGAATCTTACCTTTTCTTTTTAGGGTTTAGCTTTGAATTACTCTTGATTTATCACGGGTTGGAGGTATATCATCGATATATACTCTCCACCTTTGCTTTCATTCTGGGCTAGCCGAGAGGCCGAAAGTTTGAAATGAGCACTCAAGAGTAAAGGGAGTTGTTCGCACCCCTCGAGAGAGGCAGACGTTCAAATCTCCCGGATTGGAGTAAAATCCAATAGCGGGGTTCACCGCGTAAAGCGAGTTTTAGGCCTCTGATTTAGGCGAGAGTCGGTCGGACCTTCCTAAACTCAGTTAGGCACGGCCTTCGAGAGAAGCGTGTCAATATTCATGGAACCTCCACGGTCAAGGACCTTTACCCTAATTAGCTTAGGTTTATTTATCGTATTTTTCTAACCACTCTTGCCGAGGTGATTTCTGATCGAGTGCATTTTCCCCTTCATCGTTACTAAGCTTAAGTTAATCTCTCTTTTAGCTCTCTTTAACTTTTCATGCAAGTAGCTCTCTTTCATTGCAAGTAGTTCTCTTCCTTTAGCACGTTTAGCTTTCTTCTAAAAAACTTAATTTTTTCGTCGATAAAATAATAGATTTCGTGTGAGTAAGCTTACTCAACTGTTCCCGGATTTCAATATGACACTTGTGTCCCCTAGCTGCATTTCGATAGGTATACTTGTCTTGATGAATTGTTAGTTTGGTTATTTTCTCCTTGCAGATATCTAAGAGACAATCAGTACATTTACCCGATGTTGCTGTATGGAGGTCGGGCTGCCTTTTGCAGTTCTGAAAGTTATTCAGTTGTCTACCTAAATCACCTAGAGGGTTATGAATAGGTGATTTGTGCATCTTTTTGCGGAATAAAAATTAGTGATCTATGCACACAACAATCTACCAAGCATTCACAGACGACAAGAGATTTATAGTGGATCCCCAACCTTGGGTACATCCACTTTCCACTCACCTATCTAGCAAAGCACTAGACTCGGCTACTCCACTATCTCGGATTGAAAACCAATCCTACGCCTCGGAACAAAGTTCCTACAATCTCGATCCATAACACGGATCTATACTCGGAAGATAAAAACTTCCTACAACTCGGAGACAAAAGCTCTTACACTCAGAGAGGAATCTCCTACAAGAATAAATGGAGAAAATATGAAATACAAACAGAATATTTCTCAGATCTGAAAATCTCGACCAAGGTCTTCTTTCTTTGATCTTTGCGGCTTTATCAGAATAATTTGAAGAAGAAACACGACAAGATCTGGATCTGAAATTTCTTTGACTCACACGATCTGAGAGATGATAAGGAGTTGAAGAGCAATCTCGATCTGTAAGTCAACCTTAATCTGAATCTTCTTGGATGAAAACCCTAGGCGATCTGCACCAAGATCGGCGGCGGCGGCTTCCGTTTTTGGACAGAGAAAATAGGATTTAGAAAACTTAAGAATATTTCTTGACAACTTGTTGTTAGGGTTAGTTGATTTGACAAGACCTTATATAAGATCTCCCTAACGGTCATAATTAGCATTAATGACATCCACGTGGACCAATCACGTCACGGTATTTGAAAATCCTGTCGGTTCTGGACTTAGCGAAATTCTGGAAAATTTGACTGAATTACTCGAGTGGAAGATAAACAACTCAAGTACCAATGTAAGTACTCGAGTACCAATGAATTACTCGAGTGGACTTAGTCATTTCCCTTACTTGAGTACAGACATATTTACTCGAGTATTTACTAAGTGTTCAACTCGAGTACTTAAACTTCTACTCGAGTGAAATACTTAGAAAAATTTTCCATCAAGAGAATTTTCTTTTCTTCAATAAAATCAGCAACACTTCTTTGTCCAATCAATCCTAGAGCTTGAAACATGAAGTGTATCCCAATAGAGAGGCTATACATGAGTTAACACCATGGATCACACAATGAGAAATTACATTGTATGGTTCTGTGTTTGGTGACCCATTGTAGACTGACATTGGTCTACACTTGGCAATTTAGTCCTGCAAACACATAACTCAAACAACACATCAAATACAACTTAATTCATCTTAGTTCAAGGGTGACTTCATCAAATCTGGATTATTGTGGATACGATACCCAATAATCTCCCCCTATTTGTAGAAGTCAGAACCCTCTGTACTAAGGTGAATTATATAGACAAATAAAGAACTAGATATGCAGGATTGAAATCAAAGTAATAAGCATATGGATTAAAAGCAAGGAGTGGATTAACAAAATTAAGAATTATATAAATAAAATTGTCCAAAAGCCATTTCCACACAATTCTTATCCCCACTCTCATAACTCTCTTCGTGCTTAGACTTGATGTTGTTGTTTATCCTTCTTCTCTTGTTATCTCCTCTGATAACTGTAAGGCTTTGGGTAATACTTGGGAGGCCTTGGAGGAGCAACATGGTTGTTTCTTCCATGTTCTCTATCATACTGTATTCTCTTGGTCATTGACTTCTCATACAAGTCCCATTCTTGGGGGCTATAGTGATCATGTCTATTTTCATTGAAGTCCAAGACTAACTTTAGAGTATCTAGAATAAGTGACTTTGAAGTATGAGACCAAATTTCTGCAAATTCTGGAGCTTTCCTTTTCTCTGAATCTGGAACTAGAATAGACCTAATGGCAGAGGCTCCATCACCATATCTTCTCTTCTTTGGAATGTGAATTTCAGGAGGAGCTTGAAGAAATATGTCTGCTGGATCAGCCTCCCAAACCTGAGCATAAGATTCTGGAGGAGGGCCTTCAAAGCCTTCAGGTCTTGGAGAGAAGGAAGGATGAGGAATTGGAGCTGGAGCTAGGGGATTCAAATGATGAGGAATAACATTTGCATCTGCTGGAAAGTCAGGGAGTATCTGGTTATGCATCCATATAGCTGTATCATAAGTATGGAATTTTACACTTTGGATCTGACCCAGCACATCATCATGAATTTCTTTCATCTTTGCTTCCTAGAGTGTTTGCTTGTTGGAATCTGATTTCTCTAAGAACTCTTTGACTAAATTCTCCCCCTTTCTGATTTTTACAGTCAGAGTGCTTATAGCATCTTCTTTGAAAGTCCCTACCTCTTCACAAATCTTGAATGTGTGCTCTTGGGCTTTCTTTTATAGCTGTATCTGATTGCTGGCAATAGTAACAACTTGATCCATGACATGACCAACACTAGTGATTGTGTGCTCTAGAGCTTTTCCACCAATCTTGAAAAGTTATCTTAATTCATCAGTATTATGCTGAATTTCAGCAAATCCTCTGCTCATCTCTTTCTCAAGAGCAGAAACTTTGTCTTGAACAATTTTGAGAGAGTCGTCAAAGTACTTTCTCTGTTCTAGAAGCATATGTTCAATCTTACCAACAATATCATTTGCAGCAGCAGGAGGAGGAGTAGCAGTAGAAGGAACTGGAGGAGGAGGAGCAGACCATGGAATAACTTCTGCAATTGTCACTGAGCTCTTAGCTCTGGTAGTATGAATCTGGGCATCACCTTCTTCATCAATGAAGCCGGGTAGAGGGAAATCCAAGCTCTTCAGGGGAGCTTCCACTGGTTCTGGAGATGGCCCTTTGTCATCAGAAATAAAAATAGTCTCAACCTGCTCTTGTTCAGCAGTAGGAGAGTGGTGAACAGGGGATACAGGAGATGGAGTATGAGTGGGAGAAGGTACTGATGTTGGTTGTTTGGATGGTTCAGCATGTTGTTCTGATTGGAGGGGAGGAAGAGGTTTATCAGTAGTTAACTCTTCAATCATTTGATTGATGGCTTCTTCAGTAGAAAGAGTGGTGTCTTGAATCTGAGCATCTGATGGTGTTTCTTCAGGAGTAGATGGAGGGAGAGAAGTGGTAGCTGGTGGAGTAGGTATTCTATCTTCTGGAACAAAAGGAGCAGGCTCCCCCTCAGTAGTTGCACCAGAGTTGCTGACAATATGAGGTGGAGATGGAGATGGGGTCCTGTCCTCTACAGCAGGATGATCATGGGCTCTGGTAGACTGGGCAGGGTTTAGCAGTTTTAAATCCCACCTCTGAATGGATGAAATTGATACCTTCTTCATGTGACGTCGAGTTATACCTTTGGAGAAGTTGAAAACCTCAGGATTGATCTCATGCAACATCAAAGAGATGATCCTAGCATAGTTTGGAGCCTTGATGGTCTCCCTGATCTTGTCTAGAATCAACATACCAAACTGATATTTCTTCTAGCAGATAATTGCTATCATGATGTCAAACATGTTACGAAAAATATCTCTGATTGAACTGGTCTTGCACAGGAGGATTTTTCCAATAATATCCACAAGAAACTTGCTCTCTGGATTGAGTTCTGATCGACGAATGGTAAGGACTTCAGGTGATAATCCACAGAACATACATGCTCTGTCGGAATCTTCAGGACCAAGATGCTCTTCTTCATCAATGACTGGTAGCTGAAGAAGATTGGAAATAGAGGTCTTGTCGAGCTTTATTTTGATAACCTTGACAGTGGTCTTGAGAACTTTGCCATGTTTCCTTACCCTGATGTTCTTCAAAAATTCTTCAACCTCTGGAAACAAGATTCTACACGGTTGTTGAAGAGCAAACGTCAAACCGGCTGTGTCAAGGAGGATGAGGAGATTGCGGAAATCGTTGGACAATTCGACAATTCGACAATCCCAGTGGTGACGAGCTCGGATCCGATTCCAATCTTGGAAGTAGGTGCCATAATATTGAGAGTGGAGAGAAATGTGGTGCGGGTAAGAAGATGACGCAAGCTCTTCGACAGTCGGCGGAAGGCGAAGAGTTTTTCGTCTTACTCGAGTGAGAGAGTTTTGAATCGTGTAGAAAAAGAAATCCGGACTTTTCTATTTATATAACCCTAATTTATCGATAATTAAGAGAGAAATTAAGCTAACATGTCTTGTAAAGAGGCAGTATAAGCCTCGGGTTGCGAATAACGAAATTTGAATCGAAGTAGAAAATTGACTTCCTAATACTCGAGTGGGTCTACAGTACTCGAGTGAAATAAAGATAGTGCTCGAGTGAGAAAAATTGGAAGTACTCGAGTGATGTCTTTATATGTCTCGAGTGGCAACATAGTACTCGAGTAGGTTGAAGAAGTACCCGAGTAGGTTTACTCGAGCGGCTTGCGGAGTACTCGAGTAGTTCAAAGAGGTACTCGAGTGACTTACTGCTTACTCGAGTGTTCTTTGTCTTACTCGAGTCATAAAGTCTGAATTTGAAAAATTTCAGCTTTTGACAGATTTCTTGATCTCTGAGCCTTTCTGTTAGTCCATCTTCTTTAATCTTCTTTGTTGAGCATTCCAAGTTTTGTTTTGAAGAACGAGAACTTGGCCTTGTCCAGCGGCTTCGTGAAAATGTCTGCAATCTGTCTGTCTGTTGGGACATACTGTAGATCAATGTCCCCATGCTCCACATGCTCCAGGATGAAGTGGTACCGTAGCTCTATGTGATTTGTCCGGCTGTGAGAGACTGGGTTGTTGGCTATTGCAATCGTGCTGGAGGAGTCGCAAAACAAAGGGTTGTTTTGGACTTTGAGATTGTAATCTTCCAACTGATTTTTTATCCATAACAACTGTGCACAACAACTACCTGCAGAGATATACTCTGACTCAGCCGTTGAAATTGCAACACGGTTCTGCTTCAAAATACTCCAGGATATGAGCCTTCTTCCAAGGAATTGGCAAGCCCCGGAAGTGCTCTTCATGTCATCTTTTCTACCTGCAAAATCTGCATCTGAAAAACCAATCAGCTTGCTATCATTACTTCTTTGGTACCATAAGCCAAGATTTGGTGTACCTTTAAGGTATCTCAAAATCCGCTTTGTAGCAGCGTAGTGAGATTCCTTAGAGTTCACTTGAAATCTAGCACATACACATGTTGAGAACATTATGTCTGGTCTACTAGCAGTAATGTAGAGCAAGGATCTAATTATGCTTCTATACTTGGTTTCATCAAAAGGTTTCCCTTTCTCATCCTTGTCCAGTGGCATAGTTGAACCCATTGGAGTCCTCATGGAGGTTGCGTTCTCCATTCCGAATTTATTAATTAGCTCTTTGGTGAACTTAGTCTGCGAGATGAAAATTTCATCTTCAGATTGTTTCACCTGAAGCCCTAAGAAATACTTCAGCTCGCCCATACTGCTCATTTCAAACAACCCTTGCATAAGTTTAGAAAACTTCTTGCAGAGGTTGTCGTCAGTAGAGCCAAAATAATGTCGTCCACATAGATTTGCACTAGCAAAATCTTGCCTTTTATTTCCCTAAGAAATAATGTCTTATCTATCTTTCCCCTGGTGAACTTGTTCTCAAGAAGAAAGGTAGACAACGTCTCATACCAAGCTCGAGGAGCTTGTTTTAATCCATATAAAGCTCTAGATAATAGATAAACATAATCAGGAAAGTTAGAATCAACAAAACCTAGAGGTTGTTCCACATACACCTCTTCCTTTATGTCACCATTAAGGAAGGCAGGCTTCACGTCCATCTGATAGACAGTGAAGCCCTTAAGAGCGACATATGCTAGGAATAACCTGATTGCCTCCAGCCTTGCCACTGGAGCATATGTCTGGTCAAAGTCGATTCCTTTTTCTTGACGATATCCTTTGGCGACGAGTCTGGCCTTGTTCTCTATGATCGTTCCATCCTCGTCCATCTTGTTCCTGTAGACCCATTTTGTCCCAATGACATTCTTACCTTTGGGTATTGGAACAAGTTTCCATACTTGATAATGCTTGAACTGATTTAGTTCTTCTTCCATCGTCATTATCCACGATGCGCCTGAGTTTGCTTCCTCAAACTTATTTGGTTCAACCTATGAGAGACAACTCAAGTATAAATTCTCGTTAGTTGTACCTCTACGAGTTCTGTCACCATCCCGGGGATCTCCTATGATTTGGTCCATTAGGTGATCCTTCAGATGTCTGAGCTCTAGAGTCCTCGCTTCTGGAACTTCTTCTTCAATCACCGGAGTGACTTCATCAACTTGGATGATTTCTTCATCATGATCATCAACCTCTCCAATAGGGGTTAGAGTGGTGATCTTGATGAACTTTTCACCTTTTTCTTCAGTCGGTTCATCCAAGTTAAGTTCATTTAACTTTATACCTGCATCTTCAATGAACACACTAGAAGAGTTGCCTTGGAGCAAGCTCGTCTCATCAAATACAACATGTATGGATTCTTCTACAACCAGAGTTTTTCTATTAAATATCCTGTTTGTCTTACTATGGATACTATATCCTACAAAAATACCTTCAAAACTCTTTTCGCAAAATTTGGTAGTATGATACTTGCCATTGTTAAGCACGAAGTACTTACAACAAAAAATTTTAAAATATGAGACATTCGGTTTCCTGCCCTTTAGAAGTTTGTAAGGTGTCTTATTATGGTTCTTATTTATGAGTGCTCGATTTTGCACGTGGCATGCAGTGTTGACGCCTTCAGCCCAGAAGTATTCCGGAAGTGAAGCATCACTTAACATGATCCTGCAGGCCTCTATGAGTGTTCTATTCCTTTTCTCAGCTACTCCATTCTGTTGAGGAGTTCGAGGAGAGAAAAACTCATGAAAGATACTTAGGCTTTCACAGAATTCTGTCATGGCCCCAGACTTGAACTTTGTTTCATTGTCACTTATGATCTTGACTATGGAACAGTTGTATTCATTTTGGACCTGCCTGACAAAATTTGTAAAGATGTCAAAGGTATCTGACTTGTGTTTTAGAAAGAACACCCACGCAAAGCGCGAGTAATCATCAACAATAATCAACGTATAATCCTTACCTCCCAAACTTCTAACTTGCAGTGGACCGAACAAGTCCATATGAAGCAGATGTAAACATCTGTTAGAATCTTTGCCAATAACGCTTTTAAAGGTAGCCCTTGTTTGCTTGCCTTTTATGCATGTATGTCAAGGTATATCTTTGACGTACTTGACATTTGGGGCATCACGTACTAAATTCAGTGAGAATAATTTATTAATAGTTTTGAAATTAATATGTGTTAATCTCTTTTATCATTGGTCACCAAGAGACGCACTAACTTTAGCCATAGAACACACTGGTGTAGACGAATCTATACTAATGAAATTTAAACAAAATATGTTTATGCTTCGAGTGCCTGATAGAATCGTTTCCATATTGTCAACAGATTTTATCAAGCACTTGTTGCATGGAATTCAACAATGTATACTTTATTGCAGAGCTGGCTTATGCTTATAAGATTGTGTTCTAATCCTTCAACATAGGCCACATCTGAGAGGGATACTCTACCGTTAGGGATCGTACCATAGCCTTTAGTAATTCCTCGGTCTGAGCCTACAAAGATGATCTTTGGCCTGTTCAAGACTTGAGAATAGTACTGAAGAAGGCTTCTTGTCCCGGTCATGTGCCGAGAGCATCCGCTGTCCAAATACCAGATAGGAATTTTGGTGGCCTTTGGACATACCTGCAATTATAAATCAATTTGCCTTAGGAACCCAAACATGTTTGGGTCCTTGGTCTCTTGTTGGAATACTCCCCCTACGAGTATTAGCATTATGAGTGGTCTTTCTCATATTGCCAACTTGAGGAGTTGCAAAATTCCTGGAATTAAACCAGCAGTCGATGGCAAAGTGACCAATTTTACCATAAAACCAACAGTTGAACCTGTTGTATCTTTGCCTTAAGTTCTCCTGCTTGACCTTTTGAGATGGTAGTCTAGCATGTGCAACATTCTCGGAGGAAGAAGCTTCATGGTGATGGCAATCACATGATTTCTTCTGCTTTAATGGCCTTTCCACAATAGTCTTTACCATTGGTGCTTTCTTGATGTTATGACCATGATGATAAGGGTCATAGCTCTGAAGAGTGATTTCTTCATAAGGTTCCTTAAAGACACTCTCACCAACGTTTCGAGGGCGAGTCCATCCTTGGAAACGAGACTTGGGTTCTACATAAGTAGGCCTAGTCAAGTGGTCGTAGGATGAGTCATGATCAAACTCATTTGCTGGAAAAATGACTTTCTTGAAAGAAGTCTGATCTTCAGGGGCTTTCCCCTTCTCTTTGGCCAAAGCCTTCTTGGCTGCCTTATTATTTATCTGAGCTTTATTCCTCCTAGAAGATTTACTAAGATCTTCAACATGGCCTAGCTCAGCACCATTGGCCTTAGCTGAGAATTCATCAACGAAAGGAAGAAGAGTCTTGGGCTTAGAGAAACTTTCCACAAGTTTCTTTTCGGCTTCAAGTTGTGCTTCCAGTTCTTTTATGATTTTCTTCTTAAGGTCTAGGTGCTCGAGAGCCTTGTTATATTCTTCAATGGCAGCATTGAAGTTTGCTCTAAGTGAGTCGGTCTTAGCGACTTCCTCTCTCAAGGTGCTCTCTTCAGCCTTCGGAGACATTATCTCTTTAGCTTGAGTTTTAACGACTTGTCGACATTTGTTGTAAGCCTTGATCAACTCCTTGTACTGGGCCATGAGTTCAGACTCATCGTCAGAAGAGCTGTCCTCATGATCATGTTTAGAGACATCAGATTCAGAAGGAGGAGTGTGAGGGTTTACCTTCCCAGTGAACTGGGGCTCTTGTTCGTCATCATTCTGAGCCATAAGCCCAAAGTAGGCTTCTTCTTCTTCACTCGACTCAGATGAGTCGGAGTC
Source organism: Platanthera guangdongensis (assembly GCA_039583875.1). Classification (NCBI taxonomy): domain Eukaryota; kingdom Viridiplantae; phylum Streptophyta; class Magnoliopsida; order Asparagales; family Orchidaceae; genus Platanthera; species Platanthera guangdongensis. Next base: position 90,320,247 of record CM077153.1, on the reverse strand, counting down.
TCTAAGAGTCTTGCCATTCTTTTCTATTAGGCTCTTTTCTGTTTTCTTCTTACTGTAGGAAGATTTCTTTTCTTCTCTTCTTCCACCCCCTTTCTTCTTGTGGGGGCAGTCAGCGATGACATGACCTGGCTTATTACAGCAATAACAAACAATGTCAGTGGAAATATGTTTGTTTGGTTTAGTAGTATACCTGTCATAGCTGCTTGAGCCTTTTCTGTGTCAATCACCATCATGTCGTGATCTTCTGTAGGAGGCATCCTTGCCTTTCCATTGCTTATATTTGTTCAAGAATTTCTTGAACTGTCGTGAGACTAGAGAGAACTCTCCTTTAGATAGCTCTGAGCCTGAGTTACTTGGCTTTGAGGTTTCTTCTTCACTTACTTCTTGTGCTAGGGCAGGAGAGGCAGCCTTGGACTTCCTTGAGGTGTCTGCCTTGAGATCAACAGACTTCTCCTTGGATGAGGACCTGCTCTTCTCTTTTTCAGCTTTTCTTTTGATGAGTTGCAGCTCGTATGACATAAGCTTCCCGAAGAGATTCTGCGCGTCTGTCTCAGCTAGCTTTCCAAATTCCCAGATAGCACAAACCTTTTTATCGCATTCCTTAGTTAGGGATCTCAAGAACTTGTCATTCAGTTCTGCATTTGTGAAGACTCGGCCATAGACCCTTAGGCCGTTGACTATCTTGAAGAAGTTTTCAAATGCATCTGCAATGGTATCCTTGGATCCTTGTCGGAAGGCTTCATATTTCTGATTAATAAGGGATCTTCTATCATCCCTAACCTCTATTGTGCCTTCCATCAAAGTGACGAGGGACTGCCACATCTCCTTAGCATACTGACAGTGGATCAGGTTCTGCAACATGGAGTCATCAACTGCACTTGCTATAATGTTCTTGGTCTTCTTGTCTAAAGACACAAGTGCAATCTCATCTTTGTCGAGATCCATCAATTTTTTAGGAACTTTCTTTGTTGGATCTATAGTGGAGACATTCATCAGAACGTAAGGACCTTCTTCAACGATCATGAAGATCCTTGGATCCATAGCTTCCATGAAGAATCTAATTCTTTCTTTCCACATGGGAAAGTTATTCTTTGTGCACAAGGGAAGCTTGGCAAAATCTTTAGCCTTGTCCATGCTTGGATAATCTCAAAAGACAACTTAGGTTAGATCTGATCAAGGTGTTAACCTTTTAGTGATCAACCTGACACTAATATCAATTGAAAGCTATTCAGTTGTCTACCTAAATCACATAGAGGGCGGTGAATAGGTGAGTTGTGGGTCTTTTTGCCGAATAAAAATTAGCGATCTATGCACACAACAATCTACCAAGCATCCACATACGACAATAGATTTATAGTGGTTTCCCAACCTTGGGTACATCCACTTTCCACTCACCGATCTAGCAAAGCACTAGACTCGGCTACTCCACTATCTCGGATTGAAAACCAATCCTACGCCTCGGAACAAAGTTCCTACAATCTCAATCCACAACACGGATCTACACTCGGAAGATAAAAACTTCCTACAACTCGGAGACAAAAGCTCCTACACTCGGAGAGGAATCTCCTACAAGAATAAATGGAGAAAATATGAAATACAAACAAAATATTTCTCAGATCTGAAAATCTCGGCCAAGGTCTTCTTTCTTTGATATTTGCGGCTTTATCAGAATAATTTGAAGAAGAAACTCGGTAAGATCTGGATCTGAAATTTCTTTGACTCACAAGATCTGAGAGATGATGAGGAGTTGAAAAGCAATCTCAATCTGTAAGTCAACCTTGATCTGAATCTTCTTGGACGAAAACCATAGGCGATCTGCACGAAGATCGGCGGCGGTGGCTTCCGTTTTTGGACAGAGAAAATAAGATTCAGAAAACTTAAGAATATTTATTGACAGCTTATTGTTAGGGTTAGTCGATTTGACAAGACATTATATAAGATCTCCCTAACGATCATAATTAGCATTAACGACGCCCACGTGGACCAATCACGTCATGACATTTGAAAATCTCGTCGGTTCTGGACTTAGCTAAATTCTGGAAAATTTGACTGAATTACTCGAGTGGAAGATAAGCTACTCGAGTACAATGTAAATACTCGAGTGGAAAGAATCAGACAACTCGAGATGTATTCCTTGAGAAAATTCAGAACAGAATGAATAATCACTCGAGTGAAATAAGATTTACTCGAGTGCTAGAAAGCATACACGAGACGTGGAGATGAACTACTCGAGATGTAGAAATAAACTACTCAAGAGGTAGAAGGATTACTCGAGAAAAAGACTTAGCGGATTTTTCTGGGAGATGAAATCTGGTTACTCGAGTACTGGAGCTAGAATACTCGAGAAGTAGAAAGACTACTCGAGTACATAAACAACTACTCAAGTCCAAAAATTTTTACTACTCGAGTATAAGACTTAGAAAAATTCTGGGAGTGAAAACCTGGTCACTCGAGTACTGTAGCTGAACTACTCGAGAAGTAAAAAGACTACTCGAGTACATGAACAACTACTCGAGTGGGGTAAATACATCACGAGAATCTTCCTTCTGTAACTCGAGACAAAAGACTTATCGACTCGAGTGGTTAAAATGACTACTCGAGTAAAAGGCTTAGAATATTTTCTGAGAGGAAAATCTGTTAACTCGAGAATAAGAAGAAGTCTACTCGAGTAATGGACTTGGCCACTCAAGAGCTATGTTTAGACTACTCGAGAGCCATTTCCCTACTCGAGTACAGACAGATTTACTCGAGTATTTACTAAGTGTTCAACTCGAGTACTTAAACTTCTACTTGAGTGAAAGACTTAGGAAAATTTTCCTTCACGAGAATTTTCCTTTCTTCAATAAAATCAGCAACATTTCTTTCTCCAATCAATCCTAGAGCTTGAAACATGAAGTGTATCCCAATAGAGAGGCTATACATGAGTCAACACCATGGATCACACAATGAGGAATTACATTGTATGGTCCTGTGTTTGGTGACCCATTGTCGACTGACATTGATCTACACTTGATAATTTAGTCCTACAAATACATAACTCAAACAACACATCAAATATAACTTAATTCATCTTAGTTCAAGGGTGACTTCATCAAATCTGGGTTATTGTGGATACAATACCCAACAAGTTTTGAGGCACGGCAGTCTGCTGGTTTGTCTCAGCAGCTTGTCTACCAGCCTATTGTTGTTTGAAGGTCGGGCGGTCTGGTGGTTTGTCTCTGACGACTTTGGGACCGGTGGTCTAGCAGTCTCCTGTGGCGGCTTGTTCTCTGTGGCGCTTATTCTCTCCTTCTGGTGGATGTCTAGCCGTTAGCCTACTCGTCTAACCGCGTGACTTGTTCGGTTTGTTTATTTGTAAAGCCGCATATACTTGTAATTTTTTAGCCTCACATTGCTTATTTGTAATCTCTTTTATCTCCTCCATTCTATAAAAGGGAGGCTATACATTTGTAATACACATCTTTTTTGGATAATAAAATTTGTTACTCAAAATTTTCGGCCTGTTTATTTTCTGTTCGCACATGGTATCAGAGGACTCGATGAAAATGGGGGTTAGATCTGATTACTCTAGAAGGGGGGGGGGGTGAATTGAGTATGTTAAAATCTTTTTGACTGTTTAAGATTTTTATATTATCAGAGTAAAGAAAAAGTGATCCCAATAATAACAAAAAGTAAAAGCAATCTAAATTAATCTACTCTAACACAACAACCTAGTATATCATAGCCACAGCAAGAATAGCAAGAAAAAGCACAACCAGACAACACAAGAATTTATAGTGGTTCCACAACCTGGGTACATCCACTCTTCTACCACCCTGGTAGGAATCCACTAGCAGGTTTTGATCAGGTGACTGCCACCTCTGAGCTTTTGATCAGGTGCCCAAAAACCAAAATAAACTTTTGAAGGGAGTTAATAAACCCTTTATATAGGAGGGGGAGAGAGATTGATGGTGTCTTCAATTTCTCAAACAACAAAGAAGACAAGTGGATTGCTGTTGTCAAGGCTTCTCTAGAAATCACTTGAAGCCTTGCATAAGGTTTAGTAGGTCTTCAGCCTTGACTTGTAGTAACCCAGGAACTTCTGACTGATAGTGATTGTTGTCCTTTAAATCTCCTGGAGTTGAAGTTGAAGAAGACTCTTTATTTTGTGTTTGTTGTTCTTCTTCTTCTTTAGAAAAATCAATGTGAAAACAAAGTGTTTTCTGTACAGAGAATGTCTGAGAGATTTTTGTATGTTCTCTGGTTTTGTTATCTTCTTCCTTATTCTCTATATAGCCGTCTGAAAGAGAAAATCTCTTTTATATATCTCTGTAGAATTCTCCTTTGAATTTTGAATTGTCTGCATTGAATGCAGACTACCTGGAGAATGAAAATTGGCTGGAGAATATTTGCATTGATGAGTTTCCTCAACTGTCCCAATTAATTAAGCAAGTAATTATCCTGATGAAGACCATATTCAATGCTACCATTAATGGCTATATTCAGAGAATATAAGCATTAATTACTTCAGGAAATCACTGTTAAATAATATGGAATAAAGGACAGAAAATGAGGAAAGTTCTAAGTCCGGAACTGTAACAGAAATCGTCGATCAAAGAATAGATTTCGTCGACCTGAGATCCAAGTTCGTCGAGCTGAGAAATCCTGTTCGTCGACCAGTGAAAACTTGTTCGTCGACCTGAGATCCAAGTTCGTCGACCAGAGTTCAGCTAAATGTATCCTGTGAATAACTTGCCAATTTTGTGGTCCAAGTTCGTTGAGCACAGATTCTGTCTTCGTCGAACTGAGTTCAGAGAAAATATTCTGGAAAGAATGTGTTGAAGTTGAAATCCAGACTTCGTCGACCTGAGCTCGAATATCGTCGAGCTAAACTCAGAGAATAAACTCTGAGTTCGTCGAGCGGAGCACGACTACAATCGAGCTGAGTTCGATGAACGTTGAACTTATTTTCTGAACGTGATTTCCTTCTAAGTCTTGAGTCTTCTGTTGGCTGGTCCATATATGGTTGAACCTAAAGACTTATCCTAAACTCTAGGACTCAAAACACATGACCCTGGTTATACATTATCGGTCAGACTTCCTAGTTAGTGAAGCTAGCCCAAATCCAACTAGGGATTCAACACTCGATCTTTTCCTCTTGATTCTGTGAGCCCTCTCTGTCCGTGCGGCTTGTTTCTTCTTCTTGCGACCTGTCTTCACGACTTGTTTCTTCCACCATCTTTCACCCTATTTGCGCGGTTTCTTTCGCTCCTTGTCGTTGCCCTTTGTGTGCACAACCTCTTTTATTCCTCTTTCTTCTCGCCGCGACCTGTTATTCAGTCGTCGTGACCTATTCTTCTTGTCGTGACCTATGCCTAATCGTCACGCCCTCCTTTTCTAGCCGCTCCTCTTCCTACATTGCCGCGACTAGTTCTTAAGTCATCGCGACGTGTTCTTCTTTGCGCGACCTGTGCCTAGTTGCTGCGCCCTCCTTTTTGAGCCGCGACCTGCTCTTTGTCGCCACAACCTCTCCTTTTAGCCGCGTCTTATTCTTCTCGCTTCTCTCTTCTCTCTTCTATGGCACCCTCTGTTATCTCTACCACCACCACTCCTGTTGCCTCTCCTCCTCCTACTCCTCCCACTCCTTCGGGCAACCTTGGCACCATTTACAAACTCATCGGTCCCAACTACCTGGATTGGAGTGTCTCCTTCACCTTCCTCCTGCGCTCTCAACGCAAATGTCATCATCTCACTTATGACCCTCCTCCGCATGATTCTCCTTCTTTTACGATTGGGATGCCAGCGACGCTCTTGTCCTTATATGACTGGCTAACAGCCTCTCTGATGAATGCCTACCTGTCATCCATCTTTGTGAAACCGTCAAGGCTTCTTGGCTTCATCTTGCCGCTCTCTACTCCAAGAGGGCTCAGACGTCCCGCATCTATACTTTGTATACGGACCTCTTTGACCGCCCCTCCATGTCTCCTGCTGCTGCTTACCAACAAGTTCAGGCTCTCAGAGCTGAAATTCTCCAAAATCGCCCCTTCTCTGTAGATCTTACTGAGCAACACAAACACTTCCCGGAACTTCTTATTGTGTGTTATCTTCTGCGACTTCCTGAGTCGTATGACATGATCCGTCAACAAATCCTTGGTGAGGTGGAATCTCCCACCCTGGATGCCACTGCTACCCGCATTGCCGCTGTTACCTTTCTGCTACAACGGCCGTTGTTATCCTCCCCTCCTCAACCAGACAACTCCGCTCACCATACTCAGCAAAGTGGCTCTAGTGGCCGCCATCTCCCATCCAGTGAACGTGGTGCTTCCCACTTTCTCTGCTCTCACTATGGCCGCAACGGCCATATGGTTGATAGTTGTTGGAAGATGCATCCTCATTTTCGACCATCTAGAGACGCTTCCACTTAATCTTTAAAGTTGTCAGCCTCCATGGTCACATTTTTAGGTAGTGCCCATGTCGCTACTCAAGGTAAATGGTTGATCGACTCTGGTGCTACCAATCATATGACCAGCAATCTGCAATGTTTTTCTCTCCTAGAACAGTATGATCGGTTTCCCGCGTTCCTTATTGCGGACGGCTCTCCCTCACCGGTCAATGGAACGGGAGTTGTTCAAATCACTCTGTCTCTTCGCTTGGCAGACACCCTTTATGTGCCCAAGTTCCCTTGAAACTTGTTATCTGTTACTTCTCTTTGCAAGCAACTACAATGCTCTGTCACATTCACTTCAACTACTTGTTATTTTCAGGATGCAGTCTCCAAATGGACGATTGCTACTGAGACTGAGAGAGGTGGCCTCTACTTCCTCGACAACATTTCTGCACTATCGGCCTTCTCCACCTCTTCTACTGATCTTCTCCAATGGCACCTTCGTCTTGGTCATGTTCCTCCAAGACTTCTTCGTCAGCTTCTGCCCCACCTTCCTTCGCAGAGTCCTCCTCTCAACTGTGACGCATGTCAGCTTGGCAAGCATCACCGCTCCTCCTTCCCTCTGAAGCAAGGTCGTGGATCTTCTCGACCGTTTGATCTAGTGCACTCTGATATCTGGGGTCTTGCTCCTACCCTCACCATAGGTTGGGGTAGTTCATATTTTATAACATTTATTGATGATTTCTCTTGATGTACATGGGTGTATCTTTTAAAGTATCACTCCGAATTATTTTCTACATGGACATCATTCCATAATATGATTAAGAATCAGTTTGGTCAATCTATTAAAATCTTTCGCTTTGACAATGCTAATGAATATCTTAGTAATGATTTCTCTTCTTTTTGTCTGCAACATGGTGTTATTCATCAAACTAGATATGTTTATACCTCAATGCAAAATGGGGGTAGCGGAACGTGAAAACCGTCATCTCCTCGATGTCGCTCGCACTCTGATGACATAGATGCAGGTTCCTCGCTCCTATTGGGGCTACGTCATCCTTATCTCCTGCTATCTCATTAATCAAATTCCTTCGACGGTTCTCCATGGTAAAACCTCATTCTCCATTCTCTATCCGGGCAAGGATCTGTTTCCTCTACTTCTACGTATCTTTGGGTGCATGGCTTTTGTGCACACTCCTTCCGCCACTCATGACAAACTCACCTCACGTGCCACCAAGTGTGTCTTTTTGGGTTACTCTACTACTCAGAAAGGATATTATTGCTTTGGCCCCGTTCTTCGTAAACAATACGTATCTGCAGATTTGACCTTCTTTGAGAATTCATCTTATTTCTCTTCTGATTCCTCTCCCTCTCCAGATATTTCTGCTACTCCTACCGTCCCCACCACCACGTCTACTCCCATCGAGCATTCTCCACTATCATCTCCACTGTCTCCTCATTCTCTCTCTCTCCCTCTCCACTGCTGCTCTCTCCCACCTCTCCGCAGTCGTTTCTCTCCTCTCCCGGGCCAGCTCTCTCTGTCATGGATGCTCCGGTCACTGAGGATCACGCCGACCTGGATCTTCCTATTGGTCTTCGCAAAGGGGTGCAGACGTATACACAGCACCCGTTGGTTACTTTTGTTTCATATGATCGTCCCACTCCTTCTCACATGCCATTTGCATTGGCTATCTCTACGACTGCCACTCCCCGCACCTACCAGGAAGCTCTTGTTGTTCCTTATTGTAAGGCCACCATGGATTAGGAAATTGCTACCCTCACTGAATGGGGTACCTGGACCCTTGTTCATCCCCCTTTGGATACTGATGTGCTTGGCTATCGCTGGGTCTTTGTTGTAAAGTTCTGTCCGGATGGCAGCATGGATCTCTACAAGGCCCGCGTGCTTACCAAAGGCTTCACTCGGACCTATGTTGTTGATTACTTTGACACCTTCTCTCTCGTTGCTTGTCTTAGTACCATTCGGGTCTGTTGATGCGCGAAAATGGCACCGCCTAGTTAACGGGTTGTTCGATCTCACAAGCTAGGTGATAAGGTGAGGATTGCAGGGTTGATGAGAACGAAAGGAGAAAGCTTCTGAGTTCTCGAGAGTGGACCAAACGATTGTTCAAGGGTTGTGGGGATAGAGGAGATGTTTGCTGAGAGCAGCCGGGAAGGCTGATGATCATCAGAGAAGGTTGATGATCAACAGAGAAGCTTGATGATCAACAGAGATGGTTGATGATCAGCGAAAAAGCTTGATGATCAGCGGAGAAGCTTGATGATCAACGGAGAAGCTTGATGATCAGCCGAGAAGCTTGGTGATCAGCGGAGAAGCTTGATGATCAGTGGAGGAGCTTGATGATCAGCAGGGAAGCTTGGTGATCAGCATAGAAGCTTGATTATCAGCGGAGAAGCTTGATGATCAGCGGAGGAGCTTGATGATCAGCGGAGGAGCTTGATGATCAGCGGACGAGCTTGATGATCAGTGGAGAAGCTTGATGATCAGAGGAGGAGCTTGATGACCAGTGGAGGTGCTTGATGATTAGCGGAGGAGCTTGATGATCAGTGGAGGAGCTTGATGATCAGCAGAGAAGCTTGATGATCAGCGGTGAAGCTTGATGATCAGCGGAGGAGGTTGATCTAGAGCTGTCGAGCAGAAGGTTACTTTGACGATTTTGCTTGCAGGTTTATGCCGAGGGAGTTGAGTTGAGAAGAAGAGAGGGGGCCGCTAGCAGCGACAATAGCAGACTTCGCACGCCGCGGCTTCAATGCCACTCTTGCGATGGGCTTTTCCTTTAATCAAGAAACAAGATTACAGCTTGCTAATGCACCATTACATGAGAAAGTAATAAAAGGTACAAAGGGGGAAGCTGGCGGCTAAGGAAGAAGTTGCCAGAGGTTAAGGAAAAGTGGCTGCTAGCAGGCCGCACTGCTTGATGGCAAGCTGCGGAGGACTGGAAAACTGAGTCTGCAGGCCTTGATGATCAACTATGGAGGACTGGAAAACTTAGTCCATAGGTCTTGCTGGCAGCAGCAGTTTTCCTCCCGCGTGTCGTGGTCTCCAAATGAGAGGTATCATGGGCTATTTATAGGCCCGAGGAAGATCTTCTAGAAGCAGGGCCCAGTGACATCATCATGGAGACTTGTGCGGACTCATCGAGCAAGTTGCCCGACTGGGTGGACTGGGAGAAGGCAGGCCGCCTCCTTTGGGCTACTGAGGCGGTAGAGGGGTGGCTTGAGGAGCAGGCCTCCCCTGAGGTGGTGGCCTGAGGAGCAGAGGGTGTGGCCTGAGGAGTAGGCTGCCCCTGAGGTGGCGTCCTGAGGAGCAGGGCGCCTCCTTAGGGCTCCTGAGGCAGTAGAGGGGCGGCCTGAGGAGCAGGCCGCCCCTGAGGTGGCGGCCTGAGGAGTAGGTCTCCCATGAGGTGGCAGCCTGAGGAGCAGAGGGGGAGGCCTGAGGAGCACGCCGCCCCTGAGGTGGCGGCTTGAGGAGCAGGCCGCCTCCTTAGGGTTGCTGAGGCAGCAGAGGTGGCAGCCTGAGGAGCAGGACGCCCCTAAGGTGGCGGCCTGAGGAGCAGGCCGGCTCCTTAGGGCTGCTGAGGTAGCAGAGGGGGCGTCCTGAGAAGCAGGAGGCAGCCCCTAGGGGTGACAGCTTGAGGTCCAGGCCGCCTCTAGGTGGCAGCCTGAGGAGCAGGCCGCCCCTGAGGGTGGCGGCCTGAGGTCTAGGCCGCCTCTAGGTGGCGGTCTGAGGAGCAGGCTGCCACTGAGGGTGTTGGCCTGAGGTCCAGGCCACCTCTGGGTGACGGCCTGAGGAGTAAGCCGCCCCTGAGGGTGGAGGCTTCCCCTGGTCGGCGGCCTTAGGCAGCAGGCCCTCCCTATAGGGGAGGTGGAATCCGTCTCTTCTGGCGAGCCGGAGAGTTAGTCCATCGAGCCCGCGATAGTTGATTTGGTCTAGGGTTGATGCCGGCTGGGCGACCTGGCGGACTGAAGGAATAGATCACACAGATCGCCCCCTGTTGCTTTAGATTGCCTCCTGTAGGGAAAAATGTTGCGTGGTTAGCAGGCCTAACCGCGTGGCCTGCGAGGGTGAGCTATGGGAACAACATGCCGTCCCGCAGGGCACGCGGTAGCTATACAACATGGGCGGACAGAGAAACTGTCCGCCTACACTTGGACTTGTCGCGAACTCCAGGGAGAACCTGGAGCAGGCTGCGACTAGCGAGCTGGCTACCTTGGGAAGGATCACCAATTTTTGGGTTAACATAATCCCCGCACTTTTTAAGTTCAGAAGGGAACTTCGAAAAAGTTGGAGACCCACGAAAATCATGATCCACCCCAAAGAAAGAGAAGGAGACAAGGAGAGATAGAACCTGATGTCTCTCCTTAGGAGGTTGTTACTGCATGTCTTTTTCCTGTAAAGGAAAAGTTAGGTGAAGGCATATATGGAGGGTACATCTTGTGTACCTGAGTTTGCCTTTGAAGAATGAAGAAGACGTGTCTTCCACTGAGTTCTGCAAACTAAAGTTGAGAGGAAAGCATAGAAGAACAATAACTTGCAAGTACCTGATGCTAGCTTGCAAGTACCTGATGCTAGCTTGCAAGAACATTTTATTCTCCGTAAAAAGAAAAATAAGCAGTATGCATGAAGGAAAAAATATGTTGCAAGTACCTGAAGGGGACTTGCAAGCGTTTTATAATTTCAGTAAAAGAGAGGTTAGAGACAGATATGAAAGTAAAGTGAGCTACAAGTACCTGAACAGAACTTGCAGGAATCTGCTAATTTCTATAAAGGTGTTGAAAGTGCAGTTAGATCTGATATACTCTATAGGGGGGTGAATAGAGTATGGTGCTTAAAAACTTTTTACAACAATTGTTGCAATCTACAAAAGAAGCTAATCACAGATTCTAACTAATCACAGATCAATCACAGCCAGAAACAAAAATAAAGACAAGCAAGCCAGAAGACACAAGGAGCTATAGTGGTTCCCCTAAACTTGGGTACATCCACTCTTCTACCACCCTAGGTAGGAATCCACTGCAGGATGAGTTGATCAGGTGTCCTGGGCACCAATGAGCTTTTGATAAGGTGCTCAAAAACCAAATCAGATTTTTTGATCAGGTGTCTTGCCACCAATGAGGTTTTGATAAGGTGCTCAAAAACCAAGCACAAACTTTTGAAGGGAGTTTGAAAAACCCTTTATAGAGATGGGGATGAGAGAGTGATGGAAGTCTTCTCTTTCTCAAGGCAGCTGAGAAGACTGTGTGGATTTTGATGTTGTCAAAGCTCCCCCTGAGTTCTTGAGATGTTCAGGAAATGAAGCTTTGATGTAGGGTGATAGGCCTTCAGAAGTTGATCTCCAGCAATTGATGATTTCAGCAACAGCTGAAATGTTAGGTGTTTGGAGTCTTGAATGAAGATGGCCTTGAACACTTGAATCAAAAGAGATCAGAGGATTTCAGTTGGTTGATCTCCTTGGTTGTGTGTTCTTGTATGAATTCTTTTAGACAGAGAATGTCTACAACTCTTTCTCTTTTTCTCTTGTGAACAGTTGGTGTTGAGAAAGATGTTGTTCAGAGAATGTTTTCTTCCTGTTCTTCTTGTTCTGCTTATCTGTTCTCTGTGTGTAACAGATTCAAAAAACTTGTGTTTTATTCCCTGGTTGTGAATAGAAAATGATCCTCTGTCAAGAATAGCCATTGGCATGTCATTAATTACATCCTTAATTGCCTTAGTCTTCTGGGGGAAAGTACAAAGAAACATTCCTTGATAATCCCTTGAAACTTGGTCCAGAATAAATGAAAACGGCTAGAAAATCTTCTGAATTAATTGCTGACAATAACTCCTTAACTGTCCTGAATTTGAATCTTGAAAAACATTGAATTCTTCAGAAAAACGTCGAACTGAGCTCTACTATTGTCGAACTGAGCTCAACAATTTGGACTTAGACAGCAACAGAGATCGTCGATCTGAGCTCAACTATCGTCGAACTGAGCTCAGAGATAGAGAATTAATACTGGAGTCAAGATCGTCGAACTGAGCTCAAAGATCGTCGAATGGAGTTCGACGATTTGCTGAAGTTGAGCTCAGCGATCGTCGAATGGAGTTCGACGATCCGTCGAAGTTGAGCTAGACGATCGTCGATTGGAGTTCGACGATTCGTCGTACTGAGCTCGACGATATGACTTAGTCTCCAAACTGAAAAACCTTGGTCTTGAGGGCAGCTTCCAAACCTAACTACTAACCCTTAGACTCAATTCTAGTTGACCTTTAGATCTATACAGGAGGTCAAAAACAGGTTTCCTAAAGACATAGTGATCCTGACCCAAATTAGTAATAGGGTGTTCCAATAATCTCCCCCTATTTGGGTTAGGATTACTATTTATAGAATTTGGAGAAATTAAAAGAATCAACAATATACAAAGCAACAATAAACAATCAACGAGCAGAATCACAGATATATTATCCCAGACAGAAATCAGAAAAATTGTCACCTTACAGGATTATTCTTTCTCCTTGCTCTTTATAAGTTTGATTTCTCTATTAGGATTGAGAGCTTCCTTTTTGGATCTTCTGTCATCTGCTGCACCTAAAGAGGTTTGTTGTTTGGGCCTTGGTACCACAGCTTCAGGATGCAGCTCCATATATCTTTCAAAATCAAAGAATTTGCTTGAGGCATATCTTTCCAATTCTTTCTTTCTTTGTTCAAACAATGTAGTAATGTTGAAGGTATCTCTGCCTTGCTCTTTGGCATTCTTGATTTGATCCAAGGCAGCTAGCTCTTTCATCCTGGCAGTCCATGCAGTAGGGTTATTTTCTGGATCTTCAAAGGGCACTGGAGGCTCAAATCTGTTAGAAGGATTGTCTTGAGGAGCTCTGGATGAGATTACTTCTTTTAACTTATAGGGAAAAGGGCCTGAAGTTGTGTCTGATGAAGCTTGTCCTTCCCTAGAGTATGGATGTTGCCTTGAATAGCCTTTGGAGTAGACTTGGAATTCCCTTTGGCTTCCTCTGTAGTTTTCTCTTCTAGATTGAGACCCTCTAGACTGGCTTCCCCTATAATGAGATCTTGCATGAGACTGATAGGGGGTTTGGCTTTTAGCAGAAGGTTGAGCAGTTGAGCTTCCACCTGCACCTGCATCAGGAGGAGGTGGTGGAGGAGGATGAGGATGATGAAATTGAGAAGATCCTTTCTCATACTTCCTCTTCTTCTTCATGGCTTTTAGTTGGTTCTTGGAATACTGCATCCAATGCTCAGTAATGGGTCAGTCATGAAGAATGTAATAAGGAATATCATTAGTGTCCTTTACTTCGGCTGGAGGCACCCTTTTCATAGCTTTGCTCCTTGCCTTTCTTTTCCTGGCTATGGTGGCAGAAAAATCATCAGAATCAGTCCTGAATTCATCACTTTCAGAACTTTGCTCATCATATAAAGCATCAATCTTTTTCATATATTCTTTCTGAAGTTGGGTTGGAGCAGATGAAACAGCAGTTGTAGCAGCAGATACAGCACTAGTAACAACAGAAGTTGTAGCAGCAGTTGTAACAACAGACACAGAACATTCTGGATCAATCCTTGCAGAAGATATAGTAGCAGTAATATCAGCAGTAACTGGAGCAGCAACATATTCAGATAAAACTTTTTCAGATACACTACTTTCAGAGATAATATTTTTAGCATCAGCAATAGCAGCAGGAATAACATCAGTAATAACAGAAGGCTCAAAATCATATGCCTCTGCCATCTGCATATCCTTAGAGATTAACTCATCAGCAGTATCAAAACAAGCAGCAGCAGCAGCAATAGAAACAACAACAATATTTGCAGCATAAACTGAATTGACAAAAGAAGTTATAACCCTGGTGTCACAACTTGAGAAGGGCACAATGGCCTTGGAAAGATCCTCTGATGGCTGGACTGCAACTTTCTCTAGAAGACAGCTGAAGTAGACTGAATCAAACACTAAGAGCAGAGACCTGAGGTCTACTGAAAAGACAGCAACTTGAGGTGGAACTGGATCTTGAGTTGAGGTAACAACAGTAACAGTAGGAGCTGAAGAAATAGCAGCAGCAGGCAATCTCACCACTTCATTAGGCATCTCCCCCTGCCTAGATTCAGATACAGCTGGATCAAGACACCCAAATGAAGGGATTGCTAGAGGAAAGAGAGAAGATAGCCTGACAGAAAGGGCTGCCACTGACTGAAGAAGTAGAGCCAAGGAGGTCTCCAATAGAAGTGAGAGCCTGGGGGCTAGCAGTTCATATAACTTGTCAGCTAGGGCAGGAATGTCTACTTGCTCAGCAGGGACTGGAGCAGAGGTAGAGACTGGAGGTGGAGCTACTGGTGATGGTGGTGTGGAGCTGGTGTATGGGGGAAGTGAAGGTTGAGGTGAGGGTATTGTGGAAATGGAAGACAGTGGTATTGGGATAGAGGGTGTGAAGGTGGGTTGATCAATAATGTCTTGTAGGAGATGTTGGTAAGATGTGGAGGAGGAGGGTAGCTCAGGAGGAGATGAAGGTGAGTCATCCATGAAGGAATCATCTAGAAGTGTGAATGATGGAATGGTGGATGATGTGTCAATGTCTAGTGGAGGGTAGTGGTGTAATGGATGGAATACTTCTTCTATTATAGGAAGAGTGGGGATTGGAGATGGAATAGATGTTGTAGATGGGCTGGAAATAATGATTGTGGATGGAGTTTGAATGGTGGAGGTGACTGGAGGAGATGAAATTAGAGTTGGAGGAGGGGAAGCAGCAGCAGGCAAGTCTTCTGCAGGGGCAGAGCCTTGAGGGGAAGTGACTGTTAAAGTCCTGGTGCCTGAAGTTGTGCTTGAAGAAGGCCTGCTGGTCTTTGTTATCTGCCTGTCTCATTTGCCAAAGAGGGCACAGGACAATCTCTTTGATGCATTGATGTGCATCCCAGAAGAGACTAGCAGGTCATGGCATCTGTTGTGAAGAAAGAGCCCTAGGATCCTTCCATAATTAATAAAATTCTTATTTACTTTCTTCTTGATCAGGTCAAAGAAGACCTCTCCCCAATTCAATTGTTTCTTATCCACAATGGCTCCCATCAAGCACAGCTAATACCTAGAGATAGTATCATGTGCTGAATGCTTGGCCAACAGAACTTTTCCTACTACATCAGCTAAGAACTTGTATTCCACAGCTAGGTTCTTCTTCAGCAGCTTGCTAGGGTTAGCATCAGAGTGACCCATTCTTGCAAGAAAATCAGAAAATTCCTCTCCAGACAAATCAGCAGAATCTCTTCCAGAACTTAACTCAAAAACCTCTGTCAGAATAGCAGGAGTCAAGGGTACTTGGGTTCCAGAAATTGAACCAACCACTATGTTTTGTTCCTGGTTGTGGGCAGTGTACACCCACTCCTTAATCTCATCAGCAGCCAACTTGATTCTTGTGGACATGATGGCAACAAACTTCTGCTCCTTGAACAGTTAAAGAATATCTTGAAAAACTTGATCAGTGGTGCTGAAGGACTACATGTCTATATCAAATCCAGCATCGAATTTCATTGCGGCTAAAACGGTAACTGAGACAGCCATAGTTACCTGCAAAAATCAACAAACAAAATGACCAAGTGTAGAGATGTTTGGAGGTAAAGAGAAATTTTTGCAGAGAAATCGAAAGCGCAAAAGGAGAACGACGGCGATAAATGAATTTTATATTAGGGTTCGACGTAGAAAAGGAAAGATCGTTGAACTCAGTTCGACGATCGGGGCTTCTAAAGGAATCTGAAGAGTCTTCAATATCGTCGATCTCCGTTCGACGATATTGGAGAGCGTCGAGCTCTGTTCGACGATCGTTCAAAGAACAAAATCGTCGAGCGCCGTTCGACGATCGTTTAACGGAAGAGATAGTTCAGACTATCTGAGAAGCGCTGAACTCAGGTCGACGATTTCAGAAATCGTCGATCTCCGTTCGACGATCTGGGGGAAAATCGTCGAGCGCAGTTCAGAGACCAGAAATACAATCTAGACACTTAGAAAAATCAAGATGTTTGCCTAGTATTGGTCAATTTTTAGAGTTTCAAAATCTTGGAACTTATTATAGATTTCCTCCATCTAACATTCCTAACTGATTTAGGAAGAAGGTGTGTTTCTTTTCATCCAAGGGTTTGGTGAAAATATCTCCCCTTTGCAAATCAGTTGGGATATATTGAAGTTCAATTTTATTCTTCTCAAATTATCCCTTAAAAAGTGATGCCTAATTTCTATGTGTTTTGTCCTACTATGGAGGACTGGATTTTGAGATATAGAAATAGCACTGGTGTTATCACAAAATATTTTAGACTTCTCTAAGTTGTAGCCATAGTCTAGGAGTTGGTTTTGAATCCACAAGATTTGTGAACAACAACTGCCTACAGCCATATATTCAGCTTCAGCAGTTGAAGTTGACACAGAAGTTTGTTTCTTGCAAAACCAAGAGACAAGTCTGTCACCAAGGAACTGACAAGTTCCCTGGTGCTTTTCCTGTCAATTCTGCATCCAGCATAATCAGTATCAGAAAATCCAGTTAAGTCAAATGCTGAATCTTTTGGATACCAGTGACCTAGATTTGAACAACTTTTAATATACCTGAGAATCCTTTTTACTAAAGTTAGGTGTGACTCTCTAGGGCTTACTTGGAACCTAGCACATATGCATGTAGCAAACATTATATCAGGTCTACTAGCTGTAAGGTACAGTAAAGAGCCAATCATTGCTCTATATGTTGTCTGATCAACAGGTTTATCATGTTCATCAGCATCCAATACAGCATTAGTAGGCATGGGTGTTTTTATACAGGATGCTTCAGACATACCAAATTTCTTGACCAATTCATTTGCATACTTAGTTTGAGAAATGAAGATGCCTTTAGCATGTTGTTTGACTTGCAATCCTAGAAAGAAGGATAGCTCACCCATGCTACTCATTTCAAATTTAGAATGCATTAGGTTGGAAAACCTTCTGCACAAGTTTGAATCAGTAGAACCAAAAATAATATCATCTACATAAATCTGTACTAGTAAGGTATGGGACTTATGAGTTCTAATGAAAAGAGTTCGGTCTACTCTACCCCTTATAAATCCATTTTCCAGAAGGAAGCATGCTAGGGTCTCATACCATGCTCTAGGAGCTTGCTTGAGACCATATAATGCTTTGTTTAACTTAAAAACATAATCAGGATAAGTTGGAGAGATAAAACCTGGAGGTTGTCTAACATAGACTTCTTCTTTGATGTCTCCATTTAGAAATGCACTCTTTACATCCATCTGATATACTTTGAAGCCTTTGTGTACTGCATAAGCTAAGAAGATTCTGATGGCTTCCAATCTTGCAACTGGTGCAAAAGTCTGGTCATAGTCTATGCCTTCTTCTTGTGAGTATCCTTGAGCAACTAGCCTTGCCTTGTTCCTTACAATTACTCCTTGATCATCCAATTTGTTTCTGAACACCCACTTTGTTCCAACAATGGAGTGATCCTTATGCTTTGGCACTAGTTCCCAAACTTTGTTCCTTTCAAATTGATGCAACTCTTCTTGCATTGCAATGATCCAGTGTGGATCTTGCTCTGCATCTTGAATGGATTGAGGTTCAATTTGAGATAGGAAGCAAGTGTGCAACAGGTTTTGGTTGACCTGATTTTTGGTTTGCACACCAGCTGAGATGTCTCCAATTACTTGGGAAATTGGATGGTCTCTTGATGTTACTAAATCAACAGGGGGTGTTGATTGTTCACCAACCTGTGTTGTTGTTTCCTCTTGTGGTACAACAACTGTCTCTTCAAGTTGTTTCTCTTCAATATGTTGAATGCTTTCTTCATCTTCACTGCTTTCCTCTTTTTGAGTAACCTATAACTTGTTCAAATCTTCAACAAGAGAGTGTACCTGCAAGGGTTCTATGGTAGAAGTGTTCTTCTCCTTGAAAGACATGTTAGATTCATCAAATGATATGTGAACAGATTCTTCAATTTTAAGAGATGATTTATTATAAACCTTATAAGCCTTACTGATCATGGAGTATCCCAGAAACACTCCTTCATCAGCTTTAGCTTGAAACTTTGCTAAATATCTCTTGCCATTATTGTGTATATAATAAATACAGCCAAAAATTCTAAAATAATCAACTTTAGGTTTCTTCCCTTTGAGTAATTCATAGGGAGTCTTTCCCTTTAGTTTATGTATTAAACTTCTGTTTAGCACATAGTTGGAGGTGTTCACTGCCTCTGCCCAAAAGGATAGAGGAAGGTGAGCATCTGACAACAATGTAGTGGCAGATTCAATAAGGGTTCTATTTTTCCTTTCAGCTACTCCATTTTGTTGCGGAGTTCTAGGAGCTGAGAAAGTATGTCTGATCCCTTCACTCTGACAGAACTCTTGCATAAGAAGAGAATCAAACTCTGTCCCATGATCACTTCTGATCAGGGCAATGTGAGTATTGAACTCAATCTGTATACATTTGAGAAACTCTGTCAAACACTTAAAGTTATCAGACTTCTTCCTCAGAAAGAACACTCATGTGAATCTAGAGAAGTCATATACAACTACTAAAGTGTAAGATTTCCCTCCTAGGCTTTGTACTGTAATGGGTCCAAAAAGATCCATGTGTAACAGATACAAGATCCTAGGTGAATCACTCTTATTAAGTGATTTGAAACTATTTTTAGTTTGCTTGCCTAATTGACAAGCCCTGTAGAGTCCTTCCTTCTTGTAGGGGCCAGAAGGTAGTCTTCTAATAAAGTTGTCCTTGGATAGCCTAGCAATGGTTCTAAGGTTTAAATGCCCTAGTCTCTTATGCCATAAAATATTAGGTCTACAAACAGAATTGAACAGGCAAATATCTACATCTGTTGAAAGAAAATCTACTAGATAGATGTTACCTTTCCTTTTACCTGTCAACACAGTTGTGTTGTCTTCTGACTTGATCTTGCATAAAGCTTTGCTGAAACTCACCTGGTAGCCTTCATCACATAGCTGACTGATGCTTATCAAATTGTGCTTCAGTCCTTCCACATAAGCTACCTTTTTGAATGTCACTGTTCCAATTTGGACTGCACCATATCCTTTAGTTTGTCCAAAGTTTGAATCACCAAAAATAACTTTGGGTCCAAGCATGGCTTTAAAGGATATGAGGTTGTCCTTATTTCCTGTCATGTGCTGAGAGCACCCACTATCCAAGTACCACTGCTGGTTAGATGTTGGATAGGTCTTCACCTGCATATAAAATAATTCACTTGTTTTTGACCCAGTTTACCTTGGGCCTAGGTTGATAACCTTTAAACTCAGAAATAAAAGACATCCCAGGTTAACTCTTATAACCTTCAGGATGATATCTCCTTGGAGGTATTATCCATTCAGTATAAGGGTTAAAGATTTGGGATGAAGGACCCCTAGGAATGGATTTTGATTTGCCCTTGACGGAATTTCAAGAGCTCTGATCTCTGTTCGACGATCGTGGAGCTACGTTCGACGATCTTGGGTCAGATTGTCGAGCTCCGTTCGACGGTCGACTGTGGTTGAGTTCAGGAATTAGAGATCGTCGACCTGAGTTCGACGATTTTGCCTGAGATCGTCGATCTGCGTTCGGCGATCGTCGAGCTCCGTTCGACGATTTCTGCTGGAACTTAGTTTTCTTAGGCAGATCAGAATTTTTCCTAGCTACCTCTACAACTCCCTTCCCTTTATCAGAAATGAACTTGATTGGGGTTGTTAGAACTATAGGTTGGCTGGATGAAGCACCCAAGCCCAGTGTACTATTGAATTTGGAGTTCACTGTGCTTGTGATGTCCATCAGCTTGATACTTCTCCCATTAAGGGATTCCTCAAGCTTCTTGGCCTCTGATAGCTCACCTTTCAGTGAAGTTATCTGCTCCCTACAGCACTCCAACTCCTCAGAGAGTTTGAGGTTTTCTGACTTTAAGAAACTATGTTTAGACAATTGATTTCTGAGAGAAATAATTTCCTTCTCAGATTTTAGTAAGTCTAAACATAACGCTTTAAACTCAGATTTAAAGTCCTCTGAATTGAAATAAAAAGAATTAATTACCTGGTCCTCTTCAAGTTGAGTCTCTGAGTCTGACTCTGACTCTTCTTCATCTGAATTATGTTGTGAGGCATTGATTGTCATCATGCAGAACTCCTTCTCTTATGCATCATCTTCATCATCACTGGAGCTGGATGAGGCTTCTGATTCCTCTTCAGTTTCACTCCAGGATTCAGCAACAAATCCCTTCCTTGTGTGTTTGTTCTTGCTTGAGGAGGGTTTGTCATTGCTACTTTTCTTGAAGACCTTTTCTCTTCTTCTTTCTTTCTTATCCTTTCTGTCCTTATTTTTGTTCTCTGGACAGTCAGGTACAATGTGCCCTGGCTTCCTGCAACCAAAGCAAACAATTTCTTTACTAATTGACTTATCATACCTTGGCTTATCATGCACTTTGTATGATCTCCTTCTGAAGTCCTTTCTTGCCATCTTGTAAAATCTTTTGGCCAATAGACTGAGCAGCTCATCATTGCCTGTGACTTTGTCTTCAGGCTGATCTTCAGTTGCTTTGAAGGCTATTGTCTTTTATTTCCTTATGGCTGGTGAGGCAGCCTTCTGCTTTTCTTCTCTGTTCTTAATGAGCAGCTCATAAGATTTGAGCTTACCCAAAAGAGCTTCTGTGGTGATCTCATTCAGACTTCTGGCATCCTTGATTGGCCAGATTCTTGAATCCCAAGTGCTTGGGAAGCACATTAGGATTTTATCATTTAGTTCAGTCAGTGAGATTTCCTTATCCAAAGTCTTGAGTTCATTGACTATTAGACTGAGCCTGTTATACATTTCAGCTACTGGCTCAGCTTCTCCTTTCTTGAAATTCTCATATTGGGATATGAGGTGGGATCTCCTGTCCTTTCTTTTATCAGCTGAGCCTGAGACTATTTCAGAGAGTTTATCCCAGATTTCCTTTGCTGAATTACATTCAACCACCTTTTGAAAGATGTCATCAGACATGGTCTGGGCTAAGATATTCATAGCCTTTGCATCAGCTACCTTCCACTTCTTCATATCAGCATCTGTTCCTGATGGAGGTGGAACAGCATTTGTGCTTGTGTTCTCTGGAGGTCTTGGACAAACTATCAAAACAGAATTAAAAATATCCTCGTCAATAGAATTCATGTATAATCTAATCCTTGCTTTCCAAAGTGCAAACTTGGATAGATTGCACACTGGAGGTCTGGTGCTAGCATAATCTTTGTTTTGGGCCATGATTTGTGAAGAAATAATCTAACAACAAAATCTAAAAAGGCAGATCTAACTAGGGATCTTTGGGTTCAGGTGTTAGCCTGTGCAACCAGCAAGGTGTGGTATGTTTAACCAACATCGCTCTGATACCAATTGAAAGTGCAGCTAGATCTGATATACTCTAGAGGGGGGGTGAATAGAGTATGGTGCTTAAAAACTTTTTACAACAATTGTTGCAATCTACAAAAGAAGCTAATCACAGATCCTAACTAATCACAGATCAATCACAGCCAGAAACAAAAATAAAGACATGCAAGCCAGAAGACACAAGGAGCTATAGTGGTTCCCCTAAACTTGGGTACATCCACTCTTCTACCACCCTAGGTAGGAATCCACTGCAGGATGAGTTGATCAAGTGTCCTGGGCACCAATGAGCTTTTGATAAGGTGCTCAAAAACCAAATCAGATTTTTTGATCAGGTGTCTTGCCACCAATGAGCTTTTGATAAGGTGCTCAAAAACCAAGCACAAACTTTTGAAGGGAGTTTGAAAAACCCCTTTACAGAGATGGGGATGAGAGAGTGATGGAAGTCTTCTCTTTCTCAAGGCAGCTGAGAAGACTGTGTGGATTTTGATGTTGTCAAAGCTCCCCCTGAGTTCTTGAGATGTTCAGGAAATGAAGCTTTGCTGTAGGGTGATAGGCCTTCAGAAGTTGATCTCCAGCAATTGATGATTTCAGCAACAGCTGAAATGTTAGGTGTCTGGAGTCTTGAATGAAGATGGCCTTGAACACTTGAATCAAAAGAGATCAGAGGATTTCAGTTGGTTGATCTCCTTAGTTGTGTGTTCTTGTATGAATTCTTTTAGACAGAGAATGTCTACAGCTCTTTCTCTTTTTCTCTTGTGAACAGTTGGTGTTGAGAAAGATGTTGTTCAGAGAATGTTTTCTTCCTGTTCTTCTTGTTCTGCTTATCTGTTCTCTGTGTGTAAGAGATTCAAAAAACTTGTGTTTTATTCCCTAGTTGTGAATAGAAAATGATCCTCTGTCAAGAATAGTCGTTGGCCTGTCATTAATTACATCCTTAATTGCCTTTGTCTTCTGGGGGAAAGTCCAAAGAAATATTCCTTGATAATCCCTTGAAACTTGGTTCAGAATAAATGAAAACGGCTAGAAAATCTTCTGAATTAATTATTGACAATAACTCCTTAACTGTCCTGAATTTGAATCTTGAAAAACATTGAATTCTTCAGAAAAACGTCGAACTGAGCTCTACTATCGTCGAACTGAGCTCAGCGATTTGGACTTAGATAGCAACAGAGATCGTCGATCTAAGCTCAACTATCGTCGAGCTGAGCTCAGAGATAGAGAATCAATACTGGAGTCAAGATCGTCGAACTGAGCTCGAAGATCATCGAATGGAGTTCGACGATTTGCTGAAGTTGAGCTCAGCGATTGTCGAATGGAGTTCGACGATCCGTCGAAGTTGAGCTAGACGATCGTCGATTGGAGTTCGACGATTCTTCGTACTGAGCTCGACGATATGACTTAGTCTCCAAACTGAAAAACCTTGGTCTTGAGGGCAGCTTTCAAACCTAACTACTAACCCTTAGACTCAATTCTAGTTGACCTTTAGATCTATACAGGAGGTCAAAAACAGGTTTCCTAAGGACATAGTGATCCTGACCCAAATTAGTAATAGGGTATTCCAACAGGTGTTAGAAGCAGATATGATATATTAAAGTAGGTTGCAAGTACCTGGAAGTAAACTTGCAAGAATTTGCTGATCTCTGCAAGAAAAGAGTTAGAATAAGATGTGGTATATGAAAATAAGTTGCAAGTACCTGTGAAAAAACTTGCAAGCATCTGCTGATCTCTTCAAGAGGAGAGTTAGAAGTAGATATGATATATGAAAGAATATTGCAAGTACCCGTGAGGAAACTTGAAAGCATCTGCTGATCTCTGCAAGAGAAGAGTTAGAAGCAGACATGATATATGAAAGAAGGTTGCAAGTACCTGTGAAGAAACTTGCAAACATCTACTGATCTCTGCAAGAGAAGAGTTAGACACAGACATGATATATGAAAGAAGGTAGTAAGTACCTGTGAGGAAACTTGCAAGCATCTGCTGATCTCTGCAACAGGAGAGTTAGAAGCGGATATGATATATGAAAGAAGGTTGCAAGTACCTGTGAGGAAACTTGCAAGCATTTGCTGATCTCTGTAAGAGAAGATTTAGAAGCAGACATGATTTATGAAAGAAGGTTGCACGTACCTATGAGGAAACTTGCAAGAATCTACTGATCTCTGCAAGATGAGAGTTAGAAGCGGATATGATATATGAAAGAAGGTTGAAAGTACCTGTGATGAAACTTGCAAGCATCTGCTGATCTCCGCAAGAGGAGAGTTAGAAGCGGATATGGTATATGAAAGAAGGTTGCAAGTACTTGTGAGGAAACTTGCAAGCATCTGCTGATCTCTGCAAGAGAAGAGTTAGAAGCATACGTGATATATGAAAGAAGGTTGTAATTACCTGTGAGGAAACTTCAAAGCATCTACTGATCTCTGCAAGAGGAGAGTTAGAAGCGGATATGATATATGAAATAAGGTTGCAAGTACCTGTGAGAAAACTTGCAAGCATCTGCTGATCTCTGCAAGAAAAGAGTTAGAAGTAGATGTGGTATATGAAAATAAGTTGCAAGTACCTGTGAAGAAACTTGCAAGCATCTGCTGATCTCTTCAAGAGGAGAGTTAGAAGCAGATATGATATATGAAAGAATATTGCAAGTACCCGTGAGGAAACTTGCAAGCATCTGCTGATCTCTACAAGAAAAGAGTTAGAAGCAGATGTGGTATATGAAAATAAGTTGCAAGTACCTGTGAAGAAACTTGCAAGCATCTGCTGATCTTTGCAAGAGGAGAGTTAGAAGTAGATATGATATATGAAAAAGATTGCAAGTACCTATGAGGAAACTTGCAAGCATCTACTGTTCTCTGCAAGAGAAGAGTTAGAAGCAGACATGATATAAAGACTAAACCGCAAGTACCTGGGTGAGACTTGCAGGTGCCTGCTAATCACTGTAAAGAGAAGATTGAGCAGCAGACATATTATAATGAACTAAACTGCAAGTACTTAAGCGGAACTTGCGAGTGCCTGATAATCACTACAAAGAGAAGAGTGAGCAGCAAACATAATATAATGAACTAAGATGCAAGTACCTGGATGAGGCTTGTAGGCGCCTGCTAATCACTACAAAGAGAAGAGTGAGCAGCAGACATAATATAATGAGCTAACCTGCAAGTACCTGAGTGGAACTTGTGAATGCTAACTGTTGATGAGATAAGGTCGATATGATCATATAACAGAGGAAATGTCTGACGAGCTCTGATGATAATTGAATGAAGATAAAACCCGAACATGGATCTTCTTGCTAGATTAGAGATATCTTTAGCATGAAGTCCAGATCAATAAGTCGTGCGTTGACTATAGATATGACATGATAGATATGATCAGATTAACAGGGAAGAAGCTTGACAAATTCTGCCAATCTTAACCAGATTCCAATAGCAGGGCTTGATGATCAAGAAGAGTCAGATTTTTTGATCAATGATTGATGTCATTAACATTTGATAAGAGTAGTGAAGAGCTTATAAGTGATCATCTGATAGAGCTTTGAGCAAGCAATGGATAAAAAATGAGAGTAAACAAGATGACTGTTGCAAATCCTTTTGGTAGGTCAGATTTAACCTGTTCACCTGTGAAAAAGGCAGTTGATAAAAAATAGGTCTATACTCGGTGATGACCAAGAAAGACTGGATGCTGTCACAAGAGATCACCCGTGGGCCTTATGCATCGCTTTCCTGAGAAAGGTCATCAGGAGTATAGTCCTACTAAGAGCGGGCTAGCCGCGCATCCTGTAGAAGGGAACAAAAGAGAAAAGCACAGGAAATCCTGAGAAGGATCACTAGATACACTGCTCTCATGCCTCGGGTTACAACATCACTGATCAATGAGACTAGTTGCGCCAAGTGGCCTAAAGCATTTCTTGTCTGTGGAAAGATCAGTGGAGTTGTGGGGCCCGCAAAAGCACGGATTGAGAGTACCATTGAGTGTTCGGCCATCACAGTTGTGAGATGATCGAAGAGACAAGGCTATGCTTGATTGACATTGCTTGTCAAGCAAAGATCATCATAACTGTAATGTATCCTTAACGGAGCACAGTAGAGCTAACAAATGGGCCTTGCTGACGCACACTTTGTGTCAGATACTGGCTAGGATCCGAAGTCCCGTATTCCACCGCATGATAGTTAGATAGCCCCCACTACACATATGTGAACACTCCCCGCGATATGTGGTCATTGTGGTCTTACGCCGAAATCCAATATCGAGGGGGCCTATAGCAAGACTCGGCGACATCTCAGTGGTTCAGTGATCTCTTTGGCAAAGAGAAAATAGAGGAAGAAGAATTACAAAAAGGGAAATGTGTCAGTACAGGATCCCTAAAGTAAATTTTATTGACATGCAAGAAGGTACACTTAGAAGTGTTTCGAGATGAAAATGTTCAAAGAGTAAGAGTAGAGATAACCCGTCATGGTTGTGAAAAAACTTTGAAGAACTGTGAAGTCCTTTGTCGGCTTAGAATAGTCTTCCAAGCACGCCCTCATCATCGGCATCGAAGCATTCAACAGTATTGTTAACAACAAGGAGAGGGTGTTCTTCGACTAGGCTCACTCCTCTTGAGCAACAAGGAATGTCAGCAACTTCTTTGCCCTTTGTGGTTGCTGGATCAGGGCGATCATCTTTGGGAAGCCGGTCACGCATCTTACCCTGCCGCAGCATCTTTTGAACTAGTTGGTAGAGTGATCGGCAGTTCTCAGTTAGGTGTCCTGGCTCTTTGTGGAATTCGCAATATGGATCTGAGTCTTGAGATCTTTGATCAGCTGGTCGATAAGGCCTTTTGTATTTAGCCCTGTCTTTCATGACTTGGCTTACTTCTAGCATGGCTTCATATAGTTCAAACTCAGGCAAGTCATCATCTTGTTGTTGATGGACCACAGCTGTTTGTGAAGATAGAGCTGTTAGCAGCAATGGATCCCGAGTACGATCATGGTCCTGTAAGGGATATCGATGACGCTTAAACCTTCTTCACTTCCTTGAGTGAGATGTGAAATCTTTGTGAGGAGACCTCGGAGGCTGCTTGTGAGAAGGATTTTTCTCTGATATAAGCTTGGAGACGAAGTCTGGGTTGCTCTTTTTGCCTCGGATGTATGAGTTGGCCAAGGCGATCAACTCTTGGTACGTTCTTGGAGCTCGGACATTAGCTTCAAACTTGAGAGGCCCTTCACGGAGACCGTTGATAAGAGCTACTCGGTAAATTTCTTGGTCAACAATCTCGATGTCTAGGATCTCTTTCTGGAATAGATCAATGAATTGAGACCAAGTTTCATTCTGACGTTGACTGATCTCAAAGAGGGCTTCTGGACCGCCCTTTCTCTTAGTTGAAGTAGAGAATCTGAGCAAGAACTCCCTTCGCAGATCAACAAAGGAAGTGATGGATTGAGAGCGAAGGCCATATAAACAATCCCTCACTTGTCCATCAAACGTCGTCACAAGGAGTTTGCACTTGGTAGCACCTGAAAGAGTCTTGAGAGCTATGGCTGATTCAAAAGCTTGAAGGTGCTTCGTTGGATCAATCTCTCCAGTGTAGATTGATAATTGGGGCTCTCTGAAATTAGCTAGAGTAGGTTCATGACGAACATTCTCTGTAAATGGAGAAGGCTCTTCCTGCTCTCCTACAGTATAAGGATAAAAGGGAGCATAAGTTGCAGCTGCAAAAGGAGGAGGAGGATAGAAAGGAAAAGCTGCTGCAGGAGGAGCAAACGTAGGAGCTGATGGGTAAGGATGACTTCCCTAAAAGTTGAGAAATCTTGCAGGACTTCCTCGTGCTGCTTCCCAAAAGAAGTTTTGACGAGCTACAAACTCTTCATCTTGAGGTCACAAAGGGGCTGTAGGCCCTTGCGGAAAGGTTGCTGTATAAGGAGGATAGACCGATGGGCAAGCTGGAGGATAAGCCTGTTGATTCTCCAATGTTGGCGTTGGATTGACTGGAGCAGCTGGAGCAACTGGAGCTGCTGCAGGTTGTATGTCTAATCGCTGCATGATTGCAGCATGCATTTGGTTGATTACTTGAAATTGCTGGGCATTTTCACGGCATGATTGCTCGAAGGCCTCCCAGAGAGGATCATCTCTAGGACTTGATTGAGCAAGGTTCTCGACTGAATGATGATCAGACATTGCTAACTGTCGATTTTCACCGTCTGTTCGGATCTGAAGGTCGCGTATTATCTGTTGATGCGCGAAAACGTCATCGCCTAGTTAATGGGTTGTTCGATCTCACAAGTTAGGTGATATGGTGAGGATTGCGGGGTTGATGAGAAGGAAAGGAGAAAGCTTCTGAGTGCTCGAGAGTGGAGCAAATGATTGTTCAAGGGTTGCGGGGATAGATGAGAGATTTGTTGAGAGCAGTCGGGAAGGCTGATGATCAGCGGAGAAGGTTGATGATCAATGGAGAAGGTTGATGATCAGCGGAGAAGCCTGATGATCAACAGAGATGGTTGATGAACAGCGGAGAAGCTTGATGATCAGCGGAGAAGCTTGATGATCAGCGGAGAAGCTTGATGATCAACGGAGAAGCTTGATGATCAGTGAAGAAGCTTGATGATCAGCAGAGGAGCTTGATAATCAGTGGGAAGCATGATGATCAGCGGAGAAGCTTGATGATCAGCGGAGAAGCTTGATGATCAGCGGAGGAGCTTGATGATCAGCGGAGGAGCTTGATGATCAGCGGAGGAGCTTGATGATCAGCGGAGAAGCTTGATGATCAGCGGAGGAGCTTGATGATCAGCGAAGGAGCTTGATGATCAGCGAAGGAGCTGGATGATCAGCAGAGAATCTTGATGATCAGCGGAGGAGCTTGATGATCAACGAAGAAGCTTGATGATCAGCGGTAAAGCTTGATGATCAACAGAGGAGGTTGATTAGGAGCTATCGAGCAGACGGTTACTTTGACGGTTGTGCTTGCAGGTGGATGCCAAGGGAGTTGAGCTGAGAAGAAGAGAGGGGGCCACTAGCAGCGGCAATAGTAGACTTCGCCCACCGCGGCTTGAATGTCACTCTTGCGACGAGATTTTCCTTTAATCAAGAAACAAGATTACAGCTTGCTAATGCACCTTTACATGAGAAAGCAATAAAAGGTACCAAAAAGGGGGAAGCTGGCGGCTAAGGAAGAAGTTGCCAGAGGTTAAGGAAAAGAGGCTGCTAGCAGGCCGCACAACTTGATGGCAAGCTGTAGAGGACTGGAAAACTGAGTCTGCAGGCCTTGATGATCAACTGTGGAGGACTGGAAAATTGAGTCCGCAGATCTTGCTGGCCGTGGCAGTTTTCCTCCCGCGCGTCGTTGTCTCCAAATGAGAGGTATCAGGGGATATTTATAGGCCCTGGGAATATTTTCTATAAGCGGGGCCCAGTGACATCATCATGGAGACTTGTGCGGACTCGGCGAGTCAGCTGCCCGGCTGGGCAGACTAGGAGAAGGCAAGCTGCCTCCTTTGGCTGCTGAGGCAACAGAGGGGGCGGCCTGAGGAGCAGGCCTCCCCTGAGGTGGCGGCCTGAGGAGCAGGCCGCCTCCTTAGGGCTGCTGAGGTAGCAGAGGGTGCAGCCTAAGGAGTAGGCCGCTGTCACAACATGCATTTTCCCCACGGTAAAATCGTATCAGAGTAGGAGAAAACACGCGCCGTGATGCCACGTCGTGCAGGGGATAACTGCACACGCTCAGGCAAAACTCCAGACGTTAGATTTAAAGGAAAAGTTGTTAATTAAGTATGAAAGAGAATCAGTTTTGTTAAGTGGTCGTATCCCTCGGCTCGGTGGATCAACTAGTAAACAGTTAAAACTATATTTATACGCAGCAGAAAATACTTTGGTTCAATTAAATTGACACCCTAAGCGAGCATAAGCGTCCCCAGGGGACGACTTATACGCACATGACTCTAAGGTGAATATAATAGGTATGAAAAATAGTGTTTTACGTTGATGAAAAATAGTGTCTTTGATTTGGAAACATGTTATGCATGGGGTACATATAATAATACTTTTAGATTTTAAAATATCTAACATGCAGCCTAGCATAAATCCTTCCCAGAAGCAAGTAACCAACCTCAAATAGGCAAAAACAGCAGTTTAAATTCATATTCAGAATCACTAAAGCCACCAGTGGGCGCCAACAACCTGACACGAACCCACTGGCGAGTATGTATGTCTATACAGAAGAGTAAAGAACTACCTCACAACAAACGGGGATCAGCAATCTCAGCTACACTAGAGGCCACCAACAAGCCCCTCCAAAGAACTAGCCGCTGAACTGACTACAACCTGTACCTGAGGCATTCAAGAAAAGAACACCTCAGCAAGGAAACAATCAAAAGTAAATAGAGCAATAGATTAGTGAATAAATAAGATGAAGGGTTTACCAACCCGGCAACAAGCTACTATAAGGAAAAGCAAAAGGAAAGGGCAGTAAGAAAAGAGTACTGTCTAAAACACCACAGAGCACACCAAGGGCGAGCATTTAAAACCAACATGCCCTACCAATAAAGCCTGCAACAGCATCAAGACATATACACATGCCAAAAGAAAGGAAAGCATAAACAGGAAAGGGACTAACAGTCCTAACACATGGGTAAGTAGCAGTGGTCAAAACATGGGTCTGAATGCATAACCAGAATCAGACCCAAAAAGGGCTAAGGGGTCACACAGTGGCAGCTTTAGGGTCCCACACACACCAACCCAAACCGGGGCGAAAAGGCGGTGGCCACAGCTCTCCACATAAAACCACCCCTCCAGAGGCCACCAAAAACTCCACCACCTGCCACGACCCAAGAGTCGGCATGCAGAAATTTGCTGAACACCCAAAGCCCCCCCCCCCCCCCTCCTAGGGAAAAGTCCCACTAACAGTCCTAAGAAACACACGAACCCAAGGCAAAAACGTCGGGTCCAACCGACACGGCCTTGCACGCCTAACCCAAACCAACCCCGAGTCTACCTAACCCCAAAACAAGCGCAGCACCAGTGTCGACATGATGTGTCGACACCTCGGCAAGCCGGTGTCGACACAAGGTGTCGACACAACCACGGCTAGTGTCGACAGCAAGTGTCGACACTACAGAGGCCAGTATCGACACAAGGTGTAGACACTGTCGCGGCTGGTATCGACACCACTGCAGCCGGTGTCGACAAATGGTGTCGACACTGCCGCTGCTGGTGTCGACACCAAGTGTCGACACCACTGCAGCCGGTGTCGACACTGCCGCTGCTGGTGTCGACACCAAGTGTCGACACCACTGCAGCCGGTGTCGACACATGGTGTCGACACTGCCGCTGCTGGTGTCGACACCAAGTGTCGACACCACTGCAGCCGGTGTCGACACATGGTGTCGACACTGCCGCTGCTGGTGTCGACACCAAGTGTCGACACCACGACTGGCCGGTGTCGACACCAAGTGTCGACACCAAGACTGGTCGGTGTCGACACAACAGTGTCGACACCCCAATTGGCTACAGGAGCCGGATCCAGCAAACGACCAAAAACGGGAACGGGGAAATTCTCTTCTCTCTCGAGTACGACCTCCATCGGCAATGGTAACTACTCGACCTAGACCGAACCAAAACTGTCCCTAATAGACGAAATCCCTCAGGAAAACTGAGATTAACTGGACCTTCCTATACTAACCACGACATGATCGGGAACAAGCCCTAGCTTACACCTCAGATCTAAACAAAAGAGATAAAAGATTAAATCAAAAGAAGGCAAAGATCAACTAGGCAAGGATGAGGGTACATCACTTGCCTCAATAGCAGGAACTCGGTCGGCGGCCTCCCCCGCTTGCGGATCTGGCCGCAGGGCAGCAAGCTGAGGAGCAGAAAGAAGGCAGATCCCGGCGGGGGAAGTCCAGATCCACCCTCGAAACCGAAATCCGACCGCTAAATCTCCAGGAAAACGGTGTCCGAAGGCTAGGGTAGGCCGGCGACGCTCCTCCTCTCGCACAGGCGACGGGCGACGGCTTCTTCCAAACAGAGAAACAAGAAAAGCACCAAAAAGGAACCCAGCCCTAATCTGACCCAAGACTATATATCAGCAGTAATAATAAAAAACAACAATACATAATAATCACTATTTACACCCAATATCAAAACAACCCGAAACCCAAAACTTCTCGGAAAAAGACGAAATTTACGCCGCAGCTAAAAACCCACGCTTACGAACGCAACTACGAAGTCGAAATTAACATTCGACGAACAAAACCCGTGATAACACCTCCCGAAGCCAAAACACAAGCATTCCCTAAGAGGCCCAACCGAGTCATCAAAAAGACTCCGGCTAGCTGGGGAATCTTGCTAACAGGCTACAAACAAGCTATACAGGGAACCCTAAGAGCTAAGACCACGCTCTACAACGGCAAAAAGCCGGAAATACGCCATTGTAACGCCAGCCAAAGATCAACAAAACGCACAAAAATCGGGGGCGTTACAGCCACTCCCCCTAAAAGAAAGTTTCGCCTCGAAACTTTACTCACAACACCCCTATAAAGAAGGAGAGAAAAAAAAACCGGGAAAGGGCTAAATAAACAATAAAATAGAACATACCAAGCACAAGATCAGGGAAACAGATGAGGGTGAGCCTCCCTCATAGCCGACTCCAACTCCCAAGTCGCGCTTTCCACATCTTGATTCCTCCATAAAACCTTAACCATCGGAATAGTCTTCTTCCGCAACGCCCGAACTTGAGAATCCAAAATGCGAATAGGCACCTCCACATAAGAAAGATTCGGCTCCAACTGAGGCACAGAATCCAAAACCTGCCTTCCATTCATCACACATTTTCGCAGCTGACTGACGTGAAAGACATCGTGCACGCCAGGGAAATTTGTGGGCAAAGCCAGCCTGTAGGCTGATACCCCAATCCGCTCAACAATCGGAAACGGCCCCACGTACCTCGGGTCCAAATTCCTATTCTTGCCAAACCGCTTGACTCCAATCAACGGGGAGACCTTTAAGAACACCGATTCCCCCACAGCAAATTCCAAGTCCGATCTACGCCGATTGGCGTTCTTCTCATATCTTTCCTGGGCTATCCGAAGCTTTTCCCGAATATGCTTCACAGCGGTCTCCATCTCCTCAAGCGCTTCTGGACCCAACAAAGGTCCCTCGCCAAGCTCAGCCCATAACAAGGGAGTCCTGCAGCGCCTCCCATACAAAGCTTCAAAGGGAGCCATTTGCAAGCTTTGTTGATAAATGTTGTTATAAGCGAATTCCATAAGTCGCAAGCGCTCGTCCCACGCTCCTCCGTGGTCCAGAATGTAGCATCGGATCATATCTTCCACAATCTGATTTACTCGCTCCGTCTGACCATTGGTCTGCGGATGATAAGCTGTGGAATATCTCAAATCTGTACCCAACCCTTCTTGAAGACTCTTACAAAAACGAGACGTGAACCTGGAGTCTCGATCTGATATGATACTTATGGGTACACCATGCAATCTGACAACCTCTTCCAGATACATCTCGGCTATCTTCCTCATCGGATAATCGATCTTAAATGGTACGAAATGAGCGCTCTTCGTCAATCTGTCTACAATTACCCAAACTGAATCATGCCCCTTAGGAGATCTCGGTAAGCCGGTAATGAAATCCATCGAGATACTCTCCCACGTCCACATCGGAATCTCCAAGGGAGTCAGCTTGCCACCAGGCCTCCCATGGTCGTCTTTCACACGCATGCAAGTGAAACACTCTGAAACAAATCTGGCTATGTCCTTCTTCATCCCGTAACACCAGGCAATCTGTTTTAAATCATGATACATCTTGGTAGACCCTGGATGGTAGGCAACACTAGATCCGTGGGCGTCTCTGCACACCATATCTCGGATATCTCCAACTGCAGGGATGCAAAACCTGCCACGGTACTTCAAGGTACCCGCATCATCTAAAGAGAAATCTGGTAATTCACCCTTCTCAGCTCGAAGATACAAATGCAGAAGATCGGGATCGTCCTTCTGATGTAGTCTTGTAAGCGTAATCCACGAAGGTTCTGCTAT
This sequence comes from Platanthera guangdongensis, assembly GCA_039583875.1. Classification (NCBI taxonomy): domain Eukaryota; kingdom Viridiplantae; phylum Streptophyta; class Magnoliopsida; order Asparagales; family Orchidaceae; genus Platanthera; species Platanthera guangdongensis. The sequence continues at coordinate 90,286,521 of CM077153.1, read as the reverse complement.
ATCTATGCTACTCTGTGAATCACAGCTTCCCACAGAAATGTCCATTAACAGAAACTCTTCCACTAGACGCTCGGCGGAAAGATTAAAGATCTTACCTGACTTCCGACTCAGGGCATCAGCCACCACATTTGCTTTGCCTGGATGATACTGAATTTCAACATCATAGTCGGCCACGTACTCTAACCACCGCCGCTGGCGCAGATTCAATTATTTCTGAGTGAAGACATACTTCAAACTCTTATGATCCGTGAAAATCTTGCATTGCGCGCCATATAGCAAATGCCTCCACAATTTCAGCGCATAGATCACAGCTGCAAACTCCAGGTCGTGCGTAGGGTAATTCCTCTCGTGAGTCTTTAGCTGCCTCGACCCGTACGCAATCACCTTTCCGCCCTGCATCAAAACGCAACCCAGACCGACATGCGACGCATCCACATAAATATCATACTCACTGCCCTCCGTGGGCAAAGACAAAATCGGAGCCGAACATAGCCTTCTTTTTAGTTCCTCAAAAGCCTTCTCACACTTGTCATCCCATATAAAGGCTACATTCTTCTGCGTCAACTTGGTCAACGGCGCGGACAAGGTAGAGAAGCCTTCTACAAATCTTCTATAATAACCCGCCAAACCCAAGAAGATTCTGATCTCTTTGGGGGTAACAGGTCTCGCCCATTCCATGACAGCAGCGATCTTCTCTGGGTCCACTGATATTCCCTCCTTATTGATCACGTGACCTAGAAAAGAAACTTGAGGCAACCAAAATTCACATTTGCTCAGCTTGGCGTACAGCGTATGGTCTCTCAGAGTTGCCAAGACCAGCCGCAAATGTCGATCATGCTCTTCTGCATCCTTAGAATACACCAAAACATCGTCTATAAAGACAATCACGAACTTATCTAGAAAATCCTTGAAAACTCTGTTCATCAAATCCATAAAAGCTGAGGGCGCATTAGTCAAACCGAATGACATAACTAAAAACTCAAAATGCCCATGACGAGAGCGGAACGCCGTCCGCGGAACATCTGACTCCCGAATCCTCAACTGGTGATAGCCCGAACGAAGATCTATCTTGGAAAATACGGCACTACCACGCAGTTGGTCAAACAAATCGTCGATTCGCGGCAAAGGGTACCAGTTCTTAATAGTAACCTTGTTCAGCTCTCTATAGTCGATGCATAACCTCATCAGCCCATCCTTCTTTTTAACGAACAGCACTGGCGCACCCCAAGGCGAAGAACTTGGCCTTATAAAGCCTTTTGCCAATAACTCATCCAGCTGACTTCGCAACTCTTCCAGCTCTCGCGGGGCCATCCGGTACGGCGCCTTAGCGATAGGACGCGTACCTGGCTCCAAATCAATTGCAAACTCGACATCTCAGTCGGGTGGAAGACCGGTAAGGTCGCCTGGAAACACATCAAAAAAGTCACGCACCACAGGAATTTCTTCCAAACGGGGCTTACTAACAATCGACCCTACCAGAGAAACCACACAGGCAAAATAGCCAGAAACAAGCAACTTTCGAGCATGCACCGCAGAAATGATTGGAGACTCCTGGAGTGAATACCCATAAACGCTCCCTAGCTGACCGTTGTCTTTGACGAAGTCCAAGCGCTTACCCTTGCACTGGATCACAGCATCGTACCATGACAACCAGTCCATGCCCAAAATAACGTCGAAGTCCTCCAGGTCAATCACCTTCAAATCTGCCTTGGCTAGAAAATCTCCCAACAAAATTGGACAATCTAGGACACCCAGGTCCGTAACCACAGAGTCACCGGAGGGGAACTTAACGCAGAAGGCACCACCAACACGATCTAGGCCCAAACTGAACCGCTCCACGAAGGCTCTAGCCACAAACGAGTGGGTAGCGCCGGAATCGAAGAGAACTCGCGCCCAGCGGTTCTTTACCTTAAATCGCCCTACGAATTGCACACGCATCTAAGGCAACAAGCGCCAAAACGAAAACTACAACCAAAAAGGGAACGTAACGAAACGACTGGAGAGGAGTCGAACCTGAGATAACCTGGGTCGAGGTCTGCGCTTCGTCTGTCGAGAGCACACTCAGCTTTCCTTTTCCTTTATCCACACGCTGAGGCGGTGGCAGAGCCTGGAGGGGAACTGGCTGCAGAATAGACTGGGTCTGAGGGCACCTTGTCTTGAGATGACCCTTCTGGCCGCACTGAAAACAGACCTTATCTTTTAGCCAACAACGGGCAGCCTCGTGCCCCTTGCTTCCACACAAGGCACACACAAAGTCTCCCCGGGAAGTACCCTGAATCGCGTGCACATGTTCCTTCTTCTCCGCTCCCAACCTTTTGAAACACTTCTCAAAGGGGTGGCCTAGCCGGCCACAAAAGCTACAAATCTCTTTGACTTTCTTTCTTGCGACAGCATCAGGTTCCTGAGGGCTCTTCCCTCCACCGGACTTCCGCTTATCCTTCCTTAACTGCTGGCCTCTATTCTTAGCATTCTCAATGGCCTCAACTCTCAAAGCAGCTTCAACCGCACTGGCGTAACTAACTGCCCCATAGGCATTCGCTAACTGCTGTATGTCGCTTCTTAGTCCACCCAGAAATCGCTTAACTCGGTCTGCCTCAACACTCACCAGACCCGGAGCAAACCGACTCAACTTACTAAACTCAATCTCATACTCACTAACCGTGAGTTTCCTCTACTTTAAGTGAAGAAAGTCGTTCATTAGCCGGTCCCGTTCGACTGAAGGCAGAAACTTACTTAACAACAACACCTTAAATGACTCCCAAGTGCAACCTGCCACTAAGCTCTCTTTCTCCCTCAGCCACCAATTCTTTGCTAAGCCCTTGAGCTGGTAGGCAGCGAGCATCACTCTCTGATCGTCCGTAATCCCTGAGTACGAGAACATTTCCTCAATGGTAATCAGCCAGTCATCCAAAATCATGAAATCTGTCTGGCCATCATAGGTAGGGGGTCTCAGTCGCTGAAACTGGGATATGAACGCCATCTCCGGAGGCACTACAACCAAAGGCATGGGAGGAGCAGGAGGGGCAGGGATAGCTACCCCCTCTGCGGGGTTCTGAGCTCTCGGGGGCTGTCCCTCCACAACTGCTACAAGGGACTGAATCTGAGCCTGCATAGCCACTACCTGCCTCGATAACTCCTCATTACTCTGCCGCAAGCTTTCTACCAACGCATCGCTCTGCGCTCCCGACGTCTCACCCTCGGATTGGGGGGTCGATCTCGTCGCAGGATGTCTCGCCATCCTAAAATCGCACAGACTTTAGACAAATCCTAGCCCATCAACTAGAACAAAACTACCCGGTACGGGCAAACACACTTGAATATGAACTTCAACTGCAAAACTTGCTCTGGGAGTCGTTTTCACCATGATGATGTTATGCTTATCCTAAGATGGTTCACCACCATCATACTAACTCAGGTGCCTAAACCATGAATGCATGTATTTGTATTCTTTTTGACTGAAAACCATGTGTTTACATATGTCATCTTGCAAATCTTTAGCTTGGCACGTTGTGCTTATGAAATGATATGCTATGCATGATGTGCTATGCATTCTAAAAAGGCCTTAGTGCATGTCATGGGCGGCGTACACATGAAAATGTTATGCATCCCATAATACATAACATTCCCATGTAACGAGAAAAGAAAACATGCTAGCCGCATTCATGTGGTGAGGTTATGCATCCCATACTACATAACCCTCACATGTTGCCTCCTATGGTGGATCCATATACAAACACATATTATGCATCTCATACTACATAATATGCCCTGTATACTTCTTCATGCTCATGAGTGTAGTGTTCGTGCTTCGGCCAAGACGTGCTGATGACATATCGGTGTGTGGATGGTATGATGCTAAACACTAAAGCAGACAAGGGAAAGGTTGCCCAACCATTTGTCAAGCAACCTCCCTCTGATACCAACTGTCACAACCCACATTTTCCCCACGGTAAAATCGTATCAGAGTAGGAGAAAACACGCGTCGTGATGCCACGTCGTGCAGGGGATAACTGCACACGCTCGGGCAAAACTCCAGACGTTAGATTTAAAGGAAAAGTTGTTAATTAAGTGTGAAAGAGAATCAGTTTTGTTGAGTGGCCGTATCCCTCGGCTCGGTGGATCAACTAGTCCACAGTTAAAACTATATTTATACGCAACAGAAAATACTTTGGTTCAATTAAATTGACACCCTAAGCGAGCATAAGCGTCCCCAGGGGACGACTTATACGCGAATGACTCTAAGGTGAATATAATAGGTATGAAAAATAGTGTTTTACGTTGAGGAAAAATAGTGTCTTTGATTTGGAAACATGTTATGCATGGGGTACATATAATAATACTTTTAAATTTTAAAATATCTAACATGCAGCCTAGCATAAATCCTTCCCAGAAGCAAGTAACCAACCTCAAATAGGCAAAAACAGCAGTTTAAATTCATATTCAGCATCACTAAAGCCACCAGTGGGCGCCAACAACCTGACACGAACCCACTGGCGAGTATGTATGTCTATACAGAAGAGTAAAGAACTACCTCACAACAAACGGGGATCAGCAATCTCAGCTATCCTAGAGGCCACCAACAAGCCCCTCCAAAGAACTAGCCGCTGAACTGACTACAACCTGGACCTGAGGCATTCAAGAAAAGAACACCTCAGCAAGGAAACAATCAAAAGTAAATAGAGCAATAGATTAGTGAATAAATAATATGAAGGGTTTACAAACCCGACAACAAGCTGCTATAAGGAAAAGCAAAAGGAAAGGGCAGTAAGAAAAGAGTACTGTCTAAAACACCGCAGAGCACACCAAGGGCGAGCATTTAAAACCAACATGACCTACCAATAAAGCCTGCAACAGCATCAAGACATATACATATGACAAAAGAAAGGAAAGCATAAACAGGAAAGGGACTAACAGTCCTAACACGTGGGTAAGTAGCAGTGGTCAAAACATGGGTCTGAATGCATAACCAGAATCAGACCCAAAAAGGGCTAAGGGGTCACACAGTGGCACCTTTAGGGTCCCACACACACCAACCCAAACCGGGGCGAAAAGGCGGTGGCCACAGCTCTTCACATAAAACCACCCCTCCAGAGGCCACCAAAAACTCCACCACCTGCCACGACCCAAGAGTCGGCATGCAGAAATTTGCCGAACACCCAAAGCCCCTCCCTCCCCCCTCCTAGGGAAAAGTCCCACTAACAGTCCTAAGAAACACACGAACCCAAGGCAAAAACGTCGGGTCCAACCGACGCGGCCTTGCACGCCTAACCCGAACCAACCCCGAGTCTACCTGACCCCAAAACAAGCGCAGCACCAGTGTCGACATGATGTGTCGACACCTCGACAAGCCGGTGTCGACACAACCACGGCTGGTGTCGACACCAAGTGTCGACACTACAGAGGCCAGTGTCGACACAAGGTGTCGACACTGTCACGGCTGGTGTCGACACCAAGTGTCGACACCACTGCAGCCGGTGTCGACACATGGTGTCGACACTGCCGCTGCTGGTGTCGACACCAAGTGTCGACACCACTGCAGCCGGTGTCGACACATGGTGTCGACACTACCGCTGCTGGTGTCGACACCAAGTGTCGACACCACTGCAGCCGGTGTCGACACATGGTGTCGACACTGCCGCTGCTGGTGTCGACACCAAGTGTCGACACCACTGCAGCCGGTGTCGACACATGGTGTCGACACTGTCGCTGCTGGTGTCGACACCAAGTGTCGACACCACGACTGGCCGGTGTCGACACCAAGTGTCGACACCAAGACTGGCCGGTGTCGACACAACAGTGTCGACACCCCAACTGGCTACAGGAGCCGGATCCAGCAAACGACCAAAAACGGGAACGGGGAAATTCTCTTCTCTCTCGAGTACGACCTCCATCGGCAATGGTAACTACTCGACCTAGACCGAACCAAAACTGTCCCTAATAGACGAAATCCCTCAGGAAAACTGAGATTAACTGGACCTTCCTATACTAAACACGGCATGATCGGGAACAAGCCCTAGCTTACACCTCAGATCTAAACAAAAGAGATAAAAGATTAAATCAAAAGAAGGCAAAGATCAACTAGGCAAGGATGAGGGTACATCACTTGCCTCAATACCAGGAACTCGGTCAGCGGCCTCCCCCGCTTGCGGATCTGGCCGCAGGGCAGCAAGCTGAGGAGCAGAAAGAAGGCAGATCCCGGCGGGGGAAGTCCAGATCCACCCTCGAAACCGAAATCCGACCGCTAAATCTCCAGGAAAACGGCGTCCGAAGGCTAGGGTAGGCCGGCGACGCTCCTCCTCTCGCACAGGCGACGGGCGACGGCTTCTTCCAAATAGAGAAACAAGAAAAGCACCAAAAAGGAACCCAGCCCTAATCTGACCCAAGACTATATATCAGCAGTAATAATAAAAAACAACAATACATAATAATCACTATTTACACCCAATATCAAAACAACCCTAAACCCGAAACTTCTCGGAAAAAGACGAAATTTATGCCGTAGTTAAAAACCCACGCTTACGAACGCAACTACGAAGTCGAAATTAACATTCGACGAACAAAATCCGGGATAACACCTCCCGAAGCCAAAACACAAGCATTCCCTAAGAGGCCCAACCGAGTCATCAAAAAGACTCCAGCTAGCTGGGGAATCTTGCTAACAGGCTACAAACAGGCTATACAGGGAACCCAAAGAGCTAAGACCACGCTCTACAACGGCAAAAAGCCGGAAATACGCCATCGTAACGCAAGCCAAAGATCAACAAAACGCACAAAAACCGGGGGCGTTACAGCCGCCCCTGAGGTGGTGTCCTGAGGAGCAGAGGGGGCTGCCTGAGGACCAGGCCGCCCCTGAGGTGGCGGCCTAAGGAGCAAGCCGCCTCCTTAGGGCTACTAAGGCAACAGAGGGGATGACCTGAGGAGCAGGCCGCCCCTAAGGTGGCATCCTGAGGAGCAGACCGCCTCCTTAGGGCTGCTGAGGCAGTAGAGGGGCGGCCTGAGAAGCAGGAGGCAGCCCTTAGGGGTGACGGCTTGAGGTCCAGGCCGCCTCTAGGTGGCAGCCTGAGGAGCAGGCCGCCCCCGAGGGTGGCGGCCTGAGGTCCAGGTCGCCTCTAGGTGGCGGCCTGAGGAGCAGGCTGCCCCTGAGGGTGGTGGCCTGAGGTATAGGCTGCCTCTGGGTGATGGCATGTGGAGCAGGCCGCCCCTGAGGGTGGAGGCCACCCCTGGTCTGCGGCGTGAGGCAGCAGGCCCCCCTATAGGGGAGGTGGAATCCATCTTTTCTGGAGAGCTGGAGAGTGAGTTTGCCGAACCCGCGACGGTTGAGTTGGTCTAGGGTTGACGCCTGTTGGATGACCTGGAGGACTGAAGGAATAGATCACACAGATCGCCCCCTATTGCTTTAGATTGCCTCCTGTATGGAAAAATGTTCCGCGGTTAGTAGTCCTAACCGCGCGTCCTATGAGGGTGAGCTATGGGAATAGCCCGCCGTCAAACAAGGCACGCGGTAGCTATGCGACCTGGGCGGACAGAGATATCTGTCCTCCTAAACTTGGACTTGTCATGAACTCTAGGGAGAACATGGAGCAGGCTGCAACTAGCGAGCTGGCTATCTTGGGAAGGATATCTAATTTCTGGGTTAATAGGGTCCATCTCTCTGTGGCTGTCAATAGGGATTGTCCCATTTCACAACTGGATGTTAAGAATGCCTTTCTCTATGGTGATCTTTAAGGAGATGTTTACATGGAGCAACCTCCTGGGTATGTTGCTCAGGGGGAGACATGAGTATGTCAGCTAAAGAAGGTCATCTATGCCCTAAAGCAAAGCCCTCGGGCTTGGTTTGACAAGTTTAGCGGCATTGTTGCGGCCATTTGATTTGCTAGAAGTTCAGTCGATCACTCCTTGTTCATTCACAAAACCTCCGTGGGTCTGGTGGTTCTTGCGCTATGTGTGGATGACATTCTTGTCACTGACGATGACCAGGCTGGGGTGGCTTTTACAAATAAACACCTCCGTCAACACCTAGTCACAAAGGATATGGGCTCCCCAAAATTCTTTCTGGGGATTGAAATCTCTAGGAAGCCCAATTCCGTGGTCCTTTCACAACGGAAGTATACTCTTGATCTACTAAAAGAGGCAGGGTTGACTCGTGCTAAACCTGCCCGATGTCCCATGGCTGCTGGAGAAGACAAAACTTGGACAGATAACTCGCCTCTTCTATCCGATCTTATGGGGTACCGGCGTCTGGTTGGCAAATGTATTTATCTCACAGTAACCGGACCCGACATCTCACATAATGTGGGCAAGGTGAGCCAATTCATGTAAGCTCCTAGGGAGTGTCATCTACAATCTACCCTAAGGATATTGGAGTATGTTAAAGCAGTGCCAGGGAAAGAACTTCTTTTTCAGAAGAATGGTCACTTGAGGATTGAAGCGTACTCAGACTCGAGCTATGCTGATGACAAAGGTGACTGCAAGTCAACATCAGGTTTTTGCATATTTGTTGGAGGAAATCTTGTGAGCTGGAAGATCAAGAAACAGTCTGTGGTCTCCAGGGCCAGTGCAGAAGCGGAATATTATAGTATGGCATCGACCACATATGAGTTGAAGTGGTTACGAGCTCTCATGCTTGACTTAGGAGAGGTCTACAACTATCTTATTCATATGTTCTGCGACAACAAGGTCGCGATATACATATCCAAAATTTCGGTCTTTCATGAGAGAACAAAACACATAGAAGTCAACTGTCATTTTATTCGGGAAGAGATCTTGAAAAAACAGATTTTTACTATGTTCGTCACTTCTGACAACAATTTGGCAAATATCTTCCCAAAGTCGGTGTCCACTTCCTTTTTCCACATTTGTGACAAGCTGTACATGATTGATATATATGCTCCAGCTTGAGGGGGAGTGTTACGATATGGTGGACGGGCGTCCTGTTGTAGTTCGGAGGCCGGGTGGTCTGGCATTTTCTCTCAGCAGCTTGTCTGACAAGCCTGTTGCTGTTTGAAGGTCGGGTGGTCTGACAGTTTGTCTCTGGCGACTTTGGGACCAGAGGTCTAGCGGTCTCCTGTGGTGGCTTGTTCTTTGTGCCGCTTATTCTCTCCTTCTGGAGGATGTCGAGCGGTTAGCCTACTCGTATAACCGTGCGACGTGTTCGGTTTGTTTATTTGTAAAGCCGTATATACTTGTAATTTTTTAGTCCCACATTGCTTATTTGTAATCTCTCTCATCTCCTCCATTCTATAAAAGGGAGGCTATACCTTTGTAATACACATCTTTTTTGGATAATAAAATTTGTTACTTCAAATTTTCGGCCTGTTTATTTTCTGTTCGCACACCCGGGTTACGAGATGTCCCTGCAAGTCATGAGAAATCGACATTCTTCACAGCAAAAGGAGTGGATCGCTGAGGAAATTCGGAGTCTTGATGATGGATGTCGGTAATATCATGTGGATTTGCAGGCTGGGGGGAATAAGCAAGACTTCCCTAAAAAAGCATGAAGTAACTGGGCGAGACGACAAAAGAAAAAGGAAAGATAGTGGGGGGGGAGGAGCCAAAAATCACCTGTCTCTCCCCAAAGAATGCGGGAGGAGGTGCATGGACTTCCAAGGATGCCGGAGCGGTCCCATCGACCGAGAAGGGGGGCCAGTGGTTTTCAACTTCTTCAGGAGAGAGGACAAAGGTAAAGGAGCAGGGGTGCGAACCAAAAAGGGGGCCATAGCAGCCACATTAGCTCTGTTTTGTTTACAGACCATCGCGAGACGTTTGTGAAAACTCTGACTAAGAGACATGGCGATGGTGGAAGAGATGAAGGAAGAGATGAGAGAGCGGGGCAATCTCCATGCTGGGATAAGTGTCGCATATTTATAGGCCCCAAAGGGGGCCCCATAAAAGATTCTCTCATAAATGAATTTTGACACCGCGAGCCTCGGTTGGACTTTCTTTCCGAGCTTGAGGCAACCTCGAAAAGAGCGGGGATTGTGTACAACCTCAGGTTTGCTGGAGGCAACTCAAAGAGAAGTGCTGAGTTAGGGGAGAGAGGGGCTGAGAGGATTGCAGAGGCGAGTAGGACAATAGGGTCAACTTGTCGATACTTCAAATAGACAAAACATAATGGGCGAGACAGGAACAGTGGAGCAGGCGAGATGGCTCTCGTGGCATGTGCTGGCCTCTTGTGGAGAGACGACTTTCGTGAGGCGGAGGACTCACGAGGCGAGCTGATAGGCTCCTCTTGCCCGCCGGGTATTTTCTCACTCACCATATGAGAAAAAGGCGTTTTTACTCACCTACCCCTAAGAGGGGATTTTACTCTTTTACCCCAGGAAATTTTACCCTTTTGCCCTTTGGGGTCTACGTATAACCCTTCAGAACAGCGGAGTTTGGCTGTTGGCAGACCCAGCCCCGGGTTTTTTGGTAATTTCAGATCGATTTAGTTTGGTTATTGGCAGGTCAAATTCAGAGACCTATAAATAGACCGATAAGGTGCCTTGAAGAAGGTGGTTGAACCCTTTCTTCTTCTTCCTCTAAGGCACCTATCTCAGCACTAGCAAAGGAGGGGAAGAACTTCTAATTCTTCAGGATAAGAGGTGGACCTCCAAGCTGAAGCCCACGGTCTGTTTCTAATTCCAATACTCACGTCAAGAAGAGGGTTCGGGAAGAGTAGGTGTGAGCTGCAACTTTAGGTCTGAACTCTAGGTGAAGTCAGGCTACATGCTTCAACAAAGTATAATTTTATTAGGTAGCATGTGGAGAAAGAAGATATTAGCCTAGAGTTTGTCTCCACTAACAAGCAAGTGGCTGATATCTTCATTAAGCCACTAGATGAAGCCAAATTCAACAACTTCAAGATTGAATTGGGTATGTTGAACTTAGAATAGCTTTAGATACTCCCTAAAGTTTTTTGGTACGGGCTTGTTCTTCTTGCAGCTGACGCAGATCTAGTGGAAATCAAGAACATGATGAGTGCAGAGGCTCCTATTGAGGGGGAGCAAGTCCAGTAGCTGCATGATTAAAATTCAGCCTTGTATAAAGAGCAAGTTGGCAGCTGCACTACTGGCTTCATCTACATCAGCTAGGGGGAGAAAATAAGGAGAGCGAAAGAACTGATGCACCTACCTGACTATTTGAAGAAGTAAAAAAGGGGAGAGAAGAGATTAATCTAGTTCAAGTAGTATCCAAGGGGGAGAGACAGGCTCAAGAGAGGATCAAGCCACAACATGACAAAAAGACAGGGGGAGAAAGTCATGGGGAGAAGAACTTGATCAAGCTGAGAGGTAAACCTCTATGGTAACACACACACTACAGCAATATAGGGGGAGTAAGTAAAAAAATTCATCTCATTAAATTTTATAAATTTTTACTGCCCATGTGATTGTTTATTTCATTGACCAAGGAAACTGATTAATGATTTGACATCTTCAAATAGGGGGAGATTGTTGGGTCCATTGATCTCAATGACCCTGATTTCATGATGTCAAGCAGGTCAATAAGATACATACAGTTGTATTTTATGTGTGTGTAAGTTCATGTGTGCAGGTTAGTCCTTGTGACAAAGATTAGGCAGGTGGACTCAAAGAAGTGGCTGGAAGGGGAGAATTTTGCCTAAGTCCACAGGCGTTGAGTGAATTCTATTCACTCAAAGCCAGGTAAGTAAAATCATTGAGTATTGTCAGCCAAACATGTTGGCTTGCAAGAAAATTAGCTAAGTCCACAAGCATTGAGTAAGTTGAGCTCACTCAATTCCATATAACAAAAGACACTGAGATAGTCAAAGACTAAACAGAAATGAGCTGAAAATGTTGCTAAGTTCACACGCGTTGAGTGAAGTCCACTCACTCAATGACATAACATCAAAATCGTTAAGTTCTACCGAGTTAGTCAAAGCCACAGAAATTCTGTGTAAAATTTTGACCAAGTCCACAGGTGTTGAGTGAAGCTTACTCACTCAACGCCATAAGACAGAAAATCTGTCTAAGTGGTTAGGCGTTGAGTGTAGCTTACTCACTCAACGCCATAAGACAAAATTTGCCTAAGCATTTAGGCGTTAAGTGCATCTTACTCACTCAACGCCATGAGACAAAAAAATCTGTCTAAGTAGTTAGGCGTTGAGTGATGCTTACTCACTAAACGCCTTGAGACAAATTCTGTCTGAGTAAGTTAGGCGTTGAGTGATGCTTACTCACTCAACGCCATGGGGTTATAGCATTGACTGAATCCTATTCAGTCAGAGCCAGTGTTCTTCTTGACATAAAAATTTTGCTGAGTCCAAATACGTCGAGCTGAGCCACGAGTTCGTCGAACTGAGTTCCGAGTTCGTAGAACTGAGCTTCACTTTTCATCAAACTAAGCTTTCACTTTTCATCGAACTGTGCTTTGACTTTTCGTCAAACTGAGCTTGCACTTTTCGTCGAGCTGAGCTTTCACCTTTTGTCGAGCTGAGCTCTGAATTTGTCGAACTGAGTTCTACGTTCGTCGAACTCAGGTTGAAAATATTTCTAAGCCTTTTGGCACTGAGTGATGGTCATTCACTCAATTACTTCGCTACAGATGCTTGATTTTGTCTAAGTCCAGAGAGATGGTGACGTTAGCAAAGTCAATAAGTCAAAAAAGGTTCAAATGTTGCGGGAATGCAGCTAGAGGCACTGGGGGGCCTGTTGTCATGATTTTCTCCACTAGGAAAGAGATTTTTCGTTGGGGCCCACACAAAGCAAAGAGCAGTTGAATCAGCCATGTACTTCTCGACGATTATTGTCGAGCTCTGCTCGATGCTTTTCGTCGAGCTCTGCTCGATGATTTCTGTCGAGTTCCGGTCGACTTTTGGCCTGTTACGACCAACTACAATTTGGGGTGTTAAAAGCCATCAATGGAAAGCAGGTGGCTGAATCACAGCCACCAATTTTGCTGGGGCCCACTGCTCAATGTGACGCTAATCGACATCTATAAAAGGAGCAGGATCAAATCGAGAAAAAAATGAATTATTCACATCAGTAACAATCAACGCCAAGAAGAGACGTAATTAGGGTTCTCTGGATTGGCAATCTTGCGGCTGGACGATGTCTTCTTCCTCGTTGTCTTGTCGATCCAGAAGAAGGAGTTCAGTGAGGAGAACCTGAACGCAAAAAGAGTTAGCTGCTACAATATTCATCTGCGAAAGCAAGATCAGGATTGATTCCTGAAGAAGAAGCAGAGTTTTCTGCAAGTTGCTTCCAGAACAAGACGGGCTTCAATTGAAGATTTCTTTCTCAACTTGTTGCTGTGAAGAAGAGATAGGGCTGATATCTACTCAGTCCAGGGAGACAGACACAGAGAACTTTCGCTGGTGTCTGAGTATTTCATTTCTTTGACACTCTCTGTAAGATCCAATTTGGATCCGAGGGTAGGATTCTTTAGGGAATCTGAGTGTAGGCTTATGCTATAAAGGCCAAGGTAAGATCTGTTGTAGATCTGAGTGTAAAATCCATTCTAGGATCTGAGGGTAGGATTCTTGTTAGAATCTGAGTGGTAAGGCCTTGTGACTGAGTGTAGGCCTGTGTTATAAAGGCATAGGTAGGATCCGGTTGCGATCTGAGTGGTATGGCATAGTGCCAGAGTTGTAGGTCTTGGATACGACTGAGGGGTCCTGCGGGATCGTGCTATAAGCTCTTAAGGAGCCGAGGAATTGGTGAAGAGCCTTGTCTAACACACTGTTAGACAGGTGGAGAGGGACAGTGGACGTACCTAAGATTGAGGAACCACTATAAAAATATCTGTGTCATCTGTGATTGTTCTTGAAAGCACAAATCAATTAATCACTAAGCACAAGAAATTAGATTTAGGTTTGATTAATTAAAAAGAAGGCCAAAAACCTATTCACCCCCTCCGTCTAGGTGTTTAGTCGACCTTGTATACAAGACTTTCAAAGAGGTTTTGTGCAGCTTCAACAATTAATGCTTCTAGACTTTGACTGCCATCTTGATGAGGCGTCGAGTGACTTGTCTTATTTCAACGCTTATACACTTGACCTAAAATCTAGTTGAGTATACGTTGAGAGAACTGCCTTCACTCAACTCTTCTGTCCTTAGACAGATTTCTAGTCAACAACTTTGAGACTTTGAATGCAAAGAGTTCTGTAAATGATTTTCATTTTCTAGAGTTGAGTGAAGTGAGCTCACACAATGCTTTTGTACTTAGCCAATTTTCTGCTTGTTCAGCAACTTGTCTTGAGTCCAATTGTCATTATGACTATGACTGCCTATCAAATCAATGCAACAGTATACAACTTACATACACTGAACTTGAACATATATTAGATATATCCATGTGCATATCATTGACTTGTGGGCCTTCTTCAAATCTAGGAGATTATGATCAATAGACCCAATAATCTCCCCTTATTTGAAGAAGTTAGAACCCTAGTCAATGATATACACTTCCATATATAGAAGATAAACATTCACAGTATTTAATAGCAATAAATAATACACATGTAACATCCCCCAAACTTCTAGACCCCTAAGAGTGGTTTTGTCATGACTAGGTCATGACAAAACCCTAAGAAGCCCAAGAAGACCAAATGAACTTAGGCATGAAGGTGAAAACCACCTTGGGCTGCTGTAATGCCCCAAATTCTCTAAGGCAGATGATGCTTCTCAGGGGGTTATCGCTCGGTGGTAGATAGTTACTGTGTGGCAGTAGCTCCATTGTTTGCGTCTATCGCCCGATGATAGTATTACCGCTGGCGATAGCAGGGTCAATTTTATTGGTATGGTTCTCGGGATCCTACCACGTGGCGGTAGAAGTTAGCGCACGGCAACAGTGAATGGTGTGGTATAGCAACCGCCATCCTCTATCACGCGACCTTAGCGTATTCGAAATGACGTGGCCATGTGGTGGCCTGTGATTAGAGGGTTTTGGGCGGTTGTGCTCGAAACGAGGGGTTGAAATAAGGTACCGCGAGGTGGTAGCTAGTTACTGCGCGATGGTAGCTTGGTTTATATACCTGGTTTGGCCGTTTTCACTTCATTTTCTTCTAAATTTGGAGTTAGCCTATTTTTCCTGGAGCAGCGACGCCAGAGGGTAAATTTCGCCGTTGTTGAAGTTCCGAAGCCCCGATTCACAAGCCGAGTCCAGATCTGTGGTGGCAAAGTCATTGCGGCCACTTTCATCCGTCTAGATCTTTGGCATGGCACCAAAGAGAACGCAAAGGGTAATGATTCTCAACTTGGACATGTGAAGCCCTCTTCCTTTTGCATAGGAATCCCTCTCCCGCGAGTGTGCGGTGAGTGTGAGGTTTTCCTTCGGGTAGATACAGTATATCCACATAGTTTTTACATGTAGAGTTCGGAATCAAAGTACGAACATAGGCATGGTGTGTGAAGCCCATATAGACAGGTTGGTCTAGATTGGTGATATTTTTAATTATGCGTGTATTGGCTGGAGAAGTCTCTGTGATGTTTGTTTTCATGTTTCTACATGGTAGATTGCAGCAGGGAACCTTGGGGACTAACTCCAAGGAGCACCCGAAAAACTTGGCAGAATCACATTTCTGCTAGATACCGCGCGACAGTAGTGATACCGCAGGCGGTAGCTCCATTGGAGCATTGTTTGTGGCCTGTGTCGTGGAGACCTGGGGCCTGTGATGTGGGGCTGAGTGCTTTGGGAGCCCAGCTAGGTGGTCTGCCAACCACCCATATATCATATTAAGGTTATGTAATGATTGGAGGAATGGGAATGGGGAGGCCGACCCGCATCGTGGTAGATTTTGCCCAACGATATGAGCAACGCGAAAGGGCTGAACCTACACAGTAGCCATGTGGCGTGTCTATGGGTAGTGTTACCTATCGTAGGCATAGTTACGGGTCTTAGGCCTTGCGCATGCCATAAAAACTACCAAAATGCTCATGTTGTTGTCGTCTGGAGAACAGTGGTGGTTCCCATGTTTTTGTCCGGACACCAGAATGTGCCCTGAGAGCACGGGGTGTGTGGTCGTTCGTGCCTACACATGTGTTGAAGTGTGCTTAAATTGCACTTTCATTACTATGTTTGGTTTTGCTAATAATTTGCAGGGAAGGAGCTTCGTCGCCCCGAGTAAGGGGCAGGGTCGTTATAATTTGGTCAGCTTTAGTTGATCGTTGTGTTATTTTGCCAGCCTTTGGTGGATTGTTCTTGCAGGAACAGGTGAGTCAAGTGGCAAGTAGCGGGCTAAAGCACTTGATGCTGTGTTGGCTCTTGAAGGCCAAAGCGAAGTGTTTACTTTGTTATTTTCATGTATGGCCGGCATGCGTGCCGAAGTATGTAAAACACTTTTCTTTAAGAAAATGTTGTAATGTCATAAGGCCAAGACTGTATGTGTATTTGTTCTTTCATTCCTACTGTGTGCTATAGTGAACATTCATGTTCTGTGATCGATTCTTCTAACATATTTAAAAGCTTACGCTAGAATGTTCTATGTTAGTTTCAATTTGGTTACATAGTATTTTGGTATTAATATGTAACTCCGATGACTGTCTGTGGAATTTTGCGTGGGGTCTCGGCCGGACCTTCTGTTATATCTCATACGACGGATGAGGGTGTTATAATTTGGTATCAAACTACGGTGTCGGTCTTTTTTAGGAGAATTCATGGACGAATTCTTTTTAAGTGGTGGTGAGCACAGTCATGTGTGTCATCGTTATAACATGAAAAGAACCTGTGAATGTCGACTTAGTAATGGAAATACACATGTTTGAGGAACCTCAGTGTTCCTATGATTGCTTTTTGGCAATTGTTTGTCACCTAATTGAGTGTTTCCTGATTATAGGTGATTAGGAGTGGTGCAGTGCAGTCACAAGGTTAGCACTCTGTGAAGAGAAGTGCACTTAACGACGTTCCTACGACCCCTCCTTCTACGGAAACCATCTGAATGGTGGCGGAAGTAGTGTTTGCTATGATCAATGCCCAACATAGAAGGCATGTGAAACCACTATCCCTGTGGTGGATTCAATGTCGGTTTGTGCTCTGGAGCAAGTGGAAATTAGAGGATCATCAGATCAGCAGTTGAACATGCTTTTGGCGCAAGGGAAGCACTCTGTTGATGAGTATTTGCATGCGTTTGTCACGATAAGACGCTACTCAGGGTTTTAGTTGGAGGACGAGCAGACTATGGTAAATAGGTTTTATAACGATCTGTGTGATGATTTACGAATTCTATTGGTAGGACCGAAGTTATTGGGATTCCGAGCATTGGTGGTGTCTGCTAGATCATTGGAAGTAGATTTGGGAGAAGTACACCAAACTCTAGTGTGCAGGGTACCGAACTCTGAACAATAACAAATGCAACATCACCAATCCAGACCAACATGTTCGCGTAGGCTTCACATACAATGCCTATGTCTGTACTTCGATTCCGGACTCTATATGCAACACAATGGGGACTATTCACGTCAACCCCAGGGAACACCGCACACTCGCGGGAGCGGGTCTCCGTATGCAAAAGGAATAGAGCTTCACATGCTCAAGTAGAGAATCGTTAACCTTATAGTACGCTTTTGTGCCATGGAAAACTATCCGGATAGAAGTCTTCGCAATGGAATTTCCCACACGGGTCCGCTCTCGATTCTCTAAACGGTGCTCCGATGCTCCGCCGGTGGCCGGAATCCTCCTCCTTCTTCCTCCTCTCTCTAACTCCTTGAAAGAGAGTGCTTAAGAGAGAAATGAGGAATTGATCCTCTATTTCAGACCTTAACAGAGCAGGGACTCATCTACGCCATCAGATCTTAATTAAAGAAATCGAACGGCTCAGATCCGCTCAAAAATCCTCAAACCTGGGTCGAACACGGCCTTGCACATGGCCTTGTCCCAGACTGTGTGCCTCGATCCAGGCACGATCGTCGAACACAGAAACTCACACGGGCTAAGACACGCCCATGTCTCAATCTGACACGCCCGTGTCGGGTCCTCGACAAGCCCGTGACCGGGGGCATGTCACATATAACCGTCATGCCAACCAACACGACCCTCCTGAACAAGGGTGGGGACACGGGTATGAACACGCCCGTGTCACCCCTGACACGCCCGTGTCAAAACTGTGCACAACCCGTGTTTCCTGTCGTGTCCTTCTCTGGATACAGCTGGCCAATACACAAGGAAAGACACAGCTTTGGACATGCCCGTGTCCGAGGCCGTGTACCCCTATACAGGCACCAAAATTTCTTTTGGACGCGATCAGCTCAAAAACGATTTCCGGGGCGTTACACAGGTATAGTCCACATAGTCCGTACAGTCCGCAAACATCATCACACGGACAGCCACAACCCCTTCAGCAACAGTTCGCACACGAAAGAGGCAGTCCACTCAGTACAAGACCAAATCCTCCATCCGCCACAAGTCCACGACCAAAAAGCAGTCCTCCAGGTCAACAGCAGACGTGGCGGATACTGCGGACAAACTGGACTTGTCATAGAATGTGACCAAGTCCAGTAAATCACCAAAGGCCTAGCGCGAGCTCGGCGGACAAGGCCTAGGTTTCCCACACTCAAAGCAGATCGACAATTCCACCAAGGTGAGCATATCTCCAATTCCACCAAGGTAAGAAGATCGCCAGATATACTCGCACAGCTATCCAGACAAACGGCCAACTACCGGACTTCGACGCCAGTCCGCGCATTCCTCCGCAGCAGCTAACACCAGCTGCAACACTGGAGAGCTCGGCAAGAGCCACATCCGATCTCCAAGTCCAGCCTGCAACAGCAGACACTGCGGACTCGCCTGTCCGCAAAGCCTCCCGCGGATTCAATCTCCAACTCGCCTGGCTACACAAGAGCTTGAAAAAACACAAGGCTGCTGATCAACAGGCACAGCCAACAGCCTGCAAACTGCAGTCCGCTCAAGTCGCGTCACAAGAAGCCCACAATCCTTGGTCATAGACCAACCAGGCCGCACAGCAGACCGCTCAGGCCGCACACCAGGCCGCTCAGCCCGCACAGGCTGCTCAGAAACCAAGCCACCAAGATAGCCAACACCCAGGCCGCAACCAGCAGTCTGCCCAGGCCGCGAACTCAGACCGCTCAGGCTGCTCAGTCCGCCCGGCGTGCCCATCACCCACTTCCACTTCATAAATTTCAACACTCCCCCTTGAAGTGAGAAGTGGTGATCAAGCCCAGTAAGCTTCGTAACCGCTGAAATGGTAGCTTCGACAGCAGCTTCGTGAAGATGTTAGCAAGATTATCTTCACTCCGAACATGCCCGACCAGAAGAGATCCCTCCAACACCTTCTCCCTTATGAAGTGGTGCTCGATCTCAATATGCTTGGTCCTTGCGTGACACACTGGATTGTTTACCAGTTTGAGAGCACTCTCATTATCACCCCGGAGTAAAGTAGGCCCTTGCACTTCTTCATGAGCATCCTCTACAAGCCTCCGCAACCAGATGGCTTTCCGAGCAGCCAAGGCCGAAGCCTTATACTCAGCTTCCATAGTAGACACGGACACAGAGTCCTACTTCTTGCTACACCACGAAATACAAGCTAAACCACAAGTGAAAACATAACCCGAAGTTGATATCCGATCATCCGAGTCACCACCATAGTCAGCATCCGTGTATCCAAGCAAAGCAAAATCCGCATCTCAACGATAGAGGAGTCCCATATTAGAAGTTGTCTTGACATACTTCAAGATGTTCTTTGCCGCTACCAGATGAGACTTCCTTGGTTCTGCCATAAACCGACTTACTCGGACAACATCATAAGCAATGTCTGGCCTTGTAATTGTCAGGTAGATAAAACTCCCTACAAGTGCCCTGAACACCAAGGGATCAGAAAGAATCCTTCCTTCATCTTGTCGAAGCTTCAGCCCACGTTCCAGTGGAGTAGAGCAACTCTTCCCTTCGCCCATGCCGAATCAACTTACAATGCGATCCGCATATCCCTTCTGGCAAACGAGAATCCCGCACTCCTTCCTCTCCACTTCAAGACCGAGAAAGTGATGAAGCTCTCCCAAGTCTTTCATCTCGAAGCGTATAGCGAGCTCAACCCTGAGCCTTGCTACTTCCTCCTCCGAATTCTCTGTGATGATCATATCATCCACATATAGCAGGACCAAGACTTGAAGCTCCCCCCTCTTCTTGACGAACAAGCTAGACTCCGAGTTGGAAGCAAGATAACCGCAGAATTGCAAATACCCTGCTATCTTCCCATACCAAGCTCTAGGAGCTTGCTTCAACCCGTAGAGAGCCTTCCTGGGCTTGCAGACATAGTCCGGATGAACTTCAGAAACAAATCCAAGTGGCTGATCCATGAAGATGTCCTTGTCAATCTCTCCGTAAATAAAAGCATTTTTCACATCAAGCTGCCACATCCTCCATCCCTTGCAAGCAGCCAAGGTGATCACCACTCTAACTGAAGTCATCTTTGCAACTGGACTAAATATCTCCTCATAGTCTTCTCCATACTACTGTGAGAATCCTCGATCAACCAGACGAGCTTTGAACCTATCAATGCTCCCATCAGCCTTCTTCTTCAACTTATACGCCCACTTGCAAGTCACTGGAGTAATGCCATCAACCTTGGGGACAAGATCCCAGGTTTCATTCTCTTGAGAGCAGCAATCTCTTCCTTCATGGCATCATCCCACTCCTTAACTCCAGTGGCCTCATTGAAGTTTGCAGGCTCTCGCTCATCCAGAGGACCTGCAAAGAAGCAGGAGACAAAGCTCACTGCATTCCCATCACAATACCGAGCAGGTGGCTTCACAACCCTCTTTGATCTCCGAAGAGGTTGTTCCTTGCTCACTACCTCTGTTGCTCCTTCAGGCTCAGATCCAGCTTCGGGCAAGCTTTGAGCAACGCTCCCCCTACTTCCTGAGCCAGAAGCCTCAGCACCAAAATTTGAAGCAACAGGAGCTGCTGGTGAAACAGCAAGCTCCTCTTCCAGACCTTCAGCAGCCACCTTCTGTCTTCATCAACCTTGCTTTCTGAAAGCTCAATCGAGCCTCCTCAATATGACGTCAGTTCATCAAAGACCATGTCTCTTGACACAACAAACTTCTTCGTCTCAGGATCCATGCATTTTCATCCCTTCTTCCGCTCATCATAGCCAACAAAAAGAAGCTTTCTTGCCTTTGCGTCAAGCTTTGTCCGTGAAGCATCTGGGACATGCACATAGCAAGTTGATCTGAACACCCGAAGGTGTTCCACACTGGGCTTCTCCTTCAGCAACAACTCAAAAGAAGTCTTTATGTTGATCGTGTTGAGCGGCATCCGATTGATGACGTAAGAAGCACAAGACATCCCCTCTGCCCAGAAGGACCTAGGAATGTCTTTCGCATGAAGCCAACATTTACAAGTCTCCGTCAGACGATGAATCTTCTGCTCCGCTACTATGTTTTGTTGTGGACTGTGAGCACAAGTGATCTCTCATTGGATCCCGTGCTTCCTGTAGTAGTTAGAAAACTCGGAGGAGACAAACTCACCACCATTGTCTATTCTAAGCTTCTTGATCCGCAAGCCAAGCCGACCCTCCACCAACTCCTTGAACTCTACAAACAATCGGAAGGCTTCAGACTTCTCCTTCAAGAAATATACCCAAGTGTATCTTGAGTAGTCATCAATCAGCACAAGCATGTATCTGCTCCCGCCAAGGCTTGTAGTGACGGTTGGTCCCATCAAGTCTCCATGGATGCACTCCAATGGTCTCTTGCTCCTTGTTTGTGATTTATCAAACGGAAGGCGATGAGCCTTGCCATACTGACTTCTCGCGCAAACGTGACCGTCGCCAAATGAAGATAGCTTAGGCAAGCCTCTTACAAGGCTTCTGTTAGCCATAGCCCTTAGCTTATCCATTCCAACATGCCCCAGCCGTTCATGTCATATAGCAGCGCTATCATTTGATCTCATCCGATCAACATAAGAGTTAGTTGCAAGAACAAACAAGTTCTTCACTCTCCTCCGAACATGAGCAATGTTGGAACACCCTATTACTAATTTGGGTCAGGATCACTATGTCTCTAGGAATCTTTGCTTGACCTTCTGTATAGCTAAATAGGTCAATTAGAATTGAGTCTAAGGGTTAGATGTCTAGGTTTGGAAGCTGCCCTGAAGACCTAGTTTTTCTGTCTGGAGACTAAGTCATATCCTCGAGCTCAGCACGACGATTCGTCGAACTCCGGTCGACGATCGTCTAGCTCAACTTCGACAAGATCGTCGAACTCCATTCGACGATCGCTGAGCTCAACTTCACTATATCGTCGAACTCCGTTCGACGATCGGTGAGCTCAGGTCGACGATTTTGACTATGCTTTGGATCTTTATCTCTGAGCTCAGTTCGACGATTTTTGAGCTCAGATCGACGATATTTTGCTGCTGTATATTTCCAGATCGCTGAGCTCAGCTCGACGATAGCAGAGCTCAGTTCGACGATTTCAGATAACTTCCACGATATTTCTTAATTCAAATTCAAATCAGTTAGGAGTTATTCTGCAATTAATTCAGAGATTTGCTAGCCGTTTTCATTTATTTCTGGATCAAGTTTCAAGGGATTTTTCAAGGAATAATTCTGTGGACTTTCCTCCAGAAGAGATTATGCAATGAAGGATGCAATTAATGCAGGCCAACGACTATACTTGACAGAGAATGATACTCTATTCTGTACCAGAGAATAAAAGACAGAATGTTTTTTTGAATCTCTAAGAAGAACAAGAAGAGCACACACAATATAGATTACAGACATTCAAAAATCTTCTGTCACAAAAAATTCTGAAGAACACTCATCCAAGGAGATCAAGCTTTCTCAAATCTTCAGATCTCTGTAGTTTTCAAAGTGTTCAAGGCCAACATATTCCAGACTCCAGACACTCAACATTTCAGTCCCTCTTGCTGAAATCATCTATTGCTGGAGTTCAATCTTTGAAGGCCTATCACCCTCAGCAAAGCTTTTCTTCCTGAAGATCTCAAGGATTCAGGGGGAGCTTTGACATCAATCCACATAGTCTTCTCAGTTGTTTGAGAAAGAGAAGACTTCCATCACTCTCTCACCCCCACTCTGTAAAGGGTTTTTCAAACTCCCTTCAAAAGTTTGAACCTGGTTTTTGAGCACCTTGTCAAAAGCTCATTGGTGGCAAGACACCTGATCAAAAAATCTGCTTTGGTTTTTGAGCACCTTATCAAAAGCTCATTGGTGCCCAGGACACCTGATCAACTCATCCTGCAGTGGATTCCTACCTAGGGTGGTAGAAGAGTGGATGTACCCAAGTTTGGGGAACCACTATATTTCCTTGTGTCTTCTGGTTTTGCTTGTGTTTATGTTTGTTTCTGGCCTTGATTTTTCTGTGCTTAGCTTTTGTTTAACTTAGTACTGTGGTTAGATTTTTTTATTGCTTCCCTGCTCACACATAGTACAACAATAGTTTGTAAAAGTTACTAAAGCACCATATACTCTATTCACCCCCCTCTAGAGTATATCAGATCTAGTTGCACTTTCAATTGGTATCAAAGCGAGGTTGGTTAAACATACCATACCTGATTGGTTGTACATGCTAACACCTGAACCCAAAGATCCCAAACTAGATCTGTTCTTCTTTTGTAGTGTATTATTAGATTTTGTCTGCACAAATCATGGCCCAAAACAAAGATTATGCTAGCACCAGACCTCCAGTGTGCAATCTATCCAAGTTTGCACTTTGGAAGGCAAGGATTAGACTTTACATGAATTCTATTGACGAAGACATTTTTAATTCTGTTTTGACAGTATGTCCAAGACCCCCAGAGAATTCCAGTACAAATGCTGTTCCACCTCCATCAGGAACAGATGCTGATATCAAGAAATGGAAAGTAGCTGATGCTAAGGCTATGAATATCCTAGCCCAGACAATGTCAGATGACATATTTCAAAAGGTAGCTGAATGCAACTCAGCAAAAGAAATTTGGGACAAGCTCTCAGAAATAGTTTCAGGCTCAGCTGATGAGAGAAAGGATAGAAGATCCCATCTCATCTCTCAATATGAGAACTTCAAGAAGGGAGAGACTGAGTCAGTGGGAGATATGTACAACAGACTAAGTCTAATTGTTAGTGAACTCAGGACATTGGACAAAGAGATCTCTCTAACAGAACTTAATGACAAGATCCTAATGTGCTTCCCCAGCACTTGGGATTCAAGAATCTGGCCAATTAAGGATGCCAGAAGTCTAAATGAGATTACCACTGAAGTTCTATTGGGTAAGCTCAAATCTTATGAGCTACTCATCAAAAATAGAGAGGAAGAACTGAAGGCTGCCTCACCAGCCACAAGAAAAGAGAAGACCATAGCATTCAAGGCAACTGAGGATCTGCCTGAAGATAAAGCTACAGGCAATGATGAACTACTCAGTCTGCTGGCCAAAAGATTCTACAAGATGGCCAGAAAGGACTTCAGAAGAAGATCATACAAGGAACAAGATAAGCCAAGGTATGACAAGTCCATTAGTAATAATAAAGACATTATTTGCTTTGGTTGCAGGAAACCAGGGCACATAGTTCCTGACTGTCCAGAGAACAAGAACAAGGACAGAGGGGACAGAAAAGAAAGAAGAAAGGAGAAAGACTCCAAAAGAAATGGCAATGGCAAACCTTCTTCAAGCAAAAATAAGCATACAAGAAAAGGGTTTGTTGCTGAATCCTGGAGTGAGACAGAAGAAGAGTCAGAAGCCTCATCCAGCTCCAGTGATGATGAGGATGATGCAGAAGAAAAGGAGTTCTGCATGATGGTAATCAATGCCTCACAGCACAATTCAGAGGAAGAGGAGTCAGAGTCAGACTCAGAGACCCAACCTGAAGAAGATCAGGTAATTGGTTCCTTTGATTTTAGTTCAGAAGATTTTAAATCTGAATTTAAGGCACTGTGTTTAGACCTGCTAAAGTCTGAGAAAGAGATTATCTCTCTCAGAAATCAATTATCTGAACACAATGCTCTAAAGTCAGAAAACCTCAAACTCTCTCAGGAGTTGGAGTGCTGTAGGGAACAGATAGCTTCACTGAAAAGTGAGCTCTCTGAGGCCAAGAAGCTTGAAGAATCCCTTAATGGGAGAAGCATCAAGCTGATGGACATCACAACCACAGTGAACTCTAGATTCAACAGTACACTGGGCTTGGGTGCTTCATCCAGCCAACCTATAGTCCTAACAACTCCCATCAAAATCATTTCTGACAAGGGAAAGAGAGTTGTAAAGGTTGCCAGGAAAAATTCTGATCTGCCTCAGAAAATTAAGTCCCAGCAGAAATCGTCGAACGGAGATCGACGATCTCCGAACGCAGCTCGATGATCTCAGGCAAAATCGTCGAACGTAGATCGACGATCTCAGCCAAGATCGTCGAACGCAGGTCGACGATCTCAAATACCTGACCTCGGTCATAGTCGACCGTCGAACGGAGATCGGCGATCTGACCCAAGATCGTCGAACGCAGCTCCAAAATCGTCGAACAGAGGTCAGAGCTCTGGAAAATTTTTCAAAGGCAAATCAAAATTGAATCCTAAGGGTCCTTCATCCCAAAACTATAACCCTTATACTGAATGGATTTTACCTCCAAGGAGATATCATCCTGAAGGATATAAGAGTCAACCTGGGATGTCTTTCATTTCAGAATTTAAAGGTTATCAACCTAGGCCCAAGGTAAACTGGGTCAAAAACAAATGAATTGTTTTATGTGCAGGTGAAGACCTATCCAACATCTAACCAGCAATGGTATTTGGATAGTGGGTGCTCTAAGCACATGACAGGGAACAAGGACAACATCACATCCTTCAGAGCCAAGCTTGGACCCAAAGTTATCTTTGGTGATTCAAACTTTGGACAAACTAAAGGATATGGTGCAGTCCAGATTGGTTCAGTAACTTTCAAGAAGGTAGCTTATGTGGAAGGACTGAAGAACAACCTAATTAGCATCAGTCAGCTGTATGATGAAGGCTACCAGGTGACCTTCAACAAAGCCTTATGCAAAATCAAGTCAGAGGAGAACACAACAGTGTTGACAGGTAAAAGGAAAGGTAACATCTATCTAGTAGATTTTCTTTCAACTGATGTAGATATCTGCTTGTTTAACTCTGTCTGTAGACCCAATATCTTATGGCATAAGAGATTAGGACACCTAAACCTCAGAACTATTGCTAGGCTATCCAAGGACAACCTTGTTAGAGGACTACCTTCTGGCCCCTACAAGAAGGAAGGACTCTACAGGGCTTGTCAATTAGGCAAGCAAACTAAAAACAGCTTTAAGTTACTTAATAAGAGTGATTCACCTAGGATATTATATCTGTTACACATGGATCTCTTTGGACCCATCACAGTACAAAGCCTAGGAGGGAAATCCTACACTTTAGTAGTTATAGATGACTTCTCTAGATTCACTTGGGTGTTCTTTCTAAGGAAGAAGTCTGATAACTTTAAGTGTCTGACAGAGTTTCTCAAATGTATACAGATTGAGTTCAATACTCACATTGCCCTGATCAGAAGTGATCATGGGATAGAGTTTGATTCTCTTCTTATGCAAGAGTTCTGTCAGAGTGAAGGGATCAGGCATACTTTCTCAGCTCCTAGAACTCCTCAACAAAATGGGGTAGCTGAAAGGAAAAATAGAACCCTTATTGAATCTGCCACTACATTGTTGTCAGATACTCATTTACCTCTATCCTTTTAGGCAGAGGCAGTGAACACCTCCAACTATGTGCTGAACAGAAGTCTGATACATAAACTAAAGGGAAAGACTCCCTATGAATTACTCAAAGGGAAGAAACCTAAAGTTGACTATTTTAGAGTTTTTGGTTGTATTTGCTACATTCACAATAATGACAAGAAATATCTAGCAAAATTTCAAGCCAAAGCTGATGAAGGAGTGTTTCTGGGATACTCCATGATCAGCAAGGCCTATAGGGTCTATAATAAATCATCTTTGAAAATTGAGGAATCTGCTCACATTTCTTTTGATGAATCTAACATGTCTTTCAAGGAGAAGATTTCTTCTACCATAGAACCTTTGCAGGAACACTCTCTAGTTGAAGACTTGAACAGGTTACAGGTTACTCAAGAGGATGAAAGCAGTGAAGATGAAGGGAATGCTCAACATATTGAAGCACAACTTGAAGAGCCAGTTGTTGTACCACAAGAGGAAACAACAACACAGGTTGGTGAACAATCAACACCCCCTGTTGATTTAGTAACATCAAGAGACCATCCAATTTCCCAAATAATTGGAGAAATCTCAACTGGTGTGCAAACCAGAAATCAGGTCAACCAAAACCTGTTGCACACCTGCTTCCTATCTCAAATTGAACCTCGGTCCATTCAAGATGCAGAGCAAGATCCACACTGGATCATTGCAATGCAAGAGGAGTTGCATCAGTTTGAGAGTAACAAAGTATGGGAACTAGTGCCAAAGCCTAAGGATCATTCCATTGTTGGAACAAAATGGGTATTCAGAAACAAACTGGATGATCAAGGAGTAATTATAAGGAACAAGGCAAGGCTAGTTGCTCAGGGATACTCTCAAGAAGAAGGAATCGACTACGACCAGACTTTTGCACCAGTTGCAAGACTAGAAGCCATCAGAATATTTCTAGCTTATGCAGCTCACAAAGGCTTCAAAGTATATAAGATGGATGTCAAAAGTGCTTTCTTAAATGGAGACATCAAAGAGGAAGTTTATGTCAGACAACCTCCAGGTTTTATCTCTCCAACTTTTCCTGATTATGTTTTTAGACTGAATAAAGCATTATATGGTCTCAAGCAAGCTCCTAGAGCATGGTATGAGACCCTAGCATGCTTTCTTTTGGAAAATGGTTTTATAAGGGGTAGAGTAGACCAAACTCTTTTTATTAGAACCCATAAGTCCCATACCCTACTAGTACAAATTTATGTAGACGATATCATTTTTGGTTCTACTGACTCAAAATTGTGTAGAAGGTTTTCTAACCTGATGCATTCTAAATTTGAGATGAGTAGTATGGGTGAGCTATCCTTCTTCCTAGGATTGCAAGTCAAGCAATATGCTGAAGGCATCTTTATTTCTCAAACCAAATATGCAAATGAATTGGTTAAGAAATTTGGTATGTCTGAGGCATCTTGTATGAAAACACCCATGCCTACCAATGCTATATTGGATGCTGATGAACATGGGAAACCTGTTGATCAGACAACATATAGAGCAATGATTGGCTCTCTACTGTATCTTACAGCTAGTAGACCAGATATAATGTTTGTTACATGTATATGTGCTAGGTTCCAAGTAAGCCCTAGAGAGTCACACCTAACTTTAGTAAAGAGGATTCTCAGGTATGTTAAAAGTTGTCCAAATCTAGGTCTCTGGTATCCAAAAGATTCAGCATTTGAGTTAACTGGATTCTCTGATGCTGACTATGCTGGATGCAGAATTGACAGGAAAAGCACCAGTGGAACTTGTCAGTTCCTTGGTGACAGACTTGTCTATTGGTTTTGCAAGAAACAAACATCTGTGTCAACTTCAACTGCTGAAGCTGAATATATGGCTGCAGGCAGTTGTTGTTCACAAATCTTGTGGATCCAAAACCAACTCCTAGATTATGGCTACAACTTAGAGAAGTCTAAAATCTTTTGTGACAACACAAGTGCTATTTCCATAGCTCAAAATCCAGTCCTCCATAGTAGGACAAAACACATAGAGATTAGGCATCATTTCTTAAGGGATAATGTTGAAAAGAATAAAATTGAATTACATTATATCCCAACTGATTTACAAAGGGGAGATATTTTCACCAAGACCTTGGATGAAAAGAAACACACCTTCTTCCTAAATAAGTTAGGAATGTTAGATGGAGGAAGTCTTAAATAATATCCAAGATTTTGAAAGCTTAAAAATTGACCAAGACTAGGCAAACATTCTGATTCTTTCTTAGTGTCTAGCATTTCTCTGATCTCTGAACTACGCTCGACGATTTTCCCTAAGATCGTCGAACGGAGATCGACGATTTCCAAAAATCGTCGAACTGAGTTCAGCGCCTCTCAGATAGTGTGAACTATCTCTTCCGGTCAACGATCGTCGAACGGCGCTCGACGATCATGTTCTCTGAACGATCGTCGAACGGAGCTCGACGCTTTCCAATATCATCGAACGGAGATCGGCGATGTTGAAGTCTCTTCAGATTCCTTTAGAAGCCTCGATCGTTGAACTGAGTTCAACGATCTTTCCAATTCTGCGTCGAACCCTAATATAAAACTCTTTTTTCGCCGTCGTTCTCTTTTACGCTTTCGATTTCTCTGCAAGGATTTTCTTTCCCTCCAAACAGTTCTACGCTTGGTCGTTTTGTTTGTTGAGTTTTTGCAGGTATAAATGGCTGTGTCAGTTGCTGTTCTTGCTGCAATGAAGTTTGATGCTGGGTTTGACATTGATCTGGAATCCTTCAGCACCACTGACCAGGTTTTTCAAGACATACTGGGTTTGTTCAAGGACCAGAATCTGACAGCATTAATGACCACCAGGATCAAGTTGGCTTCTGATGAAATCAAGGAGTGGGTTTATACTGCTCATAATCAAGATAACAGCACTATAGTTGGGTCAATAGCTGGAAATCAGGTACCCTTGACCCCCACAACTTTAACAGAAGTTTTTGGATTGAGAAATGGAGAAGACTCCGCTGAATTATCTGGAGATGAGTTTTCTGAAATGCTTGCCAGAATGGGTCATCCAGAGGGAAACCCTAGCAAGCTCTTCAAGAGGAATCTGTCTGTTGAATATAGGTTCCTGGCAGATGTTGTTGGAAAAGTGCTCCTAGCAAAGCACTCAGCCCATGATACAATATCCAGACATCAGCTCTGTCTCATGGGAGCTCTTGTGGATAAGAAAAATCTGAATTGGGGAGAGGTCTTCTTTGACCTCATCAAAAAGAAAATAAACAAAAGTTTTGTTAATTTTGGAAGAATTATTGGAGTTTTCCTGCAGCACAGGTGCCCTGCCTTGCTGGTCTCCTCTGGAGTTCATGTCAATGCCTCCAAGAGACTGACCTGTGCCCTCTTTAGGAAGTGGGATAGGCAAATAAGCAAGCCTAGCAGGCCCTCCTCCAGTGCCCCTTCAGGCACAAGGACTCAAAGAGTCACTCCTCCACAGGTCTCTGCCCCTGCAGATGACCTGGCTGCTGCTGTTGCTGCCTCTCCTCCTCCTCCAATTCCATCCCTTCCCTTACCATCCACCATTCCAACTCCCTCCACCATCACCATATCTAGCCCATCTCCAACATCAACTCCATCTCCAGAACCCATTCTACCTCCACCAGCAGACCAATTCCAACCACTGTTCTCCTACCCTCCACCAGATATCACCTCATCACCATCCATTCCATCCTTCACCCTACTGGATGATTCCTTTATGGATGATTCCCCATCATCTCCTCCTGATTTACCTTCCTCCTCCACTTCATTCCAAGACCTCCTCCACCACATCATAGACCAGCCAACATTCACTCCATCCATATCAATTCCCCTGTCCTCCATATCCACCCTCCCAACACCTGAGCCATCCCTTCCACAATTCTCCAGCCCTCCACTTCCAGAACCCTCAGCTGCTTCCATACCTTCTACCTCTGCTCCGGCTCTTGAGCAAGTAGACCTCTCAGCCCTTGCTGACAGGCTGTATGAGCTGCTTGCCCCCAGCCTCTCTCTATTGTTAGAGACCTCCTTGGCTCCTCTGCACCTGTCAGTGGCAGCCCTTTCTGCCAGGCTCTCTTCCCTCTTCCCTTAGGCAGCACCTACAGCATTGTGCCTTGATCCAGTCATATCTGCATCTAGGCAGGGGGAGATGCCATATGAAGAGAATCTTCATGCTGCTGTTGCTGTTGCTTCTTCTGCTGCTCCTCCTCTGTCTGCTGCTGCTGTGCCTCCTACTGCAGTTCTTGCAATAAACCTCAGGTCTTTGCTATCTGTTTTTGATTCTGCCTACTTTAGCTGTCTGCCAGAGGTCCATGCTGTCCAGCCTCCAGAAGACTTATCCAAGGCACTTGTGCCTCTTTCTTGCTGTGACCCTAGCATGATCTCCTCTTTTGTAAATTCAGTCATTGCTGCTGCTGCTTCTCCTGAAGAAAGGATTGTTGATACTGCTGCTCCTGAGAATGTTGTTACTGCTGATGCTGAAGTTTCTGCTGTTTTTGATGCACCAATCTCTAAGGACTTTCTTATGACAAAGGCCACTGAATTTGAGCCTTCTGCAGACTTTGATGATGCCTCTGTAGCAGTTAGTGAATCTGTTGCTGTTAGTGAAGTTTCTGCTGTTGTCAGTAAAGTTTCTGCTGATGTTAGTGAGACAGTTTCTGCTGCTGTCACCTCTCTAGAGCCAACTGCTGCTGTTGTTGCACCTTCGCCATCTGCTGCTGTCCCTGCTGTTACCATCTCAACACCTACTGCTGCTGCTGCTTCAGCTTCTGCCTCATCTGCCTCTGTTCAGCTAAAGAAAGATTTGATGAAGAATATAGATGCTCTCTATGATGACCAGAGTTCTGAATCTGATGAATTTAAAACAGACTCTGATGACTCATCTGCTACCATTGCTAGGAAAAGGAAGGCAAGGAGCAAAGCAATGAAAAGGGTTCCTCCTGCTAAAGTTAAAGATAACAATGATATCCCATATTATATCCTTCATAACTGCCAAATTACTGAACACTGGATGCAGTATTCTAAAAATCAGTTGAAAGCAATGAAGAAAAAGAGAAAATATGAGAAGGGTTCATCCCCATTCCAGCACTCTCATCCTCCTCCACCACCTCCTCCTGATGCAGGTGCAGGTGGAAGCTCTGCAAGTTAACCCCCAGGAAGAAGTCAGGCTCCCTATCAACCTCATGCCAGATCTTACCAAAGGGAAAGCCAATCCAGGGGTTCACATTATAGGAGAGGAGGATATAGAGGTACTCAAAGAGATATTCAGGTTTATTCCAAAGGGTACTCTAGGCAGCACCCATATTCTAGGGGAGGACATAGTTCTTCTGATACAACTTCTGGTCCTTTCCCCTACAAGCTAAAAGAGACTATGTCTGCCAGGCCTCCTCAAGACAATCCTTCCAATAGGTATGAGCCACCTGTACCTTTTGAGGACCCTGAAAATAACCCAGCTGCTTGGACTACCAGGTTAAAGGAATTAGCTGCACTGGACCAGATTAAAAAGGCCAAAGATCAAGAATTAGATTCTTCTAACATTTCTACAATGTCTGAGCAAAGACAGAAAGAATTAGAGAGATATGCTTCCAGTAAATTCTTTGATGCTGACAGATACATGGAATTACATCCTGAAGCAGTGGTCCCCAGGCCTAAAAAGCAAACTTATTTGGGTGCAGCAGATGACACCAGATCCAACAAAGAAGCCCTAAATCCTAACAGAGAAATTAAAATTGTTAAAGGCAAAGAGAAGAAATGATGTTGTAAGGTGACAATCTCTGCAATTTCTGATTATCTGGATGCTATATATATCTCTGTGATTATTCTGCTGTCTAGCTGTTGTTTTTATGTTTTTCTGATTGTATGTTGTTACTTAAGTTTTTTCCAAAGCCTGTAAATAGTAATCCTAACCCAAATAGGGGGAGATTGTTGGAACACCCTATTACTAATTTGGGTCAGGATCACTATGTCTCTAGGAATCTTTGCTTGACCTTCTGTATAGCTAAATAGGTCAATTAGAATTGAGTCTAAGGGTTAGATGTCTAGGTTTTGAAGCTGCCCTGAAGACCAAGTTTTTCTGTCTGGAGACTAAGTCATATCGTCGAGCTCAGCACGATGATTCGTCGAACTCCGGTCGACGATCGTCTAGCTCAACTTCGACAAGATCGTCGAACTCCATTCGACGATCGCTGAGCTCAACTTCACTATATCGTCGAACTCCGTTCGACGATCGGTGAGCTCAGGTCGACGATTTTGACTATGCTTTGGATCTTTATCTCTGAGCTCAGTTCGACGATTTTTGAGCTCAGATCGACGATATTTTGCTGCTGTATATTTCCAGATCGCTGAGCTCAGCTCGACGATAGCAGAGCTCAGTTCGACGATTTCAGATAACTTCCAGGATATTTCTTAATTCAAATTCAAATCAGTTAGGAGTTATTCTGCAATTAATTCAGAGATTTGCTAGCCGTTTTCATTTATTTCTGGACCAAGTTTCAAGGGATTTTTCAAGGAATAATTCTGTGGACTTTCCTCCAGAAGAGATTATGCAATGAAGGATGCAATTAATGCAGGCCAACGGCTATACTTGACAGAGAATGATACTTTATTCTGTACCAGAGAATAAAAGACAGAATGTTTTTTTGAATCTCTAAGAAGAACAAGAAGAGCACACACAATACAGATTACAGACATTCAAAAATCTTCTGTCACAAAGAATTCTGAAGAACACTCATCCAAGGAGATCAAGCTTTCTCAAATCTTCAGATCTCTGTAGTTTTCAAAGTGTTCAAGGCCAACATATTCCAGACTCCAGACACTCAACATTTCAGTCCCTCTTGCTGAAATCATCTATTGCTGGAGTTCAATCTTTGAAGGCCTATCACCCTCAGCAAAGCTTTTCTTCCTGAAGATCTCAAGGATTCAGGGGGAGCTTTGACATCAATCCACATAGTCTTCTCAGTTATTTGAGAAAGAGAAGACTTCCATCACTCTCTCACCCCCACTCTGTAAAGGGTTTTTCAAACTCCCTTAAAAAGTTTGAACCTGGTTTTTGAGCACCTTGTCAAAAGCTCATTGGTGGCAAGACACCTGATCAAAAAATCTGCTTTGGTTTTTGAGCACCTTATCAAAAGCTCATTGGTGCCCAGGACACCTTATCAACTCATCCTGCAGTGGATTCCTACCTAGGGTGGTAGAAGAGTGGTTGTACCCAAGTTTGGGGAACCACTATATTTCCTTGTGTCTTTTGGTTTTGCTTGTGTTTATGTTTGTTTCTGGCCTTGATTTTTCTGTGCTTAGCTTTTGTTTAACTTAGTACTGTGGTTAGATTTTTTATTGCTTCCCTGCTCACACATAGTACAACAATAGTTTGTAAAAGTTACTAAAGCACCATATACTCTATTCACCCCCCTCTAGAGTATATCAGATCCAGTTGCACTTTCAAGCAACATCAGCCTTAACCGCTGATACGTTGCGAAGGAACTTCACTTCTGTTGGCCCAAACAGAACGTGATAACCCGCGTCTATCACATTGGTCACCGAGAAGAGGTTCTTCTTCATGCCTGGTACGTGATACACACTCCTCAACATGAGTGGCCCCTTATCACTACCCAAATACACAACCCCCTCTTTTTCTACTGCATAAACAGTATTGTCAGCAGTTATAATAGCTTCATTACCTGAGTAGGCTTGCAAAGAAGAGAACTTCGACCTGTCTCCGGTGAGGTGATGACCACAGCCGGAGTCCACGATCCAATTGTCGTTGAAGTAGAAGGCGGACAAGGCACGGACACAAGTGCCCGTCATGAAGGCTCCGCCCCATCCAGCTTCCTCACTCTTAGAGCAAGCTTCCTCCTTGCCTGTAGCATGCCCAGGCTGCAGTTTAACCTTGCAGTCACGCTTGAAGTGTCCCCGCTGATGACACCTGTAGCACTTCAAGTTCTTCTTCCAATCCTTCTTAGGAGCAGTGCTCCTCTCTGACTGATGAGAAGTTGAAGGCTCATTTTCAGCAGCGGTCTTCTTCTTCTTCCCTTACCATCCCTTATTCTTCTTGACTAAGAAGAGAGCTTCACTGCCTTCCTCAGTGATAGTAACTCCAGCCATCTGTCTTGCCAAACTTTCCTGCGAAGCAAGCAGGTTCTCAAGCTCTAGCAGAGATGGCTGAGTAGCCCAACCTTGAATAGATGTCACAAAGGCAACATACTCCTTCCGCAAGCCGCAGATTATGTGTCTTTTCTTCTTAGCCTCAGAAATATGGTCATCAGGATCAAGGGCTGACAGCTCAGCACACAAGCTCTTCATCTTCAGAAAGAACTTTGAGATGGTCAGGTCTCCTTGAGTTGTCCTAGCCAACTCATTCTCCAGAAACTGAAGTCTAGCCACATTCTTCCTATTGAACAACTCATCAATAGTTGTCCAAATATCAGCAGCAGACTCACATCCAATGATGTGATCAAACAGTTCTGGTTACACGGCCCTCTTGAGAACAAACTCTGCCATGACATTTATTTTTCTCCAGAGCCTCACCTGCTTAGCAGTACCAAACGCAGCAGTAACTTCCTGTCTGTCGTCACCACCGATGACCTCCCATAGCTCCTCACCCAGAAGGTAACTCTTCATGCACGACTTCCACTTCTTAAAGTTAGTCGGCATTAAGAGTTCAATACCAAGACCTCTTGCATAGCTCACTTCCATTGCAATAACCTTTGGTTAAGCTTCCAGAAGCACAGAGCAACAATACAGGTTGATCACCGCTCAAGCACAGAGCAACAACACAGGTTGAACACCGCTCAAGCAACTGAACCTGGCTCTGATACCATGTTGAATTTTCTCAAGGTAGTCAGCAAGATAGCCTAAAGCCAAATTAATATTCTCAAAACTATCTAGTTAACACCTTGATCATGCGGAAGCCCAAGAGCAAGCTTAAAACCAAACACAAATGGAAGAACAAGCAGGTCTTATATTCATTCACACTTCTTTACAAGGAAAGGTCTACATAGCGATACATGATTTCGCTAGTACACGAGCTACAAACAGAAAGCACAAAACAAGCCGGGCGGACAGCACTGGAGACCGCCGAGACCGCCCAGCCCGCCAAGTTCACCGAAGCCACCCGTGCTGAAGCTGCTACACGCCGAATAGCACACGGAGTCCGCCGAGACCGCGAGGTTGCGCGGACACACCGTTATTCACTAATGCTGAGGAACTGAAGAACAGACCGCCTACCCGCCTGAGACCGGCAGACAGGTTATTGGAACTTGGAAATGTTGATGCAGAGAACTGACAAGCCGCAGAAGCGACCTGTTGAGACCGCAGAGACCGCACCCTTCACAACACTTGACCGAAGTCACAGCCAATTTCCTGGCTCCTGGAAGCTAGTCAAGCGACCTGCACACAGCAAACCGTTAGCTCTACTCAACCCGCAAGGACAGAAAAACTCAGACCACAACAATCGCCCAAGCCCCACTTACTGTTCACTCAGTTACTGTAGACGTGTCGGGAGAGTCTATTTATAGGCGAGGAGAGGAGTGTGGTCACCACCCTACTGAATAGAGTCACCACCTTAGCTTGCGCACTAGCAAAACACCCGTCTGCTAAGTCTGCAAGGACTTAGCCGGATTCCAAGAAAACTGCCAGGAGCAAGACACAGATGTTCTCAACTAGGAGTACTTGCACCAGTCCGCCCACACAATACGGACAGGTATAGTCCGCACGGTCCGCAAACATCATCACACGGATAGCCACAACCCCTTCAGCAATAGTCCGCACACAAAAGAGGCAGTCCTCTCAGTATAATACCAAAGCCTCCATCCTCCACAAGTCCATGTCCAAAAGGCAGTCCGCCCGGTCAACAACGGACTTGGCGGATACTGCGGACACACTGGACTTGTCACAAAATGTGACCAAGTCTAGTAAATCACCAAAGGCCTAGCGCGAGCTCGGCGGACAATGCCCAGGTTGCCCACACTCAAAGCAGATCGCCAATTCCACCAAGGTGAGCAGATCACAAATTCCACCAAGGTAAGCAGATCACCAGATATACTCGCACAGCTGTCCAGACAACCGGCCAACTGCCGGACTTCGATGCCAGTCTGTGCAGTCCTCCACAGCAGCTAACACCCGCTGCAACACCGAAGAACTCAGTAAGAGCCAGAGCCGATCTCCAAGGCCAGCCCGCAACAGCGGACACCGCGGACTCGCCAGTCCGCAAAGCCTCTCGCGGATTCAATCTCCAACCCGCCGGGCTACACAAGAGCTTGCAAAAACACAAGGCCGGTGATCAACAGGCACATCCAACAGCCCGCAAAACACAGTCCGCTGATGTCGCTTCATAAGAAGCCCACCATCCTTGGTCATAGACCAACCTGGCCGCACAGCAGATCGCTCAGGCCGCACAGCAGATCGCTCAGGCCACACACCAGGCCGCTCAGCCCGCACAGGCTGCTCAACAACCAAGCCACCAAGATAGCCAACACCCAGGCCGCAACCAGCAGTCCGCCCAGGCCGCAGACTCAGACCGCTCAGACCGGTCAGTCTGCCCGGCCTGCCCATCACACACTTCCACTTCACAAATTTCAACAGGGCACTTTGAAATTAGCTGGAGTAGGTTCATGACGAACATTCTCTGTAAATGGCGATGGCTCTTCCTGCTCTCCTACAGCATATAGATAAAAGGAAGCATAAGTTACAGCTGCAAAAGAAGGAGGATAGAAAGGAAAAGCTGCTGCAGGAGGAGCAAAGGCAGGAGCTGATGGGTAAGGATGACTTCCTTGAAAGTTGAGAAATCTTCCAGTACTTCCACGGGCTGCTTCCCGGAAGAAGTTTTGACGAGCTACAAACTCTTCAACTTGAGGTCGCAAAGGGGCTGCAGGCCCTTGCAGAAAGGTTGTTGTATAAGGAGGATAGAACGGTGGGTAAGCTGGAGGATAAGCCAGTTGATGCTCCAATGTTGGTGTTGGATTGACCGGAGAAGCTGGAGCAATTGGAGCTGCTGCAGATTGTGTGTCTAATCGCTGCGTGATCACAGCAAGCATTTGGTTGATTACTTGAAATTGCTGAGCATTTTCACGGCGTGATTGATCGAAGGCCTCCCAGAGAGGATCATCTATAGGACTTGATTGAGCAAGGTTCTCGGCTGAATGATGATCTGACATAGCTAACTGTCAGTTTTCACCGTCTGTTCGGATCTGAAGGTTGCGTGTTAACTGTTGATGCGCGAAAACGACACCGCCTAGTTAACGGGTTGTTCGATCTCACAATCTAGGTGAAGAAGAGGATTGCGGGGTTGAGGAGAGGGAGGAAACTTCTGAGTGCTCGAGAGTGGAGCAAGCGCTTGTTCAAGGGTTGCGGGGATAGAGGAGAGAATGGAGTTGATCCGAGTGCGGAGATGGTTGGGAAGGTTGATCAAGAGCTGTCGAGCAGACAGTTTCTTTAACAGTTGTGCTTGCAGGTTGATGTCGAGGGAATTGAGTTGAGAAGAAGAGAGGGGGCCGCTAGCAGTGGCAACAGCAGACTTCGCCCGCCGCGGCCTAAATGCCACTCTTACGACGGGCTTTCCTTTGATTAATATTGAGTTATTACAGCTTGTATTACACATTTCAAGAAAGCAAATAAATGGTACACAGGGGAAGCTGGCGGCTAAGGAAAGGTACCAGAGAGGAGGCCGCGGGGGCTGGGAACTAAGGCCGGCAGGCCGCACGGTTACAAGAAGAGGGGGCGCGGACTGAGAGAAGGAGTCCGCAGGAGGTGAAGAATTGAGCTTGTCGTCGGGTGTCCTCGAGCGCGAGAGTGATGAGACTGTCCACGAATGAGAGGTATGGGGGTCTATTTATAGGCCCGAGGAGGTAACTGTTTTGGTGATGTTACCCTCGGTGAGGCGGTAACTTATGAGAGTAAAGACTTGAGTCCGCCGAGTCTGCGGAGTCCCCATGAGGCCGCGCAGACGAACTTGCTTCTGGAACTGGTTCTAATGCCTGGCGGACTGGGAAGAGTCCGCGCCTGCTGTACTGAGCGATCCCGTGCCAAACGTGCCTGTTGAGGAAGTTGTCCGCCTACTACTGGGGAGAAGCAGGTGCTAGAGTCTGAGTGGCAGAATGCGCAATGAGTCCGCCCCTGCTGAGCTGAGCGAGCCCGCGCCAAGGGTGCGAGCTGAGGGATATCCGCCCGCATTCGGGAAGCGGGTGCTGGAGGCTGCGTGGCGGACTACTAGTAGAATCTGCTGAGTCTGCGGTAGGTAAATTGAGTCCGCCTATGCTGTTGAACAAAGCGGCTGGCTGCTGAAGCTGGAGCTGGGATTTTTCAATGTAGGCAGACTGGAAGGTTTTACTGCACCTTGAGTCCACCTAGCTCGCGGAGAATGGGATGTGCACTGATCTTTGCAGGTAGCCGGAGAGCTGGAGTGTATGCGCTCCTTAGGCGGACTGATAGAGTATGTAAACAGCTGAATTGGCCGGCTGGGCGACTTGGCGGACTGATGAGGTAGGTCGCCCCATCTGTCGAAGTCCGTCGTCTGTTGAAGTGAAAGGCTTGTCGCGCCTGCTGGGTGATAAGGGATGGGCGACCTACCAGACTGACAAGGCATGTCGCGCGTGTTGGAGAGGTGGAAACAAGGGTAGCTGGCTGGCGGCCTGGGGTCAGGTCGCCAATCTGGCTATGCGGTGAGCTGGAGGGTTGTCAACGTTGGTGAAGGTGTGCGGCCTATAGGCAGGCCGCTTGATGTTGTGGCGTTCTGGACGGATAGACATCCGAGTCCGTCAACATTGGACGTCACCTGTCAGGATGGAGCTTGGGGCAGTTAGCGGAATAAGGCACGCGGTCTGCAAGGGCGGACTGAAGAAGCAGTCTGCGGCCCCTACCGACCAAAGGAACAATGCGCGGCTTGGGCGGTCAGACCGCTGAGACAGCTCCAGCCACGCGGCCTGAGTGGACAGAAATACCTGTCCGCCAATCCTAAGATGTCGCGACATCCAGGAGGAACCCGGAGCAGGCCGCGACTAGCGAGCTGGCTACATTGGGAAGGATCGCCGATTTCGTGGTTAACAATCCCTCTAAGGCTATAGTATGTTATACAGCTCATATTAGTCCTTCAATTTTAGAATAACTAAGGACCAGCCTGACAGAAGTTTCTTCTAGCATTGCTCCAGTTTCTCAAATTACAGTAGCAGATGATAATGCAATGGATATTATAGTACAGATTTCTTCCCCTCCTACATTTGTGTGGGATGAAACACCAATGCCCAATCATGATGATCTTCTTAATGAAGATATGGAGCAGGAAGAAGAGATTATAATTGTACATCCAAAGGCTCAGTTTGCTGATCATACTGATTTAATTAAGCAGTTAGATGAATTGTATGATCTGCCTGCAGAAGGTTCTGATGATGATGAAGAATCAGATGATTCAGAGGATTCTGAATCTAAGAAAAGGAAGATAAAGAAGATGGCTCCAGCAAAGATAGCTCCTAAACCTTCAGCCACAGCTGATATTCCTTACCATGTTCTTCATGGAATACCACTCACTCCAGACCTTCCCCACTGGATCAGGTTCTCAAAAAATGAAATGAAGAACAGGAAGAAGATGAAGAGGTATTATTCACCTCCAAGATCTAAGAGAGGACTTCCTCCTCCTCCTCCTCCAGCAACAGGAGTAGTGGGTAATATTTCTTCTCAAAAGCCTTATTCTCATTATCCAAAAGCTTCTCATGACAACAAAGACAGACCTTCAAGGTCGGAATCTCAGAACAACAGCCAGCTGCATCCAGGTCAAAGAAGACAGCAGCAGCAGCAGCAGTCAAGCCCAGAGAGGCAACCATCTCCAGCTTATGATCCAGATTTGGACCCAAACTTTAGAATGGAAAGGTTCAATGAACTTATTTCTATATCTCAAATAAAAAAACTAAAGCTGAAGGGAATGACACTTCTCAGTTCTCAACTATGTCTTCTTACAGACAAAAAGAGCTTGACAGTTATGCTAAAAAAACTTATTCAATGTGGACAAATACATGAGCTTACATCCAGAGGCAGTATTGCCTAGGACTATCTCTTTGAAAATTGTTGGCTCTCAAGATCTGAAGATGAGTAAACAGGAAGCTGCAAATCCAAACAGGATGATGATCTTTACTAAATCATCTTCTGACTCTACGTCTGATACTCGTAAGAAAGACAATTGATTTTTGATCTTATGTTCTTATAACTGTGCTTATTTTTATAACTTTCAAAACATTTCATTTTTATACCTACAGAAAGTTTTTCTGCTAGATAATTTATGCATTGTGTTTTCCCTTTGTAAATAGTATCATCACCCAAATAGGGGGAGATTGTTGGAACCCTATTACAGATTTAGGCTAGGATTACTATTAGGATATTTAGTTTGACCCACCTTGTATAGTCTTGGGTCATAGGTTATTTCCAAGGTTATTTCCTCGAGAAAAACTCCAGAGAAAAGCATTTCAACGAATGCAGAAATCAGTTCGACGAAAGCTGAGCGCAGTTCCATGATTGCCGAGCTCAGCTCGACAAACTCAGAGATCTTCCTCTGGGTTTAGCTCGACGAAAGCTGAGCTCCGGTCGACGAACTCCGATCTCTACTCAGAAACTCAGCTCGACGAAAGTCAAACTCAACTCAACGAACTCTGAGCTCAGGTCGACAAATAAGAAGATTCAGTTTGACTAACTCCGGTCTCTGGTAGATGAAATGCTTGCTGAGTTGAACTAAATCTTTGCAGTATTTTAGGCAGTTTTATTTATAGAAGGCAGAACTGTTTCAGGCTTAATTTCAGGCTGTTATATATTCTTAAGGCAGAATAATTTAAAGGCTTAATTTCAGACAACTATAACTCTGATATTTAATGCAAAATATTCTAACGAATATAGCCGTTTAGAGATAGCATTAAATATGGATATATCATAGAGTTTAAAGCTAATAAATTTCCAAGACAGTTATCATTCTCGGGAATTCCTTAGACGTTTTAGAATCGATTAATTCAAATGTTTGAATTCCTCTCGGCATTCTATATATATGTACAGAAAATTGTTGCCTCAAGGTTACAGACCTAGATATGCTGACTTAGAGACTTGCAGATCAACATATACTCTTACAGAATTAGATCTTCAGTCTCTGCTTGCGCAAAGTCTTCATTTTTCAGAAACAACATTCTTGAAGGCCTATACCCTGAAGAAAAGCTTATCCCTCAATCACAAATTCTACTCTACACAGGAGGGAGATTTTTGCTTCAACAACAATCCACTAGTTTTCTTAGAGAATCTTGAAAGAGAAGACATCATCATCTTTTAATTTATTTTCATAAACTGTGTACAGGGTTATAACTCCCTTCAAAAGTTAATCCCTTGGTTCTTAAGTCACCTGATCAAAAGACTTAGATTGGTTTTTGGGCACCGGATCAAATGCTCAAAGCGTTGCTAGATCTCCCTTAGAAAAATAGATCTTGTGGTGGCAGGGCACTTGAGCAAAAACCTGCGGTGGCTGGGCACCTGATCAAAAACCTGTAGTGGATTCCTACCAGGGTGGTAGAAGAGTGTATGTACCGAGATTTATTGGGGAACCACTATAAATTTCCTTGTGTTGTATGTGATTGTTATTCTCTTTATTTGTGTGCTGTGATTGCTATATATATATATATATATATATATATATATATATATATATATATATATATATATATATATATATATATATATATATATATATATATATATATAT
Source organism: Platanthera guangdongensis (assembly GCA_039583875.1). Taxonomy (NCBI): domain Eukaryota; kingdom Viridiplantae; phylum Streptophyta; class Magnoliopsida; order Asparagales; family Orchidaceae; genus Platanthera; species Platanthera guangdongensis. Next base: position 90,244,217 of record CM077153.1, on the reverse strand, counting down.
GTATGTATATATATATATATGTATGTATATATATATATATGTATGTATATATATATATATATCACTAGTTTTTAAATCCGCTATAAAACTAAATCAAGATTTTAAAATACCCTATTCCCCCCCCCCCCCCCCCCCCCCGAGTGTAAAGTAGATCTATCCCTTTCTTAAAATTAGTATCAGAGGCTACTTTCAGTGTGGAGAATGATAGGAAGAACTGTGTGAGAGATTGTCGAGATAAGGTACTTTCGAGCCGTAGTGTTGTATGAATAGAAGCAGAAATGTTAAGTGTGGTGCACACTGTTTTGGATGAAGAGAAGAAAAAATGTTAACTATCAAGCTCAGTGTGGAGAATGATGGGAAGAATTGCATGTGAGATCGTCAAGGTGAGTTTACAGATCTTTATGGAGGACTTGGGAATACGAAATTGAATTTGAAATTGAAATAGAATTTGAGTTTATAGAGCCTTGTGGATGACTAAGTTGCTAGATTCTACGTCTACATATATTCTCCCGGGTAAACTCATTACTTGTGTTTCATCTATCTTAAACACTCGGATCATCGACTCATGTGCCTCTAATCATATGACAAGTAATTTGTTTGTTTTTTCTTGCCTTCCTAGTGTCACCAATTCATCTTTTCACCTAATTATCTTCTTGATGGTTCGACATCTCAACCAAGAGTATTTGCGCTACTACCTCATATCCTGTCTTAGATCTTCCCGACACTCTTTAAATATTCTCTGATTCTCTTATCTATTAGCAAACTTATCAAGATTTTGAATTATTCTCTGACTTTCATTCCCACTTCTTGTGTCATTCAAGATCTGAAGGCAAGTAGGATTATTGGGATTCTATGTTCCGTTTTTGCCTGCTCCCTCCCTCCCTCTTCCCTTTACACTTTGCAGCTCTGAAATGCTGAAAAAGATCTTTTGAGTCCTGAATGTGAGCTCATTGCTTTGAACATTACCTTTTTCCAGGCTGATATGTTGGAAATTTGTAGAGATTTGACTCATTCTCTATTTTTTTCTCTTTTCTTGTTCTTTGCCTATACTTTTACTTGGAATGTTGGTCATCGTCGTGAGAGTGGATTGTTGAGCGCAACATGGAGAATGACGGGAGGAGGTGCAGCATGGAGCTTTATGTTAATAGGTAAATGTTAGGGCAAATACTGGAAAAAGGAGGGGAATGCTACTTATAGGAGGTAAACAACATGGAATACATGTGGTGGCCGGAGAAGCTCATTAATGGTATCGGGGGGAAGGAACTCACTGAGCAAGTGCAGCACAATGGAAAGCCAAAGAGGGAAAAGGAATAGGTTGAAGTATACAACAAGATCTTCGTGCGAACGGACCGTGCTTCGTAGTGTGGAGAATGATGGGAAGAGTTGTGCATGAGATTGTCGAGGTGAGGTAATTTCGAGACCTAGATTTGGATAAAGAGAAGCGGAAATGTTAAGTGTACCACCCACACTTCTTAATGAAGATAATCCAAAATGTTAAGTGTCAAGCGCAATGTGGAGAATGACGGGAAGAACTGCACGGGAGATTGTCAAGGTGAGTTTACAGACCTTTGTGGAGGGCTTAGGAATTTGATATTGAATTTGAATTTGGTACTTTCGATCCCTAGTTCTGGATGAAGACAAGCAAAAATGTTAAGTGTACCACCCATAGTTCTGGATGAAGGGAAGCAAAAATGTTAAGTGTCGAGCGCGGTGTGGAGAATGACTGGAAGAACTGCCATGAGATCATCGAGGTGAGGTACTTTGAATCCTAGTTCTAGATTAAGTATAGCGGAAATGTTAAGTGTACCTTCCACAATTTTGGATGAAGAAAAGCCAAACAATTAATTTTACTGCCCACATTTCTTGATGAAGAGATATGAAATGTTAAGTGTCGAGCACAGTGTGGAGAATGATGGGAAGAACTACGCGTGAGATTGTCGAGGTGAGGAACTTTCGATCCCTAGTTATATATGAAGAGATCGAAAGTGTTAATTGTATCGCCCAAAGTTCTGGGTGAAGAGAAGCAGAAATGTTAAGTGTATTTCCCACAGTTCTGAATGAAGAGAAGAGAAAATCTTAAGTGTACCGACCACAATTCTGGATGAAGAGAAGCATAAATGCTAAGTGTCGAGCGCAGTGTGGAGAATGGCAGGAAGAACTGTGTGTGAGATCGTCGAGAGACGTACTTCTGAGCCCTAGTTCTAGATGAAAAGAACCGAAAATGTTAAGTGTATCATGCACTGTTCTGGATGAAGAGAAGTGAAACTGTGAAGTTTCGACTGCAGTGTGGAGAATGACGGGAAGAACTGCGCGTGAGATCAATGAGGTGAGTTATTTTTGAGCCCATGTTCTAGATGAAGAGAAGTGGAAAAGTTAAAGTGTACTGCCCACTATTCTTGATGAAGAGAAACAAAATATTAAGTGTCGAGCGCAGTGTGGAGAATGATGGGAACAACTATGGGTAAGATCGTCAAGGTGAGTTTATAGAGCCTTGTGGAGGACTTAGGAATAAGAATTAGAATTATAATTTTAGTTTACAGATACTTTGTGGACGGCTCAGTTTCCTGATTCTACGTCTTCATATGTTCACCCGAGTAACCTCATTACTTGTGTTTCAGCAATCTTACACACTTGGATCATCGACTTGTGTGCCTCTAATCATATGACAGGTAATTTGTGTTTTCTCTTTCGTCCAGTGTAAGTTATTCATCTTTTCCACCTAATTGTTTTGCTAATGGTTCCACATCTCTGCCAATAGTATTGGTGGTACTACCTAATATCCTGATTTAGATATTTCCGGCACTCTTTATGTATTCTTTGATTCTCTTATATATTAGCAAGCTTACCAAGAGTTCAAATTGTTCTATAACTTTTATTCCCACTTCCCATGTCATTCAAGATCCGAAGGTAAGAAGGATGATTGGGTTTCTATGTTGTCATTGTTCGCTCCCTCCCTCCTTCTGCCATCTTTACTTTATGACACTGGAATGAGCAAAGATCTTTTGAGTCCTGAATGTGAGCTCATGGTTTGGAACAATAACTTTACCAGGATTATGTCAGGAATTTTTCAAGATTTAACTCATTATTTGATATTTTTTTCTTGTTCTTTGCCCATATATTTACATGGAATGTCGGTCATTGTCGTGAAAGTGGATCATCGAGCACAACGTGGAAAATGACGGTAGGAGGTGCAACAAGGAGCATTACGTTAATAGGTCAATGTTTGGGAAAATACTGGAAAAAGGAGGGGAATGTTGCTAACAGGAGGGTAAGAATAAGGAAAACATGTGGTGGCTGAAGAAGATCGTTAATGGTGATTGAGGGGAAGGACCTCACGGAGAAAGTACAACCCAATGGAGAACTGAATGTTAAATTTTCTCAAGATGGTCAGCAAGATAGCCCAAAACCAAATTAATATCTTCGGCACTACCCAGTTCACACTTTGATCTAGCGGAAAACCAGGGAGCAAGCTCAACACACCAAGCACATGGAAGAACAAGCAAATCTTATATTCATTAAACTTCTTTATAAGACGAGGTATACGTAGCGAGACATGATTTCGCTAGTACAATCAGGTACAACAGAAAGCACAAATACCAAGTCGGGCGGACAGCACTGGAAACCGCCAAGACCGCCGACTATATCCGCTCAGGCCGCCCGGGCTGAAGCTGCAACACGCCGAATAGACAAGGAGTCCGCCGAAGCTGTGAGGCCACGCGGACACACCGTTATTCACCTACTGCCGAAGAACTGAATAATAGCCGCCTACCCGCCTGAGACTAGCAGACAGGTTATTGGAACTTGCAAAGTTGAAGCAGAGAACTGACAAGCCGCAGAGCGACCTGCTGAAAACCGCAGAGACCGCACACTTCCAAGTACTTGACCGTAGTCAAAGCCAAACTCCTGGCTCCTTGAAGCTAACCGCGCGACCTGCACACAGCAAACAGTTAACTCTGATTAAATCCGCGCGGACAGAAAACTGAGACCGCAGCACTTTGACAAGCCCCCCACTTACTGTTCACTCAGTTACTGTATACGTGTCGGGGGGGTCCTATTTATAGGCGAGGTGAGGAGTGTGGTCACCGCCCTAATGGATAGAGACACCGCCCCAGCTCGCGCGCTAACAAACACCCGTCCGCCGAGTCCGCAAGGACTTAGCCGGATTCCAAGGAAAAAAACCGCCAGGAGCAAAGGCACCTTTGGGCGAACCCTCATCAGTCCGCCCAGACTTATGCAGACAAGGCACCAGCCCGCAAAGCCTCCAAACACTGCAGGACAGCATCCCCCTTCAGTGATTGTCCGCACAAACAAGAGCCAGTTCGTATACCACCAAAGCAACGCCTCCATCCGCCACAAGTCCACGACCAAAGGCAGGATTAGCAACAGTCCGCCCGGTCAACAGCGGACTTGGAGGATACCGAGGGCACACTAGACTTGTCACAGAATGTGACCAAGTCTAGTAAATCACAAGGGCCTAGCGCGAGCTTGGCGGACAAGGCTCAGTCCGCCAACACCCAAAACGAAAAAGCCAACTCTCCTCCAGAGTTAGGCAGAGTCCGTAAGCCAATTCGCATAGCTACCCAAATGGTCAACTGCCGGACTCCACACACCAATCCGCGCAGACCTCCACAGCATCTGTTGTACTACCAGAGCTCGGCAAGGCCACAGCCAAACTCCTAAGGCCAGTCCGCAATAGCGGACAGCGCGGCCACGCCAGTCCGCAAGCACCCCCCCCCCCCCCCCCCCCCCCCCCCCCGCGGATAGGACCCAATCCGCCGGTTAACGCACAAGATTGCAACGCGGCCACTGATCAGAGCACTGCCTACAGCCCGCAATCCTCTGTCCGCACAGGCTGCTTCCTCAAACAGCCAAGCCTCCAAGAAAGCCGACACCCTATCCGCAGACAGCAGTCCACCCAGGCCGTGGACGCAGACCGCTCAGGCCGCTCACTCAAGGTCCAAGCCAGCAAGGCAGCCAACGCCTTATCCGCAGACAACAGTCCGTCCAGGCCGCGGACGCAGACCGCACAGGCCGCACAAAACAGCCAACATCCCAGGCCTATCACCAGGCCGCATAACAGCAGTCCGCCCAGTCCGCCGACTATATCCGCTCAGGCCGCCCGACCTGCCCTATCAACCACTTTCACTTCACAAATTTCAGCACTCCCCCTTGAAGTGAGAAGTGGTGACCAAGCCCAGCAAGCTGCGCAAACGCTCAAAGGGCCCCTTCGATAGTGGATTCGTGAAGATGTCAGCAAGATTATCTTCACTGCGAACATGCCCGACCAAAAGAGATCCCTCTAACACCTTCTCCCTTATAAAGTGGTGATCGATCTCAATATGCTTGGTCCTAGCGTGACATACTGGATTGTTTACCAGCTTAAGAACACTCTCATTGTCACCCCGGAGTAAGGTTGGCCCTTGCACTTCTTCATGAACATCCTCTATGAGCCTCCTCAACTAGATGGCTTCCCGAGCAGCCAAGGCCGGAGCCTTATACTCTGCCTCTGTAGTTGAGACGGACACTGAATCCTGCTTCTTGCTACACCATGAGATGCTAGCTGATCCGCTAGTGAACACATAACCTGAAGTTGACCTTCGATCATCCGAATCACCGCTATAGTCAGCATCCGTGTACCCAAGCAAGGCAAAGTCCAAGTCCTTTTTATAGAGAAGTCCCATTTCAGAAGTTGTCTTGACATACTTCAAAATACTCTTAGCCACCACTAGATGAGACTTCCTTGGTTCTGCCAGAAACCGACTTACTCGGCCAACAGCGTAAGCAATGTATGGCCTTGTAATCGTCAGGTAGATCAAGCTTCCAACAAGAGCTCTGAACACCAAGGGGTCAGGAAGAATCCTTCCCTCATCTCGTCGAAGCTTCAGCCCATGTTCTAGTGTAGTAGAGCAACTCTTTCCTTCGCCCATGCCGAACCGCTTCACAATGCGATCTGCATATCCTCTTTGGCAAATGAGTATACCACTCTTCTTCCTCTCCACTTCAGGACCGAGAAAGTGATGAAGCTCTCCCAAGTCCTTCATCTCGAAGCGTATAACAAGCTCAACCCTGAGCCTTGCTACTTCCTCCTCTGAATTTCTTGTGATGATCATATCATCCACATATAGTAGGACCAAGACTTGAAGCTCCCCCTTCTTCTTGACGAACAAGCTAGAATCTGAGTTGGAAGCAAGATAACCGTAGAACTGCAAATACTCTGCTATCTTTCCATACCAAGCTCTAGGAGCTTGCTTTAACCCATAGAGAGCCTTCCTGAGTTTGCAGACATAGTCCGGATGATCTTCAGAAATAAATCCAAGTGGCTGATCCATGAAGATGTCCTTATCAATCTCTCCGTAAAGAAAATCATTCTTCACATCAAGCTGCCACATCCTCCATCCCTTGCTAGCAGCCAAGGCGATCACCACTCTAACTGAAGTCATCTTTGCAACCGGACTAAACGTCTCCTCATAGTCTTCTCCATACTGTTGTGAGAATCCTCGAGCGACCAAGCAAGCTTTATATCTATCAATGCTCCCATCAGCCTTCTTCTTCAACTTAAACACCCACTTGCAAGTCGCTGGAGTAATGCCATCAACCTTGGGCACAAGATCCCAGGTTTCAGTCTTCTGAAGAGCAGCAATCTCTTCCTTCATGGCATCTTCCCACTCGTTGACTCCAATGGCCTCATTGAAGTTTGCAGGCTCTCGCTCATCCAGAGGACCTGCAAAGAAGCAGGAGACAAAGCTCATTGCATTCCCATCATAGTATCGAGCCGGTGGCTTAATAACCCTCTTCGATCTCCGAAGGGTTTGCTCCTTGCTTACTACCTCCATTGCTTCTTCAGGATCAACTCCTACTTGGGGCAAGCTTTGATAAATGCTCCCCCTGCTTCCTGAGCCAGAAGGCTCAGCCTCAGAGTTTGAAGCAACAGGAGCTGCTGGTGAAACAGCAAGCTCCTCTTCCAGGCCTTTAGCAGCCACCAAGGGTTCTTCATCAACCTTGCTACCGGTTAGCTCAACTGAGCTACCTCCATACGACGTCAGCTCGTCATAGACTACATCTCTTGACACAACGAACTTCTTCGTCGCAGGATCCATGCATTTCCATCCCTTCTTCCACTCATCGTAGCCAACAAAGACAAGCTTCCTTGCCTTTGTATCCAGCTTAGTCAGTGAAGCATCCTGGACATGCATATAGCAAGTTGAACCGAACACCCGAAGGTGTCCCACACTTGGCTTCTCCTTCAGCAATAACTCAATAAGAGTCTTCATGTTGATCGGGCTGAGCGGCATCCGGTTGATAACATAAGAAGCACAAGACATCCCCTCCGCCCAATAAGACCTTGGGATGTCTTTCGCATGAAGCCAACATTTGCAAGTTTCCGTCAAATGACGGATCTTCCGCTCTGCTACTCCATTTTGTTGTGGAGTGTGAGCACAAGTGAGCTCTCTCTGAATTCCGTGCTTCATGCAGAAGTTAGAAAACTCAGAGGAAACAAACTCACCCCCGTTATCAGTTCTAAACTTCTTGATCCGCAAGCCAAGCCGGCCCTCCACTAGCTCCTTGAACTCCACAAACAACTGGAAGGCTTCAGACTTCTCCTTCAAGAAATAAACCCAGGTATATCTTGAGTAGTCATCCATCAGGACAAGCATGCATCTGCTTCCACCAAGGCTGGCAGAGACAGTTGGTCCCATTAAGTCGCCATGAATGCACTCCAATGGTTGCTTTCTCCTTGTTTGTGATTTATCAAACGGAAGGTGATGTGCCTTACCGTATTGGCACCCCGCGCAAACATTCCCGTCACCCAAGGAGGACAACTTAGGCAAACCTCTCACCAAACTTCTATTAGCCATAGCCTTCAACTTGTCCATACCTACATGCCCCAGCCTCTCATGCCAGATAGAAGCGCTATCGTTGGCTCTCATACGATCAACATAAGCATTAGTAGAAAGAACAAATAAGTTCTTAACTCTACTTCCTATATGAGCAACATCAGCATTAACCGTTGATACGTTGTGAAGGAACCTCACGTCTGTTGGCCAAAACAGAACGTGATAACCAGCATCTACTGCATTGGTCACAGAGAAGAGGTTCTTCTTCATGCCCGACACGTGATACACACTCCTTAATGTGAGTGGCCCTTGATCACTACCCAAATACACGACCCCCATCTTTCTCTACTACAATAACAGTGATATCAGCAGTTATGATAGCTTCATTACCTGAGTATGCTTGGAAGGAAGAGAACTTCGATTTGTCTCCGGTGAGGTGATGACCACACCCGGAGTCCACAATCCACTTGCTGTTGAAGTCCTCAGCAGACAAGGCACGGACACAAGTGCCCGTCATGAAGGCACCACCCCATTCTGCTTCCTCACTCTTAGAGCAACCTTCCTCCTTACCTGCAGCATGCCCAGGCTGCAGCTTGACCTTGCAATCCTGCTTGAAATGCCCTCGCTGATGGCACCTGTAGCACTTCAAATTCTTCTTCCAGTCCTTCTTCGGAGAATCACTCCTCTCTGGCTGATAAGAAGTTGAATGCTCATTCTCAGCAGTGACCTGCTTCTTCTTTTTCCCTTCCCATCTCTTCTTCTTCTTGCTTGCGAACAGCGCATCACTGCCATCTTCAGAGACAGTCACTCCTGCTATCTGCCTTGCCAGACTTTCCTGCAAAGCAAGCATGTTCTCAAGCTCCAGCAAGGATGGTTGATTTGCCCACCCTTGAACAGAAGTTATAAAGGCAACATATTCCTTCCGCAAGCCGCGGATGATGTGCCTTTTCAACTTAGCCTCTGAGATAGGCTCATCAGGGTCAAGCGCTGATATCTCTTCACACAATCTTTTCATTTTCAAAAAGAACTTTGGGATAGTAAGGTCTCCCTGAGTTGTTCTGGCCAACTCATTCTCCAGAAACTGAAGTTTGGCCACATTCTTCCTATTGAACAACTCATCGATAGTTGTCCAAATATCAACAACAGACTCACATCCAATGATGTGATCAAATAGTTCTGGTGAAACAGCTCTCTTGAGAACAAACTCCGCTTTTGCATTTGTTTTTCTCCAGAGCCTCACCTGCTCAGCTGTACCAAATGCAGCAGTAACTTCCTGTCTGTCATCACCACCGACGACCTCCCACAGCTCCTCGCCAAGAAGAAAACTCTTCATACACGACTTCCACTTCTTGAAGTTAGTCGTGGTCAAGAGTTCAATACCACGGCTTGCAGAAGGAATATGTTGCCACAACTGCTTGGAAAAGCCTTCAGAAGCTCAAAGCACCAACACAGGTTGATCTCCACTCAAACACAGAGAAACACCACTAGTTGAACACTGCTCAAGCAACTGAACCTCCCTCTGATACCATGTTAAATTTTCTCAAGATGGACAGCAAGATAGCCCAAAACCAAATTAATATCTTCGGCACTACCCAGTTCACACTTTGATATAGCGGAAAACCAGGGAGCAAGCTCAACATACCAAGCACATGGAAGAACAAGCAGATCTTATATTCATTAAACTTCTTTACAAGACGAGTTATACGTAGCGAGACATGATTTCGCTAGTACAATCAGCTATAACAGAAAGCACAAACACCAAGCCGGGCGGACAGCACTGGAAACCGCCGAGACCGCCGACTATATCTGCTCAGGCCACCCGGGCTAAAGCTGCAACACATCGAATAGACACGGAGTCCACCGAAGCCGCGAGGCCGCGCGGACACCCCATTATTCGCCTACTGCCGAGGAACTGAAGAACAGCCACCTACCCGCCTGAGACTGACGGACAGGTTATTAGAACTTGCAAAGTTGAAGTAGAGAACTGACAAGCCGCAGAGCGACCTGCTGAAAACCGCAGAGACCGCACACTTCGAAGTACTTAACCGAAGACAAAGCCAAACTCCTAGCTCCTTGAACCTAACCGTGCAACCTGCACACAGCAAACAGCTAACTCTGATTCAATCCGCGCGGACAGAAAACTGAGAACGCAGTACTTTGACAAGCCCCCCACTTACTGTTCACTCAGTTACTGTATACGTGTCGGGGGGTCCTATTTATAGGCGAGGTGAGGAGTGTGGTCACCGCCATAATGGATCGAGATACCGCCCCAGCTCGCGCGCTAACAAACACCCGTCCGCCGAGTCCGCAAGGACTTAGTCGGATTCCAAGGAAAAAAACCACCAGGAGCAAAGGCACCTTTGGGCGAACCCTCATCAGTCCGCCCAGACTTATGCAGACAAGGCACTAGCCCGCAAAGCCTCCAAACACTGCAGGACAGCATCACCCTTTAGTGACTATCCGCACAAACAAGAGGCAGTCCGCATACCACCACAGCAACGCCTCCATCCTCCACAAGTCCACGACCAAAGGCAGGATTAGCAACAGTCCGCCCGGTCAACAGCGGACTTAGCGGATACAACGGACACACTGGACTTGTCACAGAATGTGACCAAGTCCAGTAAATCACAAGGGCCTAGCGCGAGCTTGGCGGACAAGGCTCAGTCCGCCAACACCCAAAATGAAAACCCCAACTCTCCTCCAGGGTTAGGCATAGTCCGCAAGCCAATTCGCACAACCAGCCAAATGGTCAACTGCCGGACTCCACACACCAGTCCGCGCAGACCTCCACAACATCTGCTGTACTACCAGAGCTCGGCAAGGCCACAGCCAAACTCCTAAGGCCAGTCCGCAACAGCGGACACGCCAGTCCGCAAGCCCACCCCCCCCCCCCCGGGGATAGGACCCAATCTGCCGGTTAACGCACAAGCTTGCAACGCGGCCACTGATCAGAGAACTGCCTACCGCCTGCAATCCTCTGTCCGCACATGCCGCTTCCTCAAACAGCCAAGCCTCCAAGAAAGCCAACACCCTGTCCGCAGACAGCAGTCCGCCCAAACCGTGGACGCAGACCGCTCAGGCCGCTCACTCAAGGTCCAAGCCAGCAAGGCAACCAACGCCTTATCCACAGACAACAGTCCGTCCAGGCTGCGAAAGCAGACCGCACATGCCACACAGAACAGCCAACATCCCAGGCCTATCACCAGGACGCATAACAGCAGTCTGCCGAGTCCGCCCAGTCCGCCGACTATATCCGCTCAGGCCTCCCGGCCTGCCCTATCAACCACTTTCACTTCACAAATTTCAACAATGAAGAGAGAAAAGGAAATGGTTGAAGTATACATCAAGATCTTTGTGCGAATGGACCGTCAAGTGCAGTGTGGAGAATGCCAGGAAGAACTGTGCATGAGATAGTCAATGTGAGGTACTCTCGATCCCTAGTTCTGGATGAATAGAAGCAAAAAATGTCAAGTGTACTACCTAGAGTTCAGGATGAAGAAAAGAAAAAATTTTAGGTGTCGAGCACAGTGCTGAGAATGACGGGAAGAACTACATGTGAGATCGTCAAGGTGAGTTTATAGAGCATTGCAGAGGACTTAGAAATACAAATTTTAATTTGAACTTGGTTCTTTCGAGCCCTAATTCTGGATGAAGAAATATGGAAATGTTAGTGCACCGCTCACATTTTTGTATGAAGAGAAGAGAAAATATTAAGTGATGAGCGCAGTGTGGAGAATGACGGAAGTACTGTGTGTGAGATCGTTGATGTGAGGTACTTTTGAGCCCAAATTCTTGATGAAGAGAAGTAGAAATGTTAAGTGGACCGCCCACAGTTCTGGATAAAGAGAAGAGAAGGTGCTAAGTGTCGAGCGGAGTGTCGAGAATGATGGGAAGAACTGCAGGTAAGATCATCAAGGTGAGGTACTTTTCATCCCTAGTACAGGATGAATAGATGTCGAAGTGGTAAGTGTACCGCCCATAGTTCTGCATGAAGAGAAGCAGAAATGTTAAGTGTACCGCCGAGGTGAGGTACTTTCGAACCCTAGTTCTAGATGAAGAGAAGCTGAAATTTTAAGTGTATCGCCCACAATTTTGGATAAAAAGAAGCAGAAATGTTGAGTGTACCCTCCACAAATTTGGATGAAGAGAGGTAAAAATGTTAATTGTACTGCCCATAGTTCAGGTTGAAGAGAAGCGAAAATGTTAAATATCGAGCGTAGTGTGGAGAATGATGAGAAGAACTGCATGTGTGATCGTCAAGGTAAGGTACTTTCGAGCCTAAATCATTCTTAAGGAACATTATAGATATTTGAGGCCAATTACACGAGATGCCCTTCTGAATTTGGACTATAGCTCATATGCAAGGGAAAAGGGTTAAAATTTGCATAAAATTCATGGGGAGCTTGGGTGGAGGACACATGGGGGTTGCATGCAACTTGATGCCATTTAGAAGAGCTCACCATTCAACTACAGTCAGCTAGCAGCAAAGATGGAGCTACATGGAGCCATGGAGGAGATTCCAAAGCCAAAAACTGACCCCCTCTATAATTTCATTCCTCTCTTCAGCCTCAAAAACTCTATATAATTTCCACAGGCACCTTCCACATCTCCCAAACAATGTAGTAGAACTTTAAATTGAAGAAATTGATGGAGAAATAGAGGTTTTCAACTAGGACAAGCTCATTGGCCACCACCATGGCTCCCTAATGTTTTACTACATCTCTAGTCGCCATTCTTGAGAATTTCCTCCCCTTTCTCGTAGTGTAATTATCTTAGATAAATTAGGAAGAGAATTGAGCTTAATTGAGTTTGATTCCATTGAAATCCATGGAGAAATGGCCAAGAAAATTTTCATGCTCAGAAACACTATTCCGGCCACCCCAAGTCACTGGAGCACCACCCATCAACGACTCTCATCGAGAGAAAGGTGGTGGTGGTGTTGGCCGACCATGGAGGTGATTAGTTAGTATTAGGGATGTAATGCCCCCATCCATTGTATAGCATATGATAGAAGGTCCGTCCGGGGCCCGACGTCATATACTACGGACAGATAAGAAGATTACTAGTTGTTTCCAAATCCAAATTCAATTATGAACGCAGCTTAACTCAGATCATTCTAACGGAAACATTTTAGTTTATGAACTTATACATAACAAGAATATCCACTACACAACAAGAATGATATATATATATATATACATATAACACATGTTTTGGTCGTAGCCTTATTACAACTGTTTCATTTAACAAAAAGTGGTTTCATAATTCGGCACACAAGCCGGCCACACATGCATACAGTAAATGTTCACTTTTGGGCCTTCAAGGGCCAGCCAATTGCAGCACATAAACTTCAGCCTGCTACTTTCCACTTGGCTCTCCAGCACCTGCACAAAAGGGCTCACCAAAGCATGGCAAACAAATCAACGGTCAGCAATTTGCTGACCCATTTACAATGATCCAACCCCTTACTCGGGACGGAATTTCTCCATCCCTGCAAATAAGGCATCATATATATATCATGGAATTTACAATGTGCAATTTAAGCACCATTCACCACGGACGTAGGCTCAACGGCAATATGTCCCGTGCACTCAGGGCACCTTTTCGGTGTACACGCCTTCTTGTGTATCACCACTGTTCAGAGGTCCTCGACTTAACGGTTAACTTTGTCGTTCAGAGTACCTTAACTTGACGACTACGTCATTCAGAGGTAATTAACTTAACAACTAACTTTGTCGTTCAGAGGTCCTTAACTTGGCGACTCTGTCATTCAGAGGTACTTAACTTAACGACCAACTACCCATTCAGAGGTACTTAACTTAACGACTCTTTCGTTAAGAGGTACTTAACTTGACAGTACATTAAAGCCACACAGCTTCGCCTATTTCAGGCTGGCACACCCCCCCCCCATTACTGGGCTATCAAAGCTCTCAGTTTCTCATACATTGACCCGCAGGTCTCATAAAGACAAGCCAAACAACATTTTAGCTTTTTGGAAGCTAACGCCCGGCAACACTCACTATCGCCTGACGACAGTAATAATTCTCCTAATTGTACTTTCTTCTGGGTATTTTCCTAGAGATTTCACCAGGACTTTGATGCAACATCCTGCATACCCCTTGACCCCGAATTTCACATGTATACCTACACATATCTTCACGGAGTCTTCTCTGGCACGCAAAGCATAAAGACATCACCAATTCAGTGCAACTTGACCAGATGGGCTTCTCATAGTATGCCTATTCCGTACTCTATATTTCCGGATCTAAATGCAGTAATATATCTAGATCAAACCGATCTACCCATTGGAATCCACCCTTTTTCACATTTTGGTGAGGGGATCCATGCAAGTACGCATATTGGGGACTTCACTTGTCTGAAAGTAACTCGTTACCCTTGTAGTTCTCTTTGAAGCCATGGCGTTTAAGTTCTATCCTGTTGGAAATGCGCATGATGATTTCATCTCCACGGACCTAGCTTCAGATCTTGATTCTGATGAGGGAATCCTTTTCAGCACCTTCACAAAGCTCAGCCCAGCACCTTAGCTCCAGCCCCTTAGTTCTCTTCTCAAGAATGCTTAAAGGAGAAGATGGAATGAAGAGAGAGAGAGTGAGTGAGAAGGAAATTATGATCTCCTCATCCCACACCACGCTACAGAAGTGGCCTCGGGTTTAACCCCAGCCATATGATCAATTCATCAGAACGAGGTAATGCCCCGGATTTGAGCTAAAAATTCAACCGCTGCTCACTGGCCGCTCACCAGTCATCTGATACGTGTCTCCACTCGGCGATATCTTATTTTGACAAGTCGTCGAACGGGGTTGAGTTCGTCCAACGTAGTTCGTCGAACGGGGTTGAGTTCGTCAAACGTAGTTCGTCGAACGGGGTTGAGTTCGTCGAGCGAGCTCCACACTTTAGCCTTCGACGTTCGTCGAACGACATTGAGTTCATCGAGCGAGATCCACACTTTTTCCTTCGACGGTCCTCGAACGGCGTTGAGTTCGTAGAGCGAGCTCCACACTTTATCCTTCGACGTTTGTCGAATGGCGTTGAGTTCGTCGGGCAAAAAATTCTGGTCAAATCTTTGGTGTTACAACCCTCCCCTCCTTACAGGAATTCCGTCCCGAAATTGGCACACAGCTATAAGGAAGACAACAACTTCAAAGTTGCAACAACTTTTATTCACAAAATTTGATATTACAACAACCTATACAAACAACTCGGGATATTCCTCTCGCATGGTTTGCTCTCGCTCCCATGTCAACTCTTCCCGGCCACAGTTGTCCCACCGGACCTTGACCATCCTGATTGTCTTGTTCCGCAGTTGCCTGACCGCCGTATCCTCGATCCGAATGGGCCTAACTTTCGTTGTTAGCCCATTATAGACCGATACTCGATCCGCAACAACCACTTGCGATGGCTCTTTCAAGCTTTGCGTAGCACCGAGACATGAAATACATCATGCAATCCACTCAGCTCTACCAAAAAGTGCTAGCTGATAAGCAGTTTCTCCAATTCGCTCCACCACTTCAAACAGACTAAGATACCTCGGGCTCAGCTTTTTCCAGCGTCGTATTCTGGACATGCCTTTGAAGGGTTTGATTTTCCAATATACCCAATCGCTCACCGCAAACTCCACGTCACGATGTTTGGCATTTTAGTACATCACATGCCTATCATGAGCAATCAGTAGGCTCTCTCGAATAGTGCGTATTGTTGAATTTTACTCTTCAACTTCCTTACGCTTATACAATTTAGATTCGCCTGTTTCCGCCCAAGCTAATGGAGTACGACATTTCCTACCATATAAAGCTTTAAAGGGCGTCATCTGTATGCAAGCTTGATAACTATTATTGTAGGCGAACTCTATCATATAGAGATGGTCTTCCCACCTCTTTTCGAAATCCAGGGCGCACATTCGGAGCATTCCTAGATAGTTCTGTTGGTCCTCTCGGTCTGACCATCCATTTGCGGATGAAAGGTCGTACTGAACTTTAACTTGGTACCCAACAGTTGGTGGATTAGTCTCCAATCATTAGAAGTAAAACGCCCGTCTTGGTCACTTACGATGCTACGGGACACACCGTGCAGTCGTACTATGTTATCTACATATAGTTTGGCCAGTTTTTCCACTGAATCATCCTTCCAATTTGAAATGAATTGCGACACTTTAGTTAACCGATCAACAACCACCCAGATGGCGTTGTTTTCTTTCTGAGATCTCGATAGCCCATGCACAAAATCCATGGATATGTCATCGAACTTTCACTCCAAAATAGGCAAAGACTTCAAGAATCCTCCTGGCCTCTCGCACTCGGCCTTCACTAAGGCGCAAGTTTGACACTTCTCCACATAATGTGCGATGTCTTCCTTCATGTCTGGCCACCAGGTTATTTTCTTCATATCTTTGAACATTTTAGTTCTCCAGGGTGGATTGAATACTTTGTAAAATGTGTGAAAGTCCACCTAGTGTCAACTATGTGCACCTATGGGGGCGGGGGGGGGGAATAGGTGACGTGTAGCGCTTTTGCGGAATTTATAATAGTACCTGCATAATAAAGATAAACAGCACAGCACACAGAAAACACAGGCAATTTATAGTGGTTCCCCGACTTGGGTACATCCACTTTCCCCCTTCGACCTATCTCCCAACAAGGGACGACTCGGTCACTTCTCCAACAGGATTGAAATCCAATCCTTGCACTATCGGAAGGAACCCTTCCACACGTGAGAGTCAACACTCCCACAAAACGGGTTGCACCCAACACTTTCAACACGGAACAAACGTTCCTTTACAACAAAAGTAAATCTAGAATGTACACGAGATACAGACTTCGTTTGGAGACTACGGTGTTCCTCTTCGTTCGACGACGTGTTCGTGAAGTCTGTTGGAACACCCTATTACTAATTTGGGTCAGGATCACTATGTCTCTAGGAATCTGTGTTTGACCTTCTGTATAGCTTAATAGGTCAATTAGAATTGAGTCTAAGGGTTAGAAGTCTAGGTTTGGAAGCTGCCCTGAAGACCAAGTTTTTCTGGAGACTAAGTCTAATCGTCGAGCTCAGCACGACGATTCGTCGAACTCCGGTCGACGATCGTCTAGCTCAACTTCTGCAGATCGTCGAGCTCCATTCAACGATCGCTGAGCTCAAACCTCATAATATCGTCGAGCTCCACTCGACGATCGCTGAGCTCAACTTCGCAATTTCGTCGAACTCCATTCGACGATCGGTGAGCTCAGGTCGACGATTTTGACTCTGCATTGGATCCTTATCTCTGAGCTCAGTTCGATGATCTTTGAGCTCAGATCGACGATTATCTTGCTACTTGGATTTTCCAGTTCGCTGAGCTCAGCTCGACGATAGCAGAGCTCAGTTCGATGATTTCAGTTATCTTTCAGAATTCAAATTCAAATCAGATAGAAGTTATTCTGCATTTAATTCAGAAGATCTGCCAGCCGTTTTCATTTACTCCTGGAGCAAGTTTCAAGGGATTTTTCAAGGAACAATTCAGTGGACCTTCCTTCAGAAGAAATTATGCAATTAAGGCTGTAATCAATGCAGACCAACGGCTATCTTTGACAGAGTGATATTCTATTCTGGTACATAGAATAATAGATAGAATGTTTTTTTGAGATAGAGAAGAAATACAGAGATTGACAAGAAGAGGATACACAACTCAGAATACAGAGTCTCTCTCAATCTTCTGTCAACAAGAATTCTGAAGAACACTCATCAGATAGATCAAGCTTTCAAAAATCTTCAGATCTCTTCAGCTCTCAAGTGTTCAAGGCCAATATCATTTCAAGACTCCAGACACTCAACATTTCAGCTTGCTGAAATCATCTATTGCTGGAGTTCTACATTTGAAGGCCTATCACCCTCAAGCAAAGCTCTTCTTCCTGAAGATCAAGGACTCAGGGGGAGCTTTGACATCAATCCACATAGTCTTCTCAGTTGATTGAGAAAGAGAAGACTGCCATCACTCTCTCACCCCCACTCTATAAAGGGTTTTTCAAACTCCCTTCAAAAGTTTGAATCTGGTTTTTGAGCACCTTGTCAAAAGCTCATTGGTGGCAAAACACCTGATCAAAAAATCTGTTTTGGTTTTTGAGCACCTTATCAAAAGCTCATTGGTGCCCAGGACACCTGATCAACTCATCCTGTAGTGGATTCCTACCTAGGGTGGTAGAAGAGTGGATGTACCCAAGTTGGGGAACCACTATAATTCCTTGTGTCATCTGGTTTTGCATGTTTTCTTTTTGTTTCTGGCCTAGATTTTCTTGTGCTTAATCTCTGCATAGCTTAGTTTTGTGATTAGTTTTATTTCTGCTTCCCTGCTCACACTCATTACAACAATTGTTGTAAAGCTTTGCAAAAGTTTTTCTTTGTGTTTTAAAAGCACCATATACTCTATTCACCCCCCCCCCCCTCTAGAGTATATCAGATCTAGTTTCCCCTTTCAATTGGTATCAGAGGCAGGTTGGTTAAACATACCATATCTATTTGGTTGTACAGGCTAACACCTGAACCCCAAGATCCCAATCTAGATCCTTCTTTTATATTTCATTATTAGATTTAGCTTGCACAAGTCATGGCCCAAAACAAAGATTATGCTAGCACCAGACCTCCAGTGTGCAATCTGTCAAAGTTTGCACTTTGGAAAGCAAGGATTAGACTCTACATGAATTCTATTGACGAAGACATTTTTAATTCTGTTTTGACAGTGTGTCCAAGACCTCCAGAGGGCACAAGCACAAATGTTGTTCCACCTCCATCAGGAACAGATGCTGACATCAAAAAGTGGAAAGTAGCTGATGCCAAGGCAATGAACATTTTAGCTCAGACAATGTCAGATGACATTTTTCAAAAAGTAGCTGAATGCAATTCAGCCAAGGAAATTTGGGACAAGCTCTCAGAAATTGTCTCTGGCTCAGCTGATGAGAGAAAGGACAGAAGATCCCATCTCATCTCCCAATATGAGAACTTCAAGAAGGGAGAAACAGAGTTAGTGGGAGACATGTACAACAGACTGAGTCTAATTGTCAGTGAACTGAGGACATTAGACAAAGAGATCTCACTGACAGAACTTAATGACAAGATCCTAATGTGCTTCCCCAGCACTTGGGATTCAAGAATCTGGCCAATTAAAGATGCCAGAAGTCTGAATGAGATCACCACTGAAGCCTTGTTGGGTAAGCTCAAATCTTATGAGCTACTCATCAAGAACAGAGAGGAAGAACAGAAGGCTGCTTCACCAGCCACAAGAAAGGAGAAGACTATAGCATTCAAGGCAACTGAAGATCTGCCTGAAGAAAAAGGAACAGGCAATGATGAACTTCTCAGCTTGCTGGCCAAAAGATTCTATAAGATGGCCAGAAAGGATTTCAGAAGAAGATCATACAAGGAGCAGGACAAGCCAAGGTATGATAAGTCCATTGGCAATAACAAAGACATTATTTGCTTTGGTTGCAGGAAACCAGGGCATATAGTTCCTGACTGTCCAGAAAACAAGAACAAGGACAGAAGGGACAGAAAAGAAAGAAGAAAGGAGAAAGACTCCAAAAGGAGTGGCAATAGCAAACCCTCTTCCAGCAAAAATAAGCATACAAGGAAAGGATTTGTTGCTGAATCCTGGAGTGAGACTGAAGAGGAGTCAGAAGCCTCTTCCAGCTCAAGTGATGATGAGGATGATGCAGAGGAAAAGGAGTTCTGCATGATGGCAATCAATGCCTCACAACACAACTCAGAGGAAGAGGAGTCAGAGTCAGACTCAGAGATTCAACCTGAAGAAGATCAGGTAATTAGTTCTTTTGATTTTACTTCAGAAGATTTTAAATTTGAATTTAAAGCACTATGTTTAGACCTGCTAAAGTCTGAGAAAGAGATCATCTCTCTAAGAAATCAATTATCTGAACAAAGTGTTTTAAAGTCAGAAAACCTCAAACTCTCTCAGGAGTTGGAGAACTATAGGGAACAGATAGCTTCACTGAAGAGTGAGCTTTCTGAGGCCAAGAAGCTTGAAGAATCTCTCAATGGGAGAAGCATCAAGCTGATGGACATCACAAGCACAGTGAACTCAAGATTCAACAGTACACTGGGCTTGGGTGCCTCATCCAGCCAACCTATTGTTCTAACAACCCCTATCAAGTTCATTTCTGACAAGGGAAAGGGAGTTGTAGAGGTTGCCAGGAAAAATTCTGATCTGCCTCCGAAAACTAAAGTCCAGCACAAATCGTCGAACGGAGATCGACGATCGCCGAATGAAGATCGACGATCGCCGAACGCAGCTCGACGATCTCAGGACAAATCATCGAACGCTGATCGACGATCTCAGCCAAGATCGTCGAATGCTGGTCGACGATCCCATATACCTGACCTCAGCCATAGTCGACCGTCGAACGGAGCTCGACGATCTGACCCAAGATCGTCGAACTCAGCTCCAAGATCGTCGAACAGAGGTCAGAGCTCTGGAAAATTTTTCAAAGGCAAATCAAAATTGAATCCTGAGGGTTCTTCATCCCAAACCTTTAACCCTTATACTGAATGGATTTTACCTCCAAGGAGATATCATCCTGAAGGATATAAGAGTCAACCAGGGATGTCTTTCATTTCTGAATTTAAAGGTTATCAACCTAGGCCCAAGGTAAACTGGGTCAAAAACAAGTGAATTGCTTTATGTGCAGGTGAAGACCTATCCAACATCTAACCAGCAATGGTATTTGGATAGTGGGTGCTCTAAGCACATGACAGGGAACAAGGACAACCTCAATTCTTTTAGAGCCAAGCTTGGACCCAAAGTTATCTTTGGTGATTCCAACTATGGACAAACTAAAGGTTATGGAGCAGTCCAGATTGGTTCTGTAACCTTCAAGAAGGTAGCATATGTGGAAGGACTGAAGCACAACCTAATAAGCATCAGTCAGCTATGTGATGAAGGGTACCAGGTGACCTTCAGCAAAACCTTATGCAAAATCAAGTCAGAGGACAACACAACTGTGTTGACAGGTAAAAGGAAAGGTAACATATATCTAGTAGATTTTCTTTCAACTTCTATAGATATCTGTTTATTTAATTCAGTATGTAGACCAAATGTTTTATGGTATAAGAGATTAGGACACCTAAACCTTAGAACTATTGCTAGGCTCTCCAAGGACAACCTTGTTAGAGGACTACCTTCTGGCCCCTACAAGAAGGAAGGACTCTGCAAGGCTTGTCAATTAGGCAAGCAAACTAAAAACAGTTTCAAGTCACTTAATAAGAGTGATTCACCTAGGATATTGTATCTGTTACACATGGATCTATTTGGACCCATCACAGTACAAAGTCTAGGAGGGAAATCCTACACTTTGGTGATTGTAGATGACTTCTCTAGATTCACTTGGGTGTTCTTTCTAAGGAAGAAGTCTGATAACTTTAAGTGTCTGACAGAGTTTCTCAAATGTATAAAGATTGAGTTCAATACTCACATTGCCCTGATCAGAAGTGATCATGGGACAGAGTTTGATTCTCTTCTTATGCAAGAGTTCTGTCAGAGTGAAGGGATCAGGCATACTTTCTCAGCTCCTAGAACTCCTCAACAAAATGGGGTAGCTGAAAGGAAAAATAGAACCCTTATTGAATCTGCCACTACATTGTTGTCAGATGCTCATCTACCTCTATCCTTCTGGGCAGAGGCAGTGAACACCTCCAACTATGTGCTGAACAGAAGTCTGATACATAAACTAAAGGGAAAGACTCCCTATGAATTACTCAAAGGGAAGAAACCTAAAGTTGACTATTTCAGAATTTTTGGTTGCATTTGCTATATTCACAATAATGACAAGAAATATTTAGCAAAATTTCAAGCCAAAGCTGATGAAGGAGTGTTTCTGGGATACTCCATGATCAGCAAGGCCTATAGGGTCTATAATAAATCATCTTTGAAAATTGAGGAATCTGTTCATGTTTCTTTTGATGAAACTAACATGTCTTTCAAGGAGAAGATTTCTTCTACCATAGAACCTTTGCAGGAACTCTCTCTAGTTGAAGATATGAACAAGCTACAGGTTGCTCAAGAAGAAGAAAGCAGTGAAGATGAAAGCAATGCTAAACACATTGAAGCTCCATTTGAAGAGCCAGTTGTTGTACTACAAGAGGAAACAACAACACAGGTTGGTGAACAATCAACACCCCCTGTTGATTTAGTAACATCAAGAGACCATCCAATTACCCAAATAATTGGAGAACTCTCAGCTGGTGTGCAAACCAGAAATCAGGTCAACCAAAACCTGTTGCACACCTGCTTCCTTTCTCAAATTGAACCTCAGTCCATTCAAGATGCAGAGCAAGATCCACACTGGATCATTGCAATGCAAGAGGAGTTGCATCAATTTGAGAGGAACAAAGTATGGGAACTAGTGCCAAAGCCAAAGGATCATTCCATTATTGGAACAAAATGGGTATTCAGAAATAAACTGGATGATCAAGGAGTAATAATAAGGAACAAGGCAAGGCTAGTTGCCCAAGGATATTCTCAAGAAGAAGGAATTGACTACGACCAGACTTTTGCACCTGTTGCAAGATTGGAAGCCATCAGAATATTTCTAGCTTATGCAGCTCACAAAGGCTTCAAGGTTTATCAGATGGATGTCAAGAGTGCCTTTTTAAATGGAGACATCAAAGAGGAAGTCTATGTCAGACAACCTCCAGGTTTTATCTCTCCAACTTATCCTGATTACGTTTTTAGATTAAATAAAGCATTATATGGTCTCAAGCAAGCTCCTAGAGCATGGTATGAGACCTTAGCATGCTTTCTCTTGGAAAATGGTTTTATAAGGGGTAGAGTAGACCAAACTCTTTTTATTAGAACCCATAAGTCTCATACCCTACTAGTACAAATTTATGTAGACGATATCATTTTTGGTTCTACTGACTCAAAATTGTGCAGAAGGTTTTCTAACCTAATGCATTCTAAATTTGAGATGAGTAGCATGAGTGAGCTATCCTTCTTCCTAGGATTGCAAGTCAAACAACATGCTGAAGGCATCTTTATTTCTCAAACCAAATATGCTAATGAGCTGGTTAAGAAATTTGGCATGTCTGAGGCATCTTGTATGAAAACACCAATGCCTACCAATGTTGTATTGGATGCTGATGAACATGGGAAACCTGTTGATCAGACAACATATAGAGCAATGATTGGCACTTTACTGTATCTTACAGCTAGTAGACCAGATATAATGTTTGCTACATGTATATGTGCTAGGTTCCAAGTTAGCCCTAGAGAGTCACACCTCACATTAGTAAAGAGGATTCTTAGGTATGTTAAAAGTTGTCCAAATCTAGGTCTCTGGTATCCAAAAGATTCAGCATTTGAGTTAACTGGATTCTCTGATGCTGATTATGCTGGATGCAGAATTGACAGGAAAAGCACCAGTGGAACTTGTCAGTTCCTTGGTGATAGACTTGTCTCCTGGTTTTGCAAGAAACAAACATCTGTGTCAACTTCAACTGCTGAAGCTGAATATATGGCTGCAGGCAGTTGTTGTTCACAAATACTGTGGATTCAAAACCAACTCCTAGACTATGGTTACAACTTAGAGAAGTCAAAAATCTTTTGTGACAATACAAGTGCTATTTCCATAGCTCAAAATCCAGTCCTCCATAGTAGGACAAAACACATAGAGATTAGGCATCATTTCTTAAGGGACAATGTTGAAAAGAACAAAATTGAACTGCAGTATATCCCAACTGATTTACAAAGGGGAGATATTTTCACCAAGCCTTTGGATGAAAAGAAACACACTTTCTTCCTAAATCAGTTAGGAATGTTAGATGGAGGAAGTCTTAAATAATCCCCAAGATTTTGAAAGCTAAAAATTGACCAAGACTAGGCAAAATTCTGATTTTTCTTAGTGTTTAGAATTTTCTGATCTCTGAACTGCGCTCGACGATTTCCCCAAAGATCGTCGAACGGAGATCGACGATCTCCAGAATCGTCGAACTGAGTTCAGCGCCCCTCAGACAGCATGAACTGTCTCCTTCGGTCAACGATCGTCGAACGGCGCTCGACGATTTTGTTCCCTGAACGATCGTCGAACGGAGCTCGACGCCTTTCCAGATCGTCGAACGGAGATCGACGATGTTGGAGTCTCTTCAGATTCCTTTAGAAGCCTCGATCGTCGAACTGAGTTCAACGATCTTTCCAATTCTGCGTCGAACCCTAATATAAAACTCATTTTTCGCCGCCGTTCTCTCTTGCGCTTTCAATTTCTCTGCAAGAATTTTCTTCCCTCCAAACAGTTCTACGCTTGTTCGGTTTGTTTGTTAAGTTTTTGCAGGTACCATGGCCGTCTCAGTTGCTGTCCTCGCCGCCATGAAGTTTGATGCAGGGTTTGACATTGATTTGGACTCCTTCAACACCACTGATCAAGTCTTCCAGGACATCCTGAGTTTATTCAAAGATCAGCATTTATCTGCCCTCATGACCACAAGAGTCAAACTTGCCTCAGATGAAATAAAGGAATGGGTATATACTGCACACAACCTTGACAACAACACCATTGTTGGATCTATTGCTGGCACCCAGGTACCTCTGACCCCAACAGTTTTAACAGAGGTTTTTGGTTTACAAAATGGTGAAGACACTGCTGAACTTTCTGGAGAAGAATTTTCTGATATACTTGCCAGGATGGGTCATCCAGAGGGAAACCCTAGCAAGTTGTTTAAGAGGAACTTGTCAGTTGAATATAGGTTCCTGGCAGATGTTGTAGGCAAGGTCCTGTTGGCAAAACATTCTGCACATGACACCATCTCCAAACATCAGCTCTGCCTCATGGGAGCTCTGGTAGATAGGAAAAGCTTAAACTGGGGAGAGGTCTTCTTTGACCTGATAAAGAAGAAGATTAATAAAAGCTTTGTAAATTTTGGAAGAATTCTTGGAGTCTTCCTTCAGGTAAAGTGCCCTGCTCTGTTAGTCTCCTCTGGAGTGCACATCAATGCCTCCAAGAGACTCACCTGTGCCCTATTTGGGAAATGGGACATGCAGATTAGCAAGCCAAGCAGGCCCTCTTCATCTGCCCCTTCAGGCACCAGGACTCAAAGAGTCACTCCCCCCCAGGTCTCTGCACCTGCAGAAGACCTGCCTGCTGCTAGTGCTACTTCTCCTCCTCCTCTAAGTTCCATCCTACCTCCAGCTCCATCCACCATTCCAGCCTCATCCCCCATTACAATCTCCAGCCCATCTCCAACCTCAATTCCATCCCCAGCAACCACTTCATCACCTCCAGTAGACCACTTCCACTCATTATTCTTATATCCACCACCAGATGTCACCTCATCTCCATCCATACCATCATTCACCCTTCTGGATGAATCCTACATGGATGATTCCCCCTCCTCTCCTCCAGACTTACCATCCTCTTCAACATCCTTCCAATACCTTCTCCACCACATCATTGACCAACCCACTTTCACTCCCTCCATATCCATCCCATTGTCCTCCATCTCCACAATCCCCTCTCCTGAGCCATTCATTCCACCATTCAGCCCTCCACCTCCAGCTTCTTCAGCCAACCCTGTACCCTCTACCTCTGCTCCCCTTCTTGGGCAAGTAGATCTTTCAGCCCTTGCTGACCAGTTGTATGAGCTACTGGCCCCCAGGCTCTCTCTTCTCATGGAGGCCTCCTTAGCTCCTCTACAACAGTCAGTGGCAGCCCTGTCTGCCAGGCTTTCCTCCCTCATTCCTCAAGCAGCACCTCTAGCAGTTTGCCTTGATACAGAGGTATCTGCATCCAGGCAGGGGGAGATGCCTTATGAAGCCAGCCTTCATGCTGCTGTTGTTGCTGCCTCTGCTCCTGCTGCTGCTGCTGCTGTGCTTGTATCTTCTGCTCCAGTTGCTGTGCCTACTCCAGTCTTAGCAATAGACCTAAGGTCTTTGCTATCTGCATTTGATACTGCATATTACAGCTACCTCCCAGAGCCATATGCTGTCCAGCCCCCAGAGGTTCTTGCTGCCCAGCCCTCAGAAGATCTGTCTAAGGCTCTGGTGTCTTTCTCTGTTTGTGACCCCAGTATTATTTCTTCTTTTATACACTCACTGACTGCTGCTGCTGCTGATAAAGAAAAGGCTGAATCTGTTTCTGAAATTGTTCTTACTGCTGCTGAAAATCAAATTGTTTCTGATGAGCCCATTTCCCAGGATTCTCTGATGACAGAGGCTGTTGTTTTTGAGCCTGCTGTAGATGTTGTTGTTGTTTCTGAACCTGCTGCTGCCATAATTCCTGAAATAACCAGTGTTGTTTCTACTGCTGCTCCAGTATCTGTTGTTATATCTGCTGCTGTATCTGTCTCTGTTGCTCCTTCTGCTTCTGCCTCTGCCCCATCTGCTGCTGTTCAACTGAAAGAAAATCTGATGAAAAGGATTGATGCTTTATATGATGCTCAAAGCTCTGAATCTGATGACTACAACACTGCTTCTGATGATTCTTCTGCCACCATTGCAAGGAAAAGGAAGGCAAGAAGTAAGGCAATGAAGAGGGTTCCACCTGCCAAAGTTAGAGATGATAATGATGTTCCTTACTATATTCTGCACAACTGCCCAATTTCTGAACATTGGATGCAGTACTCCAAAAATCAGCTAAAGGCTATGAAGAAGAAAAGGAAGTATGAGAAAGGTTCCACCCAGTCCAAGCACCCTCATCCTCCTCCACCACCTCCACCTGATGCAGGTGCAGGTGGCAGCTCTGCAAGTTCAGGCCCAGCTAGAAGACAGGCTCCCTACCAACCTCATGCTAGAACATATCAAAGGGAAAGCCAGTCTAGGGGCTCTTACTCTAGAAGGGGAGGATATAGGGGAAATCAAAGAGAGACTCAGGTTTACTCCAAAGGGCATTCCAGGCAGCACCCTTATTCCAGGGGATGACATGTTCCTTCTGATACATCTTCAGGTCCATTCCCCTATAAGCTCAGAGAAACTGTGACTGCCAGGACTCCTCAAGATACTTCTTCCAACAGGTATGAGCCACCTGTTCCATTTGAGGACCCTGAGAAGAATCCTATTGCTTGGACTGCTAGAATGAAAGAGTTGGCTGCATTAGATCAAATAAAGAAAGCCAAAGAGCAAGGCCTAGACACCTCTAATATATCTACAATGTCAGAACAAAGACAGAAAGAACTAGAAAGATATGCCTCCAGTAAATTTTTTGATGCAGACAGGTACATGGAGTTGCATCCTGCTGTTGTAGTTCCCAGGGCTTCTAAGCAAATTTATTTGGGTGCAGCTGATGATACCAGATCCAAACAGGAAGCTTTAAATCCTAACAGAGAAATCAAGATGGTAAAAGGCAAAGAGAAAAAGTAACTCTGTAAGGTGACAATTCTTGGTTTTTCTGACTGATATCTGGATGACATATATATATATATATATCTGTGATGGTTCTGTAATGTCTAGCTACTGTTGTTTTTGTGTTTTTCTGATGTTGTTTGATTTTTCCAAAGTCTGTAAATAGTAATCCTAACCCAAATAGGGGGAGATTGTTGGAACACCCTATTACTAATTTGGGTCAGGATCACTATGTCTCTAGGAATCTGTGTTTGACCTTCTGTATAGCTTAATAGGTCAATTAGAATTGAGTCTAAGGGTTAGAATTCTAGGTTTGGAAGCTGCCCTGAAGACCAAGTTTTTCTGGAGACTAAGTCTAATCGTCAAGCTCAGCACGACGATTCGTCGAACTCCGGTCGACGATCGTCTAGCTCAACTTCTGCAGATCGTCGAGCTCCATTCGACGATCGCTGAGCTCAAACCTCATAATATCGTCGAGCTCCACTCGACGATCGCTGAGCTCAACTTCGCAATTTCGTCGAACTCCATTCGACGATCGGTGAGCTCAGGTCGATGATTTTGACTCTGCATTGGATCCTTATATCTGAGCTCAGTTCGACGATCTTTGAGCTCAGATCGACGATTATCTTGCTACTTGGATTTTCCAGTTCGCTGAGATCAGCTCGACGATAGCAGAGCTCAGTTCGACGATTTCAGTTATCTTTCAGAATTCAAATTCAAATCAGATAGAAGTTATTCTGCATTTAATTCAGAAGATCTGACAGCCGTTTTCATTTACTCCTGGAGCAAGTTTCAAGGGATTTTTCAAGGAACAATTCAGTGGAGCTTCCTTCAGAAGAAATTATGCAATTAAGGCTGTAATCAATGCAGACCAACGGTTATCTTTGACAGAGCGATATTCTATTCTGGTACAGAGAATAATAGATAGAATGTTTTTTTGAGATAGAGAAGAAATACAGAGATTGACAAGAAGAGGATACACAACTCAGAATACAGAGTCTCTCTCAATCTTCTGTCAACAAGAATTCTGAAGAACACTCATCAGAGAGATCAAGCTTTCAAAAATCTTCAGATCTCTTCAGCTCTCAAGTGTTCAAGGCCAATATCATTTCAAGACTCCAGACACTCAACATTTCAGCTTGCTGAAATCATCTATTGCTGGAGTTCTACATTTGAAGGCCTATCACCCTCAAGCAAAGCTCTTCTTCCTGAAGATCAAGGACTCAGGGGGAGCTTTGACATCAATCCACATAGTCTTCTCAGTTGATTGAGAAAGAGAAGACTGCCATCACTCTCTCACCCCCACTCTGTAAAGGGTTTTTCAAACTCCCTTCAAAAGTTTGAATCTGGTTTTTGAGCACCTTGTCAAAAGCTCATTGGTGGCAAGACACCTGATCAAAAAATCTGTTTTGGTTTTTGAGCACCTTATCAAAAGCTCATTGGTGCCCAGGACACCTGATCAACTCATCCTGCAGTGGATTCCTACCTAGGGTGGTAGAAGAGTGGATGTACCCAAGTTGGGGAACCACTATAATTCCTTGTGTCATCTGGTTTTGCATGTTTTTTTTTGTTTCTGGCCTAGATTTTCTTGTGCTTAATCTCTGCATAGCTTAGTTTTGTGATTAGTTTTATTTCTGCTTCCCTGCTCACACTCATTACAACAATTGTTGTAAAACTTTGCAAAAGTTTTTCTTTGTGTTTTAAAAGCACCATATACTCTATTCACCCCCCCTCTAGAGTATATCAGATCTAGTTTCCCCTTTCAAAGTCAACGAAGAGTCTACAACCCTAGATCTCTCTTGGAGAGGATCTCCCCGGAACCGGCGGCGGCAATACAAACGGCGGCTTGGTTCGGGATCGGCGGCGACGACGATGTGCGACTGCACTTCTTTAGAGATCCAAACTTCGTAGCGAAGCTACCTAGGTCTACCAACGGTCACACTAGGATCAATCGTCTCGATCGATTCGGATGGGGAAGACTTTCCCGATCTACAAATCGAGAGACAAGAGATCTCCGGTTAGACACGTGAGACGCTGAGCTTAGCTAAGCTTCTATCGACCAGAGATTGGAAGAAACCACGATCAAGATCGGCGATCTACACTCTCGCGCGGTGACGGAGGCGGCGACGGAAAATCGCGACCTAGGTCAAGTCGCGGCTCTCGTTTTTCTTATCTTCTACGCCTCCTTTTGCTGTTCAAAAGTACCCGTGTATTTATACACTGTAGACCCTTACAATATGACCGTTGTGGGTCCCACAAGTAGAAACCCGAAATCCGGTTCAAAGTAGTCCAGCGGCAGAATCCGGTCCAGCAGCATCCAGAGAAAACGCCAAGTAAAATTCGTCGAGAATCATTGGTGATTGTCGACGAATCGGCGAGAATCAGTTAATGATTCTCGACGATTCGTCGAGAATCACTAGTGATTCTCGACGATTCACTTGTTGATTCTCAACGATTTTCACTTGGTATTCGTAATCTGCTCAGCGACGGGTTCGGCGAGAATCATCAGTGATTCTCGCCGAATCTTACTTGGCACCGTGTTGAGGTAGCCGGAAAGAGTCGGTGAGAATCACTAATGATTCTCGACGATTCGGCGAGAATCACCAAGTGATTCTCGCCGAATCGGCGAGAATCACTTGGTGATTCTCGTCGAATTATACTTAGACGAATTTTCATCTTTCCACCCAAGAGCGGCTCCTTGACCCAT
Source organism: Platanthera guangdongensis (assembly GCA_039583875.1). Classification (NCBI taxonomy): domain Eukaryota; kingdom Viridiplantae; phylum Streptophyta; class Magnoliopsida; order Asparagales; family Orchidaceae; genus Platanthera; species Platanthera guangdongensis. The sequence continues at coordinate 90,214,351 of CM077153.1, read as the reverse complement.
CCTTGCTCCTTGTCTTCTCTTGCATAAACATGGCCCTGTACTTGAAAGTAAGTGCACTCCAATAGAGAGAGTACACGTAGGCCAACACACTGATCTGCTCATTGAGGGATTACGTCGCGCAGACCCGTGTATATTGAACTACTGCACCCTGACATTGGTGTGCACTTAGCGTGGAATAGCTGCAAGTACAACTTAAGAGGTTTCATCAAATACATTGTGAATTCATCTTAGCTTGACAGGTGGCTTCCTCAAATCCAGGTGATTGTGGATACAATACCCAACAATCTCCCCCTATTTGACGAAGCCAAAACCCTACTAGCTAAGATGAATAACACCAATCAAATAATAAAAACAGCATTCAGAAGTTAAACATGCAGCACAAGAGAATATAAGCAACCAGATCAGGACTTGAGTCATTCACAAATTCAAATATATATACCAATATATATATATATACACATATAATCTCAGAATTGTTCATATAATAGCGATAAGCATTAAATGTTCTTAAGAGAAAATGACAAGCTATAGATTGTTGACTATTTTTCCTTATCTAAGTCATCCTTGAATTTTTGCGCCAAATACTTCTTCCTTTGCCTCTCCATGTACTCTTTAGGCTTCAGATAATATCTGGGAGGAGGAACTTTATCTGCATCCGTGTTGTTTCTGAAGAAGATGTTTCGGTTCGCTTCATACGTCTTATGCATCTCCCATTCATACTGGCTGTATACCTCCTTTCGATTGATTTCCCCCTGTTCCTGTAGCCAGAAGGTGTCCAAGATGATATTCTTTGAAACTGGACTCCACTTTTCATTTCTTACTTCCTCCTTACTCAGTCGAGTTCTCTTTTCAGCCTGTGTCTCCTTGGAGGTCCCTTCTTGAGCTTTTCGCTTGCCCCTGGCTTTTGTTAGGGCCTCTTGGTGAAACATGCTCATCAGTTTAGCTTTGGAAATAGCCCTAGCATCAGCTTCACTTATGGGAACATCTACAGCACTTGCACCTATTCCCTCAGCAGCACTTACTCCCGCAGCAGCCATAGAAGTCTCAGGAGCATGAATACCTGCAGGATTGTCAGGCAAAACGACGCCTAACGCGCCTAACGCCTGTTGGAGCATCCACCAGCAGCTCTCATAGACATATTTGTTTGACTGTTCGAAGTTTGTGATCATGATTTCTTGAAGCTCGGCCATCTTAGCTATATACTCTTTCTCCCCCTTTTTGGCTTCGACCGCGATGGAATTGGCATATGAGTGCAGCGAGTCATCAATATGCTTTGAAGTCCTGGAGATTTCATTGACTATGGCTTGCTGATTGGCGTTGAGAGTTACCATATTACCGTCAAACTTTTGAATGTTGTTGGCTACAACATGAGCATTTTGATTCACGACCGCAAGAGTATCAGTGTTCTTTTTCAATCCTGCCATAAGAAGTGTGACAGCTTCGCCGGCCGCGGTATATTTTTCTTCAAATTTCTTGTCCATCACGTCAAGTTTATGGTCGATCTCCACCATATTCTTGATCATGAGATTTTCAGACTTCTTAATCCTTTGCCACATTTTATTCTGAGCTTTATCAAAGGAGGCTTTAAGTTCATTCACTATGCCCTGAATGACATTTACAGTGTGAGTGGCTAGCTCATCTCGTAAGGGAAGAGCCGGAGGTAATTCTTGGCCTTTCTCTTCAGCAGACGCATCTGTAGAGCTAGACACCAGCACAGTCTCTACTGGGGGAATGCTGGTGGCCTCTGTTGGTTTTTCTGACTCCCCTCCACTAGCGATCAAGTTCAAGTAAGGGTGAGGGAGGGTTACCTAGAGGTGTAGACGATGAATTAGTTCGAGCGGAGAAGAATCGAAACTGGGAGAGATCGTCGGTGAGTGCTTCGGCGGGATTCTTGCGGGAGACCTTCGATGGAGATCGATTCGGCGAGCTTTCCTGCGGGAGTCGGCGAGTTGCCCTTCCGGTGAGTTTCCCCTGCGGCGGTGAGTCTCGCGGAAGTCGGTGAGTTTCCCCTTGGCGAGTTTCCGGCGAAGAAGGAGAGAGTCCCCTGCAGAGAGAGTCGGTGAGATTCGGCGTGCTTCCGCGAGTCGGTGGGAATGGGAAGAGTCGGCGGTAGAAACCTAGTGTGATTTGGCGTGTTTCCTGCGAAGTTCGGCGGGATTCGTATAACTTGCTCCTTCGGCGGGATTCTTATGGAAGGTGAAAGGTCGGCGGGATTCTAATGTACATAAAGATGAGTTCGGCGGGAGACCACGTGAGATAAACGGGATTTAGAATGAATTTAACGGATTTCCGGCTTTTCCATATATTTCTTGATGACCATCTTCGCTAGTTTTTAGTGAACAGATGGAAAATTCATGATTTCTTTCAGGGTTTCTGCAGCGAGTGATGAATATCTTTTAAGTTTCCTCAAAGACTAGTAAATACGCTTTGCATATGCTACAGGTCCTTTATTTAAATCTGTACCTTTGTCATCCTAAAATCAATTCCTAGTTCATGAAGGGAACACTAAAAGAAGAGGTTAGAACAATAACCAGGATTACTAAATGAGCTTTTCAAGGCCAATGTAATAAGGACTTTTTCCTCCATGTTATTAAATGATTCAAGGATAACTAGAAAGTGATCAAGAAAACACTGACTTGCAATCACCCTCATATCAGTTGACATTCCTTAGATGTACTTACATACAAGTGAAGTATACGTATAAAGATGTATATGTATATATACATATATATATATATATATATATATAACTGTGTATACCCTATGACTCAAGTCCTGGAACTGAGCAAACGTACCTGGGATTATGAGAGTTATCATTTAGTCCCCAAGGTAAAACATATTAGGAGCTCGATGTGAATAAGATCAATTAGATATCACATTTGTTATTCCAGATGCTTGTTCCAATTTATTCTTGAGCCACCTACTGTCTAGTTCCCATCATATTTAAGGGAACCTAGACTACCCTGCAAGAAAGAATTACTTTACCTTAGGAACCCAAATCATATTGGGTCCTAGGTTCCTGTTAGCATAAGCACTCGACTGCCTTCCTTCAGAAAACCTGCCAGGAAGACTACCTCTGTCCCGTGAATGTGGATAAGCCCTTGCCTTTGGCACAGAGGGGTTGTGCCAACAGTCGATGGCAAAGTGCCCCACTTTGCCACAGCACCAACATGGGTGAATGTTGTATCGCCGTTTCCGACCTGATCTTGTGACTGAGGTAGTCACGATCCTAGGTCTAAACGGGATAGAGCATGATCGCCTCACAAAATTTCCTCTTCCATCGTGACACGTGGAAGGGTGGAAGGAATGCATGTTGTGAGCGTCATGAGACCGGGAAGGTGGTGCCTTTCTTTCAGGCATCCCCCTTCCTGAGGCCCCATGAAAACTTACACCATGACTTCTATCCTCCCTATTCTGTGTCCTCGGGTGGTGAGAAGTCTTCTGTGAGCTGGGACATGCAGATTCACGACCGAGTTGAGGCAGTGGCAGTGAATACAAAGGGCTCAGAATGAGCCTTAGGTATTCTCTCATGTGTGGGCACGACGGCCCTTGCACTATGGGTGTCTCCACATGGGGACAGATCACCCTTGCAGTGACCACGACTATTCCTGTGGTCATACCTGAAGGCATGATGAGTTGCCTTCCTGCTTGGAGTGGGGGGTCGGAATACCGTTTCCCCATTTCTCCACACATTGATAATCCGGGAGATCCACCCATTTTCTTGCTTTCTCTTTATAGCATCAACTTTGGAAAAGTTTGATACTATTCGTTTCTCATTCTCTAGACTACTCTCTAGAGCTGAGATCTTAGAGTCCTTGACCTTGTTGGATGCCAATTGGAGAACCAACAAGAGCTTCAGTCGAGCAATCTCTTGAGCTTGCTCCTCAGCAAGTAGGTTGCTTGACTGAAAGGCTCTCTTCAGAGAATCAGAATCTTCTGGAGGAAAGCAGTTCCTGTCTTCAGAAAGTTCAAAAGAGATAGGGCAGGATGAAGAAGTTACCTGCTCTTCAGTGTTATTGTCATTCGAGTCAGTGACCATCGTATCATCCTCATCAGAGCTGCTTTCCTCACTGGCCTCTTCAGTCTCAGACACGGACACTGGAGCTATGATGCTGTCCGAGAGATTCTTGCCTTCATCTTCAAAAGCGAGGACCCCCACATAGGCTTCATCCTCTGATTGACAGCAGATTCCAGCATTCTCTGACCCCCCCCCCATCAGCTCTGAGATCATCATCCACAGAGATTTAGCCGTCCTACATTTTTCCAATCTAGAGCGAGAAGCTCCAGACCAGATATCCATGATAATTTGACGAATCCTCTTATCCAAATTAAAGAATGAAAGTTCCATTTCCGACATCTCAGCAATGCACTTGGGCACTTGAATTCCAGAGTCGGAGGTCTTCATAGGAATAAAAGGACCCTCTTCCAGGATGAAAGATGCACGAGGATCGATGGCATCCAAGTGATACGACACTCTCATCCTCCAGACGGGATAAAACTCCTTTGTACATGCGGGGAGTCTGAGTGGCGATATCTCATAATCCAGCTCCATGCTTCTGACACTGGTGGCAGGATACTACTCAAGGTGTAAACCTTTTGATGAGCAACCTCGCTCAGATACCACTTGAAAGTCCACCTAGTATCAACTATGTGCACCTATGGGGGGGGGGAATAGGTGACGTGTAGCGCTTTTGCGGAATTTATAATAGTACCTGCACAATAAAGATAAACAGCACAGCACACAGAAAACACAGGCAATTTATAGTGGTTCCCCGACTTGGGTACATCCACTTTCCCCCTTCGACCTATCTCCCAACAAGGGACGACTCGGTCACTTCTCCAACAGGATTGAAATCCAATCCTTGCACTATCGGAAGGAACCCTTCCACACGTGAGAGTCAACACTCCCACAAAACGGGTTGCACCCAACCCTTACAACACGGAACAAACGTTCCTTTACAACAAAAGTAAATCTAGAATGTACACGAGATACAGACTCCGTTTGGAGACTACGGTGTTCCTCTTCGTTCGACGACGTGTTCGTGAAGTCAACGAAGAGTCTACAACCCTAGATCTCTCTTGGAGAGGATCTCCCCGGAACCGACGGCGGCAATACAAACGGCGGCTTGGTTCGGGATCGGCGGCGACGACGATGTGCGACTGCACTTCTTTAGAGATCCAAACTTCGTAGCGAAGCTACCTAGGTCTACCAATGGTCACACTAGGATCAATCGTCTCGATCGATTCGGATGGGGAAGACTTTCCCGATCTACAAATCGAGAGACAAGAGATCTCCGGTTAGACACGTGAGACGCTGAGCTTAGCTAAGCTTCTATCGACCAGAGATCTGGAAGAAACCACGATCAAGATCGGCGATCTACACTCTCGCGCGCGGTGACGGCGGCGACGGCAGAAAATCGCGACCTAGGTCAAGTCGCTGCTCTCGTTTTTCTTATCTTCTACGCCTCCTTTTGCTGTTCAAAAGTACCCGTGTATTTATACACTGTAGACCCTTACAATATGACCGTTGTGGGTCCCACAAGTAGAAACCCGAAATCCGGTTCAAAGTAGTCCAGCGGCAGAATCCGGTCCAAGTAACATCCAGAGAAAAACGCCAAGTAAAATTCGTCGAGAATCATTGGTGAATTCTCGAACGCAAATCGGCGAGAATCAGTTAATGATTCTCGACGATTCGTCGAGAATCACTAGTGATTCTCGACGATTCACTTGTTGATTCTCAACGATTTTCACTTGGTATTCATGATCTGCTCAGCGACGGGTTCGGCGAGAATCATCAGTGATTCTCGCCGAATCTTACTTGGCACCGTGTTGAGGTAGCCGGAAAGAGTCGGCGAGAATCACTAATGATTCTCGACGATTCGGCGAGAATCACTAGTGATTCTCGCCGATTCGGCGAGAATCACTTGGTGATTCTCGTCGAATTATACTTAGATGAATTTTCGTCTTTCCACCCAAGAGCGGCTCCTTGACCCATCCTTACTCCTTGTCTTCTCTTGCATAAACATGGCCATGTACTTGAAAGTAAGTGCACTCCAATAGAGAGAGTACACGTCAGCCAACACACTGATCTGCTCAACGAGGGATTACGTCGTGCAGACCCGTGTATATTGACCTACTGCATCCTGACATTGGTGTGCACTTAGCGTGGAATAGCTGCAAGTACAATTTAAGAGATTTCATCAAATACATTGTGAATTCATCTTAGCTTGACAGGTGGATTCCTCAAATCCAGGTGATTGTGGATACAATACCCAACAATGTGCCTCGTACATCAAATCCTCCCGTAATGTACCAACTTTAGGGACGCACAACCGACCGTCTTTTCGCAAAAGACCGTCATTTAGAGAGAACTGGCAATTTGACCCATCCTTTAACTCTGCCATATAGCATTTCATGCTTTCGTATAGTTCCAAAGCTTTACAAATTCTCTCCGCGAGGTCGTATTGCACTTCCGTCCAGTTCAAGCATACTTCTTAGCTCATTCTCTTATCAACACAAGATATATCCAGCATTTCCATCTCACGAATCAGATGCTCATCATGCATCTGTAACCAATTTCCTCGTGTTGGGGTCTTGCGACTCAGCGCATCAGCGACGACATTCCCCTTCCAAGGAGTGTAATGAATTTCGAAGGTGTAGTCCCCAAGGAACTCCATACACCTCCGCTGTCGCATATTGAGATATTTCTGATGTATGAAATACTTTAGGCTTTGATGGTCTGTAAAGATATCAATCTTCACGCCATATACTTAATGTCGCCACAATTTAAGAGCGAATATCACGGCCGACAATTCAAGATCGTGAACCGGATAATTCCTCTCATGTACTTTAAGTTGGCGAGAGTCATAAGCAGTCACATGCCCATATTGCAAAAGAACGCATCATAAGCCGCTCCCAGATGCGGAAGCATTTTAGTATATATATATATATATATATATATATATAACAAGATAACAAGAATGTTTATATATATATATATATATATATATATATATATATAATATATGTTCATTACATAAACATATATATATATATATATATATATTATATATATATATAACAAGAATCATACAAACAGAATTATATATATATATATATAATATATATATACATGTATATATACATATATATATCTATATATATATATACATATATATATATATACATATAACACATGTTTCGGTCGTAGCCATATTACAACTGTTTCATTTAACAAAAGTTGTTTCATACTTCGGCACGCAGGCCGATCACACATGAACACAGTAAATTTTCGCTTTTGGGCCTTCAAGGGCCATCCAATTACAACACATGGGCTTCAGCCCACTCCTTCCCACTTGGCTCTCCAGCACCTGCACAAAAGGCCCACCAAAACGTGGCAAACAATGCAACGGTTAGAATTTTGCTGACACGTTTATAACGATACCACCCCTTACTCGGGGCGTCATTTCTCCATCCCTGCAAACAAGGCATCATATATATATCCTCCTAGCATTTACAATGTGCAATTTTAGCACCATTCACCACAGACGTAGGCTCAGCGGCCACACGCCCCGTGCACTTAGGGCACCTTTTCGGTGTACACACCTTCCCGTGTATCACCACCGTTCAGAGGTCCACGACTTAACGATTAACTTTGTCGTTCAGAGGTCCTTAACTTAACAACTACTTCATTCAAAGATAATTAACTTAACGACTAACTTTGTTATTCAGAGGTCCTTCACTTGACGACTCTGTCGTTTAGAGGTACTTAACTTAACGACCAACTGCCCATTCAGAGGTACTTAACTTAACGAATCTGTCGTTCAGAGGTCTTAATTTGACGGCATAGTAAAGCGAAACGACTTCTTCCATTTCAGGCTGTCACCCACCATTACTGGGCTATCAAAGCTCTCAGTTTCTCATACATGACCCCTCATGTCTCATAGAGACAGGCCAAACAACATTTTTGCTTTCTGGAAGCTAACGCCCCGACACTCACTGTCGCCAGGCAACAGTAACAATTCTTCGAAATGTACTCTCTTCTGTGTATTTTCCTGGAGATTTCTCCAGTACTTTGATGCAGCATCCTGCACATCCCTTGACCCGGAATTTCACATGTACACCTACATGTATCTTCACGGAGTCTTCTCCAGCACGCAAAGCATAAAGACATCACCAATCCAAACCAAATTGTCCAGATGAGCTTCTCAAAGCATGTCTATTTCGTACTCTACATTTCCGGATCTATATGCAGGAATATATGGGGTTCAAACCTATCTACCCATTGGAATCCACCTTTTTCACCTTTTGGTGAGGGGATCCATGCAAGTATGCATATTGAGGACTTCACTTGTCCGGGAGAAACTCGTTACCCTGTAGTTCTCTTTGGAGCCATGGCATTTAGTTCTATCCTGTTGGAAATGCGCACAATGATTTCCTCTCCACGGACCTAGCTTTAGATTTTGATTCCGATGAGGGAATCCTCTTCAGCACCTTCACAAAGCTCAGCCCAACACCTTAGCTCCAATGCCTTAGTTCTCTTCTCAAGAACACTCAAAGGAGAAGATGGAATGAAGAGAGAGAGTGAGAAGAAAATTATGATCGCCTCATCCCACACCCCTTTGCATAAGTGGCCTCGGGTTTAACCCCAGCCATACGATCAATTCATCAAAACGAAGCAATGACCCGAATTTGAGCTGAAAAGTCAACCGTCCCTCACTGGCCGCTCACCAGCCATCTGACACGTGTCACCACTAGGCGATATCTTATTTCAATAAGTCGTCGAACGGGGTTGAGTTCGTCGAACAGAGGTTGTCGAATAGGGTTGAGTTCGTCGAACGGAGTTTGTCGAACGGGGTTGAGTTCGTCAAGCGAGCTCCACACTTTAGCCTTCGACGTTCGTCGAACGGCGTTGAGTTCGTCGAGCGAGCTCCACACTTTAGCCTTCGACGTTCGTCGAACGACATTGCGTTCGTCGAGCGAAAAGTCTGGTCAAATCTAGGGTGTTACAAGGGAAGCCAAAAACTCCCTTCTAGGTCGGGAAAATCAAGGCCTTAGACTAGAGAAAAAAGATACACAACTGCCACTTAATCTACTTTAAGATCAGTGCAAATTAGCTATCTATAGGCCAAATTGAACTATGAGTTTTAATACAACCAAATTCAAACCCAATTGTAGGCCTCTTCTTTTAGATCCATACCTTCTGCTCCACATGAAAGTTGTATTTCTTGATCCGGCCTTTTCAAAAAAAAATATTGGCACAATTTTTTTGGTTGCTTGTTGCTCCCTAAAATCAAATTCTAAAATTCTGTCATATTAACCACATGGCTTTTGTATTTTGTGTATTTTAATATACATGCAATTCCCATGGATGTGAAATTTTGTATATGCATGTTATATATCGTAATACACAGCCCCTAATTGTTTCATAATTTTTTGTGAAGATGTTTCTATAGTTTTAGCAAATATTTGATAATTATAAATTTGTCATATGGTTGAAATAAATAAGTATTACTCTTAAGATAAACTTTTGAATTTTTTTACGCACCCCTGAATGCATGATAAAAATCAATTATTGAATTTTCAAGTCATTTGGAAGTATTTTCATAGGTGCTTTCTCACTCAAAATGATTTGAGCACAATACCCTTATATACCTAAAATTTAATATGTCACACTTTATACTAGTCTTCTTAGAATAAATATTTGATCAACTTCGAGGCACATGCAGACCAAGTAGACAATATTAAAGTTGTATCCTTTGCATTACCTTCACAAATTAGGGTGGCATAATTTGGTGGGATGTTTAGAACTCCCTAGGAAATTAATTTAATTTTTGTCACATCAAATAAAAGGAAAATGATATTGGTTCTATAATTCTTTAATCAGAGCTCTGATGATTGTGTAATTTTAACCATGAGTGAATAATGTCATATTCAACATATCCAGAAAGTTTGGTAATTTTATAAAGCATTTTTAAATGTTTGAGCAAATATTTAATTATTTAATCAGAATTGTATTATTGGAATAATTAGCCCTATTTGGTGGAATTAAATTTTTGGAATTTTTATCTAGCCCTTATTATCATAATAAAAAAACTTTGGAAGAAGTGGCAAAAACAGTTGGATTTGATCGGGTCCCCTTAGTTTTCCATAACCGAGCCGTAGGAGGCCAAGCATCAGCACAAGAAGAAGCATCCTCCGCAGGTGCAACCGGCCCAAGCGCAAGCAACTCCCCATGTGAAGTGCAGGGACATGTGTGGCGTGCCCCTGAACACGCTTGGGCACATGGACCTTGTGTAACGCCCCTGATTTTCTGGCAATTATTTAATTCTCTTGTTGACGTCATAATGACGTAAGAGGCGTTACGTTATCGTGGAGTTGACTGTGCATCACCGTTAGTGCGTTTTCGCGTCTTTTCGATCGAGTCGTCTAAATTCGTGAATCATTGCCGAAAATGGAAAATTTTTCATTGGAAAATTAAATTGATTAATTTCTGTCATGCTCGTAAAGTTTCATCGCGATCCGAGCGATATTCGAGCCTCGGCGAATTTCCAAAGTTTTGTAAAATTTATGTTCTCCGTTCACTTTGAACATTAATATCTCAAGAACGGCTGGTCGGATTTTGGTTTTGATTTCGCCGTTGTGCTCGTAGCGTCTGTATTCGCCTACGGCGTGAGTTTCGTTTAATTTGGCGTGCGTTTGAGTCTCCGTTTTGATCTCATAGTTTCCTTATTTAAAAATATATACATATGAATATTTTAATATTAAAGTACTATTCAAAATAAAAATTACTATTCATTCATATAGTTTGATCATATATTTGCAAAGAATTTTTTAATTATGCAAATTTTACTCGAGTAATAATTCTTCTGCCCGAGTACTTCTCGAGTAGATCTTATGTAACTCTCGTGTAGGTTGTTTTGAACACTCGAGTACTTTGCTTACCACTCGAGTCCTTTATTTATCCTACTTGAGTGCTGTCTTCTTATCTACTCGAGTGAAATTCTACCTACTCGAGTGATGTCTTCTTACCTACTCGAGTGTGAAATTCTACCTACTCGAGTGATCTGTAGCCTTTCTCGAGTTGTCCGTTGTATTTTTGCGTTCGAGTGCCGTTTTGAGAATCAAAACGATGTCGTATGGAAAAATAGTTAACATGAAATTGTTTCGTCTCAACGAGATCTACAACTTTCATGTTGGACACTTTTCGTTGAAGTCATCATAAACTCTATTTCGATTTCACGCACTCGCTCGTAGATCATCCGTTTTAGACAAGAATCTTTATAAATACATATATATACATAATCTTATACTTATGATAATTATAAACAAAAACAGAATAACTTCTTCTTCTTCATCTCTCGGCCGACCCAGAGAAAGTGTCGGCAGACCTCTAAGTCGTGAATCTTCCGGTGGCCGCCGGTGGAGCTCCGGTGCTCGAAATTTCCAACCGATCGTAGATCTGGAAGCTCTCGTCGAAAGCTATGCTATCCTGGTAATTTTTTCCCATTTCTTGAGTTTTCCTCGTTATGGTTTTTCGGCCCTAACCTCTATTTCGGCCATTTTCGTTCAGATTTCGACTCCTAACGTCTTCTTTTGCCTCGATCTGCGACGTGGGGTGATTCGGAGAATTTTTCCGGTAAAACTGAGGCAAGTGGTGTTCTTGCCCTCTATCCTGCTCACTTCCTCTTTATTTTGTCATATTTTCGTTGAGTTGTCATGGAATTATAAATCTTAATTATTTAATAATAAACTCATATAAAAAAACAGATCAGTCATATACACAATATTTACAAGAGTTTCATCCCAATTTTGGGTACGTTTTCTCTCACCTTCTTCTTCCTTCTTGTATTCACCCTTGAAACAGTATTATACTACAGGTTTGACCATGATAATCCTTATGCAGTCCATATTGTTGTTGACTTGAGTCTGGAAATAAAAAAAGAAGAAAAACTCTGCTTGTATAATTATGTCTAACGAGGATAACTGTGCGTATGGTTTTCCCCTCGGCATAGTGCC